>HG992193.1:11605000-12855000 GCA_905220545.2 Melitaea athalia
ACTGTTAGATACCTATCTCTTTTTTATAATCTATTGCGATTGCGATTGTGCTGTTGCGATGTTAAAACTTAAACTCGAACGGATCAACGCCTATAATGACTCGTTACGTATTTTTGATATTATATCGAACTTCAGAATATTTCAAATTAACTCAGCAATATGTAACTTATACAAAGAACTCGGTAAATGAAATCATACATTTATTAACAAATATTTGTTTAATAATTTAAAATTCAAATACATATTTTAGAACATCATGATAAAGATGTTAGCATACACCTATTTAACAGACGCTTATCTAAAGTCCTGGAATAAGCGACATTTATGTAGTTACATATTTACGGATTTACAAGAACAAACAATATATTTACTTAGTTCTTCACTGAACGTAATAAACAATTTGTTTTATTAGCGAGTAGGAGTAATACAAGTTACAATGTACGATGTTCGTGACGCGTTATTTCCTCGGCAATTTATTGCGTATACATATAAATTAGAATCTTCGCATGCATTAGTTAGTACTGTCTCAAGAGCGATATGTTTATGACGACACATTTTGCAAATAGTTTTACCGGTTGCGACGTAAATATGTGTTATTAAAGATAATTATCACGAGTTACTTAGTGTCTTTATTTTTAAGTTATGATACGTCTTGTAACTCTTAATAATAGTATAATATGTTTGTTCACCAAAAAAGAAACACTAGAAAAAATAGGAGTATTAATTTTTGTTAAGCTCGTATAATGAAACATAAAATAAATCCCTAATAATGACACTTCCAGTTGCGAATATTTCTGTTAACTTGTGTATAGATACTTTAACATCTCAACTATGAATTGTTTATATATTGTATTGCGAATTTGCGATGTATCCGGCATATAAATTTTAGTGTTTATAATTTTTCATGCAAGTGAATTGTATTTTTGAGGAATAAATGATCTTTAATCTTAAAAAAATAGGAAATACAAAACGTAAAAAAGAATATTAGATTTTCTCTAAGTAATACAAATTTTCCTATTATTTTTGCTTAATTGAAATAGCTATTTTTTAATTTATATATAATGTAAAGCAGTAATTAGATGTGTAGTATGAGAAGATCGTATAGTAAATTAATCAATCTAGAATGAGAGTGCCTCAAATACTTACTGACATAGACTGAGATACTGAAGACTTATATATACTTTTGAAACATGTACCATTATTGCACAATAATGTCTTCAATATTTCACAATTACATTATTTTTTCTTCGTACGTAATTTTAAGTGACATTAGTGGTAAATTACGCATTACCTACTGATACTTGTTAGAGACCTAATGTATGTAGGTAGTGCACTTGAATCAAGCTTTTACTCAATGTAGGTACTTAGGTTTTGTTTTATTTTATAGTGAATGCAATGAGAGCATTAATAGAATATTACGATGATTAGGTTATTACATAATATTAATTTAATCTATGATATATACTTAAAACCTTGTTCGAGCTTTGAAAGGACGATATAGATTGATTTTATTTTCGATCGTGCCTTTTTGTTAGCATTTTTACTTTATTGCTAGTGCAATATACTCGTATAGGTATCCATCCATCCATTAGTCCTTATAAATCTACTGTTGGACGTAGGCCTCCTCTAATGCTCGCCACTCCATTCGGTCTTGTGCCCTCTGAATCCTGTGGCTTCCCGCTGTTTTCTTTAGGTCGTCAGTCCACCTGGTTGGAGGGCGGCCTGTGCTTCTTTTGCCGAGACGTGGTCGCCATTCGAGAACCTATATGCCGGCGTTAGAATCTAGCACCACTCTCGTTCTCCCCGTGCAGGTCGTAAGAGGCGATCGAGGGAAAATTCCAGGAGACGGCAGCAGCGTCTACTGAGTATTATAACATCTACTGCGGTCACAAACACGCAGTGCCAAGTGCGGTGACTGTGGCTAAAACCCCCCAGGGGTAGGTAGGTAAATTAAAAAAACAGATATGTATTTTTTATTTTCTATGGTTTCAACACTACCAGTTGATAAAATTTAAGTTGAGAAGCCTGTTTTTTGTTACACTTTAATCTAGTGTAATGATATTGTAAATTTTTAGTAGTTTATGTTACAACGCGTAAAATCTTTATGTTTTCGATGTTATTGCTATTTTAAAAATTTGCTTCGGAAATGATATAATTATATTTTGTTTTTGTCTCATAAAAGTATTTCTTATTAACTTTATTAAGTTAGTGATATTTTGTAAAATCTATACTAGTATTATAAAAGCTTAGGAGTTTGTTTGTTTGCTAGAACGCGTTAATCTCAGGAACTACTGGTCGGATTTGAAAAATTCTTTCGTTGTTAGATAAAGCCGACATATCGAGGAAGGATATAGGCTATATATCATCACGCTAAGACCAATAGGAGCGGAGTCCACGAGGACGAAGTTACGGGCAGAAGCTAGTAATTACATAAAATAGTTTTATAATTCTTAGTTTAATTGTATAATATCTATATACTTCTTTATAGTTGTTTGTATGTGGGGGTTTGTCGAAGTCTATTAGTTGTATCAATTTACTAAAAAAATGTCTTGTAGGTTCTGGTATAAATTATGTTCATTTTGTCAATGTTCAATAGACATCTATTTAGAAAAAGAGGTTGGTAGTACATAAATATTAAAACTTGACTTACGATTATTCTGTGGGAGACTGTTAATTTCTACGTGATCCAGATACATTTAAAACGTGTGCGTAACCAATAGTAAGTCGACATTCTCAAACTACTTTTTATTTAGGTAGTATTACTATCAACTTCTAAGTAATTCCGTAGTAATTCTAAGAAGCAACATCTAGTCGGATTTTGGTTCGCTCCGCTTGCACGATATTTTCCTATTTTGGATTTTAGTTAAGGTGTTTTATAGAAGAGCGAGAATGTTGTATGAAATTATCTTAATTTGCATAGTTTTAAGGCGTAAAATCGTTGGGATATCGAAGGAAATTTCTAAGCGACGGTCACTTGCTAAGCTGCATCGAAATATGTTATGCATTAGCAGCAGTTACGCGAACCATCTCATGCGGTATTAGTACACAGAGCTTTTCTGTTTCTGGATATGATTTAATAGAATATAAGCATCATAATTTCGCAATCGCAATCCAATGCTGTGACGCCGCGTTGGCGCAGCGGTCACAGCACTGGATTGCGATTGGCTGTTGCGCGGGTAGTTGCGGGTTCGATCCCCGCACACGACAACATTTGTATTGGCCATACAGATGTTTGCCGTGGTCTAGGTGTTTGTGCAGTCCTTGTGGGTCTTCCCACCGTGCCTCGGACTCGTTAAGCCGTCGGTCCCGGTTGTTATCATATACACCTGATAGCGATCGTTACTCATAGTAGGGAATATATCCGCCAACCCGCATTGGAGCAGCGTGGTGGATTAAGCTCCGATCCTTCTCCTACATGGGGAAGAGGCCTATGCCCAACAGTGGGATATTACAGGCTGAATCGATCATAATTTAGTTCAAAATTTTCCTGTATTTAACTGACAGAAGGGTTCTGCTTATTTCTATTATGTAGTACTAGAGCATATCTTGTAAATAAAAGAGACAATCGTCCTATGTTATGATGTACATGAAATAAGTTGTTCATGTTTCTTATATAATCAAGTTACATAATTAAGCACTTCTAGTAGGTTCATAGGTATTAGCATTTTCAAGTTATACCCGATACTGGCCCCGGTAGCTGACTAATCGCCGCGGGTCAGACCGTGTAGGAGTCGAGACCACCGCGTTTATTATAATAAGCCATTATAAAGTTTAGCCATCGCCCTTTATACGGCTAGCGTTACATTAGCGGAATTAATTTTATCTTAGAGTATGAACGCGCTTACTAGTAATTATTTCATTGGTAAAACATGGAATGAAAACTCTATTCGCCTTATTACACGGCAAGAAAGTTTTATATATTGTATATATATATATTACTAAGCCGACAAACAAGCGTACGGCTCACCTGATGGTAAGTGACTACCGTAGCCTATAAACGCCTGCAACACCAGAAGTATCGCAAGCGCGTTGCCGACCCTATCCCCAATCCCCAATCCCCCAGGAGCTCTGGTCACCTTACTCACCAACAGAAACACAATACTGCTTGAAAACAATATTATTTAGCTGTGGTCTTCTGTAAGGTCGAGGTACTACCCCAGTCGGGCTGCTCCATATTTTGAGCAGGAAATTTCCTGCTGTGCCCTACCTCAGTTAGTTATATGCTTTTATTATATTTTATTTTATATATTATTTTTTAATAGTTAAATCTACTACATGATATCATTATGTTAACGATAGAGCCTATATTACAGTTTTTTTTAAAAGACAGAAAAAAGAAAGAAGGAAATTGGTGAAATGACTTACCTATTAGCGCTTGGACGTGGAAACTGGGGATGATCTCATTTGCGGTAGACAGTTTGGCGGCGTTTTTTGTACTCTGGAACAACACGATAATAAATAATTAGGGTATATTTTTTACTGTCATTATTTGAGATTTTTATTTTACCTAAGTAATGGTTTCATGATTAGAAAAATATACTTTAAAACATATTAAAAATAGAATAAATATTTTATTGAGTAAAATTACGTAAGTTGAGTTAAGTTAGTAATTGATTTAAGTTGAAAACACAGAAATTATCAATAAAAAATTTAATAGTTCGATTCAACAAAGTCACAAATAATTAATAATCGAAAACTGTAAAAAATTAAATATGCCTACTTGTAAATCAACCTCTTTCACAAAACAAAATTATTGGTTCAAATTTAAAAAAAAATGTATGTATTTAAAATACGAGTAGGTTGTCAAGGAAAGCTATATTTCAGTGATAAAAGAATTAACTTGTAAATAATAACAATTGCTGTACCGAGGGTGCAATTATGTCTTCCGTAAAAATATTAAAAAAGGAAAGAGTATAAAGTTGAATAACAATAAAATCCAGAGTTTCATAACAATTTCAGAGACGACTAATATTTCAACGTACAAACAGTTGCGACATTGTATCCGATGACAATTATTCTATGATAACATTGCAAAATTACCACTGAATTAGTCGCATCGTGATCGATTCTAGAAATCGACTTTTGAAATTAATTGCGTGATCTTTGAACTATTGCCAAACGTTAACAAACCCTGTATTGTCATTAGATTAGGACGAAGGCGAATGCCGTAATTAAATGGCCGACTACATTATTTCAACTCTGAAATGTATGACTTATTTATAATCAATAATTAAATTGATTTTAATATGAAATAGAAATATTTGTATAAAAAAACAAATAAAATTTATTAACTTATTATGTGCATTTTATTGATACAATTTGTAGTACTTCATACGATGAGGAAAGAGAAGAAAACTAATGTGACTTCTCTCTGGCTCTCTAATTCTTTTCCTAGTTTTTTCTTCTCTTCTCTATTTTTGCTCTCTACTCCCTTTTATCTCTGTACTAATTGAAGCATTTCAAGTCCAACTGATTGTTTAAGTAGGTACAAGTGTGAGATCTATTCACTTTTACTTGTTAACTGACAATATTCATGAAAAGGTTTGCCGTTGTAAATGGAATGAATAAGTTGTTTTCAAAGACCTTTTTTAATACGAACTTTTTTATGTGTCATAAAGAGAGTGTAAAGTGGCTGTTATTTATGACGCTTTGTTTTAATATTATTAAAAATTAACAAATTGAGGCTCTCGTAATGTCACAACGTAATAAACTCGCTTTAATGGAAAGATAACATTCGTAATAATAAAGTTTATAGGTTATAAATTTAATAAACACATTCCAAAAAAATGTTGCCACTTTACACGTGTAAAAAACATGCTAAATAAAAAAAACATCTATCAGCTGAACCTTAAAAAACAACACGTACAAATAAAGAAAACAATTGTGTTTGCTTGCAAACGAAAAAAAAAACCGACTTCAATTACATCGACAAGTAATACAACGTAATAAGACGAAAAAATAGTCAAGTAAATACGCGCTATTAAAGATTACTCAAAAAGTTGTACTCAGATCTCGATCTAATTTCACGAAGACTACATGACAAGTATTAGCTTTCGATTAAAGTAAGAATCATCAAAATCGGTACACCGAGTAAAAAGTTATACGGTATAATACAACGTAGGTCGACGAAAAAGTAGTCAAGTAAATACGCATTATTAGATATAACTCTAAAAGTACTTGTCAGATCTTAATTAAATTTAAATGGGAGCACATGTCACACAACACCTTTCAATTAAAACAAAATTGATTGAAATCGGTCCACCCAGTCAAAAGTTCTGAGTGAACATACATTAAAAAAAATACAGTCGAATTGAGAACCTCCTCCTTTTTTGGAAGTCGGTTAAGAAAAATATTTTTTTACTTTATGTACCTACTTTCATATATAATCTTTTTACATATAAAATAGTATAGCAATACACAAATACTTTCAATAAAATAACTCAGTATTATAAGCAATTGAGCAGATAAAGATGAGGCGCAACGAAGTCAATTTAAAAAATATATATACGCCCACGTACGTCTTTAGCAATAAATATAAGCCTTATAGCTTGATCTCGAACAAATCACTTTAATTCCATACAATGTCTGCCTTTCATAACAAATGATGATACTCTTGCTCAACAAGATGGATTTTTTAAATAACATATGCATGAATGAGTCCCATTCACATCTACAAAACAAAGGCTTAAAATTTTTGCGGTCTTCATCAGAGGTTTCGTTATTGATAAAAGTAGCCGTAAGCGCAGCCTTCGTATTGAGTCAGCAATATGATTTAGTTTATGCATAGTATAGTGATTAACTATAGTTTTAAATTGAAAAAAGGTATAAAAAGGTTTTATTTTATTCACTACTCGGCACATGTGATGTCACCTACACTTATATTCACTGCTATATTTTGTAACTTGATTATCTGTAAATTAGACTAGTTGATTAAAGTTTAGAACACTCGAATGTATTTTCATAAATTGATAAAAAATGCTTTTAGCTAAATTTATTAAGATTATGTTTTTTGTGTATTTTTTAAGACTAGTCTTTTTTGTTTTAATTCTAAGTATTTGTGTGTCTCAAACCGTATACATATCATATCACACAATAGGCGATGATTCCAATACAAAGCATTGGGAGGCGATTATTAATCGTCATAGAAGATTGATGTGACACTCTGATGTGTAATACACTTTTTTTGATGTAGGTTAAGGTTCAGTGTGGAGTAAGCTTGTGACCCTTAAACAATGGAAAACTACTAAAGCACTAAAGAATAATTAAAGCCATGTCATAATATAGATTTATTATATGTATTTCTATTGAATAAAGTTTTGACTCCTTTTAACGTTATTTTTAATACATTAATAATATAAAATAACTTTAATTAAATCGAAAGATTCAGCAGGTTAAATCGAAACAACCCGAACCCCAAGTATCAAGATGTTAAACTTATGTGCGCGGTTAAGGAATTATATTTGAAGCTCTATTAATACTTCTTTATGGAGGAGTTTTTGCTTAGAAGTGGAACATTTGGAGACGCACATTTACAGAAACTTAAATAACTCATTTTTCTCGTCACGTTGAG
The DNA here is from genome assembly GCA_905220545.2 of Melitaea athalia. Classification (NCBI taxonomy): domain Eukaryota; kingdom Metazoa; phylum Arthropoda; class Insecta; order Lepidoptera; family Nymphalidae; genus Melitaea; species Melitaea athalia. The sequence continues at coordinate 11,612,571 of HG992193.1, forward strand.
ACATCACGTTACGTAGTATCATAAGCAAGGTAGTTAAAAAACCAAGACCTCGTTTATACAAAATATGATACTTCTATACCAGTAGACGACATAACCTACAATTATGGTGGAATGAGACGTTTCAAAGAACATTTTTTTAGGTTCATCTTTATTTTGTATGACATAAGAGTTATTATTTAAGATAAATCCAGTGAATGCCGGTGGTCTATTTGATGTAATAATAATTAAGTTTTAGCTATCTTGAGTCAAATAGTAATTTTGATGTTCTAGTTTATTTTGTCCGAAAATTATTTTAATGGTCTGAGTATTTGGGTACCAGATGGAAATTGACTTTTTTGTATTTAGGTATTTTATTGATTTAATAACATACGTTAAATAAATTAATGTATGAACACATAAAATTTACTTTATATAATTATGTTTCAATACTTAATTTTAAGATTAAATAGAGTTGCAATACTGAACAGTAAAAATATAATTGAAAATAATTCGCTTACTATATTTTAATACGTGAACCTACTCGTTTCGGTCATATAATTAGTAACATAGCTAAACTATATTTCTGTAAGTAATAATAAATTATTGTTACATGATATTCATATATGCATATGAACGTACGGTAACATAAATTGAAACGGTTTATAAGAATAAGTATCTCTACCTGATGCATTTATATAATGAGTGTTGCAAAAGGAGAAGTAAAAGTAAATAATCTTTAGATAACGAAAATAATAAGCGCATATAAAATTTACAAAAATGTATATCATCCGCGGTAATTGCAGAAACTCCGGTAACATTTACGATCGTCGAAATGAGGAGAAGGGTTCTTTTCGCGATTTGGGACATTTGATTTTTTACTACATTCGAAAGCTGCTTCTTATGCAAGCGAGCATGCAAATTTATGAAGGAGTCTTTAATTGTATTGTTACGATTGACGGATGTCGATAAAATAAGGTTACGACAGTGTTTTTATCGTTTAAAATATAAGACACCAAGTTTTATTATGCTTTATTAAACCACGAATCTTAAGAATAAATTTGTTGACAATAATATGAATCTTGGGAAAATTACTCGACATCATCGCATTTCATGGAAACCGTAAGTCGTATTCGAGTAGTTTTTTCCCTATATGTCGTATAAGGAAGTTTATAGAGACTCGCCTCGATGTCGTACAGATATTTTTCCACTATTTGCATCGAGGTTGGCGGTCGCCTTTAGAACTAACACATTTTTAAACATGAATTTGTTTGCTTAAAGATTAAGGGTAATTTCAATATAAATATGTGTATATTTAAACTAAAAAAGTCATTTTGCTTGGAGTAAAACTTTTAAGACTAGAAAAACAGTTAATTAGTAAGCTCTACTATTAAATGAATATAATAAGCCGGGTGATAGATTGCATGATGATTCGTATATCTACTATTAAATTAAATTATTTTATTCACGAAATGTATACTTTTTGATATAATATAAACCTTCTTGACCTGTTAAAGGTTGCTATATTTCACTTAAATGTGAGCATGAAGATAAGCTAGTATGGAAATTTATTTATAATAAATACGAATTGAAATACTCCTTATTGGTCTTATACAAATTTGTACACATTCATTAAGTCTTGTTCAACGTTGAATTGAAGTTAAAAATCGTACAAAATTTCATTAACTTGATAAAAATTCAATTAGCGGACTTCAGTTCTTCAGGAACTTAATGATCAAAAATATGCTTATTAATAGAATAGGAGGGAGCACTGGTTATTCAAAGTAACTGGTAGACTTATCAGTTGCGATGAAAAATCACCAGAAGACACGCACCACAATTGCAACTGTTTTTTAGGTTAAAAATTATCAAATTATTTACTAGTTTTCGTCCTACACACGTGATTTCATACGTTATATTTGTGTATATTCTTCTTAAGCTCTTATTTAGTGTTTTAGTTTCAGTCAGTCAGTCAGTTCAGCCTATTGCAGTCCACTGCTGGACATAATCCTCCCCAAGTTGGCGCTTAGTGTTTAGTGTTAAGCATTAATAAAACGATTGCTTTTTTATTTTATTCATTTATTTTTATTATTTATTCTAAGAAATATATAAAGTTATTCAACCAGCTGCTATGTAGAAATTCAAAATCGGAATAAACTAAATGAAAATTTAGACTATATTTTATGAAACAAACGCCAGTTTCACAATATTTGTTAACGATATCAACTAAATCGTACATTCGATATCTGAATTGAAGAAATAAGGGCTTAACTCACGATCTAAGGACCTTTATTATGTGCATGAATAATTTGTATCATTAGTGATTTATATATTACTAGCTTGTGCGCGCGACTTCGTCCCCGTGGAATAGGATCACCCGATTTTGGAACATTCTTCATTAGTGCTACGCTCCTATTGGCCTTAGCGTGATGATATATAGCCTATAGCCTTCCTCGATAAATGGGCTATCTAAAACTGAAAGAATTTTTCAAATCGGTCCAGTAGATCCTGAGATTAGCGCGTTCAAACAAACAAACAAACAAACAAACAAACAATCAAACAAACAAACTCTTCAGCTTTATTATATTAGTATAGATATAGTAACCACGTGGCATGTACTAATATATAATTTCATTATTCATTTCAATATTTGATAAAATGCTAATTCTTTCTGTGTATGTTTATAATAAATAATCTATACTAATATATAAAGCTGAAGAGTTTGTTTGTTTGGTTGTTTGTTTGTTTGTTTGAACGCGGTAATCTCTGGAACTACTGGGCCGATTTGAAAAATTCTTTCACTGTTAGATAGCCCATTTATCGAGGAAGGCTATAGGCTATGTATCGTCACGCAAAGACCAACAGGAGCGGAGTCCACGCCGACGAAGTCGCGCGCAGAAGCTAGTGTGTGATACGATTAATAGTATTTCTTCTTCAACTGTTGATGTTATATTTATTCTGTTACTTACTAAATGTACGTAGCATCGTTTTTAAAATACTGGCAAAATGTTAACATAAAAAATGTCATGCCTTTGAAAAGTAGCCGCATGTAACATTAACGGTACATCTTAAAGTGTAAGTATTCGGAAAATGTGAATGTTTTCGGTGACTCTATAAAAACGTATATTTATTGTAACTTGTACACTGTTGCTTGACCTCAGTTCATTTAAGTGTTGGCGTGCTTTAACGTTGTCCTTGCACTTTGCAAAGCGCCGTAGTTGTTACGCCCTGCTCATGTTCTATTTAGGGCAATCGTAATACGTAATCGTCTGGTATTTTGATTGCTATAATATTTGTGTTTTGAATAATGCTTGATAGGTAAATATAGCTTCTTATTAACCTACATACTTTCTTAAGTTGAAGTCTATATTTTTTGATACAAAAAATTGTTACATCTTTGTTTTTTTTTTTGAAGTGAAACTTCTTTAGGCGCATGAGGCGTAAAATTTGAGCGTCCGGTAACGCGCCAGCGTCAGGGACGGTCAGTACTTGGATGGATGACCGCCTGGGAACACCGCGTAACGTTGGCTATTGTTTTTTTCAATTAGTTTTTTGTATTTTGAATTAGTTTTTTTTAAATTAGTTTGTTAAAGAAGTTTCTGACATGTGTACTTTGTACGAACGCAATTTTTTTTAAGTGTAGAGGCGGTTGTTTTTGATGAGTTAGTATAAGAAGATATAATAAAAAGGAGATTTTTGTATGTTTAACGATGAGACCTTGTCAAAATAGCTCTAATTGAAAGTTTTACTCTAATTAAGGTTTGTTCGAAACCTTATGTATACTACTATTATATCGATATCATAATTCGCAAAATTGATTTAATGACATAAATGTAGTAATGTTATGTCGTAGTTTTATAAACAAAGTTGAAAGGTTAAAATAATTGCGCGTTTAATTTATAATGCCATAAAACATAGGGTCAATACATAAAACTATATAAATCAAAGAAATTGTATCAGCGTTATTCAGCAGTGATACTTAATTTTTTTCAGAGTAATAAATGAAACTCGAGTGTAATTACCATAAAAAAGCTTAATTAAGTTAATTTGTAATTCAGGATTAATTTATCTTAAGAATTATCGTCTTGTTACTAATGTATTATGGCGATATCTTTCACGATACGGATTAATTAAAGGCATAAATCATTGAGCTCATCTTATTTCTCGAATGTAACGCCCCTAGTAACTTTTGATAACCACATATAATAATAAAATACCCTTCGTTAATTTTTGAGAATTTTTAAGTTTTCAAGTAGATTTTTTATTAAATTAGATTTATTTTTGTATTCTAAGAATATGATGTTAAGTAATTCATGACAATAATTGTCACACAATATATTGAAAATAAAGAAAGCAAGCATAAGCTAATTAAAAATCCCGTTCGTAAATAAATAAATATAAAAGAATCTAACGAACACAGTCCGGATAGTACGATTTCTAAAACGAAATGATTACCGTGCGAGGTTTTGAAGAGCATCACCCGACTCATCTCCGCTTTAGTCATAAACTGGTCCGACTTCCTACGTTCGCAGGATGTTGCCCCATTTTCGCGATTCATTAGCTTAATGGCTTTGGCCTGACGATCATTTTTATTGCGAAATCTTGATCTCGGAAATCGATTTTAACGAAGAAGCCAAGGAGCCGAGATACAAATGATGATTACTTTTAAATTATTTGATAAGAAAATCAGTTTAATCAGAGAGCTGTTATCGAAACGTTATCTACATAGTAATTAACCAAATATTTAATTAACGGATTTCATTATTCTTGTTTTAAAATTTAAATATTTTTTTTTAGTATAAATTAATGTTCCCGTGGGACTAAATGACTTGCACATTGACGAATAATACTGTTCTATTTCTATGGATGTGTGTTATTTTTTATTGTTTAAGCATAAGCGATGAAAGCATGATACGTGTAGCACGTGATATTTAATTGATATTTTAGTCAATAATGAGTTAAAGTTTTATCTCTTATATAAAAACAAACTTTATAATGACATTACAACAAATATAATGTACCGACTTTATTACTGAGACATTACATTTACATATGAATGACCGTAAAATTATAGTTCATTTAGTTAACATTCAAATAGTGAACTAGACGGTAATATTTAATATTAAATATATCATTAAATATAAGTTATTTCAAAGGCTACAATATAATGAATAAAGACTACAATTAAAAATCGTCTTTATCTATAAATGATTAAGAAACAAATTTATTTGTGGATGTTTATAAAAATCGTGCCCACGGTAGCCGAAATCAGGGGTCAGGGGATCAAGCGTGATCGAAAACTGATGTTAGTGATAGTAGCAAGAGTGACGCATGCGTGAATGAGACATCGGAGTGAGTCAAGGAGTGGACGGGTGATGAAACTGATGCTGAGATAGATGGGCATCGAATGAATATTACGTTGCGTACTTTTGTTGTGTTATCATAACATCTATGAGATAAAGGTTCACTTGCAAAATTAATCGAAACTATGATTGTAGATTACACGTAGTTAAATTAGCCAGGTATGTATAATATATATATATACAATGTAGGTACTCGTATAATTAAATGAAGATGAATCTGTAATTCATATTCCTCTTACTATTATGTGAACTAGTTTATAGTCATTGATTTAGAAGTTTTACATAAACGGACCAATCAATAAGTTAATTTAATATTGACAAAAATAAAAATAAACATATATTATTAAGAAGTCATTTATCACGAAATTATAAAACGATGACAAAATTATGCCATAATAATTTTTAAATCGTCGAATGAATGCAGAACAAAAAAATTTTAACAGCCATATCATTGTCCGAGGAAAAAAGACCACAAAGAGAATGAGAAATTTTGATGAACCCCTTTACTCAGGTTGCGATATATTTCGCGCTTAATTGGGTGCCCAAATGAGCCGAGTACCTTAAATTAAACAGGGTCGGTGACATCAAAGAGGCTTGGTTACTTTTTGTATGACACAGAACAATAGCGTAGCAGCTATAGCGTGGAAGTTCCTAGCGGACGGAATTAATAAGGTAATACTGAGATCAAAATTTAAAGATATCATTTTTTTAAATTTAAAAATAAAACTAAATAAATAAAAAATAATTTGTTTACCTTTATATAATATCATCATCATCATCATCATCATCATCATCATCATCATCATCATCATCATCATCATCATTTCAGCCTATCGCAGTCCACTGCTGGACATAGGCCTCCACAAGTTCGCGCCAATAATGGCGTGAACTCATATGTTTTACCCATAGTCACCACGCTGGGCAGGCGGGTTGGTGACCGCAGGGCTGGCTTTGTCGCACCGAAGACGCTGCTGCCCGTCTTCGGCCTGTGTACTTCAAAGCCAGCAGTTGGATGGTTATCCCGCCATCGGTCGGCTTTTTAAGTTCCAAGGTGGTAGTGAAACTATGTTATCCCTTAGTCGCCTCTTACGACACCCACGGGAAGAGAAGGGGAGGCTAAATTCTATGCCGTAGCCACACAGCAATTATATAATATGTGGAACCAAAATCTATTGTAACCATCAGTATTATTGCAATCGCATCAAAACAAATGAAAAGCAATAAATGTTATTTAATAATCTACATACACATTTTCAATGCCATTTTCAAATTGTGTCATGTTCTACGACCGTAGCTTTATATTTAAACAGATTAGAGTGGACGTTGTCGCGAAGATAATTTTAATGGCCGCTTCACGTTATGTCGAGTGTAAGAAGATTCACGGTTGATGTGCTTCGATTTTAGGCTTTCACTTGTGTGTAGAAAGTGCTTAAAAGTGCAAAAGATAAATCACTTTAAATTGTATCCCGCGAAGTGCGGTACCGCTTTTAAGTGGCTTATCAGAACCGATTAATATTAAGTGCTGTTAATATTTAATGATAAGCCTTTAATTGGAGACCGCAAATTATTGACCGATTTGCAAATTTACATACGCACATTGTATTCACCTTTATGTTTTAAAATTTATCACTAATAGTCGATCTAAGAAGTTTCTACGTTCACACTAGATATATATATAATTAAAAATCCAGTAGCACTTGACAAATGTCAATAAATATTTGAGCTTATCGCATAAGGAGTTATAAGGCATTGACAAATTTGTTTTTATCCATTAATATTCTGACAAAGTATTTAAATGGTAGGCACGTTGTCAGTCAGGTCAAAAAGTTTCTAATTACTGATAAAATTGTATACAACATTTTAATTCAACTGTACTTGATTGTTGCGTAATGTCAACCATTAAACAGGTATGATGAATGATTTTGTTTCTTTCTCAATCAGTGTCACATTAATTAATGTTGATAACTAAGTTTGCATGCTAATTATCTCGCTATGTACAACCATGTACGTTTCTAAGAACTTGTCACGTATTTTGTTACGCAATTTTTCATATTTTTTTATAGGCTAGGTTTTTTATAGGGTAGGCATTATGACGTCGATGGGTTGGTTTAGTGGACATAGCAACGCTAGCTTCGTAATAATGATAGCAGCTTTGATCGCAGTCAAGACAAACTGTGTAGAGTATAGATTTGGGTGATGGTTGTGATGACTCTGTGTTCAAGACAACGTACAAACTTTTGGGTTTCGACAAATTAAAGGCTGTTGAGTACGATTTATCTAATGTACTTATCTTATTATTATGTTTATGACTTGATCGGTTTGAGTATTATTAGCAATTATAAGCACATATATGTGTTATGATGTTATCAGAAAGAAAGAAACACGTTTATTCGATTCGAATTTACGACTGTCAAGATTAAAGAAACTAACGAATCACTACACTAGAACGGTCTTACTGGTCTAAGATCCGAGATAACTTTTTTTTTTTGATATCGCAGGGTAACCCATTTACGGGTGATATCCAGGACGCCCGGGTAGGCAGTCCTAGACCGTATGTCGGACTCAGCATTTGAGGTGCCACTACCTAGTCACCTAGTTAGTAACCTCAGTCAGCAGTAACCTGGCTGCAGGTAAGTATAGTAATCATAGAGATGGGTGCCTACTACAGTCAGGTATATAATGTAAAATATTAACGGTTTAAGCTTACTACATGTAATTAACATGAGAGGGGAAAGATAAAAAAAAATATTTGCAGCAGGCTTATGGTGGCAGAGGTTGTTTTTATAAATTCACAATATTGAAATCAGCCTATAAAAAATTGTTTCATCTAATTAACAGATGAGGGAATATTTTGCTATCTCGGATCTTAGACCATACGGTAGGTCAAAATGGCTTAAAATCCATACTAATATTATAAATGCGAAAGTAACTCTGTCTGTCTGTCTGTCTGTCTGTCTGTCTGTCTGTCTCGCAATCACGGCAAAACTAATGAACAGATTTAAATAAAATTTGGTATACAGATAGTCTAGAGTCTGAGAAAGGACATAGGCAACTTTTTAATGCGAAAAAAGGGATGTAAGGTGTTGAAATGTTGGAATGAAAATTTGTATGAGATATAATGTTCGTGTTCGTAACTGTCAAACATTTAATGTTCATCCCGTCGATATGGTAAACTCTCCGATAAAATTAAAGAACGTATTTAAATAAAGGTTTCGAATCGACAACATATATCCACAATATACAGATAGTGGCGTATTTTACATTTTAAAAATGTATAATAATGTCAGTAATTAAAATGGATTGACATAATATATATTGGTTGTCAACGAGGTTATCAAATATAAAACGTAGTGGTTATATACTCTTTGGTCAAATATTTATGCGTGCGTTCAGAAATTTATTTAGTGTAAACTAAGGAAAATATATGAAGCTAATTAAATCTTATACTATTAAAAAAGGGAAGCATTTTTTCCCTCAAATCAATGCAGGTGAAACCGCGGGGCACAGCTAGTTGATCTATAATGTTAATAATGAAATGACATAGAGACACTCACAAACTGTCTAACCAAAGCCCCGTGTGAATTGACAGCTGATGTGATGCGTCCGAAATACAACATTTGCATATGGTATTAAAATTATGACTTTATTACTTTTGCTCTAAGGTTGAAAATATCTTGGGCCATCTTTTAATGACAACTGGTCTTCCTAAGCATCTTAAGTTTGTGATCCGTGAGAATTAATCGTGATGGCTTCATACCGGTGGACCCGCAACATTAGTGCGTAAAAAATTACGATTTTGATTTTAATTAATTACAAAATAAAAAAACTGGAGCAATAAAATCATTTATTGCGAATTTAATAATAATTTATTGGTTTCGGCGTTTGATGTGTTAGCTCAATAAATTGATGTTTGAGGGGTAAAAAGTTTCTTTGTTTTATAATACATAAATATTAGACTACTCAAGACACGTCAGTGTACAAACATCAAAATTTACAATTCTTATTATTATGATGTCGTATACTAAGTATATAGTAAGTAAATATTGTGGCCGAAAAATGAGAGTTATAAAATTTTAATTCTTTGACTTTGTTTTAGACTTTTTTATTGCAATGGCAATTTGTTGCGTTGTGATGATGTGTGATATGGCGTAATGTGTTCAGTTTCAACCCTTAGCCTTCACAGGAACTGAGGACTTAAGCGTTGTAATATATAAGTAAAGCAGTACTAAGATATTACTGTGTCTCATCATATAGTAACAAATAATAGTATCGTATTGAAATCATTTAAATGCAATATGAAAAACAGTACTTATTCTATTTACAAAATATTCTAAAACCTGTTTCTAGACGTTTCCCATTCAATTCTATCTGGAAATTAGGCTCGATATAAATTTGCATTTCAGTTCAACGCAGCTTGATTGAATATAGAAAAGCCACATTTAACGGTAGAGAAACTAATACCGCGGAATTGTACGTCGACCACAATACATCTAATGATTTCGTAAGGCCCTTCCGTCATAATAAGTCATAAGAAGTCTTAGAAGTAAACTTATTGATGATATATTTTGCATAAAGTTAATGTAATTTTTTTTTATAAATGCAAAAAATGTTTTTCTTTTTACACGCTTTTTATTAATATTAACAGTAAAAATTGTTAATTTATATACCATAAATACATCACAATCACAATACATGTCTCGTCATATTTATATGTAACATTTTTCCATTGCATGTATAATCAATTAATTAACGAGCTGATTCTGCTCTACAATGAAATAGCCTTAAACGGGAAATTAAAAACCACAACTATCTTTGTTGACCGAACAAATATAGAAGCCTTAAAATCACCGCTTAATACGCGATGCAAAATACACTCCTATAAAGCCTCGTCATTTGATACGTAGCAAAAACAACGTGCGGGTGGTCGGCTGTCTTCCCGTAATTAACTCGGATATTTATGACGAACGTGAAAACGCCCTGGATATTTAAATTGCATGTACTATTCAAATAGATACGGTTTTTGTTAGATCGATTTAAATACAGTTAGCTTACAAGGCATTCGATTTCAAAGCTGTGTACTTGTTGTACGCGTATAATATGCGATGGCTTTTTATCGAACATTTATTAGCTGTATTTTTAATTTAATATAGACGTTGACAGTTGAATGGATGTTGTATTTTAAGAAAGTGTGGACAACTGTATGGTATCATATTTAGTTCTAGCAACTCTGTATTTTTTAACGCGACTCTATTAATAGATATCAAGAAAGCTCTGACACATTCTTTATGTTAAAAGATAAAATTATAGAGCAATTACGATTAAAAAAAAACCATCTAATAATTAATTCCTATCGCTATAACCCTCTGATATGGATATTTGTATCGACGCTATGTCTCGGTGACCATAACTGTAAATATGACCACGCCTCTACGACTTGTCTCCAGAGAGACTGAGTGCGTGTCTTAGTGCTCGGATACACTAATAAAAATCATAATAGTTTTATTTATAAAATAAAGTATAAAAATAAATAAAATACCAACATACAATTTTGCAAAAAAATATTATAAGAATTCAGTATCGGTCAACGAAGCCTGCTACGCTACCGTACAATTTTAATGTCATGAATATTTTATCATAAGGAGTATTTACAAAAAATGAGGTTTTGGTACAAGTATTTAATTACATAAAAAATATCAAATGAAGCCGCAATAATATTACTCGATGAAGAGGTACAAAAAATCAGTAACTGTGTGGACGCAGCCTTGAAATAATCTGAACAAGAAAGCCGATCAGCCATCGACCAGTTATGGAGTGAACTATAAAATATTATTAAAACAAAAACATGTTCTCGTTTCACTTACACGCCTTCTACAGTTTAAACCATTAGAAATGTCGTATTGTTGGGAAATCCTTTTAGAGTTATGGTTTTTGTAAGAGTGCAAACTATTGATGGTGTCGCTTTTTTAGTTGAACTTAAGAACTTTAGAAAATTCTATTTCCTGCATGCATCACGTCATGTATTACTTCTGGAGTCTAGTAGTTTTATCACAACCTTATATATACTTATATGAAATAGATATGTAATTTACTGTATTATCATTCATCAAGCTTCATTCAAAAATAGTTTTAAAATTAATTTAAAAAAAACTCAGCTATCGATATAATACAGGAAAGTAATAAAAATACCTCCATAACTCACTGTAACAAAACACGTAATTACTTTCAAGCAACAATTTCCAATTATTTTATTTAATTACTTAAAATCTGATAGCAGTCAATTGTATCTTATCAGGTGTTCGAGCACAAATCATAAATTGTTCCGAAACAAGGCCACCTAAATAACTATTGAGATGCGTGCGTTACACAGATATCGATTACGAAACCGAGAGATCAGATAACGCGTAGTTAACTACAACTATCCATTGAAAGCGAAGGCGACCTTACTTCTGTCATGCGTCACGGATGTCATTCTAACTGTGCATCTACGTTAAGACAGTCACACCAGAAGACGACATGAAATATCATTGAGAGAGAGTTATAGAGTAACTTTTAAACAAGTGTATAAATAATCATAAAAAATGAATGTCATTTAAACTGTTTCATATAAGACGTCATGATGAACATATCTAGACAAACTGTCTGTAAGATATAATGTTCATATTTTTTAATATCTAATTGGAAGTTTAAGTGTCTTTGAGAGTTGGTTGTTCTTCATGTTATAACAATCGGTTACAACAAGGCGTTTATGTGGAATTCTATTGTCGTCAGTAACATTGAGCAACGAATCAAATCATAATTAGCAAAGAATGTTGCAAGCGTTGTCTCTAGATCAATATTGGGTACAATGCTCAAAGGTTTGAGTCATCGTTGTGGTGAAGGCGGCTCTATCCCTTGACCGCTCCCTCTAACCTTGCTTTCGACATGATCATGTGATAACGAGGATTGAATCGATGCCATTGAACATGATTGAAGAAACGTTTCGCGAGGACCCCCGCCTGTGATTCACAACTGATCTCATTAATTGCAATCACCGTTCTTTGGTTGCAATACTAAAGTTCTGTTGGGTTGAATTACGGTCTATGAAACTTTTATTACGTGACGTGTAACCGCTGATACCGATTTCTGTACGCTTATCAAAGCTATAATATATAAATATTCCAACCTTGACAATTTAAAATAAATAGCCATTTATATAATACCAAATGAATATTACGTTTTATCTATTTGGTTGAATATTTTTATAATAAAATTTATGTGGTTTTTTTCTAAGCACCTCACTAAATAGAGTAATTATTCACATTTTGGTTATCAGTCCTCTGAAGGTAGCCGAGCCGTCGACGAAGATAATATTAAAATCCATTAAAATCAACACAAGATATAACCTCGCTCTTTGCATCAGTGCTCGTCAAAGTTGACACAATCGAAGACGCGATCGATGTACGTGTCGAATCGAAAGTAATAATCGATATTACAATACATGTCGTCGAAGGTCAATTACGTCCTTAAGGGATTGAGGTTAATGGCTTGCCTTGTAAGTGATGGATATCGAATCGATCCATTAGGATAACTCGACTCTAAAGTAACGGATGATTAAAATGAAGATGCATGGTAATCTTTGGATCTATGATGTTTTATTGCACGTATTTGTCCACAAGGCCTTAGATAAAACAAAGTATGGTCGGATGAGCAGCTGCCTCGCGCACGCGCAGCTGATCGTATCGCACACTCGTGGGGGGCGTTACGAAAACCACTTACCTATCGGATACAATCTCAGCACCGAATATTATTTTGACCGTTTCGATTTTATATTATGTGTCTATAGTTGTATTTCATAATTCGAGAGCCAGTATATGTTCATTTCGTGCTATTTTATATGTAAGGTATAATTATGGACTTATAATGTCTTCAAGAGCGGAATGTAACCTCAAATGCCATGTTGTCCCGATTTTTAAATTTACGACTTTAACAAGTGAGAATCATGACACCATAGATTAAGAAATCAAATTAACAATATTTTAAGTCAATACGTTTGACATTAACACCTCAACTTAAAGTAACGATCGCGACAGGAATCTTTACGTTTATTTGAACAAAAGATGCAGTTAAAGAGACAATAATGGTCCTAATAGCTAATAAATTATTTCGAATGTATAACATTTACCGCTATTAATATCTAGCTTAGATTATTATAAGATTGACAATCAGACAATGCCAACAATACATACGTATATCACATTTCCAATAATCGTAAATTTTGTACAAAGCCTATGTAAAGACGATAGATGTTGAACGGTTCTTAATTTATACGTTGAATGACTTGTCGCCTTTAATTTATGGTAGTATGCGTTCAAGATTATCAAATGATGACACGTAGTTAAGAATATGTATTAAAAATAGTCTGTCAAAATGATAATTGAACAGTTATGGCTACTGACAGTAACCAAATTTTTATGCACATGTTGCACACTCATATGAATTAATTTAATGAGTACAGGAACAGTAATCACTTCAGCCTATCGCAGTCCCCGTCTGGACATAGGCCTCCACAAGTTCGCGCCAAAAATGGCGTGAACTCATGTGTTTTGCACATAATCACCACGCTGGGCAGGTGGATTGGTGACCACAGGGCTGGTTTTGTCGCACCGAAGACGCTGTTGCACACCTTCGGCCTGTGTATTTCAAAGCTAGCAGTTGGATGGTTATCCCGCCATCGGTCGACTTTTTAAGTTCCAAGGAGTTAGTGAAACTGTGTTATCCCTTAGTCGCCTCTTACGACACCCACGGGAAAAGAGGGGTGGCTATATTCTTCACTACGGTAACAACACAGCAATGAGGAACAGTAATAATGTATATCAATAATAAAATAAGAAGGGAATTCGATAAGAAATGTTATATAAAAATGATACTCGAGTTATCAGACGTCTTGTTTATCGTTTATCTAAATCTGTCGGACATCACGACCGTATTAAGCAAGTGAAGCTACTTACAATAAAGTTTAAATGTAAAGATATAATCTATTCCTATCTTAGTATACGCTATCTGATGGTGCTCACTGCAGCCCATTTGTATTCGATACCTTTACGTAACTACTATTGTAAAATCGCATTCCTTCTCCAGTTGGACCTGCATATCAATTTAATATGTGTATTACTTGACAAATAGCTACGTCAGTAATGAGGCATTTGCATGTTGTGAAAAAGAGGATAAAAACGTATGTCGCAAGACGCGCCCAGTAATTAATACAATGGAGGCATTTTCGTTTTTCGCATGCGATTATCTCGTAAACGTATCTGGAACGCACGGTGCAACAATACGACCATTATTGTAACGAAGCTCGTGCTGGTGTTTTCTTTATTCCAAATTCCAAGGTTGATGTTTTGACAGCTGTAATTGCATCGATAAAGAGCAGTTAATCTTTTGTAATGTAATTAATTTTATTTTTGCTTTTAGAACGACTTAGCTATGGTTTATGTTCTTTATTGTTCAATGATTTATCATCAATATAAGTTGAATCGTTTATGTTTCGAAGATCGCGTTACTAAATTTATTCGCAGTACTTCAATGTGAAACGGTTAACTAATAATGCTTGTGACATTTACGCGTGCCTACGTTGTAATAAATGCATGAATAAGCAGTGACGAATTCATTTGAATTAGCTAGTTTCAATACTCATCACAAGTCTTCAGACAGCTGTGTACGCAGTCCTATGTGGGCCTGTTGCACCTAACTGCACCCACAATTATGGCTGCGTTATTTGGTGCAGAGGACACACCCAGACTCGTTAGCTGGCTTAGTCTAATCTTATGCTGCGTTTAAATTTTTATTGAAGTTATACTTAAGTATAAACTTTTTAAATTTTAGGCTTACACAATCAACTAAAATTATGTTTTTACATGTTTATGTAAAAGAGAACGACAAGTCTAGGAAGTCATTATATTTTAAGAAAATAATACGCGAAACAGTTTTTATTTTATTTTATGGGCAGGTCTTATAAAGTTTTAGTAGGTATGTACGTGCTAAATTACTTGACTAAAATGACTTCCTAGCAATAATTTTGAACATCAACAGCATTAATGTTATCTTTTTATCTTAAAATTTAATTTATTGTCATTCTGCAACGTGTTTAGTGCAAATAAAGCATTTAAGTGTATGCAACTTATGATTTTTATATTAAGATAAAACAGCAGAAACGAGATACTTATATTTTTGACCTTTCTTAGTCAGACGTAATGTGGCGAATGTAGTGCAGTGGTTGCGCCAGTACTAGACCGAATCTAAACGGGGCCGATTCTAACTCTGTCCTGAGTTTAGTTCTGTTGCAACATAGTGCAGAGTCATTGTATGTTAAGCGGGCACTTCATCTTTCACGCGGAGCTTGCGCCCGCGTCGATTTATTGGCCGACTCGCCCCTTTTGTGACACGGCTAGATACAGCTATCTTTAAGACTCGCGTCTGATTGAATCGAAGCCTGTACAACGCAATTTCCAAATGAGAGATAGCAAAGAACATGTGCCGAGAAATCTGGAATTCGTAAATTAATTCTCGATTCGGTAATTTATCGTAAGTGCCAATTTGCGTCAAGACATTGACAATCAAACGATTAAGGCTTGACACCTATAAGTAAATTATGGTTCGATCAATGTGCAATATAGCAAGTATCGTTGTTATCGGTAATAATTCTAACGCGATGGCGATCATAAACATTTCGGTTTTCATTATTTGTTACAAGTTACAAGATATCTGTTCGACCCACGTGCACCTGTAAAGGAGTCGATTGGCGTGAAATTGACAGGTTACTAACATATTTCGGTTTGGTTACAGGTGTAAATAAAGTCAATGGTAATTGTTTTAGCGATTTACTATTGATTCCTCATAAAGGTCACATGTAGATATATCAGACTATTTTGTTATATATATATTTTTGTACTCGGTTATTCACGTTAAGTCTTGTTTCATCAGTGTTTTTAACAATAGACGAGTAAGCGCTCCCTGACTCATGGCCCGAGGCGTGAGCTCACCTTTGACCCTAGACACGTGCTGCCTCCTCTCTGATTGGCTGAACGAAAGTGTACACTCATCGTTTTGTAATAGCCTCTTGTCTCTTCATTATACTAGTGTTTATTTAGGAAAGTAATACACCCAAAACATTGTCCTTAGAAAATAATCTGTCATACATTGAATATTTTGAGTTGCAGTACGTATTCCATACATTATGCAACGTTCGATGTATAGTGAAAAACAGAATGGTTCTTCTTTCAACTAGATTATAATAAAATGTTAATCGCTTGGCATTTCAATAATGGCCTGGTCACATGAAACTTTATATATAAGATCGCAGTCAGAATTTTTAACATTTGTGACCGCTGCTCTGCTTATGAGTCACATTGTAATGTATTATAGCCTGTTTAAGTAATAAATGCTTAAAATAGGTTTAGCTGTTTTTTATTAGTAGTGGCTACCAACAAGCAATCTAAAAAATCTTTACTTTTATTAAAATAAAATTTAAAAAAGACACTAGACTTAATAAAAAGACACAATTTGTCAAGTTAGATTTAAGATTTGGTTTAATGAGTAGTAAAAAGTGTATTATTTAAAAATATTTTACAAGACAATTTTATTGATTTCGCTTTTATATTACTTGTATTCGGTTAGTTATAACGATGTCTCTTCTATCGTTCTTTTTCTTCTACAGTTTTCAGTCTAATATCAGTGGAAATGCGCTCACGTGCGGCCTTCGACCGGCGACAAGCGTTCGACTTGCATTGTTCTGTGACATTTTAGCCTTGCTAATGACAAGCAATTTCGATTTTGAAACACACATTAGGCGAATTTATATTGCCTTTTAATTTGATACGAATTATGCGAATATCTGAATGTGAATTCCAATCTAAATCAAAATAATAAATGTAATAGATTTCAGAATATATGTTACGAAATACATATACTCAATTGATTTCTTAGTACTTTATTAGTCTATACTAAATCATACTACTACTGCACTCTATTTTCATTCACTTCTTAGTTTTTTATTAATTACTAGCTGACCCAACAGACTTTGTCATGTCTTAACTATGAATATTGAATTCGAATTGGTGTAATTAATAAAATAAAAATAAAAATAAAAAAAGTGTTTTACATCCGATATTTGCAACACGAATTCTAACAATTCAAACATCATAAAGATAAATTAAAAAAAAATTATATAGTCCAAAGCGCTAAGGTTCCAATAGAAATAATTTTATATGGTGGTTAAGTATTCTTAATTTTCTAATTTTCCGCACAATTTTCTAAATTTTTTTTTCTATAAGAACCTTCTCCAAAACAACAAAAAAAGAGTTATCGAAATCGGTGCAGCCTTCACGTGTGATGGTGTGATCAAGGGAAATAGGGATTCATTTTTATATAAGCTTCTGCGCGCGACTTCGTCGGCGTGGACTCCGCTCCTATTGGTCTTAGCGTGATGATACATAGCCTATAACCTTCCTCGATAAATGGGCTATCTAACACTGAAAGAATTTTTCAAATCGGCCCAGTAGTTCCAGAGATTACCGCGTTCAAACAAACAAACAAACAAACAAACAAACAAACAAACTCTTCAGCTTTATATATTAAAAGTAGGTACTAGCTTCTGCGCGCGACTTCGTCGGCGTGGACTCCGCTCCTATTGGTGTTAGCGTGATGATACATAGCCTATAGCCTTCCTCGATAAATGGGCTATCTAACACTGAAATAATTTTTTAAATCGGCCCAGTAGAACCAGAGATTACCGCGTTCAAACAAACAAACAAACAAACAAACAAACAAACAATCAAACAAACAAACAAACAAACTCTTCAGCTTTATATATTAGTATAGATTATAGATTATCCTAAAACTGGTTTCACTTCGGTCGACCGCAAAGAAGAGTAACGGTTTACAAACATTAGTTGCTCTAATACTTTTATCTCGTCATCACGTAGCCTACGTCTGTCAAACCGGCTGTCAAGCCAGTGCGGCACGTTCGGCGACGTGACAATGACAACTCAAAATGTCAACATCTGTCCTGATGTTTAAGTGGAAAAAAATTACGTGCAACATTCCCAAATGAAAATCGTATGATTAAACGTGCGAACAACACCGGTAGTACAGTTACATTTAGTATAATTTTATGTAAAACATGTCATCAGTGTTTCGTTTTTATTTATAGTTTGAACGTATGTGGTCGTAAATGTGACGTATTAAATAATAAATATTTGTCTGGAAGCGCATGTCCAACGGCCCCGAACCGAGTTCAATTAAGTCTATCTAATTAACTCCTTAGCAGTTGGCCGCATCTCAATCAAAACCATTAGATGAGAGGAAGTGTCTAATGGAGAGCGTTCGGTAGCCGCGTTCTGTGGATGGTGTTAAGAAATAATTACTACTGGTCACGCCTCCCCTGATTGCTTTTCGTAAGCGGCTATAAATCTACTTCGATTTCAGACCGAGCATGTGGTACATTTGAAATAATAAGCTAAGCGTTACTTAATAAGTTTATAATTAAAATGCTCATATGTCGATATTAAAATTTAAAAATATATTGAAATGTAATTGTTAAAATTTATCGATAATAATGACGCCGTAATAAGAGGTTCTTAATTTTATTTGGTAATATCAAGAATCGGAGCTAGCGGGCAATAAAAATAGCGGTACACGATAACTATCTTAAATGCCAGTTGACTTCATCCTCGATTACGGTGGATGCGTTGTATTCGACATCCTCCATTAGTTAATCACACTTCAACGGGAACGTAGGATGAAATATCTCGTTATATTTGTGTGGATGTTACAAATCAGTGTTCGGCGGAAGCGAGGTTTTGCGATAAATTATCGTGTGAAATAAACCTAATAGCGTCCGATGACTTGTTAAGGAAATTAATGACGTTTGGCTGACAGCAGGAAATATCTGGATCACGGGCGAGATAGCAGACGTCGGATAGAGATATATGTTGACCTCGTTGCCTAAGAGGCTGTGTTACGCATTTGGACATACATAATCCACATCGAGTACGCCATATACTTATCAGTTTTTACATTTTGTATGTATTAGTGGTTGTATAAAACTACTCAAAACATTATAATTGTTCCATTTTATTAAAGAAAATACTATCAGAGTTTGATAGGTTTGTGCCGATAGGAAATGTCTATTCCGCTCAAATCGACGGACGTGAGTTAAATTGTCGCGGGTTAAGACGGATATCCATTAGACAGGTATGTTTTCGCTTACAAATTATAGACATTAAACTCGACTATCAACATCTTATCTTTTTATAATCATGCCAAAATAAAATAGACGATCAAGATATATATTATAAAGGAGTAAATATTATCGGATGCGCTAATCGTCTGTTATCTTAAAGAAGTGGTTAGTCGGCTCGGTGAGCACGCTATCTGTACTAGCATCGCACATCTACGTGGGAACAGTTCGCACGGACACTGAGAATGTTTGACGAACAAAAAGGAATGTCAAGATGCATGTTGTGTAAGGTTATTATACTGGTATACTACTTTAGTTTGACATTCGTCCAATTTGCATTGAACGTGTGTTCTTGAGACGTTTTCGTGTGTATTTTAAGGTCTCTTCATTGTTTTGTGGGATGATATAATAACAATGAAGAGAAACATATATGCGCTGTTTCGTATTCGATATTTTAGGTTTTGAAGCATAGTTTTGGACAGTGCACTTAAATACGATATATGTTCATTAATTTGATTTAAAATAATTTTTTAACGTTTTTTAATAAACATTTTTTGCTGTCACTATTTCTACTAACCAGTAGCATTTTAGTCTATATTTAAATGTCAAATATTTATTTTTAAAACGCACTTGCGTCTCATGAAA
This sequence comes from Melitaea athalia, assembly GCA_905220545.2. Lineage (NCBI taxonomy): Eukaryota > Metazoa > Arthropoda > Insecta > Lepidoptera > Nymphalidae > Melitaea > Melitaea athalia. Next base: position 11,632,770 of record HG992193.1, read on the forward strand.
GTCAATGCCAAATTTGATGTCACTTTATTCTGACATTTATGTCCACCATTACATCACGATGTTTAATTATGCGTAGAATTTTGAGATAAGGCGACAGACTTAAAAGTAATGTCGCTTATGAAATTAGTCTATTTATCAAACTACTTTTTTACTTGAATGCAGTACTATTTAGTTGTAATCTTCTGTACGGTCGAGGTACTTCCCCAGTCGGTCTGCTTCAGATTTGTAGCAGGATATTTCCTGCTGTGCTCTACCTCAGTTATCTTTATTTTCGTCCAATGACAAATTATTTATCATTCAATTTAACGTAGTAAGTAGTGACGTTAATTATTTTAATAAGACGTACTTGGTCAGTAATAAGAGGTTTTACTTGCTGCGTCACTTTGGTATTAAACCAAAAGCATTGCACAAACAGGATTAGTGTAATTTCATATCACCAGATTCGTCAAAGTCATGTCGTTTTTATTAACACGAGTTTAATTTCGCAAATACGAATTAAGTCATCTCACACCGAGGCGCGGTTATGACTATAGTACCGAAGAATTTAGTTAGAGCGTGAGAAGTGTGCCACTACCAGATCTTATCAACACCATAATGTGTCTTCGTGCTCTCAGAACGCTCATCTATACTTAAAATATATAATACACACGTCCTGACTGACTGACTGACTAACTGACTGACTGACTGACTGATTCATCATCAAAGCTGTAACTACAAGGAAACTTGTTTTAAAAATTTTTTATACAATTTATGTGCTACAGTGTAAAGGAAGAATAATTTGAAGTTCTGCCCTTAAGGGGGTGTAAGTTGACATGAAGGTACGTTGTTTTTATTTTTAAGGGAAATCTGCAATTATATATATAAGTTTATTTTAAAAATTAATGAATAAATATCTGTAATAGTGTTTTTCGAGTTCACTGTTGTTTAGTACAAAATAAAACAACTTAAGAAAATAAGCAACTGGTTTGGACTGGAGCTCTGTCATTAAGATGAAGTGAAAAAATTAACTTTCGAGGCTTTTTATTAAAAATAAATATGAACTTAAAATAGTTTTCAGAAATGTCACTGTTTAGGGGGTGACAGTCAGACAAGTTGACAAAGAAGAGTTTGTTTGACCTACTTCTGCATGAACTAAACCACGAATAACGGTTAATAAATTATAACATATTATGTTACAAATTAATCTATACTAATATAATAAAGCTGAAGAGTTTGTTTGTTTGATTGTTTGTTTGTTTGTTTGTTTGAACGCGCTAATCTCAGGATCTACTGGACCGATTTGAAAAATTCTTTCAGTGTTAGATAGCCCATTTATCGAGGAAGGCTATAGGCTATATATCATCACAAGACCAATAGGAGCGTAGCACTAATGAAGAATGTTTCAAAATCGGGTGGTCCTATTCCACGGGGACGAAGTCGCGCGCACAAGCTAGTCAGATGCTAAGATTAGCCAAATGATAACATCAAGTGCCATTTTTATATCTTATTTTGGACTAGACGTTAAATTATTACTTTTTGATGAATAGGACAAGCGACTTTTGGTAAGTCATAAAGATTATGAAAATGTCACCTACTTTTAAATTTGACAAAAAATCTGTTTATCCATCTATAAATATAATAAAATGACAGGAAAGTCAATGTATGTCCGGGATAAACTCAAAAAGTGCTGCATGGATTTACTTCAAATTTTGCACGAATATTATTATGAAGTCGGGTCAGAACATGGGCTACATATTATCATGCTATCACCTACGGGGAACGAGCAGTGAACGCACGCAGACGACGTCGCGGGCAGCAGCTAGTTTATTATACATAAAATTAAAGAGGGAAAAAGAGTTACGTTATTTAATGAAATCTTTTTTTTTTTTTTTTTTTTTTTATGTTACTAAGTCGACAAACAAGCGTACGGCTCACCTGATGGTAAGTGACTACCGTAGCCTATAGACGCCTGCAACACCTGAAGCGTCGCAAGCGCGTTGCCGACCCTATCCCCAATCCCCCCCAGGAGCTCTGGTCACCTTACTCACCAACAGGAACACAATACTGCTTGAAAACAGTATTATTTAGCTGTGGTCTTCTGTAAGGTCGAGGTACTACCCCAGTCGGGCTGCTCCATATTTTGAGCAGGAGATTTCCTGCTGTGCCCTACCTCAGTTGCTATACGCGCTATTTGTTACTACTAAAAAATTAATGATATAATTGTATTAAATGTAGCGTTATTTAAACTATTTATATAGCAATACCTATTAATTACAATTTTAAATAAATCTATTAATTCAATAAACATTCGGCCAACTATGTAATTTCATATTTTTGTATCTATTAAAGACCTTTATAAAAACTAGTTACTTAACATTTAAGCAATTAATAGATAAGTTATGTACGTTCATTTATATATGTAATATGTAAAATTACGGTGATTAGAAGATTCAGTTTATAGGGCAGGTTTTGTCAATTACTTCCTCAAAATTATTATGTTATTTGGTCTGTTATTTCAACTAACGACGATTTAATACGTCATTTTTTATTGATATCGTAATGACACCGTGTTATTTTGTGTAAGTAGTCACGCAGATGGCGCGTGTACAAAAATATAATGATTTGTTATATATTAGGCTTATTTGTCAGTGATAAGTGCCTGTCCATTCATGGCGTTTGTGGGAAACGTTGTGAAATTGAAAATGATCATATTTCTTTTAAAAGACACCGAGCTATTGCACAAAGATCCACCTAGTTTTCGTCGTTAACTATTCATTATTATGTGCCGTGGGAGCTTTTTTGTAAAGCGATTGTTATGGATTTGATAGACGCATTCCAGAATTGAACCGGCCGGGTTTGATTATAATATTCGTAGTACGAGTTGTAAGTTATGTATTTTTAATTATGAAGTTATATTTGCTACTTTGTTCGTTATAATTTGATTATTTAAACACTTTCTCGACTATTTAAATAAATCAATTAGAAGATTTTTTGTTTGAAAATACATATTTAATTTAAAATCATAATGTATAAAGTCAGAAAAAAATGTGAGTGAGAAAATAATTAGTTCTTGTTACATATTTAAATATGCCGATTTTACTTAATAGAATTCCTAATCAGTATTCAGAATATTCAAGGATTCTGTATCTTGTACACTGTCATAAATGACGAGGTGTCGTCGCTTTGATAAACAAACGTACATACATTAAAACAGATTTTTATTGGCCTAGTTTTATTTGAAGGTTGTATGCAAATTTTGATGGACATCTGAGTAATGACTAGCGCGCATTCAAGTCATATTCGATTTGAAATAAAAGCGAAATACAGGTTATAAAAGACTAGAATAAAATACTCCAAATATGTTTTAGTTACTAAGGAAAACACAAGTATTAAAATATAGATTATCGAAATCTTAAAAAATTCATTAAAATATTTTGAATTAAGGCATAAACTATTCTTCGTTAAATGCTAATAAAGTTTTATAACAGAAAAAGTTGGAATTAGTTTTTTTCAGCAGAAGTTGTTTTATAAAGAAAATACATATAAAAGTTATTGCTAATCCGTTTCATTTTACATTTTTCATCACTCATTTAAAGAAACATACATACATATATTTATATATTTAATATTTATAAACATATATATATATTTAATATTTATATTTTAATATTTATACATAAATATGTATTTTAATATACACATGTATTTTAATCTATACTTAATATATGAAGCTGAAGAGTTTGTTTGTTTGTTTGTTTGATTGTTTGTTTGTTTGTTTGAACGCGGTAATCTCTGGAACTACCGGGCCGATTTGAAAAATTCTTTCAGTGTTAGATAGCCCATTTATCGAGGAAGGCTATAGGCTATGTGTCATCACGCTAAGACCAATAGGAGCGGAGTCCACGCCGACGAAGTCGCGCGCAGAAGCTAGTATTTAATATTTCAGTAACATGTTGTAATACAAAGTTTTTGTTTACAGTATAAATAATAAAAATATGGCTGTAACAATACCACTTAACAATCATTCTCTTCGTTAAGTAGAACTGCTAACAAAATCAAGCTCGGTTGCAATATTCGAAAACAATATAGAAACTATTAAATTATTATTATTTTTTTTTTGATTAGCCCGTAGCGCAGTTTGTAGTGGCCCTGCCTTCTGTTCCGTGGGTCGCGGGTTCGATTCCCGCCTGAGTCTGTAATATGTGTACCTATTTATATATGTATTATTTCTATGTATTATCAACAAAAAAATATTTAGTTATAACAGTCAGCTGTTACCTGTAGCAAGCATTAAGTTGCTTAACATAAAAACAGAAGACCGTGTGTGTATTTTATAAGATATTATTTATTTTTATTTTTATTATTATATAATTCCACGTGCGAAATGGACGTTCTTATTAAGCTGGAGTATAATTATACATGGCCACTACGCATAAATGAATTTTAATCCTCAATGAATTATAGCAGGGCGCGTTGAATATTTAAACGGTATCGATCTTATTTACAAAGCTATGATTATGTTTTATAGGGAAAACGTTTTCTATTTCATAAATGTGATGTCGGTTTTGTCGATTATTATTTTAAATACCATTTAGTTAAACTATGATATTATAAATGGATATTTGTTGAAGTTTATTTCATAGCTTCAAAATAGATAAGTTAAATATTTTACTGTCTATTTAGTTTTATTACACTTTGTATGAATGTAAGTTACAAAATTCGCTATTTAGTGTAATTGGAGTTCGTAATATTCATATAAAGAGGTTTTTATTGGTTTCGGTTTCGTTATTTATAATTAAAACTGCTTAATAACGTTCTTAAATGGTAATAAAATATTTTGGTATTATGATACAATGTTCACCGCGTGACACCGCGTTGGCGTAGCGGTCACAGCACTGGATTGCAATTGACTGTTGCGCGGGCGGTTGCGGGTTCGATTCGCCGCGTGACACCGCGTTGGCGTAGCGGTCACAGCACTGGATTGCGATTGACTGTTGCGCGGGCGGTTGCGGGTTCGATCCCCGCACACGCCAACATTTGTATTGGCCATACAGATGTTTGCCATGGTCTGGGTGTTTGTGCAGTCCTTGTGGGTCTCCCCACCGTGCCTCGTAGAGCACGTTAAGCCTACTGTCCCGGTTGTTATCATGTACACCTGATAGCGATCGTTATTCATAGTAGGGAATATATCCACCAACCCGCATTGGAGCAGCGTGGTGGATTAAGATCCGATCCTTCTCCTACATGGGGAAGAGGCCTATGCCCAACAGTGGGATATTACAGGCTGAATCGTGATCGTCGTGATCGATACAATGTTGTTGACTCTTATCTATTTGGCTCTTCTCTCTAAATGTGTTTACTGTATTTTTATTAATATAAAGAATAGGATATGCTTTATTATGCACCCCTTTTGAAATGACTGATTATATGTAACTCTAACAAATAAAAGAAACAAAATATAACTAAACAGTTGGCACGTATTCTACTATGTATTAATTTTAGTAACTTGTACATTGTACTTATACTTTGTACCTAACACATTGACATGTAGAAGTACATTAAGAAACACATTAATTTATCGTCTTTTCTCGAACATTACAGTAGCCAACCCTCGAAATAATTGGTTAATTTCGTTATCTTCGTGACCGAAATTCATTGAAAATGGTTTAAGTTGAATATTAAAATATGCGAAGGCATTCCGACCAATTAAAACCTTGCACCATTAATCGTAACTGATTTAAATTTCACACGATTTCATTAATTTTATCTGCGATAATTCTCTTAAAAGTTTCAATTAATAACATATACTATTTTATTTACTTATATGTCAATATGTTGTTTTTTGTTGCTTGTTGTTTTCAGGACTGACATTGTACGTAAATATAATAAATAAACAGGGTTAAGGTGGAATACAGCTGTAATCAATATTTTACACAACTTTTATAACAACAAGCTTCTTTATTTCTGTAATACTTATATATATTATTATGTTAGAGTTATGAACACAAAGGACAACTATTAATTAATTAGTTATAATTACACGATTAAAATTTTTCATATTTAATTATACAACGTACAAAAATTCCATGTGAACTAAAAAAAAAGAAAACCCATGGCGTCTACATTCACTGACTCAGTTTCGAAGCACTCTATTAAATTCAATAAGGTATTGGTTTTATAACAATCCGCAACGGCAATTAGACAGCCGATGGTGACGCAACATTAATTTTTACGATTTCGCACGCCAATGGGAGGTTTTGGATTATTGTTATAAATCACGATAATACCTGCAGCGAAACGATTCCGCACGAACGAAATCGAGAGTAACGCTCAATTAATACATTTCTTTTAATTTATTTCTATTAAAAGATTCATTTCATGGTATGATGAGTTTTTGCAATTAATAGCTTAAAATCTAATTATAAGCTCATTTAATGTCTTATGATTGTGTTAAATTTAAGAAAATGAATTATTATAAACTGAGGCTGTAAACACGTAGTATTCTCCTTTTTGGTTTCGGAGTCACAAAAATCTAACTACAAATAAAAATGACAAAATTTCCTCATGTGTAGGTAACACAAATGACAATTTAATTTTTATTATAATATCATGAAATTAATATGTTTTTAGATGTAAGTTGATTGTGATAGAAAGTGTATTTAAGTGCAAGAAATAAATTAACGTTTATACGTTTACGTTACATTACGTTATAAACGTTTAAGATGTAAAACAATTTTAAAAACCTGACGTTTGATACAAAATTTATAATTAAATATTTATCAGGTATAACTTTGAGTAAACTTTACTTATTCAATGAAATCAAAAAGTAAAAAGGAAATAATATAAAAAAGCGAATGCTAAACATGAACATATTGCAATCCCACAAGTAAATCACTAGTATCACAGAGTTGCAAGTTAAACCTAATTAGTTTTTCTGAGTCTTGAATTAGCTGATCATAACAAGGTATGCAATATAGTCCCTAATGTCAGCATTCATGTGTGTGAACACGTTTCTGTTTAACAATCGGATTCCCATAGACCGATTGCCATCTACGCGGTTAACTTGGATGCGTTACGCAATATCAGAAGACGTATTTACGGTAAGATAATGAAAGCGATGTTTTGTAGTTGTAAAACACGTGTGAACAATATGGGCCTAGATAACTGGGTCTGTAGGTAAAACGTAGCAACGATTGTGGCGGTCTTGACTCATTGCTCGATAGCTACGGTTAGAAATAATAATATTACTAGATTAATTGTTGTTTTTAACCTAACCTCTATGTTAAAACAAATAATGGGTCGCTTCACTTACGGACATTTTAATTTAGAATTATGAATAAATATTGTGAGTAAACGAATGACTTTCAGTATAGGGACGGTAATTTAATGTATAAAATGAGTCAAATATCTAAAGGACTGTTCTATCCACATTTAAAATTATTTTATTTTTATACCGACAACTAAAGTAAACAGTTATAACGATAATAATTGAATTACAGTCTAAAAGTACCGTAATAACATTAAATTGAAATTTGATTAAGCTGTTTAATCTATCATGGAGCTTTAAATATATTTGCGATACAAATTGTGTGTGGAATCGTTCGTTATCATCGCATCTACTTCGCTCAGAGCGGACGTAACCGTTTCTCTATATTACTATCTATTCTAAACATCTTTTAAATTATTTAAGGCGAAGCTAATCGATCAGGAAGGCGCCGCGATGGCGCAGCGGTCACAGCACTGGATTGCGATTGGCTGTTGCGCGAGCGGTTGCGGGTTCGATCCCCGCACAGGACAACATTCATTTTGTGGTTCTCCCCACCGTGCCTCGGAGAGCACGTCAAGCCGTCGGTCCCGGTTGTTATCATATACACCTGATAGCGATTGTTACTATAGTAGGGAATATATCCGCTAACCCGTATTGGAGCAGCGTGGTGGATTAAGCTCCGATCCTTCTCCTACATGGCGAAGAGGCCTATGCCCAACAGTGGGATATTACAGGCTGAATCATGATCGTCAATCGATCAAGAGATATTTGTATGAAATTTAAAAAAAAAAAGTTAGGTATTTTAGTTGTATGATTAACGTAAATCATAATAGTTATTATAATGCATTAAACGATTTCTAGATGATTCGATAATTCTTTATAAAAGAAAAACTGAATTTCATTTTTTTTACAATTATAGCCTACATCAAAAAAATAAATATTATTTACTTATTAAAACTTTATTGCACACAAAAAAGATACAATTTAGAACTATTAGGTATAAACAAATAAGTATGCAAAGGCGGCCTTATCGCTTGATTGAATTTGAACTGAGGTAGGGCATAGCAGGAGGCAGCAAAATTGGAGCAGCCCGACTGGAGTAGTAGCTCAACCTTACAGAAGATCATAGCTAAATAATACTGCTTTCAAGCAATTTTGTGTTCTTGTTGGTGAGTAAGGTGACCAGAGCTCCTGGAAGAATTGGGGATAGGGTTGGAAACGCGCTTGCGATGCTTCTGGTATTGCAGACGTCTATAAGCTATGGCAATAGCTTACAATCAGGTGAGCCGTACGCTTGTTTTCCGACCTAGTCGAATAAAAAAAAGTAATGGTGTAACCAAAAAAAGTGATTCATTTTAATAAATGTAGGTTAAATACAAATAAAGGTCTTGCTTTTGTGTAAGAGGTTAAAGTTATGAATTTAGAAGCCAAAAACTTACAAAAAAATCTTAATCTGTTAAGTTTGAATTAATATGTTGGATATAATATCTTCGCCTTAACACATTAAGTATGAGCGATGATATCCTTAGAATAGATGTTTCTAGCATGGAGATGTAAAACGGATGTCCGCTCTATCGGAGAAAGGCCTTCGATTGTTCCGTTTGACTGATATCTAAATCGGCTAGATAAGAATATGTAGACCACCTTTCATGTGGAAAGATAAATATGAATTTATTAAAATTAAAATATATTGAAATAAAATCTGTGTGTTGGATACATTTTACGGAAATTCACGGTATTTTTTACCAAATATAGCGAGGTCTAGGAAAGCGTCTTAATGTCGGTGCTTTCAAACTACAAAAACGTTTTGTTTTAAAAAAAATATTATTATTAAAGATAATCAAAAGTATTTTTTTTTAACAGTCAGCTTTTGTAAATAATTTTCGCAGAAGTTTAGCATTTAATGTTCGCAGAAATCCAAAACTTTTTTTCCAGCTATCGGGACTTTAAAGAAATATACAACCTGCTCTCTTTTGAATAGTTGTAACAATAGTATGAGTATAACATGTTGAGTTAGATGACATCACCCGTTTCAGGCATTTAATGTACGTATGTACGATGTTGACCTCAGACGTTTGACTGCACATTATGAAAATGTATCTAAAAATTATGCGCCTCCGTCTACACCGCCGTCTGTGCATTTTTTTACAATATGAGTGATGTACTTGAGTGCAGACTATTACGAATTTCCTTGAATTTTTATTAGATATTTCTGTCTGTGTCTCAAAATTCTTTTTACTCTGAATACGAGTGCATAGAATTTTCGCTGAAGGTTGTGTCTAATCCGAAACAATACGGAGTCAAATTCGCATGCGCTGCTCTAACAAATGTATCACAAATTCACCCCTAGATGTATCGAATTTGTTTACTGCAGCTTGATTCATGTGTCTGATGCAGCAGACGAATAAATTTACGCAGTCGTCCTAGCGACAGATTTTTTGCCGAGCAATTTTTTTATTCGGTGCATTTTTTAAGTTGATAGTAAAAAAAAAACGATATTTTTTATTTTCTTGTTAAATATATTGCTTCTTTATTGTGAAGGTTTCTTTAGTGAAAAATGTAATGGTATACCTACTCCTACCCAAATTAGAATAAGTTACAAAATAAATCGACAAATAATGGTTATTAATAAATTTACTTCAAATTTTTTCGAATTACGTATCACATTTTTCCTATCAAGATACTCATAATGGAATATATATAAGTTGCACTTGCGACCTAATATAGCTAAGAACAAACCGAGGATGATGCTATCATCGCAAATGGGTGAATAGTACTTAGCATCGAAATGCCTCTGGCGATAACATCTTCGCATTGTGCCTATTGAATAACTAGTTACCATCTCTTGTCCGTTAATTTGTAGTATTAAAAGCGGTGAGCGCGTTATCACCGATTATCGTAATGGTTCGTAAACTGTTGCGATAGCGTCACTGAATATTAAAATTAAAAAGTAAAACAAGAATTTCTTCGTAAAATTTGTTGTTTGTTATATTGTTAAGAATCATATATAAAAAGTAGGTACTATTTCTTTTAAGTTGTATGGACAAAGATTTAATTTTTTTAATAAATATGTTCACGTGTCTCCTTAATATATATGTAATAATAATATTTTATAATATAATAAATAAATGTATAAAATAAATGTATAATATATATGTAAGGCTAAAAAAATTAAATATAGGTTATTAGATTGATAAATCTTGAAGTTGATACATTTAAACACACAGACAAATAAAATCTTCATCATAAATAGATTATTACTATTACATTGTATATTCTATTAGACAGGCTTACATACTAGCTTCTCCTCGCGACTTCGTTCGCGTGGAATAGGAACAATTCTGTCAAACATGATTTTTGCGATAAACACAGCGCACGCAGCGGAAGCTCTCAAAAGAAAAAAGGAACCCCGATTTTAAAACATTCTTCATTGGTGCTTCGCTCCTATTGGTCTTAGCGTCATGATATACTTCATGATAGGTTAGCTTTCCTCGATAAATGGGCTATATAACACTGAAAGAATTTTTCAAATCGGACCAGTAGTTTCTGAGATTAGCGCGTTCAAACAAACAATCAAATAAACTCTTCCGCTTTATAATATTAGTATAGGTATAATTATTTATATTCTACATTTGCAAACTTAGATTTTGAACTTGACATGAAAAATTTGGGAAACCATATATACGGCATATATATACGGCATATATTGGCTACGGTTATAGCCAAGGTGCTGGACGGTTTGCTTGACAGAAAACTGTCCGAAAACATTAACATCCATGACTTACAGTTCGGTTTTAAACCAGGTCTGTCCACAGAGAGTGCCATTTTCTGTCTCAAGCAGACCGTGCAGTACTACACGGCTAGAAAAACTCCAGTCTATGCTTGTTTTTTGGACTTGTCGAAGGCATTCGATTTAGTGTCATATAATTTATTGTGGAATAAGCTACGATGTGAAACCAGTCTACCTCCGGATGTCATATCAATATTTAAATATTGGTATGACAACCAGAGGAATTGCGTTAAATGGGCTGGCTCGAGGTCGGATGAGTACGGGCTAGAATGTGGAGTGAGGCAGGGGGGGTTGACCTCACCAAAGCTTTTCAACTTGTATATGAATAAACTGATCGAGGGGCTCAGCAGCACCTACATAGGATGCCATGTAGGCGGGACGTGCATAAATAATATAAGCTACGCAGATGATATGGTGTTGCTCAGCCCGTCGATCGGTGCTCTGAATAGGTTGCTTAAACTGTGTGAGGAATACGCGGTGGCCCATGGGCTCAGATATAACGCGCGTAAAAGTGAGTTCATGGTTTTTAAGACTAAGGATACGAGGAGTCAGCGGAGAGTTTCTTGTTTTACACTAGCAGGATCTCCGCTGAAAAGAGTTGACCGCTTTAAATATCTGGGTCACTGGGTCACTGACACCTTGTCAGATACGGCAGACATTGAAAGGGAGCGTAGGGCGCTGTCTGTTCGTTGTAACATGTTGATTCACAGATTTGCACGCTGTAGTAAACAGGCCAAACTGACGCTTTTTAATGCTTACTGTCAATCTTTCTACACGTGCGGACTGTGGGTCGACTTTACGCAGCGAGCATACAGCGCACTGCGCGTCCAATACAATAACGCATTCAGGATGTTGTTCGGTCTGCCGCGCTTCTGTAGCGCGTCGTCCATGTTCGCGGAGGCGCGTACTAATTGCTTCTACGCGATCATAAGAAAGCGGTGCGCCTCTCTGTGGCAGCGAGTGCGCGGAACATCGAACACCGTCCTGAATGCGTTGGCCGACCGATGGGACTCCCCATTGATTTACCGCTGGATACAGCTCCATGCTCCCGCTGCTAACTACTATCTTTAGCACGGGAGTCTCACCGGAGGCCACAAATTTAATTTAATTTAATTTAAATTTAATTTAAATTAATATAATGTTAACTGTTACTAACCCTCTTTTTGTTTTATTTTATCTTATTTTTGTTACTAACACATAATTTAATTTAATTTAATGTAATTTTGAATTTGAATATGGATTTATATCCGAAATAAATTATTATTATTATTATTATTATTATTATATATATTTTATCATATATTTTAGTACCTTTATGGTATCGATACCATGCATTAATTATTACACATAATATTTTACATTAGATTATTCCAAGAGCCTAACTACATGCCATCATAATTGTTCGTCAAACGCATATTGTTATTCATACTCTAGTACTAGGAAAAGGAATAAACATGCATGATGCAGGACCTAGCGATAATTAGACGCGAACTACAATTATATGCAAATGTATCGTGTCGTTTTGAAATCATCCGTTGTCACACCTACCTGAGATAATTTTGTGACTAAGACTTAACGGCTGTTAATATGTACGTATATGTTTAAATTACAATGATTATGCGATCGTTAGGATATGATGTAGTTTTAATAAAATAAATTCATATTAATATTTTGTTTATCTATACTAATAATTATAATAAAGCTGAAGAGTTTGTTTGATTGTTTGTTTGTTTGTTTGAACGCGCTAAACTCAGGATCTACTGGTCCGATTTGAAAAATACTTTCAGTGTTAGATAGCCCATTTATCGAGGAAGGCTATAGGCTATATATCATCACGCTAAAACTAATAGGAGCGTAGCACCAATGAAGAATGTTTCAAAATCGGTTTTTTTTTCCTTTTGAGAGCTCCGCTGCGTAAACGGTTAAAGTTTCGCACAAATCATGTATGACAGAATTGATCCTATTCCATGCGGACGAAGTCGCACGCAAAAGCTAGTATCTATATAATTATGATAGCGATCGTTACTCATAGTAGGGAATATATCCGCCAACCCGCATTGGAGCAGCGTGGTGGATTAAGCTCCTATCCTTCTCCTACACGGGGAAAGAGGCCTATGCCCAACAGTGGGATATTACAGGCTGAAGCGAATTATTTTTTATATATATTTGGGAAACAGAAATACTAATTAAATAGTACTAATAAATGTAACAATAACATTTTTTTTTCATAATATCTGAAAATATTTGTATGTATTAGTAAGTTTCTCTTAAGTCATAAATTTTATTCGTGTATTCAAAGCTATAAAAGTAATGATCATAATAAGTTTTATGCTTTGATTTAATTTTTATTTACATTAATTGAAGATGTAATACGTCGTATATCAAGTTGAGTGTGTCGGTATAATTAGACTGCGTGCTATGTATTTATTGTAACAATGTACCATTAAACAGAAATATACTATGTATTGTTACTAACTTTAATTTAAATATTTTTAGCGTTGTTAATAAAATAGTAACTATACACGTTTTCATTTCTAGTTTTAGATATAAAAAGTACTTCGAAAGTGTCAAAAGTGTCCCCGTAGGCGTCTATTACGTAATAATTAAAACACTGTTTTAAAATGTCCGTCCGCAACACATATCGATAATAAACCGGATTATTGTCGCCATGCACTTGATCGAAATTAAAAAAGACAGGTCTGTCAGTTATCTAACTCTACGCGCCTATTCTGCAATAGTAGTGAAAGCGAAATGTCTAATTATTTTTTATTTTATTTTATAATAACAGAGGTGACACAGCGTTTTCGTTCCAGGCGTTTTATTTTTTAATGTATTTGTAATCTTGATCGTCCACTGAGGAATGATTAAAAAAGTATGATTGACTTTTGAAGGCTCCGAATGATTGCGATCGATGCATTGCCCGATTCATAAAAATATCAATGTCTATGCTTTATATTAAACTAGCCGACCCGTGCCCACTTCGTTGGGCGTTAATTATTTATTTTTGTTATGCAAATAATATACTTATACTTAAGTTTTCGTCTCGCTCACATATAACTACCACCCCCTGTTTCAACCCCAGAAGGGGTTGATTTCTAAAAATACATTATTAGTACACCTCCACACCATCTATTGAGCATACATTTTGAATTTAAAGTCTCTTACTTCAAAAACATAGGACTTTCATACAAACTTCCAACCCCCGTTTTACCCCCTTAGGGGTCGAGTTTCATAAAACCCGTTCTTAGCGGATGTCTTCGCCCTATAAGGAACCTACCTGCCAAATTTCAAGTTTGTAGGTGTTATAGTTTCAGAGATTTCGTGATGAGTGAGTGACCTTTCGCTTTTATATATATTATAGATTAAAAAAAAATAAGTTTGGGGTATATAAATTGCCTTTGCAATAAGCGATCGCTGATAAGAGCGTTCTTATTAGGCGGGTAATTATTTAGATTGTAGACGTATATTGGAAGTTATATCACGAGATTAGCATTTCACTTTCTATTATAATGTACAATAAACGTGTTTCACTGATAAGAAGAACTATTTGTTGGATTTATTTTATCAACATTATATAGTTTCATAGTTTTTTATGTAAACCTTATTAAAGTTACAGTTTTATTTTGTAAATTTAACGGGACATATCATAATTTTAATCGAAATGACAAACCGCTACGAATGTACTACGAGCGTTAACAACTTTTTGTAAGGTAGTTTTAATAAAAACTATTTTACGTTACTTTTCATAAGTTGAAAACAAATTAGTTTTATTGATGGTTTTTGCGTATCACCTATTTTAATTTATTAAGGGTTTGATATTTTGTTAATTTTTTATCAATGTTTAAAATTATTAAAATCAAAAAAACTAATTTAAAAATATTACCAAATTTTAAAAAAATTAGAAAAAAGTTTTGATACGTTTTGTCATAGTTATTTTTATGAAACCACTTTTAGTTCTTGCAGCTGAAAAATTAACATTTAACAAGGAGGTACGCAACTAAAAAAATGAGAAAGTTGATTTTGTATATTAAATTGATATCTACTATTTTGAAAGTTAATGACGTATAAAGTAGTGACATTGTAAATAGAGCAAAAATTACTAAACCAATGAAGCACGTCCCGAAAAACGAAGTGTAAAATGGGCAAAAAGTGAACAAGAATTTATCTGACCGTCGTCGGCCGGCGGACGGCGGGTGGTTATACTCACTTTCTGGTTTACTAGGTCGAATAATCTTGACATTTTTTTTGTAGTTATTGTTGTACGGAGTGAAAATCACAGCGATCCGTTTCGGAATTTTATTTTGGTTTTTTATGTGCGTAGCGTAGGGCAAGGTTAGCGGGATCGTTTCTTTTTGACGTTCAATGTTCAAGTTTTTTCGTAAAAAGACACGAACATAAATAAAACAACGAACATTTATTAATTGATTTTACAAACATAATATGCTTAAAATAAAATTTTGAATACATTTTCATAAAATTTTCGTTTGATTGTTATCGAATTATTGCTTGTTAACATTAGTATTATAAATTTAAAAGCTATAAATATAAAATGTTAAATGTTTATATAATTAATACTTTAAGCGCATTAGTGTCGAACCAATTTGAACAACGGCTTCTGATTATGCGATAGAATATTTATGGTTTTAGATTAAGTTATATTTGTTTATTTAAATTTATTTTTATAGAATAATTTATTTATTTAAATATATTCATTTTATAGATTTTTTTTGTATGGAAAATGTGTTCTGTAATAAAGGGTTATTGTTATTATTATTCCTATAAATAAATGAGTTTAACTTTATATTTTGATTTATATTGCAGGCTGACAACAATAATATTGTATGAAATAATTTTATTTTAAAACGAATTATTATTAGTTTAAATTAAATTATGATTAAATAAGAAATTTAAACTTTTATTAAATTTTTGTACTATTAAAATTATTTCATAAATAATATTATGAATTTTTTTTTTTAAATTTTGAACCGTTGATTGTTTATAAGTAATGTATAAAATAACAATTCACCTACCTTTTTATAAGAAAACGACTTGATATTATCCCTCGGCAATGCTTACTATTTTTTAGAAAAATAGCACTTTTACTAATAAAATAAAAAAAGTCCGAAAATCCTTAAGAAAATACGAATGTTAGTTAAAAACACAAATTGTTTTCACTGTTATCACTACGTTCAAACTTGTAAAAATCAATCACAAGATCCGTTCAAGTCAGTACCACTGAACATTGAATATCCATTCCATCACTGGGGTTGAAATAGAGCGAGCGAGCTTAAAGCTGAGCATGCGCGTGTACAGGCCGGCGTGGCATCGCGTTATCAGCGCGAGCGGCGCGCCGCGCGACAACAACAGAACTTGAGAGCCGATCTCAATAATAACAAGAAAAGAAAACGGTCCAGTTTCAGCGAGGCTTCCGGATGGCTCGGACGGGGCGCGGCTGGCGTCTCGCTCGCACGCCCTACTCTGTCTCACTCTCTCTCCCTCTAACGGTACTCGAGGTTTGAACGATAGCGCAGTCGCGGGCGCAACACGGACCCGTGCACATCGTCGTAGGCTTCGACCGGGACGATCCCGTTTTTCGTTTTTGACATCGCTAGTCGATATGGTTATGACTGGATGGACGATTGCATAGTTGATAAGCTGTTTGTACAATACTCTTTTATTAATTCAGTATGAACATGAAGTTTCAATATAAACCTACCTGAGGTATTGAATATATTTCAATACATATTTAATTTATAATTAGACAGAGTACAAGAATCTGAAACGATTGTTCGTTGATGTCTTTTGTATGAGTGAAACATTTTTAATTATTTTTTTTTTACAATATATGTCGAGTAGAATTTCGCTATTAATACTTCTATACTGTTTATTATTATTTATTATACTTCAAATTAAATTACGGTGTTAAATTTTTGCAGCCTAGTTTACGTACTTTGTAACTTCCATTCTTATTTCTTCCGCCTGCTCATGTGTTTGAACTTTGTTCGTTATATAATATTATATTGTCTTTTTTTAATACAAAATTTTACTTATTGATAGGTTCAGTTTTCCTTTACCATTCATAAATCTCTTAGATAGTGTTTTTTGACTATTATAGAGGATTCGTTACAGTTCCATTGTATGTACTTAATTCTCAATTAGTTATCAACTGCATACATAAAATCTACAAAATTATACTACAAAAAATATGACTTACTTAATAAGCGATTCTTAAAAATCGATAAGTGTCGTAATTTGCGGTGTAAGTAAATAAATTGGTTTTGATTCAATAAAAAGCGGTTGAAGCAACCAAACAGTGAATTACTGGTCCACGGCCTCGGGCCTACGCAGATGCCTTGTTAACGAATAAAGTCATGACATTAAATCATATTCGCAGGAATCGTATGAAATTATAGCTTATTTAAAATTTCAAAATAAGACCAAAGTGTAATTTTCGAGATAAAAGCTTTTTAAATTTCGAATATTATTATAGGAGTCAGTTAGTAAGAGTAAGGACTGATTTGAAGCGATTGCAAAACAGGCTTACTATCTTAACTACACTCATACATATCTGTAAAATAAAATCGTATTCATTATCGTTAATGTCAGTTTTGATAACTCATATGTAGTTTACATCACTAAATTATATATGTTTTTGATTGTTCTTAGGGTATTTTATTTTCATTTCTTTTTTTGTTGGAAAGGAGATATCCCAAGGGTGGTACCATGATAAGCAAACCAGGATCTGATGATGGAATCCCAGAGAAATCGACGGGAATCTTCGAAAATCGTAGTGACGACTAGTGCGTTTTTTAATTTTTTTTCGTCTACTTACGTTCTATTACTTTTCGATGTATGAAGTTGGTTTTTTTCGTTTGCTAGCAAACACAATTATTGTGATTATATATTTATTGTATATTTATGTGTGTTAACTGATAACTTTTTACTGGGTGTACCAATTGTGATAATTCTTTTTTTAATCGAATCCTAATAATGAGTATTAAATCTATTATTTTTTCGACTATCTACGTTTTGTTACTTGTCGATGTTAATAGAAGTTTTTTATTATTATTATTTGCGAGCAAACACAATTTTGTCTGCAAGCTGTGATCGTTCCTATTGATAGTCAAGGACTCGGCTATTAATTTGGGCACTTTTTTAACACTATTGTAAGCACATGTTGCTTTGGTATTGCTTACAATTAATATACACAAATCAATAAATATTGTTATAATATTTTGATAACTATGTATGAAAGTAAAAACTAAAAATCCATTTGGCTTTGCTTAAGAGCCGTGTACTTGGTAATAATCATAACTATACATACAAGAGACTAAAAACATTGTCTTATCTATACTCTTTAATAATGTTCCGGCTTACTGGCTGATCGATTCATCATGAAGTCAAGGCACTTGAACTTTGGCCAACAGGTTTTTTTTATATATGTACGTATACAAGTATCTACGGAACACGACTCAGCCTGTAACATCCCACAGCTGAGCAGAGGTAAGATAAGGCTCGGATCTTAATCCAACACCCTGCCTGTCTACGGGTAGGTGGATATATTCCTTACTACGAGTAAATATCGCTATCAGGTGTATGTGATAACAACCGGGACCAACTGCTTAAGGTGCTCTCCGAGACACGGTGGAGAGTCAAGTACAGACAATCAGATGGGAAAAAATATTTGTACAAATACAAAAATACATCCCGAGCGGGAATCGAACCGAAACTAATATAAATCGAACGAATACGAAACCGCAAGTCACTTAAATTTTCTTTTGGGTAATTGAATTGTTCAAAGTGTGGTAGAGGAGGGTAGTAGTAGTAATAGTAAATTGTAAAAGTAGTGTATAGAGTTCTACTATTTTTGAATCAGCGTGAAACTTTATTTAATTAAAGGCGAATAACTAGCGACCTAGCGACCGCTGCGCTAGCGCAAAGCTACTTTTCTCTAACCTAATATAACATATACATACATACATATTACTCTCCATAATATATTTTTTTATAAAGGTATGCATAGTTAATTGTTGTGTTGGGATAAGTTCTATGATGAGTCTCTTAGTCTAACATTTAGTATTTTTATTATTATTTACCTTTTCTTTACTTTTAATATATAATATTATGATATAAAAAGAATAAAAAAAAAGTTTGTGACTACAAAAGAAAAAAATTTAAAAAAAATGTAGTGCTACATAGTTCATCGGGTTAGCTAGTTGGATAATTATAAATGTTCTAAGCATTGCTTGTCAAAATTTGTATCATCGGAAAATAATTGCGGCATTCGTATTTAATCACATCATTCTTCGTAGAAATGTTAAATTAATAAAAATATCTTATCTTATGTGGCAATTATGAATAAGTTGTTGTTAATAACAATATTAAATTAGTTATTAATAGATGAAATTAACGCATGTACATTAATAATTGATGTAATAAAGCTTGCACTGATAGTATGGATTTGATTAACGGAAATTAATCTATTCTATACTTAATTAAAATGTAAATAATATATCAATTTTAATAATGTAATTTAATTTTTACGAGTAATCAAGTTTATAAGCTTAAAATACATAAATTTGTAATCTTAAGTGAGACGTTTTAACTGCTCGCGGGTTTGTATATGGTAAAAGTAATTATTATTCCGTCCATCATGTATGAAAAATTATTCAGTGAAAATTCACTGCTTAAATTAAAACAGTAGGATATACGTTCATGTAAAAATGTTATATATATATATATATA
Source organism: Melitaea athalia (assembly GCA_905220545.2). Taxonomy (NCBI): domain Eukaryota; kingdom Metazoa; phylum Arthropoda; class Insecta; order Lepidoptera; family Nymphalidae; genus Melitaea; species Melitaea athalia. The sequence continues at coordinate 11,652,551 of HG992193.1, forward strand.
TATATATATATATATATTATATACACACTTTAGGCAATACTAGTTAAATTAGTAGTAAAAAAGTAAAGTCTTGATTTATATTTTTTTATGTATGATCACGCATAACTTTTTACAGTGTAGTCCAATTTTGATAATTTTTCTTTTATTGGAAAGAGTATACCCCGAATTTGATCCCATATAAATTTAAAAATAAAACTCAACCCTAATGGTATGAAAACAGTAGTTGATTGATTGTTCACTCACTAATTGTAAGGTATGACCACGCGTAACTTTTTACAGAGTAGTTCGATTCGATAAATCTTTTTTTATTGGAAAGAGTATATTCTAAAGTTAGTCCCATATAAATTTGAAAATAAAAATCAAACCTTAAGGGTTTGGGTGACCTTTTTTTACGTGTGGAAATGCTTTATGCATTATTATTATTTTGGTTATGTGGGACTCCCGCCGACTCCCTGGCAGATTACCCACTAAAACCACATGGTGTCCACCTTCATCGCCTGTGCTGGTGTCGCAGGAATCCGGATTCTTCTGCAAACCCCGGCGGCGTGCCTCGTCAGGCCCTTACCTATGGGGTTGCGCGCGGCGGACACCGCGCGCGCCTACCCGGCAGATTTGGTGGTACTTCCCCAAGTCGACCGCCCTCTGCCTGGCGTTTAGGGAGGAAATTGTTATGTGACCTATTTTTACGCGAACAAAGCCGCCGTAACAGCTTTTTATAAATAAAACGCTATCGTGTTAAATAATCAAGATAAAGTGTATTGAAAATAAAAAAATACAAAATATATACATAAATTTTCCGTTGCGCTTACAAGAATGCGATGGTCGCATTTTAATAATACGATCATGATTGCCTTGCAAATTTACTTGTTAAATATATTGAATACTTCTGTAATAAAGTAACTCACGGCTATAAATGTAAACATTACTATATTCTGACCCCTTTTCATGTACATATTTCGAGCCTTGTTTTTTAATATTTTCAAGTAATCAGTGTAATAATAATCATTTCAGATAAATTCAAAGCTCGCTTAGTCATTAATATCAAATATATTAATTAGCCGGCAAGTTGTATTGTTTTTCTATTACTAGGCTTTATTTTATTTTTATAATTTGTTGTTTTATTTCTCTTAACTTAAATTATTATCGTTTAAGATGTTGTAAGTTATGATAAATAAAACAAAAAAGTAAGATGTAAAGTTTTTAAAAGATATAAAAGCATACTTATTTTGTATACAATTTTTCCACTACATTCATTTCGTTGTCATTGCCGTTTTTATCGTTAAAATTATTGGGTACGTTACTAAATGTTTTAATTACATTCAAAATATTGATTTAATTAATTAGTAAGAAAGAATTATTACATAACATAAACGATAATCATATTTGTCGAAGTAAAAACTTTTTTAACAATAAGAATATAAGTTTCCAGTTTATTATATTAGGTTCTCTAAAACATTAAAAAAATAACCCAGCCCATAATTAGTATCTAAATGTTATTTATTGGCTAGTAAAGAAATATTATCATAATTGTTTAAATATAAATGTAATACAAAGTGTTTCCTCGATTTTATTATTAGGTATTTATAATGTTTACTTTTACTATACATTTAAACATTTATACATTTAATATTAATTAATATCCTGTTACAACGTGTGCCGGTCGTTAAATTTTTAATCATAGCTAGACGCTCCTTCTGGTTATGCCTGTTTTTCCAAAAAAAATAGTTATAGCTCATACGATTAGAGATCTGTGGTCTAATTGTTAATACCTATCATTAAAACTCTGTGTTTTAATCAAATATTAATATTTTTGGCTTATCTTATTGTTTTAAGGTACTAGTGACCCGCCCGGCTTCGCACGAGTGCAATGCTGATAATAAATACTATCTACAACAAAAGATACGTTACAAACCTCTAAAATTATCCGTGTTTCTCTAACATATTATACATGTATTATAAATATAAACCTTCCTCTTGAATCACTCTAGCTATTAAAAAAACTGCATCAAAATCCGTTGGATAGTTTTAAAGATCTAAGCATACATACAGACAGACAGACGGGAAGCGACTTTGTTTTATTTTTTTGTAGTGAACTAGTGATACATACATTTTGAGATTAGTATTAATTACATTAAGAACGAAACATTTGACTGCGTCTTAGTTTATTTTTTGTGTTCGTTTACAAGAGCTTGTTTACGGCCAACTCAACTAGGGTGGTACAAATTCGGCATGACACCCTGTAGTAGCCTGTGATGTCTTCGTTTGGTACGTACGAAAACCAAACTGTTTATAAAACAGGTCATACTAAGAAATCAATAATAACTACATCGTATCGAACCCAGTACAACACATACTGCTATAACTACAACATATAGAATACAAATTAGGTATATGAAAAACCAAAAAGATCATAACTATGCAAACTCTTACTTGACTATATACATAATGTAATTTATCATACATACATACATGCATATTGAGGTTTCTTGCACTATATGCAAATTTCTATTCGTATTTTGATAACGGTCCCGTTTGAACTACAGCGAGTTATAATTAAAGTTCCTGTTTATATAATACGTTATTATATATAGACAATAATAGTCTCATGGGCACTTTTTATGTAACATGTTGTGTTGTATTTATAGGATATAAAAAGCAATATAGTGTTTGGAAATCCAAGTGTAATAATTTATATACAACTAATATAAAATGGCACAGAAAAGCTGTGTCGCTGTGTACTTATGACGAGTTCACCATAAACTGTTTTTCCGAATATTTGAACCCTATAATGTTAATAGTGAATAAGTCGTTGAATTACCTTAATAAGATAATTATTTTAATAATTAATTTTAATTTCCTGGACTGACCGAAAAACTTGATGCCACTTTAAAAAATTCATTAGAAAAAATTTTAAATTTATCTTTTGATGAAAATTCATGGACCCAAGCTACTTTACCTATTAGAGACGGTGGCATCGGCGTGAGAAAAAATTCTAGTGTCGCTCTTCCTGCTTTTCTTGCTTCTGTGCATAGTATTAAGGGTCTATGTTCTGACATTTTAAAATCGAATTCAGTCGAAATTACAGATGCTACAGATGCAATAGAAAATTGGAAGTTAAGGTGCCCTAATGGCGATATCCCGAAGGGTGTTACAAAACAAAAACTTTGGGATATGCCAATAGTTCACAATACTCATATAAATTTGACGCTAAATCTTACAAGTGACAAAAACCGTGCCAGGCTTCTAGCTTTATCAAATAAAGAGTCAGGTCACTGGTTACACGCAATGCCGTCAAAAAATCTTGGGACACTTTTAGACAATGAAAGTTTTAGAGTTGCTGTCGGTCTCCGGTTGGGAACTCCACTGTGCTTTGAACACAGATGTCCGTGCTGAAAGGAGGTAGATTCTTTCGGACTACACGGCCTTTCCTGCAACAAGAGTTCGGGTAGGTTTTCCCGCCACGGTTCCCTAAATGATACCATAAAAAGAGCTCTTGCCACCATCGACGTTCCTGCTCTTATCGAGCCTACTGGAATTAGTCGCGATGATGGCAAGAGACCTGATGGACTGACGTTGGTTCCCTGGGAAAGGGGACGGGCGCTTTTGTGGGACGCAACCTGCGTTGACACACTTGCTCCGTCTCATGTCAGGGAAACAGCCTTAAAAGCGGGTGCCGCGGCGGAAAAAGCTGAAACGACGAAACGGCACAAATATTCCTCACTAATTCCAAATTACATCTTCGTGCCGTTTGCAGTCGAAACACTTGGACCTTGGAGTAGCAGTGCAAAAAAATTCTTAAACGAGATAACTCCTCGCCTTATTGCCTCCACTGGTGACAAGAGGGCTGGTGCATTTTTTGCCCAGAGAATCGGCATAGCGATTCAACGGGGAAATGCTGCCAGCATTCTTGGCACAATTCCACGCGGACATGATTTGTATCAAAACTATCTGTAAATATTTAGTTCTTAAATTGTGACTTGTAAATATGTATAATGTTTAATGAGTTAAATAAATTATATGTAAATGCCTTAATAAGAATAAATAAATAAAATTAATAAAAGCATTATAATCTACGTTTAAATTATTAATTTTAGCCTGTTTCTAGACTATTTTTGTATTAACAAACGCTCTGGTTTAGTGATACGTGCGCCATGTAGGCGCCTAAAGCCAGCGGTTTGCGGGTTCGATTGTTGCTCGGGATGGATATTTGAATATTGTACAAATAGTACTTTCCGGTTTGGGTGTCTGTCCTTGTGTGTCTCCCCACCGTGTCTGGGAGAGCACGTTAAGTAGTATTTTCCGGTTGTTATCACATACACCTGATAGCGATCTTTACTCATTGAATATATCCGCCAACTCGCAGCGGATCAGCGTGGTGGTTTAAGCTCTGAAGGAAGAGGCCTATGCTTAGCAGTGGGATGTTATAGGCTAAATCGTGATCGTGATATTTTAGCGTGATATTTGCAAACGGCATAGTAATTTATTTATAGATATTATACATGATAATTTAATATAACGTGGTAAATATTTTCCATAAAAACCATATTGGCCATAAAAGTTTAATAACTTATATAAAGGCGTTTTTAAATTGCAAACACTTTTCACGATAAATCATCTTTCAGACACAATATAGGCACCCTTGCGGTTACAAAAACGTAATTTAAAACTGAATCGATGGTCGTAGAAAAAATCTATTATAACAAACAAGAAGACTTGCAAAAGAGAAACCTGCTTCAATTTGTAACTCGCGGTGATCGATTACGCAAACAAAATTTAACCAGTAGTTAGTAGTTAGTTCTTTTACCTTTTATTATATCATGTGAATTACAAAAAAGTATTGGGCTCATTAAACCACGTCAATCAAACCCAGCGAGACGGACCAACGTCAACCTGAAGTTACGAATTACTTTGGATCAGTCGGTGCGTTAGTGTTTGCGTGTAATTTTCTCGATTATTTACCATCTATAAGGTGTAAGAAATAGATTTTAGTGATAAGGTCGCCATTGATCATTTGTTGTAAATTTTTTCCCATCGCATCTTTTCCGCAATATATTTATTACGATCATGTTGCAAAATCTTTATAAGTTGAAACTAATTTATGTTTTTGTAATAATTTGGTATTTCTCCTTAGTTTATTAAAAGAGCTGCTATATGTAGCATCTATAAGTATTTGTTACCGTTTTCTTAAACAAGTCAATTTCACAATATCGCAATGCTAAAACAAGGTTGTTTTATAACGATACAAAAAGCAGTCTAATTATTAAATTATTTTCTTATCAAAGGAATGAACGAGGCTTTTCATAAAAGGAAAAACATTTTGAGTCATCATTTTTTTAACCTGTATAAGGTTGGATACTCTATTAACTCACGACACGTTTTTTTTAATACGTTAACTTATAGAGATCATTGCAAAAAAGTCCTTAGACGTATTTAGCTATAACGTTCAAGCCTCGTGAAATAGATCCAAATGAATCGCCTCGATTGCGCAGTAGCGCGTATAATAGTGTAGACATCGACGTTTTAACAGGGCGTGGTCCCCAAAGACCTTAGAGAACGGATGTAGCAGCGTCGTTCGAGCCGCTGCCACCATTCCAGATCGACGGTTGATGATAACCGCATCTGAAATAAAAAAAATCGCTTGAGTGAAAAGGTCAGTTGGTTGCGTCGAAATTAAAGTCTGATATAATAATCATTACCGTCACAATCGTTATGGACACATGACCGCCTGAATAAGTATTATGACAGTTTAAATCTGGAAATAAAAGTTCCATTTACATTATTGTTTCGCTTTTCGATTTGATTTGACTTTCCAGAAATTTAAACGAGATATTCACGACTTATGTTCTTGTGTAATCCTAAATTTAAATGACTTCACAATTGTTATTTATATATTAAAACATATGCCATGTATTTTACGCTATTTTCGTTATACTTTTATTGAACATAAAATTCAGTATATTGATATATATTATATATTTCAGTATTCGTATAAATTTAGAAAAGGTTTTATTTATTTAGTAATGAGAAATATTTTTAAAGTAAAGCTGTCACGTTACATAGGTACAGTTTAGTTTAGTAACTTAACTTTTAAGCTTCTGTTAATAAAATAAAAAAATATAAAACTGTGGTATCTTATCAATGGTATGCAGTTGAGATAAGCCGTGACTCAAAAGGCGTAGTTTATTAATTATAATAAGCATCCGCCTGGACCAGCCGGAAAGGTAGCAACAGCAAGATCCGTAATGTTGGAGTGAACTGATTAAATAAATTATAATGTACCGTGAACTTATCACGGATATCTATTACCATCAAATGTTTTGTTATAACGAGGTAAATTATGTAGCTTGAACAACAATAAATCTCTAAATTTTATGAAAGAAAGTTAACAAACGGCAAAACTTTGATAGTAATATTAAGACAAAGTACGTTAAGTACGTACATAATTATGTAAGTGTAGTTGTACGTCAACCTCTTTAAATTCTGTAACTGTGTACTTTCGGGTATATTGGTAGAAATCTTTTTTAGGGATAAGCACACGTAATTACGATAGTTTTATGACATGTATCTTTTTGTATAAATCGTTAAATAAATAAATAAGTACGGAACTTTGTATTGCCTTAGTTTGTAGTCTTTGTTCGTTGATATTACGGTAATTAAAGTTGATACATATTGGACTTATTATTAAAAACTAATAAATCTGCTCTTTTTATTATATTTAGTTATCATCTAAATTTCATTTTAAATATTTATTTAGTAGGTATTTATATACATATATCGTTATCGCAAGAAAGTGCAATATAAAATATTGTAATTAAAAACTCAATTTAATGTTTTTATACATCCTATTCAATATGTGTTCATTATCTACATCACATAATTAGTATATAACTTATTGCATTTACGTTTGTCACACTTTCAAATTTGATTTATAGCATGCATTTAAATAAATACATTCAACTGATTCTTTTTATCAAAATAATATTTAAAATGCACATAAAATTTTATTTTATTTTATAATAATTTATCGTTACAGCTAAAAAATAAAATATAATATCTTTTTTAAATAACTCTATAAATTCTCTAGTAGAGTAACTTAAATTATAAAGGCATGTCTAAAAACATTATATAAACACGCCTTCATATAACAAGATCGTTGCTCAAATTTCAATAGTTGTAAATCAATGAGCGTCAGCATAAATCACCTTTAGGAATAGCTTGCAACTTGCATTTTAAATACATTCAAACCGTTTACGTTCATACATATTGGTCGTTTGATTGCATTTCATTACTTTGTTTCTTTTATACGGTATTTGTAAAGGAAAAATCCGTAAATATACGAATAAGGATTTTACTGTATGTTTTATCGTCATCATAAAGGATGTTGATGAAGATTGTTTTGTGTTGTAAATAATTTAATCACTTGATATTAGAATATGAAAATCCATCGATTCATACTTCCTATTAAGAGGAAAGGATACCGGCTCTTTCTCCATACAAACGTATTCGACTGTTTTCTCCCTGGATAATGACACTAGATCAAATATTTTTGTAACATAACACTTTTACCTGCCATGACCATGCCCCTACGTTTTGTTTTTTTTCAAATTTTTATTATATTAGGTAGTAGGAGTCTTCAAAAACTAGAAATATTGCCTAATTTTTTGTACATTTTCAGACACTCATAAAAAAATAATAATTCATATTTACAAAAAAAAGAAAACGGAGCGGCATAGCTGAAGGCTTTGTTTATTTACGTAAAAAAAATAAAAAATAAATTGGCATGTTTCGGGGAGAAAACAGTCGAATACGAAATGCTGTTTTGGTCAAAAATTATCTACCTAAAGTGGTCTGAGCTTCAGTTGTCCCTTTCTTGCTGTTTGTGGGATAGGTCTGGGGGAGGGAAGGGTCAAAGCAGTACGTATACACGCCAGCGAAGTGATGCCTCATAGTCGATAATTATATAGATACACTAGTGATGTAATATTTTGTCGATATTTTCAAAAATTCGTGTAAACAAAATTAAATAATCTCTCTTTTCATAAACTACAATAAAACCTTATTTGGATGCGGTTTTCATTGTAACATTGTGCAAACCTGGGCTAAAGAAGGGTTTCTCTAACAAATAAAAATGATAATTATGGTAAATAATTTAAATAATTATGTTGTTTATGTTTTTGGTTTGACTATAATTTTGGCTAACGGTAGTCTTATTACAGAGGCAAAAGAAGGATACTGTAGAAAGACTGACGGACAGACACTAGGAAAAGAAGGTTAACTAAATAAAGATACAAAATTTCAAAATAAGGATTTATTCAGTTCAAGTAGGTAAAGAGTTATTTAATTATTTCCTTTCCTTTCTCATATGGCAATCATAGTAAAATTTTTCTAATATTGGTTCTATTGAATTCCAGAAAGCATCGTTCTTTTTAACCGACTTTTAAAAAAGGAGGAGGTTCTCAATTCGACTGTATTTTTTTAATGTATGTTCTCAGAACTTTTGACTGGGTGGACCGATTTCGATCAATTTTGTTTTAATTGAAAGGTGTCATGTGGTCCCATTTAAATTTAATTGAGATCTAACAAGTACTTTTAGAGTTATATCTAATCTAATAATGCGTATTTACTTGACTACTTTTTCGTCGACCTACGTTGTATTATACCGTATAACTTCTTACTCGGTTTACCGATTTTGATGATTCTTATTTTAATCGAAAGCTAATACCTACTTGTCATGTAGTCTTGTTTAAATTAGATTGAGATCTGATTACAACTTTTTGAGTAATGTTTAATAGCGCGTATTGACTATTGTTTCGTCTTATCATGTATTATTTGTCGATGTAATTTAAGTCGTTTTTTTTTCGTTTGTGAGCAAACACAATTACCGATTTTTTAGTAAATGATTCCTTTAGGGCTCCACAAAATAGAATAGCAGTAACTTCGTAGTCTTTCCAATATTTTTTTAAAATCAAATTCGGACTACTCTGTAAAGAGATATGCATGGTCAAATATTAAAAAAATATACGTGGCGATTTTAGAACCTCCTCTGTTTTTCTTCGTCGGTAAAAAATTCTTAATCAACCACAAAATAATTAAATAAAAAATCAATAGGTGGTCCTGAAAATCTGTGTTAGGGTTTATCCCTAACTGAAGCCGAGGACTTATCTTTTTGTGAGACACACTGCCACCTTTATTAGTGACTATTATTTTAAATATCTTTATTTTATTGTTAATTCTGAGTTCAGTTGTTTCAATTTTTTTTTAATAATTATTATTATTTCTTTTTATTTATAGTTTGTTCTGCCACATTTATTTTGAATTTTTTTTTTTGAAATGTACTAATTTTTATCTTATGTTCATCGTTTTTATATTTCATTGTATTTCGCAAATAAAGCGCTTATTGTTAGGTATTATTGCGTAATTTGCCTAACGAAAAAGACATAAATAAAATAATAATTTATAAATTAGAACAATATCAAACATCATGTACAACTGTACACTTAAAAATATCAATACGGTAGTCCTTTGAAATTTTATGCAACACCGTACCTACATAATATGCAGTCGGAGGCATAAAATTTTAGGATTAGTCAACCAGTCTCTCTTTGTATACAGGATGTTAGGGGAATGGTTAGCCATAGAGGTATGTTGGGTAGGGGGGATCATTTGGAACCTATTTAGGCTAACTTACCTATATGCAAAGTGTTACGGATTTTTTTTTATGATTTTTTTTTCGTCTTTCGAAAAAAGTGCCGAAAATTAGTGATTTGACCATCATATCTTTTTTGTTTATTGATATATCAACGCCATTTCTTTTTTGATTTGATCATTAATACATTGCACATGTAAAATAAATGTGATTTAATTAAGAAAACATCTACAAAAAAAATTATGGGCCAAAGAAATCTTGACAGAGACAAAAAGTAAATCAAACCTTCAAGATTAGGTATAAATTTAAAAAAAAATTAAAGCCTCCAGACAATTTAAAATAATTTAAAAAATTACTCTGGTTAACATTGTTTTAAATAATATTACTTTCATTCACCTACCTTACTTACTTATTTTTTAAATGATAAAATAACGAAATGGTTTCTACCGGAACGCGCACTCTACGCTGACAATTATAACAATAATTGTTATTACGCAGGGCGGTATGTCCCTGTATAGCACATGATAAACTACCATCTTGACTTTGGCGACATGTTGGCGCAGCGGTCACAGCACTGGCTTATGCGCTGGCGGTCGCGCGTTCGATTCCCGCTCACGGCAGATATTTGTATTGGTCATATAGATGTTTGTCGTGGTCTGGGCGTTTGTGCTTGTGTATTGTGTGTGTTTCCGGACCCCCGACACAGGAGAAAATCCAACTGGGGGCCGTTGAGTGTGAAGCGATTGTTACTAAAAAAAAAAAAAAACAAAAAAAAAACTTGACTTTGCTCTCATCAGGCGAGGATTTACATCCTTATTTGTAGATCATCCTTATTTCCAGTAATGTAGATTGTGGACATTCACGACCGAATTCACAGTATTTATAAAAATACTCGTAAAATAAATTTGTTACTCGAGTTTATGATTTCTTTTATTTTGATACCTACCGGCATTAATTTCACCCTATGAGAGACATTTGTGGTGCCCGTGGAAACTCATACCCCAAATTCCAAGATAAGAAGAGACAGCAGGTAGTTTACCATGTGCTATACAGGGACATACCGCCCTGCGTAATAACAATTATTGTTATAATTGTCAGCGTAGAGTGCGGGTTCAGGTAAAGACCATTTCGTTATTTCATCATTTAAAAAAAAGTAAGTAAGGTAGGTGAATGAAAGTAATATTATTTAAAACAGTGTTAACTAGAGTAATTTTTTAAATTATTTTAAATTGTCTGTAGGCTTTAATTTTTTTTTAATTTATACCTAAACTTGAAGGTTTGATTTACTTTTTGTCTCTGTCAAGATTTCTTTGGCCCATATTTTTTTTTGTAGATGTTTTCTAAATTAAATCACATTTATTTTACATGCGCAATGTATTAATGATCAAAACAAAAAAGAAATGGCGTTGATATATCAATAAACAAAAAAGATATGATGGTCAAATCACTAGTTTTCGGCACTTTTTTCGAAAAATGAAAAAAAAATCATAAAAAAAAATCCGTAACACTTTGCATATAGGTAAGTTAGCCTAAATAGATTCCAAATGACCCCCTCTACCCAACATACCTCTATGGCTAACCATTCCCCTAACACTCTGTATTATGTCACCAGAATCTCATTTGTTTTTTTTTATTACTATTTTTAAACATTTTTATATCTTCCCAATTATGTAATATAACCGCGTATTAATAACCGCGACAAACATGAGACATTACAACTTATATGTATACTATTATTATTATTATTTTATTGCGTACGTATGTGTGTATGTACCTATGTATGTTTTTTATATATTCTTTTTTTGCTTATTTATATTTACATACCACCTGCCCATCTGAAAAGCAATATCCCTTTCATTAGCAGGTTGTCTGGAAGAGATTGCTTTTTAACCGACTTCAAAAAAGGAGGAGGTTACTCAAATCGACCGTACTTATATATTTTTTTTGTTTTTTTTTTTATGTATGTTCGGGGATAACTTCGTCGTTTATGAACCGATTTTGATAATTCTTTTTTGTTGGAAGGGAGATATCCCAACTTAGGTACCATGATAAGGAAACCAGGATCTGATGATGGGATCCCAGAGAAATCGAGGAGAACCCTCAAAAATCGTAGTGACTAGTGCGTTTGTTAATTTTTTTCGTCGGCTTACGTATTACCTACTTGCCGATGTAGGTACTTAATTGAAGTCGGTTTTTTTTTCGTTTGCGAACAAACACAATTATTAGCAATAAGATCGCCTGGTTGTACAATTTGTGACTATATAATTGCTGGTAATGTAAATTTTGTTCTTTATTTAAATGTGCAACAAAGTATATTATTATTATTATACTAAGACAAACATATTAATTACTATGTATGTATGGCTACAATACATTTATCATGTACACTATATGTATGTATCTCAACACCCATTCTTACATACACCTCAACCACGTAATTACATACCTAATTCATAAATAAAATACCTAAGTATTTCAATAATTATTACTTACCAAAATACAGTTATGTAGATAACAATCCAATGAATTAACAAACAATAATTCAAAATAATAAGTATGTACTAAGTAGTTTACGAAATCCAATAAAAGTAAGCCGAGTTACAGAAGAACGAAGCAGAAAAATTTTAATAAATATGTAAATATAAATATCATATAACATACACACACTGTCGTCTGTTCCTATGGTAAGCAACTTAATGCTTGTGTTACAGGTAACAGCCGACTCCTATAACTATATGTACTTATATATGAATATTTTTTTATAAATATACATAGAAATAATATGTATATAAATACAAATATTACACCCAGGCTCGGGCAGGAAACGAACCCGCAACCCGCGGAACAGAAAGCAGGGCCACCACAAACTGCGCCAACGGGCTAATGAAATAAAACAAGCAAAATACAGAAAAATAGCATTCGAGAAGCGGCACACGCACACTAACACCACGGCACTAACACATAGACAAAGCGGTGCGGGGTTGGCGGGTGTGCGGGGCGGCCTACAGTAAAAGTCAGTGGAGACAGGAACATTTTATTCAAATACCTATTTTTCAAAAGTGTGTTTGGTACCCTTTCCTCTTAATGAGTGAACTAGATAGAATTATAGTGATACAGATTTACGAGCCGTAATGCCATGGTATCCGTAATGGCACAATCGAATCTACCGATGCGGTTTGCATGCGACGCGGGGGTAAGGCGTGGTCGGCGCCGGCCGCTCGCCTTGACTCCAGCGTCAAGCATCGCATGATCTCTTAGCTTGCTGGATTGAGTACACTTGGTACTTTCTTGCATTCTCATACTTTATATTTATTTGTTAATGTGTGTAAGATGTAACTGTATTACGTAGTTAAAAAGTGCGCATTATTTATTATTCTATTTGATTTTTTGACTCAAATATCTATGTAGTGCAGAAAGTCTGAACGCAAGTACCTATGGTTTTTCAATATTTTATTTTGCTTGCACATTTTTCGGGTTCTTTGTATCACAGTCTGCTTATTGATCTATAATTATTACTAATTTTTATAAATGACTATATATTCTTATGGTTTCTAAAAAATTGCCAACATTTTTTGATAAAACTCAGGTTGATTGAGTTAAACAAGACAAATTTTAATGATGGTTTATACAATCATAATAAGAGAATAAATCATAAATAAGTGAAAAATATATACATACGTATGTATAAATGTAATACGTAGGTATAAATACAAAATATTTACATAATTATTTTATCAGAATAAACCGCTTCTCTATACTAATATTATAAAGAGGTAAAGTTTATAAATTTGTTTCTTTGTAGGGGGTAATCTTCGCAAATACTGATTCGATGATGAAAATTCTTCACTAACAGAGAGCTACACTATTTAGGAGTGATATAGGCTATATTTCATAGTTATTGAACAAAAAATTTAGTAAAAAATAATAGCATAATATGTAAATCAAGTCGGTGAAATACGAGTTAGATGAAAAATTCACTATATATTTGCATCACAAAAATAATTACCGCCCAACGATGTGGGCACGGGTCGGCTAGTCCTAAATATTTTAAATTCAACGAAAAATAAAGTTGAACTGCAACAAAAAGTTAAACTATAAAAAAGCAATACTTATCCATAATTTGCTTTATTAGGAACGTTGACAAACTAGAATCTTATTTTTATAAATATAAGTAATCGAAAGTATAGTACTTAGAAATACATACATACATATAAATCACGCCTCTTTCCCGTAGTGGTAGGCAGAGACCACTTCTTTCCACTTGCTACGATCCTTACATACTTGTTTCACTTCCTCCACTTTCATTATTCCTTTCATACATGCTCTTCGGTTTAGGGTACTCTTGACCTGGCCTTTTTTCAAGACGTCTCTGATCTGGTCTTGAAAAGTCCGCCTAGGTCTACCCTTTCCAACACTTCCATTCACACTCGCCTTATACACTTTTTTCGTCAATCGTTCTTCATTCATTCTCTTGACATGGCCAAACCATCTCAGCATACCTTTCTCAATTTTTGTCACTACATCTTCTTTCAGACCACAACGTTTGCTTAGAAATAGAATGGATAAATACGTACAAAATAGTTTTTATTGATTTTGCTAACAGAACAACATAGAAAAAAAACATCAAGAAAAGTAAGTAAAAAAATAATAAAATAGCAAACTAAAGGAATAAAACAGCAAGTATTAAGACCGTTCATACGCAGTACAGAAGGAGTGAATGTGGCGACTGTGCAGTGGACGGGCGCGGTGATAACATGGCTTAGCCGTTATCAGCGCGGAATATATCTGTACCTGAATGCAACTAGCTCGCGTAATATCTATTACATGTTCCTACAACACTCGGCGATATTTATTCGTAGCTCTCTGTCCTGTATGTAGTTCGGTTGTGTAAGATACAACGGTAGAGTAATACTGTATATGTTGACTTAGCACTTGATTCTATTTCTAGTGACAATAAGTTAAAATTCACAGATTAGATTATATAATAAAAACCGTTAAATAAGTTATAATAAATTAAATAATTTACTAACACACACGGTCATCTGTTGCTAAGGTAGGCAACTTAATGCATGTGCTTTAGTTAACAACCGGTTGATACATATACATATTCTCTAAGATAAAGATACATGTAAACGTAAATAAACGTAAAAGCCTCATTTTCCGGTCTGGAAATACACACGTATAGTCAATAGAAATGTTTACCGTGTGCGGGGATCGAACCTGCAATCGCTAGTGCAACAGCCACAAACCAGCTTTGTGACCGTAACGCTAACGCATCGTCTATATGTCAAATAATACATATAGGTACAAATAAATACAATATAGGTACACTCCTGTAGTAGAAAGCTAGTTCTGTGAATATATTCCTTAAAATATCCGATTTTTAGTTGTCAAATATTTTAATTTAAATGACATTAAATTGAAACGACATTCTAATTTAATTTGTTACCGTATGTTTTAAAAGCTTTTAAATATAGTCATATAAAATATTCCACTACACTACACTTCTATAATATGTTACACTTCATCTCTT
The DNA here is from genome assembly GCA_905220545.2 of Melitaea athalia. Classification (NCBI taxonomy): domain Eukaryota; kingdom Metazoa; phylum Arthropoda; class Insecta; order Lepidoptera; family Nymphalidae; genus Melitaea; species Melitaea athalia. Next base: position 11,667,730 of record HG992193.1, read on the forward strand.
ATGCAAATTGTATTCAGATATAATAACTCAAAACCAACAATTACTATTATGACGTAATTTAAAGGAACACGTATACGAATTGGTTAACATCATATAAGAGTAATTTTAATACATAATTTTAACATTATATATGGTCAAGAAACATTATCAAGCCACTTATATGCTAATACGGAATATACGACTGTAAATTAATCTACAAAAATAAATTATACTTACAACATCCAAATCGAGACCGAACTAGAAATTGAAATGACAATCCACCGAAAATTTGCCAATTTTTTTTGTCAATTGTAAAAATTGTAATGATTTTGTCGCTCCCCTTTCGTGTGGCGCCCAGGGCCATGCACCCCCAGCACCCCCCACGCTAAGCTACTGAGTAACCACGATCGTCTAAAACTTAAAAAAAAAAACAACAATTTCAACATTTAGTTTTTTTTTTAATTATTAATAACGATGTAAAAATACTTATATCGATATCATTTTCCATTACCAGACACATATACACACAGTGGCTATGAATGTCATCCTTGTAACACCACATGGTCTAGTAATTAAATAGAAAAAAAAGAATAAGCATTTTCTCATATTAATTAATTATTATTAGAATGCGCTTGAGGACAATTAAAACTTGTATGACATTTATGTAATAGCTTATACATCACATATATTATTTTAATATTAATATTTATACATCATGTGGCATGGCTTCCGCAACTGATAGGCCAATCATTTGCATTTACATTAATTAAGACCACCTCATATAGATAATGACAAGGGAAGACACCGAGATCTAGATCGACGAATAAGGAAAGACCGCGTAAGACATACGTGTAACTATATAATTATTCGTTGGTATTGATTACAACGTACACTCGCCTACTCAAGTTTTTAATATTAAAAATAAAACATTCTTTATTTTTTACAATTTTTTATACTATACAATAACGTAATAAAAGTATTTTATATTAGTAGAATCGTGTCCTGTGAGAATAATCATCTACCTAAAATTATTTAAAAATATTTTATATCATATTGATATTAACAATCTAAACTAGCAAATAATTGTGCTTTTAAAAATCGATGTGTAGTATTTACTGCCAGATATTGTGTATGTTTATTTAATTATAAACAAACAATAACATAACAAGTATAATTCATATACACATAGTCATACTTTTAGTAATAGTCAGAAAGGATAGTCATATCGTGATATTTTGTCGTATTTTTAAATAAAATTAGATCTAGAGAAAAAAAAAACATTAGACGCACAAACTTAACAATGTTGTTTGTAGTCTAAGAAATATAAATACAGCTTATGCATATAAATAAATTTGAATAATAAAATTGAACATTGATGTTAAAACATTACAAGTGACGCGACAATTAAACAGATCGAACGAATGCCGACGTATCTCACGTTTAAAACACGCCCAACGACAAATTAGTTATCATCGCTTATATTACTTATAACATAAATACCTAAGAAAATATGTCTATAATTATATAAATTAATTATTTATCAAGGCTTACATATGATTGTTAACGACACAATAACTAACATCGCCTACGCCGCACTGAGCGGAATTGTTAATAAGCGCATGCTACAAATTTTAGCATCTCGACATGAATTACAGTGCATATAATGGCCTGCGTTTTATTCAATACTGACTATTTCGTACGGTTTCCATTGCATTAATATTCATTAAGATTAATAGGTTGCTTTAGGACATAATAAAAATCATTAAAACTATCTAATAAATATTGCAAGAAAATTCGAAATCATAAAAATAAAAATCTTAAAAGTCTTAAACTTTAAAATTGACGCTTACAGAACATTTATGACAGAATGCACTGTTATTTGTGACAGTACATTCTGATAATAATTTTGTATTTTGTCAATAATTTTGTATTATAGGTATGTATTTCGGATTCTTTATATTTTGTATGTCTTGTGATATTTTGAATACTATAAAAAAGCAAAATATTTTTTGTAATTTATTGTTTTTATATAATTGTAAATACAAAAAATTAATACTTATAAGAAGATAACAAATGTTCTAGTCTAGTAAATCACACATTACTTATATAGTAACAAAGTGTTCGCATTTTAAGTAAACTGTTTACCATAATAATATTACACGTTAAGTGTGGTTAGTTCACACACTGTTAATGTAATGGATGCACATTATAATAAACATTATGCTTGTATTTGGCATGATCTATTGTTGCATTGACGACAAAAGATTAATTGTCTATATGATAGTCGCAATAACAAGAAAACATCTTGTCTGCTTTATTGTTTCTATATTATTTGTGCATAGATGCATAATGTGAAATAATTTATAACGCTTACGCTTCAGCCTGTAATATCTCACTGTTGGGCATAGGCCTCTTTCCCCATGTAGGAGAAGGATCAGAGCTTAATGTACCACGCTGCTCCAATGGCGGGTTTAATTTATAAACGAATCATTAAAAATTCTTAAGCTTAATTAATTTTTTACATCGTCTCTATAGTCTATTTTAACGTACCAATTGAAATTTTTAATTTAAGTTATATTATGAGTCATATATATTTCACGACATATTATATTTGTAAAGGACTTTTGTGACTGTGTTTTTTTGTTTCCCAACCCCCAACGTATAATTTACTTTCTAATGAGAACATTAAGAGTAAGCCATAGGTTATAATGTTATTAAATAAATATTCCACAACTTAGTAACGTGATCTATGATTTTCATTTCAAACGATTGACTTACGTATTCACGTATTTAAATATGATTGGTGTAACGACGACACCTTATTGGTATATAAGTGCATAATTACACAATGTTGTTGTGCTCCCAGCAATATACGTAAATAAAGATAATAATTAAAAAACCTATGACGTACTTCTTCTGTACGTGTGTTAGTTTTTTAACTTTTAATAAAAGCCTATATATGTTGTTAGACAATTTTTTTATTGTAAGTATGTCACTTTCTTTAGACAAGGAAATCTTTACACATAAAAAAGAATAAGTAATGATTATGAATATTTCAATCCTCATGATTCTGAGGAATGAAAGATAATTAATTCATTAGGACACATTAACAACTCTTCAAGACGTTTAGAATAAGAAACCCATATTTGTAATGTAAAATATGGCAAATTTAAAAAGAAAAAAAATGTGTAATGCGAGTTCGTCTTTTAGTAATTTATCGACTAACTGATGTAAATTATGTAAGTAACTTTATTAAAGTTTTGTTTGCGAGAGGTAAACGTGGGTTCAAATTAAGGGCACGTCAATCGTCCACTGAGTCGATATTAACGCGTTTAAGAACCATTTACGAATACTTCATTATTCGACACTTTCTCGTGTCTTTGGTGGTTAACAAGATCTATATTATATGATCTATATCTAATGATAAGTAATAATCAATACTAAATTAATTAATTATCGCAATGTATAATAGTTATGTATATAATAATTTAAAAAAATTCATTCGTGCATGAATAAAATTTATTTGACTTTTTGTGTTATTTAACTACTGTTTGTCTTCCAATAAAATTAAAAAATTAAAATTCATATGTGTTATGATTATGAAGACTATTTAAAAATTAAAGAATATGTGACAACAGTTTTTGTGTACCTACCTATTGGCAAAGAAAGTTCCTTTAACACAAATTTTTCCATCCGTTAAATTTTTATTTGATGTGCAGACATTTGTTTTTGTAAAAATATTTGTCTTTTATTTCATTTATTGTATTGTATTTTACTAGGAGGTAATCTGTTATCATCGCAATAAATTCGTAACAAAGTTTACTCTTGTTAGGAAAAATTATATCCGCCAACAGCTCAAGCTCAGACCTTCGCCTCAGATCAAGCTCTAATTGTTCTTATACTGATCAGAAAATTTTTGTTCAGCAATGAAACATCGATATAGCTAATAGACTCAATAGACTCACCCTACTATACGATATTTGTGGAACAAATTAATATACATAATTTATCACTTAAAGTTTATTTGACAAAATTACTCTTTTAAGTAATACATCGTAAAAAAAAAACCCATTTTTTTCCCCTTTGACACAAGCAGCGTTGTAAATGTGCAAAGGGATGATACCCAATTAATATGATGCATATTTGTCATTTTTGGCATTTTGTCAACACTAACCTAAGTCAATAACAGTTGGCTTGACTTTCGATTTTAATATTTATAGATTTTTAAGTCCATAAAATACATAATATGTAATAATCATAGTGATTAAAAGAGTAACAAATATTAATTACTCACTTATTTCATTGGTTACCTCACAAGTAATTCATTAGACCCTTAGGTTGATTTACAGACCTTTTATTCACCTGTTCCCATTTTCACATTATAGATATGCGATGTGCGAGTTATATTAATATATTTTATTCCATTTTTATAATTCTTACTACTGAAAAAAACTATTGTTTCTTAAACTTTAACACATCACATACTTTATTCTAAAAGAAAAACAATAGCTACAGGGGTTCATTATATAGATTAATATTTATTATTGGGATTATTATGGTCTAAATTCACAATGTTATAAAGAGAGAAAAATTCGTCTATTTGTAACATAAATTAAAAAACAGCATAATGAAATAACGCAGACGATACCACAAAAACTGTCTAGTTCTAGTATTTAATAATTAATGTTAAGAATACCGACTGTTTCCAAAGAATGCGCACCCGATACGCATGAGATGTGTATTCCGTAAACGTGATCCCAAGGCCCCGTACTGTGCTGTATCGTCGCAAGCCGAGCCGGCGCGTATCGGGTGACAGATGCGATCGCCTTACCCATCGACCGACTGAGAGTTTCAATACACCGATCACCAACGGTAACTTGTGATCTGATGGGATAGATTTTGTAAGGCTTCGTTTGAACAGGCTTCAAATATTTTTTGTTTTTTTTTTGACTCAGATATGGAATCGTGTATTTTGTGTCTGTGAAACTTTTTCTACGCTAAGATATCTTGATGCTTGATTGATTAGTCCATAATATGTCGTTAGATACGTTGAAATATAAGATCTATAAATATCGATATAATCAAATCAAAGAAGAGATTTATAAAAAATGTATTTAGTTATTAAGATGTTATTTATTTTAATTTATTTAATTTACCGAATCCTTTCGTAAATGTTAAAGTTAGTCGCCGTTATAATCCTTTCCTTCTTTCTTTGCGTGGTTCATTTTTTGCTTCACTAAGGTATATTATAGATATAGAAAGTATTCAAATGTGACCGCTTATTAGTCTCTTGCAATATAGTCCATAAATGGGAGAATTTACATGTGCATTAAATTCCACTTCCGTTGCAAGACAGTTTTACCATCTAATTAACTAACTTACCTTAATAACCAATTTATTTTATATTTCTGTAACACGCTCAAATTACGATATATTTTATAGTAGTAGATGATACGAGAAAGATGGATTAATAAAATGTTTATAAACTGCTTGTGTTTTTAAACAAGATAATCTTTTGAGTGTTGATCCACTAAAGTATTAATGTGTGAATACAATGCTTTCTTCTTTCTAAAACAATTTTACTCAACTTAATTCTAAGCTAATTTAGAGCAAAAATTTTTGGATACAAAAATCTTTATCTGTGTAAGTGTGAAATACTCTTAAAGCACAAACATTTAACAGTAAAAATAAATAAAAGGATATAAAAGTTTACCAGAAATTTTTAAAAGAAGCGTGAGGAAAAACTACGTGTAATTTTCTACAAGTTTGATAATACGTATGCAGAGCTTATAAAACAAAAATACAAAAATAATATGCATAAAACTTAGAAATAAAATAGTCCAACGCTACGAAGTGAAAAACACGAACAATATGTTCGTGAACAAAAGAAAAAAGAAGCAAAATTCTATTGCATATTTAACACTTAGTAAGAAGGTTTTATGCAGAATTCCGCATTGTGCAGCAAATGCGCTAATGCTATGCCGATACGTAAAGCGATTGCACAGTATTGCACCGAGTGGGCGTCGACACGCAAGCCTCGTTTGCGCATGCAAATGTTTGATATACAGAACTCAGATACTCTATTGGGAATCCTGTCTGATTTGTGTGGGCATTGTCTGGTGTACATTAGTATTGGTATTTCAATTTTCAGATATTTATCCATTGAACTTCGACATCGTGTATTGTGATGACAAATTCTGCTAATCGTGAAGATTGGAATAATTCTAAACAACGTTAGAAATTAAATCACAAACGTCTTTGTTTTGTATGTTAGATATTAGTATGATTCTGCTTTATTAGAGATTATGAAACTTATTTTTATTTACGGTTTTCTTTAAACATAATATTACAATTATTTGATTTTGACAACATTTAAATAATGGACCTATTTATACGAGCATTAACATTATTTATACGATCTATTTATCATACAAACAAACAAACAAACAAACAATCAAACAAACAAACTCTTCAGCTTTATTATATTAGTATAGATACATAAAAAAAATTAACACCATTACAAATTGTTTTTTTTTTTAATTTTGATTTTGTAGTTTTATGTGACAAATCTATACTAATATATAAAGCTGAACAGTTTGTTTGTTTGTTTGTTTGTTTGAACGCGGTAATCTCTGGAACTACTGGGCCGATTTAAAAAATTCTTTCAGTGTTATATAGCTCATTTATCGAGGAAGGCTATAGGCTATATATCATCACGCTAAGACCAACAGGAGCGGAGTCCACGCCGACGAAGTCGCGCGCAGAAGCTAGTTAAATATAAAAACAAATGGTAACAAATATTATATAGGTACAGTAGAATATTTATCTACCTAAAATTTATTTACAGAATTGTAAAGTATGGCAAAATACTGATAAAATAGCTATTACTATTGTAATTCTATAGTCTAGTTACCTGTTATCGTAATAATCGCGGGTCAATTTGACGCAACGGATCCCGGGGGTATGATAATTGAGCCGAGTTCGCGAGCCGAGGCTACACCTTGTTGCTATCTTCGCGCTCGGGGCTGATGCACTAATACCCGCGTCAGGCACATCGCGCGCCCCCAATCTGTGGTGTGTTCTGCAATGTAGTTATATTACGATTTTTTATTAATTCTTTATAACATAATTTTCATTTTCAACATTCTCTTATAACGTAGACTTATTTAATAATTACAACTTATACGAGTATTTGAGTGTATTGCATAAAGTAATAGACGTAGACGGAGATTTTTATTTATTAAAAGAAGTAAAACTGCTTCTGAAATTCGTTTTATTAAAGTAACATTTTAAAGATTAAAAGCACATTTGTGCCAATTTTGAGTGACCAATATAAGTATGGAGATATCGGAGAGTCCATATGTCACGTAATTCTAGACTATCCTAGATTTCTAGCGGCTTGATCCAAGATGGGAGGACAATTAGCCAAAGAACTAGTCTACTTTTTATTTTATGTTTACCAACGTTTTTATGTTAAAACTCTTTCACGCACACACAGTGACAAAATTTAGAAGTAAAATTGTAGAAAGAATAATAAGAATATAGAAGCATAATAATCTTGTACCTCACATTCTGTTTTTTTTGGAGGTATCAAAAGTACTATAATTGCGACCATTGTAGAACACCCAACGCCCATGACGCCCGCGGATATGTTTGACATTAGCTCGAAATAAACATTGACGATTTGCAGTCTTCACTTCTACACCGCAAACGAGCCATCGGACCTTTCCTTGAATTTATTTATTGGTGCAGAAACACTTAGATTGTGAAAACCTCACTTCAAAACGCCTGGACTAAATCTTAGCTTGAAGCGATAACTGGAAACCACCTTACTGAGAACCATAACCGAGGCTGATGCATTAACGTTTAAGTAAAATATGGCATTTACGTGTAATGTTCCATTGACTCGTGTTATGGGTGGTAGTTTAGGTAATATTCTAAATCTATGCATGAAGTTTATCACTAAACGCCATTCGCTTGATATTTGGTTCAAATTCTGTGAACCTTGAAAATCAATTAGGCCTGTAAACAAAACAATTAAAAACAACTTTTACTAATGAACACCTAATAAATAAAGCAATAAATTATATACAAAAATAATTTATTTTTCTTTTTTCTCTGGATTTTAAGGTCAACTTGTGATATAATGATTAGATAATTAAACTTACTGCATAAATCAAGAAAAAAAATCTACCGCAACTGATTTCAAAGAAAAATAAATTAGATTATTTATTATTAAAAACAAAATTGATACTCATTAAAATAATTAATAATAACACACACAGTTACATTTATGTAATGAAAGTAGGAAAGATTTTAGAAGTGTTTTATGAATATTCTTACTATTTTTATTATAGTGATCTTGTAAGGATACAAAAAGAAAAGTTTGTTAGTAACTTTTTTTTAAATGAGCAGGGTGTACATGCGTACGGCTCATCTAATGGTAATGGATTACCGTGGCATATAGACGGCTGTATCACCAGAAGCATTGCAAACGCGTTACCGCCTCTACCTCCGAACCTCCCCAGGAGGTCTGGCTACCGCACAAAACCCCCTGCGGGAGCCTTCAGCCGCTTTATTTGGAGGGTCCCGGATCTGCAGGCTACAGGATCCCTCCAGCGACAGGCTGGCCTCGGCGAAAAGGCCAGACTTCTCCTCCATGGGGACTGTCCGGCTCACCTCTGAACAGTCCCGACGACGCCGTGTCTAGCAGGACCTGGTTCCCATCCCGGCCGACACGGGCACAGGGGCGTTACTGCGCATTAAGTAGCGCCTCCTACGCACCCCCATTCGTCGCCCACGGGTGGAAGCCACGTCGGCGGCCTCTTCTGTCACCCGCTCGTCGGCCTCCTTCTGGGACTTTACTGTCTCGCAGAAGGAGACCATCGCCTTCCAAGACTCGTCGTCGCCGAGCATCGCGGTGATGACGCTCGGGAACACAACACTGCTTGAAAACATTATTATTTAGTTGTGATCTTCTGTGAGGTTCGTGTATTGGGTTGCTCCAGATTTTGACCAGAATATTTCCTGCTGTGTCCTCCCACAATAAACTTACATGTGATATCAAATTTTTATAATATAGCTTTAGCAGTAACTGGTAAAATGGCTCTTAGCTATAAAAAATAATCACATTAAAGGTACAAATACATCATTGTGTTTGCTCGCAAATGAAGAAAAACCGATTTAATTGGGTCGATTCGTACATACAACGTAGGTAGAAGTAAAAATTTTCTAGTAAATGCGCAACATTAAAGATAACTTAAAAAGTACTCATCAGATCTTGATGAAATTTTAATAACAAGCACCAGCTTTTGATTTAAAAAATGAATCATCAAAATTGGTACACCTTATAAAAAGATATGAGGTATAACACAACGTAAATACGCATTATTAGAGATAAGTCACAAAGTACTCTTCAGAAATCGATAAAATTTAAATGGCATCACATGACAGGCACTGCGTTCGATTGTCAAGGATTATCAAAATCAGTAAACCCAGTAAAAAGTTATATCACAAAAAAATATAGTCGAATAAAGAACCTCCTCCTTTGTTTCCAACATACTCTCTATACTCGTGTATAATAACTGAAGATAATGTTTATTCAAAAACTCTGAAATCTATTAAAATATAATTTTACGTCATTGGTCCTATTTGGAAAATATATTATTGTGCTTGTCGTGTGGTAGTATTTTACAATACTTGTCGATAAACATTTTAAATCATATCAAAAATTTTCGATCCAGCGGGGTTTGAACTCCGACATACCGTGTCAGCGCTCTGCCAACTGAGCTATCCACATCCCGCTGAATCGAAATTTTTGATATGGTTATTTTGGTTTTAAGCAAACCTTGGTGCCGTCTATAGTGAGTCCTTTACAGCACCGGACTACTCAAAGCTTCATAATTATTACAATGAATTTTTTGACAAGAGACGATACCGAAAAAAAAAATAATATATATAAAAATAATACGAATACTTGTCGATGTTATTTAAAGTGAGTTTTTTGTTGGAGAATAAGCACAATTATTGTGTTAAATAGTGTTTATAAAGGAAAAAAAGCTTTCACTTATGGTGACAGTAACAGATATCAAGAAACCTGTCAAGTATTGTAATCAAAATTACTACACACCACTAGTACGTATGAAAGTTGTCAATGAAAACAATAAGAGAATATTGCATAAGAATTATTTGATTAGTATAAACGATAGAATTCATTGTGATAAAAGTGTGATTGATACAACAATAACTTCATTAATCACAGCTACGAAATCCCTATAAGGCGGAGAGTGTAGTCACTGTTAAATGAGATCTTAAAACAGGTGGTAAAATAGAAGTTATATGTGCAAAAGTTTGACAAACTCGAAATGGACGTATGTATTTATTTTATGAATACTAATATTGTATATGATGTGTTCAACCTGGAATACATGTTGGCCGAGCTTGGGCCAACGCGAGCGTAGGCGAGCGTAGGCAAGTGCTGTCCACACGTTGGGCCAGTCATTAGTAATTTTTCTCATTTATGTTTCTCACCGTTTAAACCTTCCCTGAATTTTCACAAACATTTCAAGATCAAAATTAGCCAAATTGGCCCAGCCATTTTCGAGTTTTAGCGAGACTAACGAACAGCAATTGATTTATGTTTATATAGATATAAATGATTTCAAAATTAACTTAGCCCGTCACAGTGAAAATGTATGTCGGTAGAAAAGTCTCAAATCAAATTCATAATAAAAAAAAAAAATTGCAATATTTCATCCGTTAAGACCTCACTTTGTGTAAAATATTAATTTGACTGTAAAATTTGCAGTGATGCCAGTTCTATCTACTGAATTCTCTGTTCTGTGTAAGATCAAACGGTACCTGCTGTTTTATCAAGTTGCATAAAATATAGGTTGCTTTTAGATTTAAAAGTAAAACTGAATCAATCAAGTTTCGAAAGTAAAATATGTTGTCATTTTTTGTTTATCAAATCTATTTTATTTATTTAGTGGGTGTTTGTCGCTTACCTCCGACCTTCAAGTCAATTATTTATAAATAATGAAATGAACATTATGTTGATTTGAAATGTACGATACGTATTTTGCAATGTATGATAAATAGGTTAACACTGGTTTTTTTATCTTTAAAAAAAAACTGACTAGCCTTACTTAGTAGCGACAGTAAGTCTGTCAAGCATTTGGGATTGTTTTAAGAATAATAGTACAGTTTTATTGAGATTTTCAAATTTGGAATTTTCGGTGATCACACAAAGAAAATAAATCGATCCTGGTGTGCAAAACTCGTCATCACTAATTGAATTCACTGATTTTCTAAAGTGATAACTATAAATGTGACAAATATTGTTATTTTGTTTACTTATATATTTTTTAGTTTTCATTTAGTGATGTGTGCTGAAATATGAGCTTATAATTAATATTTAAAAACATACTTGCAAATACCCTTACTGTGATATAATGATTTCACGTTTATATATTAATGTACTTAAATGCAGTTTTAAATTAATCCTTAAAATTGAAACGTCAATCCGATGCCATTTTACATGAATTGTTAATGTCGTAACGTTAGCATAAATTAATGATCCCAGGAAGCCTTTACAAAGACGTGCTGCCAAGTCTTAACAGTAACAACTGTGGAGACAGGTGTCGTGCCATCGAACGAGTTAGCGGTTGTTTTTGTCCTGGTCTTTTAGAGCTCTGTGACTTAATATCTGTTAAAAACAGTAATTCAATATTTTTATATAGTTTATTTTTAGTTTTAAATTATTTCGACTCTAAAAAAGATATGAAAATTAAGAAAAAAGGAAAAATAAAACAAAGAAGTATTGTTATTTTTAAATCTTGTACAATAAATTTTAGTTGAATCTTCCCAGTAAAAAGTAATAGATACTCGTTGAGAAAATAGCTCGATACTTTCCGCTATGACTCTGATTAAGAAACTCATTATTATTTAATTACATGCAATAAAAGAAAACGAACATAAATTCAGGCCCTAGGACTTTAGGGCTTGGCCTAGGATCTAACGCAAATTTGTTGTTAAAGATGGCGATCTAGCCTGAATATATCGACTTTATCAAATGATCTTTGTGTTTCTAACGTTTCAATCAGCGTCGCACGTGTGATAACATGACAGACAGACGGATTTAATTAAAATGTAACTTGAAGGTAGTCCAGATCTAGCTAATAGCGAAATAAAACGACGGTATAGAAAATAATATTACTTGTGTATAATAGCCGCAAGTTAAACTGTCTATTTTAATTAAATGCGGCTTATTAATTCATATAAGTAATGTATTTTGTAATGATGATGTCTCTATAACATTTTAGTGTTCTATAAATGTTAGTAATATACATTCATAGGTTTTCTTCATTAAAGATCTCATTCTATTACAATTACTAGTTCAGACTCTCTCTATTTATTAAAATTTTCAATCGCTAATAATTAAACTAATAATTCATATTCAAATAAAATTTTTAATATATATTATGAAATATTTTTAAACATTAATTCGTTAAATAAATTGGATTAGATAAAACTTCTTGTTAATCTAAGTAAAAATTAATTTCAATATGTTACCTACATACTTGTTTAAATTGAACGCTATATAAGAGTTGATTAACTGTTAAAGAGAAGCAGTTTCTTTCCAATAGCGGTATAAGATAAAATAGATTATTTAAATAAAATCGAGTATAATAAGAAACTTGTGAATGGACATAGTCTGTAAAAGGGGTAAGAATTTCCATTTATCAGTTTCCTGTTACTTGTTCGCGTTTGTTTAAAAAGACACTTGCGCGCGCCTGTCCCGGTCTTATTTAATAGCGGGAAATAGTGCACAAGTATAAATTGATTCGCTTCCCTCTGGCAGATGTCTCCGGCATTGCTTCTACTACAGTGAAAGTAACACTAAATACGTCATAACATCCTATTATAAAATAGACTAGGCAGTTATAAATTGCACGGCTCGTTATATTTTATGTTACGGTTTATGTTTTTATGAGTATTTTATAGAGGAATATTTGTTGATATTTTTGTTAGTAATTTTATTAATAGTAGTAAAATTAGTTTGAGTATCAAAATTGAACAATAGTCATTTGACGTGAAATACATTTTAATCATCATCATCACTTCAGCCTATCGCAGTCCACTGCTGGACATAGGCCTAGGCCTCACCAAGTTCGCGCCCGACATCCCGGTTTTCCGCAATCCTCATCCAGCCCACACCGGCAATCTTACGTAGATCATCGGTCCAACGGGCCGGAGGACGTCCTACACTGCGTTTGCCAAGATCCGGTCGCCAATCCATATATTTGAATAACTTATGTTATTTAGGACTCAAAAAAAAAGATAAATCAAATTTAGATAATTTTTGCTCAGATTTAAATATCTAAATCTATTACTTTTATTGTTTTAACATTTAAAAAAAACATTGCGTGTGTACTTACGCATGTCAGAAGTGAAACTTCTTTGGCAATCTAATTAAAAAAAAAACTTTTAAAAAAATAATTGAAAAACTAATTGAAAATACAAAACAAATCTAATTAAAAAAGTAATTAATTGAAAAAAAAAAAACAAAAAGCCAACACACGTGAACATACAACGTTACGTGGTGTTCCAAGGAGGTCACCCATACAAGTAAAGATCACGTGACGCGTTGCCGTGTTAGCGGTCGCTCAAATTTTACGCCTCATGCGCCTAAAGAAGTTTCACTTCAATAATAAACGACTTTTACAAGTGATCTCTGTGTTACATAAAACACTAAACTGTATGTTATTATAGCATTATTGTGTTACGAGCTTCTGCGCGCGACTTCGTCGGCGTGGACTCCTTTCCTATTGGTCTTAGCGTGATGACACATAGCCTATAGCCTTCCTCGATCAGTGGGCTATCTGACACTGAAAGAATTTTTCAAATCGGCCCAGTAGATCCAGAGATTACCGCGTTCAAACAAACAAACAAACAAACAAACAAACAAACAAACAAACAAACAAACAAACAAACAAACAAACTCTTCAGCTTTATATATTAGTATAGATTATAATTATATGAATTCACTCAATATCTTCATAACTATGATGCGGTTATTTATACAAAATACTTTATAGTTGTTTCAACGTACTTTATACAATAATTAATTTATATTTAAATACCTTCTTTGAAAACTCGTAATACCTAAAATAAATTATGTACGTGCGTTTTAAATTAGAAACCAGTTCGCTCTGATTCATTAGTGTCTAAGTGTTTTAATCACTTTATTTTCATTTAATTACATAAGGTGACAACATACTTGCTAGAGTACCTACTAATTACAGAGATATATTGCAATAATTTTAAGACTAAGTACTATTTGAGTCTATAAATTTAAGTAAAATGTAATCACTACGTCGCGTCGTACTAATAGTGTTTGCTCGCAAACGAAAAAAAACCAACTTCAATTACATCGACAAGTAATATTACTTAAGTAGACGAGAAAATAGTCAAGTAACTACGCGTTAGCAAAGATCGCCTATAAAATAGTCACCAGATCTCGATCAAATTTAAATGGAACCACATGACAATCAACACCTTTCGACAAAAAAAGAAGAATCATCGAAATCGGTCCACCTAGTAAAAAGTTCTGAGGTAACATACATAAAAAATACAATCGAATTGAGACCTCCTCTTTTTCTGGAAATCGGTTAAAAAGTCACTATCCATCTGTCGCCGTGTTTACAACTTTAATTTTCTCGACCATGGAATGGATTTTTAGTTTTTTTACTATTAATGCTATTTAATTTATTTTTATTTCACATATTATAAGTAAGATTTAGTGTAAAAGAAAAAAATATTTCGATAACATAAAATACAGTGCATTCCAGTTTTTATTTTTCTTGACGCCAATTAAGCATTTCTGACTAATCACACTTAAAGACTTCAAATTGCCTTCGTTTCTAAAGTATCTTTCCTGCTCTCTTATAATACTAGATTTGTGACGTTTTAATGAAAAATAACAATTCTTCATTCAATTGCAGTGAATATTGTTACGAGTACACAAATTAAAGGAGCTTGCGCCATCTAGCGGGGAGCGGAGGAACCACGTTGTGTGCTGTACAAACCACTTTGTTACAAAGACAACGTGAAACATCCACTCAATACTAGATGGCGCTAGAGGACTTATATAGGGTGAATGAACTCAAGATCGAGTACACGCACGAACATTCTAGAATTGTCTTGGTGTAGGCTCGGCCTGGTATAAAAAGGCCGATTGAGGCCGAGCGGGGCCATTTTAGTTTGAGGCTTTGAGCTAACGACGAAGCGACTTCGAAGTGAAGACTAGTGATCAAGAAGTGATACCAGCGGAAACCTACGACATTGGCTACGACCTCGGACATTGTTAGTGCTTAGTGAAGTGTACCTAGTGATAAGTGAGTGTACCTAGTGCTTAGTGCTTGTACTTAGTGCGTAGTATTTGTACCTAGTGCTTGTGTCGGACCCAGTGCTAGTGAATAAAGTCTCTAAAAGAGTCAGCAGGTCTTTCTCTCCAAATCGTTCGAACCCTAACACGTAACAATATTAACATTGACTTATCAAATTGCGTTAGGACAAAGTCACTATTCTCCTATGGAGAAGAAGAGATAAAGCTTAATTAATCACTCTCCCACAATTTTTCCCCTCTCATTTCTCTCCATAGAATGGACAATCCACAAGAAACTACTAATTAATCCTATTATAGTAAAGTTTGCCACAGTTTTGTCCTTTACAGCCGAGTCAGAGATGAATCTTAAAATCAAAGTTAACACTGGAAAACTACAGTGCAAACCCAGATTTCAATCTGTGATCATGTTCATTCATGTGCTCTATCCACTGCTCCATCTTTGTACTCATATAGACATTAATTTATATTTTGTAATGAACAATTTATCTCAGGGAAGTTCGAAGCAAACATTAGTCCTCATGCAGGACGTTGCGTTACATCTGGCGCACTAATAACTTCATCTATATTGAATTATGGTGTTTATCATTCAGTGCCTGCGCGTCCGTTGCTAATATACATGATTTATGCTTCTTTAACTATTGAGCTGACTCGTATTTTAGAGGCAAGTAATTTATGTCTCTGATAATTATTTAGATTAATGTAATAAGGCCTTTTAATTAAAACGAGAAATGTTTATTCGGGACATGGTAGGATACTTTAGTATCATAAAACCATAATTACATGATTAAAAATACCAACTCCTTAAAAATAAAAATAAATATGAAAATTATTAATAAATATTTTTTGTTATAAAGCTACAATGCAATATAAAATCAAAATCAAAAATAACTTTATTCAAATAGGCCCCATGAGCACTTTCGAATCGTCAATTTACAAAATTTTAATTTAAGGTTATTATTAAGTTTTTTTAAGAAGCTACCACCGATTCGGAATGTAGATTCTGCAGAGAAGAATCGGCAAGAAACTCCGCAGTTACTCTTTTGGAAAAAAAAATGTACAAACTGTAATTTAGTACAAAATTAGTAATGTCGTGCATGAAATACAGCGTCACTAAGTCCACACATCTTTATCAACCATATAATCTCGCACCGAATAATTATTTAAATATAAATTTTGCAATGTATATTTGCTTTTAAGCAAATAAACATTTTAAAGGGCCGTACAGTGTAAATGCGATTAAATTCCTTCTAGTTCAATGGCACGTGGTAGTGGAAGCAAGGCAATCGTAACAATACATCAGGTGCATTAGCGGGAGGTGGTGTTGCGTTGACCTCTGGCACCCTAATGAAACGATGAGACGCCCATCTGACTTGACGATAACTAAAAACAGCTTCTAAAGCTTTAGGAAATGATTATTGTTTTCTATTTTATTTTACTGTTTTAGCTGGAGTGTAGGATGGTTAGTCAAATCTTAAGCTCTCAATTTAGGTGCATATTTTTACTTCTATTTGTACCAAAACACCTTTTTTTTATATCGCCACGTTGTTGTATGGGTTGTATCGTTGTAAAATGTCAATATTTTCAATGTTCAGTTAGTTATTTAAAATTCATTTTTACTTATATCACGATTACGATCATGATTCAGCCTGTAATATCCCACTGATGGGCATAGGCCTCTTCCCCATATAGGAGAAGGATCGGAGCTTAATCCACCCCGCTGCTCTAATGTGGGTTGGTGGTTATACTATGAGTAACGATTGCTATCAGGTGTACATGATAACAACCGGGACCGACGGCTTAACGTGCTCTCCGAGGCACGGTGGGGAGACCCACAATGACTGCACAAACACCCAGACCACGGCAAACATCTGTATTGCCAATACAAATGTTGTCGTGTGCGGGGATCGAACCCGCAACCGCCCGCGCAACAGCCAATCGCAATCCAGTGCCGTGACCGTTGCGCCAGCGCGGCTGTTTTACTTATATAATGTATGGAAATTACTTTATAGTAAATTTAATGTATAATCGACTTTAAAGTACTTCGTAGACTTTCAAAGTATATAGGTACAAGGGTGTAATCAATAGTCGATAGGCAATAAAAGTTTAATTTAAATCGTGTAGTTTTAATGTACTAGTATAACATTACATTTCTCAAAGATGCTCTTCCTTGTTCTCAATACTCAATTACGTATTTACGATAAATTATGCGTTACATATCATTCAATTAACTACAGAACATCTTGAAACCATTTAATATATAATCTATATTAAGCCTTATATCTCTAGATTTAAAGCTGAAAATGAATTTAAAGATTTTGTTACATAGGGCATTTTGTTGACTAATGCACTCCATTTCCAGATTATTCCAAAAGATAGGTAGTGGCTGCATGCAAAATACTTCCCTCTGAGATATGAGGATCGTCCAGAGCTCGTATATTATTTAAAGTATTGGTAGACGCCACACACGAAGCTACCGTATAAGACGAGTGCCGATGAATAAGGTTGGCTCGCTTACTTCATATAACCTAGTCGAATATCTCGAGAGCATTTATAAACAACACTGCCGTATTTTAATATTGAAATAAATTGGACAACAACTGTTTTATTTACATACGTAATAATTTAACATTTATGTTAATAAAACGCTTAGTGCAATCGTGGCTCCCGTTTAAGCAATATATGAATTGCTTAATTTGGTCAAATCCTCTCCGTGATCCGTCACGTAGAGATGAATGTATCACCGTAACGGGCCGGGCCTCTCCTCGGAAGTGGAACCTCCCACACCCCGTCACGAGTTCATAATCAAAATCATCTTAATTATGAGCGTGTTGATTAGCATCTCAAAATTTCTGCCTTATAAGGTCTATAAAGAGTCTATAAGTGTACGCAATTTATACGAGATTACTCCCGCCCGCCGGAGTTATGTCACGACTCGCTTACGCTCCACAGACACTTCTGTTTAACTAAGGAAGATTGTAAACAATACCTATGCCTAAAGTTCCTTAAAACGAGCAACGTTCTTATTAAAAAATACATTTATTTTTTATTGGTAACTAGCAGCGAAACCCGGCGTTGCTCGGGTTAAAATACATTGCAGAAGCTGTCTAGACCATTACAGATGAGATCTTTTCAGATGTCCTAATGCGTTAGAAAAGACAGAAATATATGTTTTAACATTTTCACCACCCATTTTCACCAACCGCAACCAAACTCCCTTACCACCTGCAGACCAAGGGGTATTTGCCACACCAATGCAACGGGAAGTTGATTGGGTTTTGTGGTGATAGAAAAAACTGTGTATAAGTACAACAAAGCATTTTATATATATATTTAGATATTCAGATTAAAGTAATTCTGTCAAACACAATTATATTTTTACGAATTGGTATTACTGTATAGAAATCAGATTGTAATGAACTTTTCTGTTTCGTAACTTACTCGTACTTTAAACGTTGTCTGAGCACGCCCTAAGTCTGGATTAGCAGCACGTGCTGAGGATTTCATAATCGAGATTCAGGTTTTCTTTGTTTTAACAAGTTGATTTAGATTTATAATATTTTGTTTAAATATAAATCATATTTCGTAAATAAATTTGTATTATAGTACACAATTTTATATGTGTAGGTATTAAGGTAAATGATGGATTATAACAACTATCAGATTTACGGACGTATCTTATATAAATCTTATTAATACGACACCTTATTGTTGGGTTGCAAAAGATAATGGTTAAAAACTTGTCCGTGTTATATTAAACTTAACGCTGTTTTCATCACATAACACATTTATGCATTTTGCGAGTATTGTCAGTATGTAATAAATGATACGATAGCAAACATGAAATTAAATTGAATGTAGATGCTATCGTTAATGCATTTTATTTCATCGGTATTATCGGTCCATTTAAGGGTAGCTGCTTAATAAGAAAGAAATTTTCAAATTTATAATATGCCTTTTTTAATGTATAGGATTGCATTGATGTAAAATCATGATTGATATATATTGAACGTGTTAGCGATACATTTGTAAAATAGCAGTTCTGAAGATGCAGCTATCATTTGATTCTAACAAATCAAATCGGAGTTTGGTAGAGCCATGCAAATAACAGTAGAATTCAATTCTAAAACAGACCTGAACCTGTCACAATTTGTAATGTGATGCACGTTGGAGCAATGTTTTCTTTTGTTCAATATGATATGTCCACTAGCAGAACTTTTTACCTTACTTCCATACTCAATAATATTTAAGGCCGTTTCACTTATAAAAAGTCTTAGCTTAAATCTTAAGTCTCTTATAAATTTAACTTTTGTAAGAGCATATTTACTTTCTAATGATGTGTCAATTATTAAAATTTGTACAACAGTTTCGAAGTTTACCAAGTACAAAAAATACTACAAAATAAATGTTTTCTCTTTAAAATATTAGTTTAGATAGAGTTCAGATGGCGTGTCCGGGACACGTTTAGCGAATGCCCCGCTATGGTCACATCACGCGCTCTATCACTGTTATAACGCAGTTACTTTGGCTGCTCCTACCGACACTGGACACAACTATACAAAGTGGTATCGCTCTTGGTACTTATATTTATCTTTTTTATATTAAATATTATTAAAATTAGCAGATGTATTTGTAATGTAATAACAAATTCTAAATACGATCGACTAAAATCGTCTGTAAATGTCCACTCCTGAGCTTATTCACAGTATCAAAAAGGTTCGAAAATTTATCTAGGCGTTGTTTAATTGTCATTTTATAAAATAGTTTTGAATAACTTAACTAATATTAATAATTATTTCAATATTTATAAAAAAATTCTCTAGCAGAAGTAATGTAACGTTACAACTAACGTCCTACAATGTTATTGTTCCTACAAACTGCAATTAATTAAACGAAATATTAGGAACAAATCTTCATGGCCTATACATTTTGTCGTGTACGGGGATCGAACACGCGACCGCAAGCGCTTTACCTAGCTGCTATGACAACTGCGGTAACGCTTTGTCAGTTACAGAAATTGAGGTCTATAGGAGAGAAAATACTCAAACAAGGTTAATTACAATCATCGCGTTTATGATTTATTTTGAGTAAGTTTAATTATTTAAGTATATTGAGTAAGTTTAACTACCACTCTATCTTATTGTAATACAAAAGTAACAAAATAATTAAATTGCATTACACTCATAATAATAAGGTAACTGCGAATTACTATCACTATCTGCACGTGTTTGAAATGATTTTATTATTCAAGTCGTAAAGGTAATAAGGGTACACTAGGATTTTATGTTAACTAATCGCCTCCTGTGAATTTACTAAGGTAAAATTAATAATAATAAATGGAGGATAAAATTAAATGGAGTTCAATTTTATTCTGCCTTACAGTCTAATTTTTAATTTTAAAAATAGCAAAGTTATTGGTTATTTATTGTAATTTTTCTATTTTTGTCTAGTTATTTTAGAGATTGATTAGAGAGTAGAACAAAAAGCAATCAAATAGAGATAACGTATTTCATAATAAACATAGACCATTAATTAAAATAAAACTATTTCGAAATAACAAACAAACGCTTCAATTTTATTTATTTGTATAGATGGCTAGATGCATTAATAAAATATTATCAAATTGTCTCTACCGAAGTATACACCGGGAGCGAGTGTGATTACGGCTTGCTACAGATAAGGTAAATAGCTCATACAATTGTTGCAATGCGAGGTTCAGAGCCTCTTTTGTTCAGGAAGTGCTATCTAATAGAATAGCCGCTGGCCGGACTTACATGGTGTCGACTGCTGTGTGCGCCAAAACAGTACTACCCACTCGCTAAGTTTAAATAGTACAATTTAAATTTGCATGCCTTATTTTGATCTACTAATATTATTGATAATAATATTGTACAGAGTCATTAATCATTATAGTTAGTTTGTCGTATTTTTATTCTATTACATGGTTTTTGCAATTATTGTTATGGTTTTAGCATACAAAAATAAGTGTGTCATATATTTTTTATACATAAACAATTATCTTAGGAATATTTTTAAAATCGTAATAACTTCCGCGTATCGTCTTTCGTTATTTTTAACATATTAAATGTTTTTATGTTAAAGTTGAAAAAAATAATGAAATGATTAAAATATTTACTGATTTTAAATTTGTAATTTTGAATTACTTTAAATGATAATTTAATGATAATAGATATAAAGATAAATGTAAATTTTTATATATAGGTAGATATAGTTTTAGGATTCCGTAACTAAAAGTTTGTTAAATCTGTTACTTAGACTTTGCTAACCAACGTGGACACGATAGTCTACGTGATTTAATGTTAAAACTTAAAAATAGATTGAAGACGATCCTCATTATAAATATGATTTTACTTATTTCTTAATAAATTAATATTGTTGACTATCTTACGGTCACAAAACAATTACGAGTTTGAGTACTTGCGCAATATTTAACCTTGTTATTAATTTAATATATAATTAATTTAAACATATTTGTACAGTGGAAACTTCTTACAAGGCCTTGAACTTTGAACATGAAATTTGTTGAATTGAGTATAGATCAATTATATAAATAAAAATACATAAAAACTTTTTAAATATTCCTGCACTACTGATAAGTTTTATTATATTAAAACTCACTGTGCCCCGCTGTTTCAACCATGGTAAATGCGTGTACCTACGTAACGACTTCTTTCCAATTTAATTACAATTCTTTACAAAGTATTTTTTTTATACGCTTAGGTTGGCATTAGGTTGGATTACTGTAGCCTATAGATGCTTATAGCACAACACTACTTATAAGCTGTATTACTTAGCAGTGATCTTCAGTAAGGGTGAGGTAAATCTTAAGACTAGCTGGCAGATATGAGCAGGGGATGTTCTGCTATGCCCTACCTTAATGATTATATATAACTTTACATAAAGATACTAAACAAGATAAAACCTGTTCAACATTTTAAATAAGACCTCAGATACCGTCAAAACCACATTTCCTAATAGGTTTTGTCTAATGTAAGATTTTACACACAGGCGGATATTCAAAATTTCATGACTCGCTTAGCTAAATTGCAGGGTTTTTAATATTCAAAATTTGATTTTTTAATTAACCTTTTTACTAAAGTGATTACAAAGTAAACAAATTTCAAAAGTATTTTTACTAACATTTGGTAAATATTTCAATAAATTTGACTTTAATTTATAAAGTTTGATTAAATTATAGATTAAAAGTTATTCTTTCATAGGTTAGGACCACACTGCGAGCCTAACGCGGTGGCGGCGGCGGGCGCGAAATTTCGAACATATGAAACGCGTCTTTGCGTCCACACTGCAGTCGCTAAAGCGGAAGCCTACGCGACTCGACTGAGCGATACAACGAGCGTAGTTTTCAAACATTCCTATCCGCGCGTTCTGTCCACACTACGTAGGCTAGTAAAAATAGACGTTTTTTTTGGTCAACCTCGCACTAAATTTCCGATCCAATTTTAGTTTTTTATTAGGTTAAGGGTTACTTACTGACCATAAAAACATAAAATGCTGACAGATCCAGGTGGAGCTTCGGTCGCAATCTTAAAGAAAAGTTTTTGGCCGATATCTCGAAAACTATCAACTTTAGGGCAAAAGTTATTTAGACCTTTTTTGTAGACAATAAAATTTCGCATCTTTTATTTCCTATAAACTTTTTTGCAAAACTTACCGTTTAAGATTTATGGCTCATTTAATGAACCCATTTTTCATTTTTGGCCAATAACTCTTAAAATATTGGATTAATCAATAAAATGCATCTATCCTTTTTTTTAGATCACTTTATTTTCTACAACTTTTGTTTAAAGCTTTTTTTTCTAATGTCCTTACTTTTCGAGTTATAAAACGATTAATGTTTGACTACCGGGCGTAAAGTCAAAAATTTCAAGGTACGCATAGAATATAATGGCACAAATCCAACAAACAAATTAAAAAAAATATCCCGATTATTTATGTACTTAAAAATTGATAGTTCATTTCCTTACCTGCAATAGTAATTAACTTTTTATATTTTATTTTATTATATTTCTTACAACTAAACTTCTTCGTTACACTCTTCGGAGGAATACAAGGAAGACTGTAAAGCTTCAATGATCTCTTTATCTTCATGATCAAACAGATCAATGTCAACCGACTCTTCGTTGGAGGCGAGGTTCACTGTCGGTTGATTTGTACATGATTCTGCCGTGCAATTCTCGCAAATCACAGTGCACTCTAATGGAATAGGGGTGGACAAGAACCTCTCAGGGCCTTCTACCGATTGCTTCAACATCTCCTGCGGCACCTCCCAGTCTACTCGAGTTAATTTCTTGCAAATGCCGAACTGGCTGTGTTAGTAGAGCATGTGGGTGCAGGAAAGCAGCTTTAGAGTGCACTGTGATTTGCGAGAATTGCACGGCAGAATCATGTACAAATCAACCGACAGTGAACCTCGCCTCCAACGAAGAGTCGGTTGACATTGATGTGTTTGATCATGAAGATAAAGAGATCATTGAAGCTTTACATTCTTCCTTGTATTCCTCCGAAGAGTAACGAAGAAGTTTAGTTGTAAGAAATATAATAAAATAAAATATAAAAAGTTAATAATCACTATTGCAGGTAAGGAAATGAACTATCAATTTTTAAGTACATAAATAATTGGGATATTTTTTTAATTAGTTTGTTGAATTTGTGCCATTATATTCTATGCGTACCTTGAAATTTTTGACTTACGCCCGGTAGTCAAACATTAAACGTTTTATAACTCGAAAAGTAAGGACATTAGAAAAAAAAGTTTTAAACAAAAGTTGTAGAAAATAAAGTGATCTAAAAAAAAGGATAGATGCATTTTATTGATTAATCCAATATTTTAAGAGTTATTGGCCAAAAATGAAAAACGGGTTCATTAAATGGGCCATAAATCTTAAACGGTAAGTTTTACAAAAAAGTTTACAGGAAATAAAAGATGCGAAATTTTACTGTCTACAAAAAAGGTCTGAATAACTTTTGCCCTAAAGTTGATAGTTTTCGAGATATCGGCCAAAAACTTTTCTTTAAGATTGCGATCGAAGCTCCACCTGGATCTGTCAGCATTTTATGTTTTTATGGTCAGTAAGTGACCCTTAACCTAATAAAAAACTAAAATTGGATCGGAAATTTAGTGCGAGGTTAAATGCTATATTGACTGGCCTAACGGGCCTAGACAGCAAGCGATCTAATGCGCGGGTGGCAGGGGTATCAAACCATTTCGGTCTTGTCGCTATATATGTATTCGCTTTCTGTAGTTTATACCTTTTTTTTACATGGGAAATTAAAACTAGAATTAAAATTCTGTCTCCTAAATTGAGACAATTCGTTCAACATTACGTCCGGACTCTTTGTATCTATACTTCATGGTCACTAATTTCAAATTTTCTTGAACTGTCAAAAAGAAAATAATCGAATGGACGAGTATAAGTTGTAATGTTATTGCTTGTGGTAAAATACTAAAATAGCAGTATACACTATACGAATTTTGTAGGGTATAATCTCAATTCTTTATATAAATTTTAAAAATTCACCACTTATATCTGTTTTTATTTATTTCGTACACTTTCTATCTCAATATTGGACTATCTAGTAAAAATAATAAATCCTCGTCCATTGTTTGCAACCCCTGATATACGTCAAATCGCTACATGAACTCGCGCGTCACTGTGGCCACCATACGCCTCCGCCGCCGCAACCGCCTCCGCGCCCGCCATCGCGCATTCAGTGTGGACACACACTACGGGCCTAGTCAGCAAGCGATCTAATGCGCGGGTGGCAGGGGTATCAAACCATTTCGGTCTTGTCCCTATAACATATGTATTCGCTTTCTGTAGTTTATACCTTTTTTTACGTGGGGAAATTAAAATTAGAATTAAAATTCTGTCCCCTAAATTGAGACAATTCGTTCAACATTACGTCCGGACTCTTTGTATCTATACTTCGTGGTCACTAATTTCAAAAATTAATATAATTCATTATAAATTAAAAAATTCACCACTTATTTCTGTTTTTATTTATTTCGTGCACAACATCTCTAATGTTCAACACCTCCCATCTCAAGATTGGACTGTCTAGTGAAAATAATAAATCCTCGTCCATAGTTTGCAACCCCTGATATACGTCAAATCGCTACATGAGCTCGCGCGTCACTGTGGCCACCATTCGCCTCCGCCGCCGCAACCGCCTCCGCGCTCGCCACCGCGCATGCAGTGTGGACACGCGCATACGAGTACTTTCATTATAAAAAATTTTGTTTAGATGTCTAAAATAATGTTTCAAATCTATGTAGATATTATCTGTATCTTATATCTACTTACAAATTTAAACTATTTGTTCATAAGTTCGTAAATATGACATTACAAAATAAGACCAATATTTTAACGATTTGGTAAATTATGTTTTTCCCGAAAATGCCATAACCTCATAAACAATATTCTTAGGCCGTAGTTTTAATAGTCTTTTTGTCTATATGAGAGTGTCAAGGCATTTCATTTGGAGCACGAAAATATACTCACACGTGTTCAGTTTTTTATTGCTTTTAAATATCAAGTTTTTGAACATTATTAATTACCTACTATTTATCATATTTGACATAAAAAATTTAGCTATCGTAGTATAATCTATGATCAGCATACCATTAAATGTTTATAACTTAAAAGAGGTCAGCCAGCGTCACGATCTTGACCATGGTGGACCGTTTTGGATGCACTTGTATCGCCATAAAACTGTCACTGATAACCAAAACTGTGTGCTAATGCGACATAAGTTCCGCCACCGCTGAAATAGGCTTTGAAAATGTTACTAATATATATTTTTGTTTGTACATATTATGTTTGCCGACATACTAAAAATTAGGCTAGTAAATATTCTTTTTTCATTACACCAGTTCAAATGTGGATTATATTTTGTTAAGACAAATATTTTTGTAATACATACATTTAGTAATAAAAATTTATAATGCGTAGATTTTAAATACATATACGTACGAGTATATTAAAAATAGCAATGATAGCGAAACATTTGACTTCAGTAGGCTATTAAAAGAATGCTCGAATGTAAATAGTTACACATTATAAATTAAGAATAGTATTTCTTTTTTTGGATTGTATATGATTAAAAATAGAGAAGTATACAATACAAAACAATTGTGTACTACAAAAACTCCTGTGTACTATGTTTGTTAATTTTTTTGGGTGGTTGGATATTTACCTATTAAGTTTGGAGAAAAGATCACATTGCGTTAATAAAACCTAAAAACTAACATACATAAATCCTTCATATATTGGAATCTTTTAAAATTAATTTTCATTACCATAATATATTCAACACTTACTTGTGAGATAAACCGGCTTATATCTTAAATCGCATTAGTGGTATATAAAAGTTAGAACCTCGATCAAATCTTAACCAATTACGAAGTATTTTTCGTATAAATTCAAAGGCAGCTAATAGAAGCAAATCGTATCATCACACATGCTCGGTTGGCTCACGATTGTCGCACTGCACGATAAGCAATATTAGGTACAGTGCGAAGCTATCGAGATTCACGAGAGCAATAATTCCTCCGTCGCAATAAACTTTATCGATTCTCTTATTAAATTTTGTTATTATAAATGTCTATATGTATAATGTATGTTTATATACGTCGTGAAAATAATGGTAAATCATATGAAATTTATTTATATTATTAATATTTAATTTTATAATTTATTGCTTGGTTTAGAAAAAATTCAAATGCTACTAATATTGAAGATTTTTAAGCATTCATAATATTGATTATCTGAGATCTTTTTTTTCAATAAAGCAGAAGAGATTAAACAAAAATTGAACAAATATTACATGTTTTTTAAAACCTTCCGTTGGCCTTAAGGAACATACAAAAAATAAATTAGCTTAATTGGTCGAGACATTGTCGAGTTATGCGCTTAGCAACATTCCTTTTTATTTATATAGATAAAACCTATACCGTTAATTACATTTTTGGGAATTACTAAGTGGTACTTTTCATTTCCAGAGTGTCACCTAACGTTATCTAAGACACATTGTCGTCAGAAAATTTTTGGTTTTCACGTACAAGTTATAAAAGAATAGAGCTAAAAGGATAGTCATTATCTTACATTTCATTTTAGCCATTTATGTATTCACATTTATTATAAGAAAATTTTTAATTAAAATGATGTGAGTCGATAATTAATTTTTTCATAAACAAATTTAATGTAACACAATTTTATGTATCAAAACAATACTCTATGTAACATTGACTCTACATTACATTGAGTTATATGTTTAAGTTTCACACAGTTATTGTAAGTAGACATTTCAATTACAGCGATGATTTACTCAAATATAATGATTAATTAATGTACTAGACAGTAGGTATTAAGTGTTAATTAAACTCATTTTAATATTTATTACGTCATTAAGAGCTTGTCTTATACTTGAATTAGACGATAATAAATATGTGCAATATGCATGGAATACATTTAATTAAAAAAAAATTAATTACAATATTTTATTACTCATAATTACAACCTGCAATGCTCTGATCTGTCTTTCAATAATTATACATAACAAATTGCAGTAACCGGCGCACTTTGCGAAATAAATTATTTTATTCATCGCTTTTGAAGTAATCGGTCTAATGACAGACTAATTGATTATTTTTAAGAGCTCAATGAGTCAGGGAGAGTCGAACACTAATTAGATACTAGATTTAGAGGAAGAGGATCGTAAAAAAGAAAAAAATATCAATATTTATTTTTTATTTTTTAAAGCTGGCACTTGTCGTATGGTCCAATTTAAATTTCAGCGGGAGTTGTCGAGTAGTTCTTGAGCTATTTCTAATAATGTGTGTTACAGTAGTTAAATAATTTTGTTAAATTCCAGGAATTTATATATTAGTAACTAACCCGTCCATTTTAAATGTCATAAATTTTGTATCATCATACATTTTAACACAACAAATAAAGAAATATTAAACAATAAAAAAAGAAATATTGTAGGCGAGCGTTTATAGTTCTACTGAAATATGATTGCCGGGAGCAATAATTTTATGTTTTACTACTGTTTTATAACTAGAATTGATGTATATTACAACAAGAACAGAAAATGTTTTCCGCAATATATTTTACCGTGTCGGTATTATTAATGTATAGTTGCATATATAGTTACAATATTCGTAAGTTTAATATTTAGGTACATATTTAATAATTTATTGCACATTCAGAATATAATTTAATAAAATAAAAATATTGTGAATTAAAAAGTGTAAGCGGTTTTATCACTAATTGTGATCTTTTACAGACAACCGTCTATAAACAGAGAAAATATTAATATATTTTTATTTTGTATAATATAGAGCATATTATATTATTTAAACAGTCATATTTGTAGACCGCCAGCGCTTTAGGCGACTATGCGCTTCAACAGAACGGTTGCTAATATTGTTATTATACTTGAATAGGTATTGTAAGTTATTAAATATAATCTGTGTAAAGTTTTGATTAGTGCAAATTTTTTTTTAAATTTATTTTTTGAAGGTAACGTCAATGCCGAAGCCCTCGAAGCCGATGTATTGCGAAACAATTTTGAAATGTTCGTGAGACCTATAAAAAAATTGACAGGTTGGTACGAAATAGTACATTTTATTACAAGTGCGGAAAGGCTGTCATTGCAAAGAGTTCCGACAAATGTCTACCCGATCCGAGGCGCAGCCGAAGGCGAGGGTTGACAGTCGGAACAAGTTGCAATGACGGTTCCGCACGTGTACTGAACGACTATTTTTTAATACAGTTGCGAAAAAATGAAACAATTTAATAAAATAAACTCGCAAATAAAATTTCTGAAAAATGGCACCAACCGTAGAATATAAGCAGAGGTTTTTTTCTTCACCCATTCTGGTAGGCAAAAGGAAACTATGCCCATACAACCAAGTCTTCAGTAGAAGTTTTTTATTGATATGAAATGAAAATGAAATTTAATGAGATGAAATGAAATGAAACCTAACCAAACTCATTCAATCAAATCATTAAATCTGATATTGAAACAAATTAGTAGCTTCTTTTAAGAAATATACGTATTTGCACGAATCATACAATCTTCTATGAATTTTTTTAGTAAAAACTTCATGGTTGGTTTTTCTTTTTAATAGACATTATTTTGACAGTTGGGAAAGAGAAGGCACGAGTGCGGGAAAGGTAAAAAAAAAGAGCGCGTGTGTAGCCCACTTCCCGAACGCTATACGTCCCTGCATAATACGCCACTTTTTGAGCAACTGTATTAAAAATATAATTAGCGATATACAACAATACTTATATACAATATGACATAATACGATGTACGTGGATGATATTTGATAAAGTAGACTAAGTTTATGAAAGATATTATTTTTCGTATTTTCGTAAAGGACTATTTCCCAATCACGAGATCGAAATAGAATTCGATGTTGAACAAAGCCCTCAAGAAGGAAAACTCAAGAGGCGCGCCAATACAAATAATCAATCGCCAACAATAAGTTAGTTCAATATTATTTATATTATTTTTTTTATCTTTTTAATACATTTTTACAATGAAAATTTTTACTTTAGATAATATAGTTTTACTGTATACTTTTATAGTTATGTTTTTAAAATGAAACATGTTTACAGTGCCAACAAAGATTATTTCAAAACGTAAGTAAGCAAGATAATTTAGGTTACATTTGAAACTCTGTATTTTTTCAGTCTTAGCCTTTTCAATTGATTTTATTACATTGACTAAATAATTTATTATCACGTTGACCTCTTCACATTTTTCCGTAAGTCTTGAAACACAGCAATTTTCTTTTTTAACTAGAGATATATCTCTGTTTTTTACATTCCAACTATACCTAAGTCATGTCCTAATCAGAGCTTACAAAAAAAATTATGTACTAATTGTTTCACCTACATCAAGCGTAAAAGGTACCTTATCTACATAATATTTGAATAGTCAATCCATACGCTCATTAAAGTCACACGTCATTAATCAATTACCAAACAAAAATTCCAACATTCAACAGGCTTAGGGTTTTTTGAAATTTTGTTCCTTGGGGTATAAACTGAGGGGAATGAAAGCTTAAAATGACGATCATTTATGATTTATAATTACAGCGAAACAACTTCTAGTTATATAATTATATTTCTAACAAAAATTTATATTTTTTTTATTAAGATAAAAATAAACCTCATTATAGTTACAAGCTCTACGTTGTCAAGCCCTACACCTCCTAATTTGAAGACTTCCTCAACTACAGCAGGTATTGATGTCTTATACCTATACAATCACAATTCAGCCTGTAGCATCCCACTGCTGGGCGTAGGCCTCTTTCTTCATGCCATTTCTTCATATTACTTTAAAAAAGTTTTAGATTTCATTCATATAATATTTTTAATTTGAGCGAATATACACTTTGTACGTAAAATATTATAAGTCTATTTATTATTATTTTTTATTCAACAATAGATAATGAAATTTACTAAAGTGTTTTATTTAATAAAATGTATTTTTTTTTCGCAGATCAGGATAATCAAATAGTATATATGAAAGATTTGAAAAGAGCATTAGAAGAATTCGAGAAAAAACACAGCAACATGAGTAAGAGTAATGAAATTATAACACCTAATGTTTACATAGTATAATATAATGTATCTATCGAAGAAAATTCTACCATAGTTCTTTTTGTTATTCTTATTTTTTAGTTTTTTGTAAGAGTATGTAATTTTTAATTTTTTTTTATTTTTGTTTACACCAATTTTTGTTATGGTTTACACAATGAACGTAAGTCGAGTTGTTCTAAAAATTATGTAAAATGTATAATTTTATTTGAATTATTTCCACAAGAAAGTAAATGAATAGTTCAGAAATCCAGCAAATTGAAGTGACAGTAGGCTGAACACATCGTCGTAGAGGTTGCTTGAGTAAGAAGTTTCTCGAGTGGAGGCCATGGCTCTGTAAACCTATTAGTATCTATTAGAGATCAGCCATTTAACGCGTACATATGTAGAGTACCCTGGGAGAGTCTTACACCCAGTAGTGGACTGTAATAGGCTGATGTTGTGAATTATTTCTATGTACCTCTCTACGGAGCGTTAGAAAAGGTTTACTTTAATTTTTTAACCGACTTCAAAAAAAGGAGGAGATTCTCAATTCGATCGTATTTTTTAATGTGTGATACCTCATAAAATTTTACTGGGTGTACCGGTATTGCTAATTCTTTTATTATCGAAATATTTTGTTTGTCATGCAGTCCAGTTTTACTTTCATCGAGATGTAATTAGTACGTTTTGAGTTATATACATACATTTAATTGATTATTTTTTTGGTAACCACGTTGTATTATTTGTCAAACACAATTATTATAAGTCTTATTAACGCATTATAGATACCACATTGTAGTTTTCTAAATAAGAGGTAGAATTATAATAACTAAATAATATCTCATAAGACGAGATATAACTTTCTGAAATTGAAGATTTTTTATTTATGTTCTAATATTAAAAAAGTATATAACATAACATATATGTCTGTATTATGTGCTATGAATTATAATTGTATAGCGTACCTATCAGTATTTTTGGGTTTTTTGTACAAGTCGTAGATGTACATGTAATTAATCTTGAAATACTTTTTAGAATGTAACAAATCACCATCAGCTAATGAAAAGGCAACTCCGACATTACAAAATGCAAGTGGCTTTAGGTTATCAAGTATACTAAGCTTATTAAAAAACAGTAAGCTTTTTTACTTCACTATTTTTTCTTATGACAGTTTTCATAATACCTAAACTGTATGAGTTGTGAAATAGTGTGAATATTTTGTTATTATAAAAGGGTCACTAGGAGTCGACAGGGAGAGAATTGGGAACTGAACTAGCGTCAACGTCCTGATTCCTCCTTCTTCATATAGAAGGTATACGTGCACAATCCACCACGCTGTTTCATTGAGAATTTGTGGATAATGTCCTTAATATAGATAACGATCGCTATCAGATAGCTATGATAACAACTGGGACCTACAATTTACGTGCAATAAGACATGGTGTGAAGAACCATAAGCCAACACAGGACCAGAAACATAATTATGTTTGTACAAGTACCAATGTTTGCCCTGAGCGATTTCCCCTACGTTCGCCGATGTTCAGACGACTAACG
Organism: Melitaea athalia; assembly: GCA_905220545.2. Classification (NCBI taxonomy): domain Eukaryota; kingdom Metazoa; phylum Arthropoda; class Insecta; order Lepidoptera; family Nymphalidae; genus Melitaea; species Melitaea athalia. The sequence goes on from HG992193.1 coordinate 11,700,313, forward strand.
CGCCAATTGCGCAAGCGCGATAACAAACCTACCCCCGACCCTACCCAGGAGCTTTGGCCACATTACCCACCACAGGAACATAAAACTACTTGAGCGTAATATTATTTGCCTGTGGTCTTCTGTAAGGTTGAGGTAATTAGAGTTGCTCAGAATTTTGAGCAGGATGTTTCCAGCCACACCCTACCACAATGAAACCATTATACCAGAACAATTGTATGTTTATTAATTTTTGGAATGTTTTATAAAATTTATTCACATAATCAAATTATGGCTCTAAGAACCATTAAACTTTACTTAAAACTGTTTCAGGTAGGCAAATGCATCAAGATATACCGAAACCCAACGAGGAAGAATTAAGTTGGCTAAAAATAAAAGTTCCGTCATAAACGTACTAAATTGTTACGAATGGTCGTAACGTACTAATTAAGACTAAGATAATAAAATGCTAATCAATTAGTATTTATTGATTGCGTTTCAATGATCTATATCATAAAACTGTTAATAAAAATATGATTTATAATTTTAGAAGTCTAGTAGACATTTCAATAAGAATATTCTTAAAATTGTTAACACATTAAACCTTTGACATTAAAAAAATTAACTAAGATTAGTTTAACATACCATTTTAAGACAAAGAATTTTACTTTCAAGGACTCGGTAACACGTTATTGGTGTACTGACAGTGTGAATTGTGATCACTAAACCAAACAATGACGCTGCTATGATGCTGCTGATGATGCGCGCTAAGTCTTATCAATTACAGTTCACGCAGACTAAACAAACAAACTTACAGTGTATTTGTTAACTTCAATGAAATCGTAAAAGTCACAACTTTTTATTATTAAGTGTTAATATTAAATAGATTCCAATAATAAATAAATATTTTTAACTTAATACACAATCGGTCGTCTGTTCCTAAGATAGACATTGTTTTAGGTAACAGCCAAGCGATATAGATTTTTTTGCAATAAATGTACGTATGTATAAGCAAGATATAAATAACTGTGTAGGTACTGCACTCGAACGCAAGGCTGAACACGAAGGCACAACCCTGGAACAGAAAAGAAAAACGTGTCTTTTTCTATTTTGTGAAACTTATTATTTACGGTCATAATTTGTTTATTTTTTAACTATTTATCTTTTGTTAGTGATGAAAAGTTTGTGTATCATTATTCCTTTTCCGAAAAATTAACTCATAGTTTATTGTAATCCTTAGCGGTTGTTATGTAAGTAATTCAAAATAATTTACTTACAGTATAATTAAAATAAAAGAATTTTCAAGATATGAAGTCATTAGTTGTTTTAAAGATTTTGAACGCGCAGAAGTTTTGTATATCATATACATAATGTATTGACGTAAGTTATTAAAATTATATTGTTTTTTCTTTTAAATATTGAAATGAGTACCTCATTATTTTAAATCAGATAGTCAAAGTTAGTTTCATTCGTTTCAAAATTTTTACACAACACTACATTACACATATTAACTTTCTCAGCGTTTCCATTTAGCTATTTTCATATTAGTATAATATTTTAGGTTCAATGTTTAAAAATTTTTTTAGAAATAAAAAAGATATTCTACTAAATCTTAATGATAAAAATGTCTTGTCGAAAGTCTGCGCTGTACCGAACTTGCACAAGTGCAATTATTTACAACGGCGCTTGACCTCAGAGTCACGGCACACAAAAATTAACCATAGAAATATTTATGGCTCTCGCTTACAAATATTTCTACATAGATATGATTAAGACGTCCGTTCTGAGATGATGGTTAATGGTTACTGAATATTGAGGTCGCTACCAGATTTTAAACTATTATTATTTATTAGTCATCGGCATAATGAATATTTTTGTAATTTTAAAAGTTATTGCGTCAATATTATTACACTGATATAATCTTGCACACTAATGCAATAATGAAACTGTAATCGTAACTCGTAAAAATACCTTTATAGTTGATCTTTGAAGTTTTAAAGACAATTGATTAGTATTTATAAAACAAAAGAAAGACAACGCTAGTTGTTAGCTCATTAAGACAACAAAACGTATTTAGTAATTACAAATACTTTTACAATTAAAATCTTATATAAATAATTAAATATATATAACCATTAATCAACCTTTATTCATACTAATAGGCTATTTACTGCACATTTGATTATTTATGGTTTATAAAACGATATAATAAAATCAAATCGAGTATTTAAAACATAATTATGATAGACACAGACATCGATACTTAAGCAACCCAGATGATTGCAAAGGTGGAGCAGTCTAGTGACCTCCAACTCTGTAACACAGAACTTTATCTAAGTGGCCAGCCGAATAACTAACATTGCAATTAAATCATGATCCTTTGTGAGGAACGCCGAGTTGAGCGCAAATATAACGTTAACTTAGTTTGAAATGTCAGTTTAGATAAAAAACAAAAATAGGAATATTTGAAGGAATTTTAAGCTTGTCTTGTTTTGTAATTAATCGACGATACGTTATTGAATAACATTTAAAAAAGGGAGTTTTTCCTTCGGCTATTTACATGGTCATTTAGGTATTGAAGAGCTTAGAAAGTAAAGTTTGAGGTATTTTTGTGTATATAAAAATAATCTATACTAATATAATAAAGCTGAAGAGTTTGTTTGATTGTTTGTTTGTTTGTTTGTTTGTTTGTTTGTTTGTTTGTTTGTTTGTTTGAACGCGCTAATCTCAGGATCTACTGGTCCGATTTGAAAAATTCTTTCAGTGTTAGATAGCCCATTTATCGAGGAAGGCTATAGGCTATATATCATCACGCTAAGACCGATAGGAGCGGAGTCCACGCCGACGAAGTCGCGCGCAGAAGCTAGTATAATATATATAAACATCTTTTAACTAGTGCGTCGATGAACGTAGTTGATGAAAACCGTTTGATATATCATTAGTCATTGAGGTAAGGCACAGCAGAAAATATCTTGCTCATAGTCTGTAGCAGTCCTATTGTGAATTTCGGGACCTTACAGAAGATTACAGTCTAATAATACTGCTGTCAAGTAGTGCCCTTTGGTTTTAAAGCCAAAGCTGCAAAAATTACAGTAATCTCTAATAAATAAAACAAAGAAATTGTTAAAATTGTAATAAAAAGAACAAAAAAATGGTGTGTGCGATTCACACACGATAGAAGTGAAACTTCTTTGGAAAACTAATTTAAAAAAAAAAATAATTTAAAATTAACGGCTCGCAGCGCGCTCTTCCCTGTCGTTTTTTCCGTTGCATCCGGTTTGAAATCACAACGATTCTAAAGAAGTTTCACTTCAATAAAGTATAGTACACAACAATACATGTTAATATATAAAAGTCTCACTAATCAACGTCACATAAAATGTTACACGCATACAAATGGTAATAATTTACGTTTTAGTAACAGAGGCATATAGTAGGGACATTACGAAACGCTTTATATAAATATTTCATTCAAATCAATCGCACCTCGTGAACACTTCAATTAAAAACTAATTTGAAATAAACGGCTGTATAAACTGTCTAGAACATAATCGCCGACTCCAGTAAAAAAACATGAATTTTAATTGACTTCGCAGCGTGTGGTCTTGTAATGTTATATTCGTTTTCAAACTAACGAGTGTATATTGTGATAAAACCAGTTTAGTGTGAGCTGTTGTGCCTTCTGTATTCGTACGTAATAAAAGCTCTTTGAAATTCCCTAGTAAGTTTCTATTACATATTTGAATACGTAAACGCCTCAAATAGATTCAATATGTACGATTTTTAATTTTATAACCTGAAACTTAACTGATTGTTTTAAAGTTATTGTGCTTTATATCCTGTCAAAATGTATGTTACATGAATGTAACTTTAAAGATGAGAGCGTACTAAGAGCACATGGGTTTTGGCCTGTAATATCCCACTGATGGGCATAGGCCTCTTTCACACACATTCTAATGCGAGGTTTGCCAATTGTGTAGTAGTTAAATACATACATTAAAAAAAAACAGGACTACTACTACTTTTTTAGTTTATCGTAGTATTAAAGAAATATGGTTAGTAAAATAGTCTGAAACAGTAAGGCAGAGCAGAGACCTGCCCTGAGAGTGACGCGTGACTAGCGAGAAAGATATCAATATGTTTTTAAATATAACAGTAACCTCCAGTGGAGAATCGGATCTGAAAGAGACATAAAACATAAAAACGTTATAAGTAAATAAACAAATAAAATTACAAGGTAAACGGATACAGACCTATGGGTTTTGAAAAGGACTATCTGTCAAAAAATATGTAATCAATCATATAATTTTATTTGTTGCAAACTATGCAATCCTTAAATGTCCATATGAGATGGTGCATTCTTCATCGCGTATGATGTAGATGGAAGTATAGTGAATATTTTACAAGAAATTAGCATTTCTAAAAAGGCAATACTGTAGTTTACAGTGGGCTTGACTTCAACTTGGAACGGAACGCGTAAATCAGATTACACAGACACTACACCATTTTGAACAGTTTGTGATATCGCTGATTTCCCGTTACTGCCTTTAAATTTAGCGCTAGATAACATTTAAATTACACTATGTATTTACATATTTTTATCATCTAACAAATAATACTGTTACGTGTTAGGGTTCGAACGATTTGGAGAGAAAGACCTGCTGACTCTTTTAGAGACTTTATTCACTAGCACTAGGTCCGACACAAGCACTAGGTACAAATACTACGCACTAAATACAAGCACTAAGTACTAGGTACACTCACTTATCACTAGGTACACTTCACTAAGCACTAACAATGTCCGAGGTCGTAGCCAATGTCGTAGGTTTCCGCTGGTATCACTTCTAGTCTTCACTTCGAAGTCGCTTCGTCATTAGCTCAAACTGAACTGACTCCGCTCGGCCTCAAGCGGCCTTTTTATACCGGGCCGAGCCTACACCCAGACAATTCTAGAATGTTCGTGCGTGTACTCGATCTTGAGTTCATTCACCCTATATAAGTCCTCTAGCGCCATCTAGTGTTGAGTGGATGTTTCACGTTGTCTTTGTAACAAAGTGGTTTGTACAGCACACAACGTGGTTCCTTTGCTCCACGCTAGATGGCGCAAGCTCCTTTAATTTGTGTGCTCGTAACACTACTCCCCTCTTAGAGATGCTCGTCCCGAGCATCGTTGTTACTGCCATGGTAATGCGCCAGACGGTCTATGTGTACCACTTTGAATGTCCCTCTTGGTTGCTTTCCTGCCAATAGGTCCACTGGTATTCTTAGTTCTAATGTTATTTCATTAGGTTCCTGCTTAACACAATGTTTGCAGTCTTTCGAACACGGCCTTCGTGAGTGTGTATCGTAAGACTATCCCCGCTGCATGCCTGGGAGATAACAGTTTTGAGGGTTTCCACCGCGTCAGCCAGTACTCGCCTCTTAGTTCTAGCTTTTATTCGTTTCCCTTGATCCCGGGTAGGGGACGAAGCCCTTTGCCTTTTCGGCTCCTCTATTTGTTCCTCGATCCTTTTCATCCTTGCCATCTGGGTCTTCTTCTGCGGGCAGTTGAGCTGAAGATGGCCCCTCTCGCCGCACTTGTAGCACATGGCTCCAGTATGTTTCTTTGTAGGACCCTTAACCTCCTTCTCCGGGCAGTTGAGCTGAAGATGGCCCTTCTCGCCGCACTTGTAGCACATGGCTCCAGAACGTTTCTTCGTAGGAGCCTTAACCTCCTTCTGCGGGCAGTTGAGCTGAAGATGGCCCCTCTCGCCGCACTTGTAGCACATGACTCCAGAACGTTTCTTCATAGGAGCCTTAACCTCCTTCTGTGGGCAGTTGAGCTGAAGATGGCCCCTCTCGCCACATTTGTAGCACATGACACCAGAACGTTTCTTCGTAGGAGCCTTAACCTGCTTGACTTCCTCAGAGACCTCGCGCACCTTATGTGTCATCTCCATCTAGTGTTGAGTGGATGTTTCAGGTTGTCTTTGTAACAAAGTGGTTTGTACAGCACACAACGTGGTTCCTTTGCTCCACGCTAGATGGCGCAAGCTCCTTTAATTTGTGTGCTCGTAACAATACTGTTTATGTAATACAAGCTAGCTCGATTTTTATCGAACTTTTTATTTGAATTGATTTGTTAAGGTGGTTGCTAATAGAGTTAATTTTTGTTATAAAATATTTTCTGGCATATGTTCACTTATGCAAAAGGTTTTAGGTGAAGGTTAGAACACATTAATAAAAATAATACTAAAACCTCGACCAGTCCCCGAAGCTAAGTTCCATGTCGGTAATATCAGGAGCCACAATGAACTTTAACATTTCTCCTGACTCTGATGGTTTTAACTTTCACCATAAACGGCCAATTTAGAGATGCCTGCCGACCGGCCAGTGTCTCAGGTAAACTATCTCAATTAGTGCCCAGATAGATGACCCCGCAATTTTGTCAGGTTTTACCAAGATTGCAGGTGTTATTAGGTTAAGTGTTATATGGCGGTAAAGAATAATGGTCTGCGAGGAAAATTGTAACATCCTTCCCTTCGTGTATGTCAATAGTTCAATGTTGGTATATGTATACAGTAAATACAAAACAAACCGTATAATTCTCAAAATCGATTTTAAAATGTTTGTTTCGACATAATATTAAAATAAAAATAATTTGTGATAAAACTACATTATGTTCAATATAGATAAAGGTAGTTAGGTATATAGCATCGCTCACACATAAATTCATTTACATTTAATAACATACTATTATAGATACTTCATCTAGAATTCTAGATCCTTAACATAAGGTCTGAAATATATGAAACTATTTATCATAGTAGAAGCAAGTATCAAGAGCGGTCGGGCGGGCTGCGCGCGGTAGAGAGCAAGCGTGCCGGTGGCGGCCGCGCCTACCCGTCGCACGCGCTGCCGCAATACTAACCTATTTTTCATTACTTAATAGGTTAGATTGTAACTATGAAGATAAATGTCTTTAGAAATTTGTAAATTGGTCCGCAAAACCATGTCTAACTTGATTTTATATTCCTTTGTCGATTATATTTTACTCACAAAGCTTTTGAAAAGCTTTAAGCTTGTTAAAGAAAAATTTAACTGAATTTGCGATCTAAATGCACAGTTGACGATAAAATATAAATTGTACTACTAAACAGCTTGATTTTAAACTGATTCTAAAACTTCATAATATATACATAAAATCACAGATGTTGTGTCTTTTCATAACTGTAAATAAAAATAACATTAAAACATATTTTTAATTTAGTTACTATATTGCCTCCTAAATTAATGAATAAACGCTTCAAATTCAACGAGCCCCAGTAAAATTTTCTCCTGTGTCGGGGGTTCGGAAACACACGTAATACACAAGCACAAACGGCCAAGCCACAACAAACATCTATATGGCCAATACAAATGTCTGTCTTGAATGGGTATCGAACCCACGACCGCCAGCGCAACAGCCAGAGTACAAAAGTAACTACTACTATAAAATTAATTATGAAATTTTATTGCTTAAGTGTAAATCAATGCATTTGTTTTACTCAAAAACATTTTAAGTTCATTTTATTACCAAATGTTTGGAAAACTTTGAAGTCATTCTGGCATCATGTACTTAGAATCGAGATTTAAAAGTTATGAGTAAATTTATTATGAACTAATAATGCCTTTGTTCTTCAATCTTCCTTTCTTATCTCTTTCAATTTACCTAAAATAAAAAACCAATAAATAAAGTAATATTACTGTATTATCAAATAAATGTCACTTATGTAAATTCAAGTGAAAGATTACAACAGACCAGAGGTCACACCGTTCTCCGTTTTATTACACTTATTTAATGTGCGTGGTTAAAACAATCTGATCTCGTTTAAATCAACCTTGCACACGATTATAAAAGTAAAAAAATCAAGTCATTATCGCAAATAATTCTCAGATTTTATGTCCGGTCACATTTTTATTCATGAGTACGTTATTTCATGTAGGTTGCAAAATTAGGTACTTTTTTTTAAGAAGTCATTCTTATGTCCACATATAATTATTATTTTATTTTTAAACTAAAAGCTATGTGATGCCAAATGATTATTTTTATTATGACTTTGAATAATAGTTGTATCAATTTTTAAACGAATGGAGACAAGATATTTCAGATGTTTTGATAATTTTAATAAAAACCATATCAAAAAAAGAGAACAGTAACAGTGGTAGCTAGTTTATCTAGATTTAGACACATTTAAAAACAAGTTAATTTTACAAGAGTATATAATATCTTATTGAAACAGGTATTTTAAAGTGCTCTTACAGAAAAAAATTAAAAAATTATTTTTTAATTTAAAATATTGCAACTTCAAAACTAAATTAGTACGTTTTCGAACGTCTTTTTTCCTCTAACCCAACACAAAAATGGCGGGATTACCATCTAAAAAGTTTTTACATTTTAATATATATAAAACTACTATAAATCATGTAATTTTACTACCACTATTAAATATAAGCAAGTGGTACATGCGACAAACACTATTCAAACGTACAAGCGACATAGCTTTCTTTTCTTAGCTCACCTGATGGTAAGCAATTACCGTAGCTTATAGACATCTGCAACACTAGAAACATCGCAAGCGTATTGCCGACCCTAGGTATACCAAATTCACCCAAGGAGTCACCTTACTCACCAACGGGAATAGAACACTGCTTAAAACCAGTATTATTTAGCTGTGATCTTCTGAAAGGTCCGAGGAAAGTTTTGTTTAAATATAATTGTGTGTTATTACGTTTTAAAATTATAAATACTATCTAGTCTTATTAGACGTTCAATTAGGTTAAATTAATTTATAGTAATTTCATGACAACTGATAAGTAAACAATACTTTTCAAGTTTATACGAGCAAAACTTAAAAGGTTAAAAAGTAATTTGAGCATAATTATTAAATAAAGTAATTTTAAAAGGAAAATTAATTATATGTTAACTTTCGCATTGAACATAAAACTTTCGTTACACATTGCAAAATATGTATGAAAAGGTCAATAATTATGCCAATGGCACACGTTTTATTACTGTTGGTACGGTCTTATTTATACATTTTTTTATTACAATCGACTAAACTAATGTCTAATAAAAAATAAGTTGCAACCACTTATAGCATTTTTGCCTTCATTGTACAATATCACTGCCATATAGTTAATATTCCTGCACAGACATAAGTCAACGTAAATAATAATAGAATTTAATAATATCTTTTAAATAAGGTTTTTTGTAATGACAAGATTACTATGTTATCTTTTGTAAGTTATAATAAAAGTAAGACAGCATCTAAACGTAAAACTTTGTAGTATAGTAACAACTTGTGTGTTAAGAAGCAAGTATTTAAATTAATCACACTTCATATATTATCTACTCTATCTTGATATCACTAGGGTGACCAGCAAACGTATGGTCCGCCTGATGGTAAGCGATTACTTCAGCCTATGGAAGCCAATCATTAGTTTATTACAAAAACACAGTTTCACTTGACAACAGTGATATTTGGCTGTAATATTCTGCGAGAGGGTATTCTTCTGAGGGTGTTGAAAATTTTAAGCGAGAAATGTGCCTGCTGTACCCTAACTCAGTAATTCAGAATATCACATTTTTTTGTACATTTTATTTGTAGAAAATAAAGTATTTGAAAACATTGATATTCTCTAATGCTCTTTTATAATATTTATTAAGATTCTTACATTTAACGACACTTGACAGACCCCGCGTCTAGAGTGTGCGCAGTCCGATAAGTAGGTGGGGCACAATAGCGAGATTGTTTATCTGCCTCTCGTTTTCACTGTTCGTGAACGGCCGACATCTTAAGGTCAGAGCAAAATTAAAAGTGTTTTAGTATCTGATAACGGAGGCTTATTACGATTTGCGCTAGCCACACAATAAAGCTTCCTGACCGCTGCGCGATAATAAAATTTAATTCAAAAGCGACGTGGATAAAAAGTTGCTTTTCTATTTTAGTAAACAGGAAAATAACTGTCAATCGTATATTGCAAAGTGACTCAAATCCGATTATGCTAATCACCGTTCTATCGGTTTCTATAATATACAAATATTTTGAATTATAATATTTATAATATCATATAATATGTTTAAATACACTGGACCGCAAAGAAAAAGAGTCGGTTTATTTAAGGTCGGTTACTTTACGCACACTTGACTTGAGGAGTAAGCTTGTGAATTCGTGACGAAAGCGTTACGAAAAGTGAGATCGGGTGAGGTGAACGGAAGTTGAGAGGTAGATATAAGTTAGTGAAGATAGAGAGAGACAGAGTTACGTTTCTTAAGTATAACTTCAGTCGTGTCTAAAGCACACTCGTTTTTTTTAGCAAAACTGAAACAAAATTAAAAAACCCTAAAAACGACCATTATTTTACATTTCCTGTTTTTTATATAATAAGTAATCAAAAATAAATATAAAAGGTTTTATATTAATATTTTATGTTGCATAAAAAATTATAGTTTAAATAATATATGTCTAGTAAAACAAGTATAGCTAGCTATTATCTAAAAGAAATTAATAAGCTTCCTTAATCTCGATCACAGACTTTAAATTTTTAAAATTTAAGCACACATAATTATATTCATTCATGTATAAAGATAGTAAGTAGATATTGAGAGTTACGTGTGCGCCAGTCATGCGACAGGTAGGTTGAAGAAAGAATTATCTTATTAATATGCAGCATTATATAGTAGACGATTAAAGTCATAAGTTTAAGATTATAGTTTTAGATTTTAAACTTGTTCTAAATATTTATTTTATTTTATTAGGAAAGCATACAGTGATATATTTAAAAGAAAATATCTAAGCACCATTTAGTTGCTTTATATGCATTACTTGTTTCACGCGCATAATTTCTAAACCTAATAAACAGTAGCCCATGTGTTATTTTGGGTATCCAGCAGCCTACGTACCAAGTTTTCAACCGGTTCATTACTTTTTGGGTGTAAGAGTAAAAAAACGTCAATCCGTTCTGACAAAGTTTTGTTTTTATAAAATCAGTAGGAAAAATTAGGTTTGCTGTTACATAAGTTAAATAAGAGTGTATTATTGAGTGTGTACTTTTTATTTTGTTTTTTAAACAGAGATATACGAATAAAATGAAAAAGTAGCCCTAAATTACAGCTATCTCAGATGGTAAATGCGTAGTGGTAAGTGCGTAATTACAACGAGAAAGTACATTTTGTACGATCAGTCAAACGTAACGACAAAATTGACTTTGCATTGATCAATTTTTAAGTGTTCAGTTTCCAAAATTGATAGGTTAAATAACTACACGTAACAGAATGTAATGGCTTTATCACATTACTTAAGTTAATGCGGAAAGTGAAAAAAGTAACTTAGTTAATTTCAATTGTTTTAATGTTATTTAGTCGTTCTATTTTACATATTTACGTGTTTTAATTAACGTATTTAAAAATAAGGTAATAATAAATTAAATTATTGACAGCCCACATGGTGGTAACTTCACTAACTTTTCAGTTAGTCACCAGCAATCAGGCACAATTTAGAAATATTTACATTTCAACGTAACTTAGTCTTTACCCAATGTTTTATCCAGCTACCCTAAGCTTAATTGCAATAGCATATGAGACTCGAGACTCAAAAAATTCAACAACACTTTTTTAAAAAAATCCATTAATTAATAATTATAAATCTAGTTCTACTTGAAAGCCTGATACCAAAACACGCATACCTTAATACAATCTTACACCATTTAAAACCCTTTAGGTTTAAAATCTTTATGATACACAAACGACAAATAAATATGGTTTGTTAACCATTGGTATTTTGTTTCTAAATTGAGCAGTTAACGCGTTTGTTTTAGGTAACAGCGGATTGTAATACACACCCTAATGTAAATCTACATGACAGATATATAACGCCTTCAGGGCATTGTTGGGGCTGCCGCGGTACTGTAGTGCCTTTAGTATGTTCGCGCACGCAGGGGTCGACAGTTTCCCGGCCATTCATTCTACGCAAAACGCGTCACTTTTAGTTATTGAGTACTAACACTAGTTATTAAGCTTTTATCTTTTATTTTTACCAGCAACTATGGATCTTTTGTCGTCCGACTAATAAATTTATATTTAACCCAATCTGGGTTAATATATGTGTCATAAAGAGATTCGAATTTAAATCTCTGGAGCAGAAAGAAGGGTGAAAAAAAGGGTGAAAGAAGGGTGAAAAAAAGGGTGAAAGAAGGGTGAAAAAAAGGGTGAAAGAAGGGCCCTAACTTTGCCAACGAGCCAGAAAAAAAGTTTAAATCTTCTTTAAAAAACAATTAATATACTATCAGAAAAAACGAGTAAGCTTTAGACCACACGACTGAAGCATGCACAATGGGCCTGCACTGTACTGACGTAGGGCACAGCAGTAAATTTCCTGTTCAAAATATGGAGTAGCTCGACTGGGGTAGTACCTCGATCTTAGAGAAGACCACAGCTAAATAATACTGTTTTCAAGCAGTATTGTGTTCCTGTTGGTGAGTAAGGTGATCAGAGCTCCTGGGGGGATTGAAGACAGGGTCGGTAACGTGCATGTGATGCTTCGGGTGTTGCACGCGTCTATAAGCTATGGTAATCACTTACCATCAGGTGAGCCGTACGTTTGTTTGCCGACTAAGTTATATATATATAAAAAAACTGTGTCTTATATATACGAAACATAATGGCTATGAGAGAAGTAGAGAAAGAAAATGTGTGCTCGCACCACTTTCTCTTGCTCTGTTCGCCGCGCCTGATCACAATTTTCATAACGCTCCTGTCACCCATTCACCAGCTTACTCCCCAAGTCAAGCATGCGTAAAGAAGTTTTACATCAAAAAAACTTTAAATTTCTTGAATAAAAATAAATATAGAATTCAATATGAGTCATTCAAGCATAATTAAGAGACGTAGTTGGTACTAACAATAAAGTGTGCCACATCGAGCGAGTATATTATTAAAGCGTGCCATCCGGCACGAGCCGCACAAATATTACGCGGCAGATCCACATCGTAAAGATCCCACATCATCTCGTCACGATGCGCATAACAGTGAAAACGCATTCAATTAAGAGCGTGCATAAGGCGAGCAAAAAATCAGATTTCACCCGCGCGCCCGATGAAACAAAATATACACAAAGCCTCGTGTCAGAGTGCGATAGACGATATAGTTTTGAGCGCATTACGAATGTAAAAAACGACAAAAATCTTATTTTATTTATAATTCCGAAACTAAAAGTAATTACATTAAATGCCTAGACATTGACTTTAGTCATATTTAAATGTAATTAATTATCAAATTTTTGTCTTAATGGTCATAGCCATATCGAGTATAAATAGAAAACGCATAAAAATTAGAGGTTACTTCGTGATTATATTTTATCGAGGAAATTTCATTATTTTATGTTTTTGATTAGACTATAGTCTTGAAAATATCACGTAGTTTGTCATATATTTTTATTTTAATATTTGGTCCGGAATTTTTTATGTAAAATCAAATAGCAGATTGATAATTTTGCTTTACGCGCCCTCTTAAGCAACTGTCGGATAGTTTCACGAGCTTCAGCGATTACTGCGATAGCTTTTTATAGCGCATTGTATATTTATGACTTAATTATTATCAGTAGTATTGTAAAAAAAGCAAAATACTATACATATGTTATAAATATATATCTACATTCTATTGAGCCAATAATAGTTCTACCGATATAATTGTGATTGTTTTATTCACGTTATACGCTATAGTAAAATGTAATTTTATTTTTTATGTTTTTAAATTAGTACAATGGTATGTTTTGTCACTATTATCCTTTCGATAAGAAAATGTTAAAATTAATTTAGTGCCTTAAGCAAGTAAAAAATACTTAAGTATATTCTGAACAAGATAGTTTTTTGCTTACACGTTACCACGTATCCGTGAACGGTGGTTATAATACAAGCCTCATTTCCCCAAATAGTCGTAATTCAGATTCTTTGGCTAAAAACAACAGCTACAAGCTACGAGTCTGAAAACGCGTTAGTATTATATTTTAATTAATTTTATTTGAATGCTGCTGATTTAAAATGTATCTATTGAGATAACATTACTGTCCATTATTAATAGTTTAAATATCTCTAAACATTATTTATCCTTTATTCAGATAAGAATATTCAATGAAGCGTAACAAATGTATAATTGATAATATATAAAAAAATCTGATCCAAATTCCAATCCGGGATCGACAAAAACTGCTTTGTCAACATTAGGAAGTAATTAAATCGCCTTTGGCAGTCTAATTACGTGTCTGACGCTTTGTGTCTCGATGAGTCAATTTATCCTTTTTGCAGAGAAAATGATAATGAACGTTTCTATGTATGCCGTACAAGAATATGTTGCTCATGTTGCAGTTAATGTTTCTTATCAGCTGTTATAATAATCCGGTATGTACGCAAATACGTCTGGAAAAAATATTTTTTAGATCATTTCTACCAAAACTTATTATCCTTTTTTAGGTTAAAATTGAATGTCATGTTACCAGCCTTAATGTAAAGTTATTAATTTTTTTTATATAGTTGTTGAAAAAATCTGTATTCTTTAGTATTAGTAATGAATAATGAATAATGATAAGGCGCCGCGTTGTCGCAGCGGTCATAGCACTGGTTTGTGTATAGCTGTTGCCCTGGCGGTTGCGGGTTCGATCCCCGCACACAACATTTGTATTGGCCATACAGATGTTTGCCGTGGTCTGGGTGTTTGTGCAGTCCTTGTGGGTCCAACCAACAGGTTGTTACCAAAAAACATAAATATAAATCTTCGTATTTCCAACTTCAGATATGTTAAATTCATCATACAAAGTCTATTTTACACCGTAGTCGGTAGCCGTAAGTCGTTTTACTTATTATCGTTGGGACAAAAGATAGATTTCGTAAAGACATATGAAGGCCTAAGGCCTAATCTACTTCAATATCAACATTCATAAACATTGGTAAAACAACTTAGATGCGAAAACATATCAGACATACAGACATGCGGTACTACTTTCGCAATTGATAATGTTAGGATGACGTGTACGAGTATACAACACAAGAATGGTATGTAATTATATAAATATAGTGGTCATGGAATGTAATGTAAAAAAATTAGCGTGAGTACAAACTACACAGTCATGTCAGAAGTGAAACTTCTTTGGCAAACTAATTCAAAAAAAAAATATATTCAAAAAACCAATTTAAAATACAAAAAATAAATTAAAAAAAAAACAAAAAGCCAACGTCACGCGGTGTTACCAGGAGGTCACCCATCCAAGTACTGACTGTCCCTGACGCTGCCGCATTACCGGTCGCTCAAATTTTACCCCTCATGCGCCTAAAGAAGTTTCACTTCAAAAAGTTACTTGTGAAATTATAATCTTAAATTTGCTGTGTTTTTAAATACTTATACTAAACCAAATAATATATGTTACTTTAACTTTCTTACCAATGTAAATTTGTATGTTAAAAAACTTGTTTTGTTTATAATAATTTATTATTTAAATATTAATTATACTGATTAATGTCTACAGAACGTCTAAAAAACGAGAAAAATCCAGGAAATTAACTAGATATAGTTTGTAATAATAATAAATTTATTAAGATTTTATGTTTAGCCGTGGCATGTACTCGTACCTGTCAATATTATGATACAAATGACACAACTAATCAATCCTAGCATATATTCATTTGTTTTTGATGGTATCACTTTGCTTATTGCATTATTAGTGGAGTGTCTGGGGGTTTTGACCTCAGACTTTTGTTACAGTGAATGAATTTAAATGGTCGAGGGGGGGTTTTCTTTTTTATACTATAAAGTGTAAAGTTTACCCAAAATTTTTTTGTGCTTTTGATTTTTTTTTTTATTTAAACCAAATATTATGAAAAATTAATAATTTTATTTAAAATATTTTTTTTTCGCATTATATACGGTGAATAATACCTAAATAGACGTAAAATAATATTTTCTTGAAATGTTGGAGCGTATGAGGGGTCATAACGACCTTGGACAGGTAATAGAACGTGGAGAGGGGAGAACGAAAGGATGTCTTGTTACCTCATCTTCAAACTTAATTCATTTACGCTCATACAAATTGTCGCCAAAAATATATTCATAAAAAATATATTGAAACATATAAGAAGAGGCCCAATGAAACTCCATTTTCGCCTTCGAAAAAGAAACTCCGAAGTAGCACTGATTTGATTTATCGAGCTTTGAGTGGGAAAAAACTATTTCATCTGTGGTCAATAAGCTAATAAAGAAATTTAAGCAAAATTAAATAAAAAACGACGAAAACAAATCTCATATATTAATACTCCAACTTTAAATGACTCCATTGTAAGCTTTATAGCTGTACAGAAAAACGATTGTTATCAAGAAATTCATAAAAGAATTTCTGATGTACCTAGCAGATTTACAAACACTCCAAGTAAAATATCATGCTGATTGTTATAATTCTCTTAAAAATTCTATTCATCTGAGCTCTGCGATAAAAAGGTTGGTTTGACTATTTCGATGATAGGTAGATGCAGCAATGAAGCAAATATGCAAGTATATAGAAGAGAATGACGACTGCCAATTTTCTATGCAAGAGTTGAAAGATACGATGGTATATATACCTCACAGCATACACCGGATTAAAAAAAAACTATTAGATAACGACTAATAGACCGCTATCATAATGATATTGTTGGATCAAGTAAATTTGGAGCTAACACTATTATACTTTAAATAATTGTGTTTGAAAAAATAGTCAAGTAAATACGCGCTATTAAAGATTACTCAAAAAATTGTAATCAGTTCTCGATCTAATTTAAACAAGACTACATGACAAGTATTAGCTTTCGATTAAAGTAAGAATCATCAAAATCGGTACACCGAGTAAAAAGTTATGCGGTATAATACAACGTAGGTCGACGAAAAAGTAGTCAAGTAAATACGCATTATTAGATATAACTCTAAAAGTACTTGTCAGATTTCAGTTAAATTAAAATGGGACCACATGACACGCAACACCTTTCAATTAAAACAAAATTGATCGAAATCGGTCCACCCAGTCAAAAGTTCTGAGCTAACATACTTAAAAAGAAAAAGAAAAAATCTGTGTATTTCAAAGCCAGCAGTTGGATGGTTATCCCGCCATCGGTCGGCTTTTTAAGTTCCAAGGTGGTAGTGGAACTGTGTTATCCCTTAGGCACCTCTTATAACAGCTACGGGAAGAGAGGGAGTGGCTATATTCTTTACTCCCTTAGCCACACAGCAAGCAGCAAAAAAACTAATCATAATGATAATAATAGTAAAAAAGGGGTTGTGGAGCTGCTTGTGGATGTCGAAAGAGTGGCTTATACTGCAGTGTAGCATGTCTACAGTGTAGCGAAAATACCTGTTTTTAATAATATCATTGAAATAAGTGAAGTTGAAGAAAATACTTAAGACAAAAATGTAAATTGTTTGACAAATGATTTCTTGATATTTTTTTTTTCTTTCATTTTCCTTCATTTATTTCTTTTTCCTAATTACTATCTCTATATGAATGTATCAATTAACTTAATTTTGGTGTAGAAAAATGTTCTACAGGGTTTAAACTATCAAAATTATAATTATTTAGTTTTTTTTTTTTTTGAATCGAGATCACAATTTTTTAATAGGTAAACTTTTTTGTATATATTATAAGCTAAACATTCCACTTTGAATTATAAAATTTCATTCACTGTAACGGAAATCCGAGGTTTTCGTGTTTTTAACGCCCCAGGCACTCCACTATATGTTTGATAACAAATAATATACGTATTAAATATCCATTGACATACTAGATTATAAAATTAACAATGGTTATAATGGATAATACATTAATTAAAAATATATATTTTAAAAAAACAATAACTAAGATAGGGCACAGCAGGATTGTGATTATTGTGTTGCGAATGATTGTTGAACGCCATGTTCCTATGTAAACCTAATTGGTTTTTTTGTGAAGGTGTTATTTGTATTTTTGTTACATGTCTGTATGGTAATATAAAAAAAAGTAATTTCCTGCTCAAAATATGGAGCAGCCCGACTGGAGTAGTACCTCGACCTTACAGAAGATCACAGCTAAATAACACTGTTTTCGAACAGTGTTGTGTTCCTGTTGGTGAGTAAGGTGACCAGAGCTCCTGGGAGGAACTGGGGATGGTGTCGGCAACGCGCTTGCGATGCTTCTGGTGTTACAGACGTCTATAAGCTACGGTATTCACTTACCATCAGGTGAGCCGTACGCTTGTTTGCTGATCTAGTTACATTTAAAAAAAAAGTATGAAGACATTTTATTGAGGTAGGGGACAGCAAGATATATTTTGCTCAAAATCTAGAGCAGCCCCTCTGGGTAAGTATCTCAATCTTGCAGAAGATCACAGCTAAATAATACTGCTTTCAACTAGTGTTGTGTTCGTGTGGTATGGTAGGTAGGTGAGTAAGGTAGCCAGAGCTCCTGGGGAGGATAGGGTCGGAAACCCGCTTGCGATGCTTCAGGTGTTTCAGGCGCGTAAATGCTACGGTAACGGCTTACCATCATGTATGCCGTATAATTGCTTGCCGACCAAATAAAAAAAAATATATCGAAATTGACAAAGATTTGATAATAATCAACCAATTTTTGAATTACAAGAACTACTAGCCTATATCGTATACCGTGGACGTATTTTTAAGACAACTGTACCTATATATTTTTTCAGTTATATTTTTATTAGCGTTTTCTGTTCTTATTTATTTCACTATACATATGGAAAAGTTTTATTGTAATGACCAAAACACACAGGTACATATGAAGAGTAGAATTGCCTAAAAGTAAATTATAGGCTAGAAAAATTCTGATAAACTTCAGTTGGTTTTATTTAAAAAATACATAAAATTGACACCGGGTGATTTTAGTTATATTCCAAAAATTGTTTTATTTTTTATTTTGCAAGATACAATCTACAAAGTAGTTATCTCACTAGGTCATAGAAGACTCACACCTACATCATAATATCAGCATTAGTAAAGATATTTAAAGAAATAATTAAATACGTATAGATACGTAATGATGCAAAAAAAAGTATCTACATGAAAATCCGCGGACGTAAAATTTCATTAATCTTATTTTCGTATATTTAACTTAAACATTTATTACAAAGCTCAATACATTATATAACTGCCTTCAAGTGCGCGTAAGAGATGTGCAGATTATTAAAATTATTTTAAACAAATTTAAACATTTAGTGATTCAAAAAGACAATATAGTATAATAATTCTGTTTTACGAGTCTTGAGTTGGGGTACCTACTATTCAATTAGTGTACTTAGTTACTTGAGCATTATATATAATTTACTCAAGTCATATTGTACCTACTTTATTAGTCGGACGTGAACCGGCCTTGAGTTCTTGTCGTTTAAAGCCATTCCGGAACAATTTCTTACTCAGAAATACTCCTACGCCACAAAAGTATTAATATCAGCTGAATAAAAAGAATATGATAATTTTATTTATTATCATATACTATATTAAAGTCTGATACTATATTAAATGAAAAGGTGGTAATCCAAGTAGGTAAAAAGTAAATTTTATATTGTTTTTTATAGCATCGTATGTTGTTCTAAAATATTTGTGTACAGAAAAGGGGATATACATTTACCTGTGAGCTGTGTTCACTAATAAAGGGTTTTTAATTGTCATTCTACAACAAAATATCGTAAGAGGGTGATAAAAAATAGAGTTCGCAACAAAAATGCGATTTTTATAATATACTAGCAACACGCCCCGGCTTCGCACGGGTGCGATGCTGATACTAAATATAAAATAAGTATTTGCAATGTAAGCGCAAAAAATGTGTTTAATTACGACATCACATTAGAAACCTCTAAAATTATCAGTGTACTATATTAATCATGTATTATAGGTAGATAGATATACCTAAAGCTTCCTCTGGAATCGCTCTATTTACTAAAGGAAACCGTATCAAAATCCGTTGCGTAGTTTTAAAGATCTAAGCATACAGACAGTGGGAAGCGACTTTGTTTTATAGTATGTAATGATGAGTAGACTTTAATAGCCTTAAAAAGCACTGTACATACTACACTTATTCTTTTTTTTTTTTAAAGATTTAATAATATATTTTTTCATATTCAAATTTTAAATACCTACAATTTTAAGTACTCCTAAATGTACGAGTATCAACTTATTTTTTTTCTAACAATTTTTTCGAGTAACATCGCGTCTGTTGTTACACAATAGTAACGTGTCAAATAGTAATTATCGAGCATCGCCTTCCGTATACGACACTAACAATGAAATCGATATCGAATCGATCAAATGTAGATTTCGGTCATTCATTTTATTGCTTAACTACGCAATTTAAAAGTGGCCTCGCACCCCAATGTTTCACGCGAACAGACGCATGCACTAGGAAGTAATATTGCGTCATTTACTGTATACGTCTTATAATTCTATGCATTCAAGCATGATCCCTATATTTAAGAAACGAGTAATTTTACTGAACCGTTTTACTTAAGGTTCATGAGATGAAACGTATTGTTTTTGAAGTAAAACTTCTTTTATACGCACGCTTGACTTGGCGAGTAAGCTTGTGAATGTATGACAAGGGAGCGTTTCAAAAAGTTTGATCGGGCGAGGCGAACGGAAGTTGAGATACCTATAAGTTAGTAAAGATAGAAAGAGAGAGAGTTTCGTAAGTTTTTTTATTTTTCTGTTTAGCACGCATAAGGAAATTTTAAAATGTTATTTATTATCATATCATAATAACACCTTAATCATAATAATATTTTATAATTTCCTCATGTGCGGGAAACACAAAAAAAAATACGAATTAAAAATAGCATGGTGTCGTCTCTCAACAAAGAATTCACTTTCACTTTGAATAGTTGGGTACTGTAAAGGACTCTTTAAAGACGGCTTCATGGTTGCTTAAAACCGAATAAAATCATATCAAAAATTTCGATTCGGCTGGACATTGTTCCATAGCTCGTCATTCGTATTGTTACCTAACAGTGAAAACTTGTTATTGGCCTTTTAGTAGTAATTCCAAAACTATAATTTATTGTCTAGCTGTAAGTTTTCCTAAAATAATAAAATAAAATAAAATAAATAAAATAGCTTAGTTGGCTAGAGCACCGACACGATATGTCGGGGGTGCGGGTTCGAATCCCGCTGGATCGAAATTTTGATAATAATAAATAACATTTTATAATTTCCTCATGTGTGGAAAACACAAAAATATACGAATTACAAAAAAACTAATTGGAAAAAAGACTAACGTCACGCGGTGTTCCCAGGCAGTAACCCATCCAATTACTGACCGTCCCTGACGTTGCAGCGTTAGCGGTCACTCATACCCCTCATGCGCCTAAAGAAGTTTCACTTTAAAAATCCGTTCTTAGCCAACGTCTACTAACCATAAACTCTATCTCCTCTATTACTTATATTTACTATCTCCCTGAAAAGTTCTCCTTTATGCGTACAGCGATTTTTGAGATTTCATGATGAGTGAATGACTCAAAGATTTTATATAATATACCGATTTTATATAGATTGATACAAAATATGTTTTAATTTATTCCCGTATAAGACAAACATTTGTAGTGACAAAGTTAGTTGGGCAAGTTATGGTCTAAACCAGTGGTCGGCAACGCGCGGCCCGCGGGCCGCGTGCGGCCCGCGGAGGTCTTACTTGCGGCCCGCGATGTTTTGTAAATAAGTTATAAATATCAACATAAATGCATGAACGAACCGCGATCGCGTAACACGTAGAATTAAAACGAAACTGGCAGATATATGATGTGACATTTTTCATTCAGCGACAGATTTGGTGAGTTTGAAAAGTTTCAAGCAAAGAAGATTTTTGCAAACCCTTTTTCCTGTGATATTCAGGAAGTACCGAGTCATTTACAAATGAACGTGATTGATCTGCAATGTCTTTACATTCATTACATTTGTCTTTACATTGCAGATCACAACATGCGTCTAGAAAGACCTGTGTAAACAATCCAAATAGATTTTGTTACATTTGTGGCAAATATACATTCAAAAAATTCTGTTTAAATGTGTCAGACTTCGTTAAAAATGCTTATGCATTACTATCAACGGCCATTGCAAACAAACAACAAGCACTGGATACCCAATATAGTGTGTAAAACGTGTGAAATTTTTTTCTGAATAAAGTTTTAACGTGGTTTGAACAAAATTTCACAGAGCTTAATGTTTTCATATTTCAAGTTTTATTGTTAAAAATTTTCGGCATTGAGGAGAAATAATAGTAATTATTAACATATTCCTTGTGCATAGCGTTTTTAGAAACCAATGAGAAAAAAATATCAAAAAATCTTGTGTAGTAAGGTCCGGCAAATTCGTGAATTGCGGTGGCCCAATACTTTTGCACACTGTTGAAAGTCATTTACCGTTGTACAATATTATATTTTATATAATTATTAACGTTATAATCTTTATTATGGTCCTCTCAAACAACTCGAACAAAGAACAAGTGAAAGAAAAAAATGTTTTTGTCAGTTATATGGAAAAAACAGGGTGGCCCAAAACTTTTACACGCCACTGTATATCCAGATCGTTTCCAAAATTGGGTGCTGAGAATTTAAAAGCTGGAATTTTCGAAGGACCACAAATTAAAAAATTAATAAACGATGTAAATTTTAGTGAAAGTATGACAACTGCTGAAAAAAATATCTGGAATTAGTTTTTTTGGCTTGTAAAAAACTTTTCGAGAAATAAGAAGTCCGTCGACTTTCCTGACCACGTCAAGCAGTTGCCATAATACGTTCAGCACCTTGGATACAACATGAGCAGTAAGATGCATTTCATTTATAGCCACCTTGATCGATTTTCTGTAAATCTTGGACATTTAAGCGAGAAGCAGGGAGAACGCTTTCATCAGGATATTCGCTTCATGGAGGAGCGCTACCAGGGCTATTGGAGTGAAAGTATGATGGCTGACTACTGTTGGATTATCCAGAATAGTTGTAAAACTCCAACTTATTCAAGAAAGTTACATAAAAGAAAATGTTTAAATAAATTGTTATATGACGGGAAACCATGTTTTTTTGACAAAAATAGCTACCCTTCGTATCTCAAAATGTAGAGCTGCTAGCAAAAATCTGAGTACAAATTTAGAATTAGGGTAGAAAATGCATCTAGATCCATAAAAAAATTCCATACAACAAAAATGCTGTTGTGCTGTATAATGTAAGTATTACGTGTACGTATTAAATTCCATATGTTTTAAAAAATTTAATAACATTTTCATTTTTTCTATGGGATATGACCAATTATATTGTAGGTATCAGGTAGAGTCTAGGGTTTAAATCATAAGTGCGGCCCGCCTTTAGTTTATTTGACCACCTCGTGGCCCTTGCCTACCAAAAGGTTGCCGACCACTGGTCTAAACTGTTTGTTTATTCTGTTTGGAATCTGATGAATGAATTCTTCAAATGCGTTGAATGTA
Source organism: Melitaea athalia (assembly GCA_905220545.2). Taxonomy (NCBI): domain Eukaryota; kingdom Metazoa; phylum Arthropoda; class Insecta; order Lepidoptera; family Nymphalidae; genus Melitaea; species Melitaea athalia. Next base: position 11,723,781 of record HG992193.1, read on the forward strand.
AATCGTTTCTTATCAATTTAAAGAGAATTTTAAATAGGTTATTGATAGATAATCTTACATTGGTTCAGCGAGTTATCGATAGAGATTTTTGTTGCACAAGTCTTGAGTTAATAGTAATTAAAATTGATGGCTATTGTTTTCATCAGTCTCAGTTCAACCTTCGTGTGACGTTGGCGCACGTTTTTTAGATCATTGCTGTAATTAAATAGTGGTGTTAATTTGATGCTTTACTTTGAAATACATAGCGCATTTAATATTAATTTTAAGAAAAATAATCGTGGATGTGAGATACAGATCAAACTTATATCCGTTCTTTTAATTATTTTCTGCTTTTTTTTAAACAAATAGATAACAAATATTTAGTGTTTTTTATTTATTTATATCTACGTCTTGTAAAAAAATAATTGTGTTTGCTAGCAAACGAAAAAAAAACCGACTTCAATTGTATCGGCAAGTAATCTATATACACGGTGATTTTATAGTCGTTTTGGAGACGAAACATTTTAATTTGGAATCATCTATAGTACCAATAAAAATGGATAAATCAATTGTAGTGTTGATTAAAAAAAAGTTTCAGTTTTAATATTAACTTTTACTCGATCGACTTGGAAACTAGTAACGCACCGATCATTCGTTCATTATCTTATTGAATGAAACACGTCCGCGCGTGTTTCGGCGGCAACCGCGCGCCGCTGGCGCAAACAGCAGCTGATAAATGTATACCTATAGCTATAGGCGCGAACTAGCGAGTACATACTACTTACGTACAACCCGTACGAATTAACTTGAGACCGATGATTTTATTATAATCTTACTAACAATTACTAACATAGTTTATAAGTAAACATTGTTATTAACACACTAATACACTGGATGTACAGTCCAAAATACAATACTTTTATTATTATTGAATATGACGTCATCGGGCCGGGTCTCAAGTTAATTCGTACGGATTATAGGACTCCAGTTTGTCCTTCATACTTTACACGGGCTTAGGACCGTCGGAAATACCTATTTTATTTAAACTTCTTTTCGATTATTAACCACTATTGTACTTTTCACAACAAATCAATTTATAAACGGACTGTTAAGTAGGTATAAATATTTCAGGCGTATTTAAAAAATCGGAGCTATCTAAAGAATAATTAACTTACATACCTATTTACTGTTAATTACAATTTACACTATTAACACTTCTCTGTATCGAAGCAACTGTTCAAAATGTTCACGTTTAATACAATTGTCGTATAATTTTCTTAACATGTCTTTATCACTTTTTGTTTTTACTGTATCAAAAGCGTCCACTATAGCAATGCGTAAATCATCCCGGCTTTCATATTCTCGTGTTTAAACAAATCTTTTTATTTCCGACCATAAGAAAAAATCCAAGGGCGTTAAGTCCGGGCTTCTAGGTGGCCAAGGCACAGGCCCTCCTCGACCTATCCACCGATCACTAAACTCATTGTCCAGGTTATCCAGGTATTCACGCACTACACTCGCGTAATGAGCGGAACAGCCGTCGTGTTGGTAGTACATACCTCTCGAGTAAGCTAACGGCACAACAACTCGGATGTGTCTCGGATATTACTGTCCTTATGTCCATAACATCTCTAAGTACGAGTTGCCGGTTAGATGACCTTCAATAAAAATGTGCCGCCACGATGACCGATGTTGTACTGACCGACTGAAAGCCAAGGACGCGGTGACGGTGAGTACCGCGCATGCGCATACGACTGAGCAATGCCGTCATTGCATTGGCTAGACTCCGGCGCAAATCGGTAGCTTTGTTTTTATTGGCGAATACGTTTTTGTGTGACCTCGATATTAAAACGCATAGTATTTCTAAAAATAGAATTTGTAGTATTGTACTAAGTGTGATTCAGTAGCGCTACTACTGGTTCTCACTTTTTCTCTGTAAACGATATGAATATCGACTTTGATGAAAATTTTTTTTTATATTTTATTAAATTAACCTTATATATAGCTTCTGTTATTGATAAATAATTCAAAATTTTCGTTTCCAAAACGCTTTCAGAATCACCGTGTATATAAAAGATATATCCACCCATTGACTCATCACCATATCTCTGGAACCATAAGGCGTAGAGACTTGAAATTTGGCAGGAATATTTCTTTTGCCGAGTAGAGGTCAGCTAAGAACGGATTTTACGAAATTCCATCCCTACGGGGGTAAAATGGGGGTTGGAAGTTTTTTTTTTATTTTTTTATTTAATTAAACATCCATGGGGTCAAAGTGCCCATGCCTTTTGTTAAACATGCATGCTTTAATTATCACTACCGGAGGCGATTTTACATTAGAACTACAGATCGACAGTCCTGTGACTGCGTAGTAAGACTAGGACATGGTCCGACGCTGACGGTTTTTTTTTTCCTTTACAATAATTAATTAATCCTGTTAGGAACAGGATTAAGTCCTGGGTTGGAAGTTTGTATGAAAGTCCTATGTCTTATAAGTAAGAGACTTGAAATTCAAAATGTATGGTCTATAGACGGTGTTGAGGTGTACTAATAATGTATTTTGGGAAATCAACCCCCTTTTGGAGTTAAAACACGGGATGGTTGTTTGTATGAAAGTCCAATGAAAAATACACCTACAAACTTGAAATTAGAAAAGGCTATAGCTATGATTTTCCTCAAATTAACGCGGGGGTAACCGCGGGGCACAGCTAGTAAATAATAAATAAGTTAACAAACGCACTAGTCGTCACTACGATTTTCGAGGGTTTCCCTCGATTTCACTGGGATCCCATCATCAGATCCTGGTTTCCTTATCATGGTACCTAAGTTGGGATATTTTCTTTCCAACAAAAAAAGAATTATCAAAATCGGTTCATAAACGACGATGTTATCCCCGAACATACATAAAAAAAGAAAAAAAAACATATTTATTTATTTAAGGTTTACCAACAGATATACATCAAATATAGTATAAAGAGTACAGTGTATATAAATCATCATGTTAGGATGTAGATCCAATTACAGGCAAACACAGCTTCCTCATTATAACTCTAAATATTTGAAGGGGAATATATACGGTCGAATTGAGTAACCTCCTCCTTTTTTGAAGTCGGTTAACCGATTCAGTGCGGCAGAAGCCGCAGGGGATTCATGGGAATCTTTTGTGTATGGCGTGTGAAGCCCGAGAGGATCCTAAATGTTTTCGTGAAAAACTCTGATAAAACATCATTTTTCAGTGGTCATCCGTAAACAAAAGTGTCTTTATCTGTCACGCAGATTACGAATACACTGCTAGCATCGGGATATTGCATGAAAACGCATACATCAAAAGTTGTAAACCTTTACAAAAAAAAAAAAAGATGTAAATTTTTTTTTACAGTTATGAAATGTTTCTGTAACTGCCAGTCGCTTTTAAAAAATGAAATGAGGATAGTGACTGATGAATTTGATTCAGATTACGAGTGAAACTACATTGGAAATTTTTATTTATTCCATTATGAAATATTATTTTACTAAGAATTTAATGTACAAGTAAGTGTAGTGAATGTATGAAATATTCTTTTATTGGAGTTTACTCCTTAGATGACGTTATATATCTATACTAATATATAAAGCTGAAGAGTTGGTTTGTTTGGTTGTTTGTTTGTTTGTTTGAACGCGGTAATCTCTGGAACTACTGGGCCGATTTGAAAAATTTTTCCAATGTTAGATAGCCCATTTATCGAGGAAGGCTATAGGCTATGTATCATCACGCTAAGACCAATAGGAGCGGAGTCCACGCCGACGAAGTCACGCGCAGAAGCTAGTATATAATAAAAATGAATGTTGCTAAGAGCATAACTGGAGAATGGCTCGACCAATTCGGCTAATTTTTTTTGTTTTTATACAAAAAAAAAACTCATAACAGACAGAACGAAGTCTGTCCGGGCAACTAGTTCATAATAAATGTAAATAGAACAAATAGACCAAGTGAATGTTTTTATCCAAATAAATAAATTCGTATTTAATTATATACCTGTAGTTTTCTTTTCGATTGAATTGATTTGTTAGAAATAGATATTCTATTCAAAAGCTACAATTATTATTTTTTTATGAAATACTACTACAAAATAGGTGTATGAGCATTTTAGGACCTACAAACGGTAATATCCCATTCTTCAATAAAATAACATTAATTGATCAGTCAATCGAGCCAAACATGTAACAAAAGGTTTACGACACCTGATAAAATAAGTCTCTTACTTTCTATCTCGGTTTATACAAGTATATAGTCACTTTTAAACACTTGAAACGAACTATTAAACCGCTCCCGTTCGGTGTTGGGTTGCGACTATGGGAAAAACAAGGGGAAACCGATGAAAAAGCGTAAAGTTACACTTCATGGCGGATGACGCCCGAGAGGATTCATCAAAGTCCCTGGCGCTAGAAGCCTCAGAGGCGACACGAAAAATTTGATCGCCGCCAGGCACTAAAGTTTGATAAATCTACCATCGCACTGAATCGGTTAAAAAACTTCTTGTAAATGTTATTATCAAATTAAGCGATAGCAGTAAATGTCATTTGAGAAGGTTGTGTTTAAAAATTTAATGCTTATAAACTTAAAGCTCAAAACTAAAAATGTAATAAACATTAAACTTTTTAACTTGGCACTAAAATCTATAAAATAAATTGTATTTCCAAAAAAAAAATACCACGTGATCTCTATATATATATAAATGAATCGCTGAATGTGTTGCTAAGCGCAAATCTCGAGAGCGGCTAAACCGATTTCGCTAATTCTTTTTTTATAATATCCCTAAAAGTATGAGGATGGTTGTTACAAAGAGAAAAATTTAAAAATTCACTGAAGAAGTCTAAAAACAACACTTTTCTATATTCCCATACAAAAGATTCGTAATAATACTTAAGTCAATTTGAACTTTAATACCATACCATAAAGTTTAAGTGTTAGAGGAGGGGTTCCGGGAAGGAATAAATAAAATTGAATCGACTGTTAGGCGGTACGACGTTCGCCAGGTCAGCTAGTATTTTATAAATACATCTAGATGACTTAAGAAAGCCGTATAAAACTTCAAGTCTTATTATATAGTTCATTCACTAAAACAATCATAATAATGCTAAAAACTAAATGACCAGATAAGAGTGGTAAATTCTGCTCTACATTTATATAATATTGCTTTGCATTACCGCTTTGATATTGACTCGTTCGTCTATTTATGGCGACTATAGATTTATTATCTTTATAACATGACCTTGTGTTAATAGCACATTAAAGATACTAACTAGGTTTATCCTACAAATTGAGATACAAAGGAAAAAAACAAACCGCTTTATGTTTAACGTTTCTGCTCGTGCATTTTCACGCTAAGTTATTTCGAATACAACGAAGTAAAAATACCGGAGTGATATCGAGAGTACTGAATGACGTAGGTACATATGCAGGAAAATGTATGGTCAATATTTTTGAAGACGACTTTGCGTATCAAGCGTGTTTCACGGAATTGGCAGATAATATTAATGGTTTTATGGTAATTTATATAGATATTAATTTAACTGCATTATTTTTATCTTATTGTAGTGGTTTTTCTTGTTTCATATTAAAATCATAGTTAATGTATCACTTTGTGTTTAATACGTTATCTATAATATAATAAAAATGAATGTTGCTAAGCGCATAACTCGAGAATGGCTGGACCGATTCGGCTAATTTTTTTTGTATGTTCCTTAAAAATCCCACGGAAGGTTTTTATGTGGTTTTTATATATAAAAAACAACACAGAACGGAGTCTGTCCGGGCAGCTAGTGTTTAAAATTAAATATATTTTAAATAACATTTTTATCTCTCTTTTCTTTTTGTCACCAACAAGGTTTTTTTTTTAAGTTACTTAAAAATGATCTTAGTAGAGAACAATCAATAATGAAAAAGAAAATAAAGCAAAACACAAATATTTGTTCATGAACTACATTATTTTTTTAATATAAAAATAACACATAAATAAAAATCGTACATTAACGATTCACGAAATAAAAACAATTCTAGAATTAATTAAATCAATTGATACTATCTATACTTATTATAAAAATAAGTCCCCCGGCCGCGTCTTTCTGTCCTCCTGTCTGTCTGTCTGTCCTCCTGTCTGAACGCGATAAACTCGAAAACTACGCTACGGATTTTTATACGGTTTTCAACAATAGAAAGAGTGATTCTTGAGGAAGGTTTAGGTATATAATTTATTATGTTTGAATGTAAATTAGCAGAAATACGGCGATAAACGTTGAAGAAGTCGTAAAAAATCTCGCCAACGGGGAGCTTTCCACGCGAACGCTGCGTAAACTAGCAAAGATATAGTTGTATAATGTACTAGCGAATTCAAAATCTATAAAAATGCTACAAAAAAGTCCGCGATAGCATATCTCTATCTCTTAGGGTTGACTTACAATAACCACTTTTATGTTCAAATTTTTAATTAAAAACATTAGGTTATTTTTAAAGATATTTTCTTTAGTTCAGTATTAATCCTTATCCAAATTAATATGATATTTAGCTTAGGCATTTAATGCAGATTAAAATTGCCCTTTACACTATATCAATCAGATAAATAGTTTTTGAGATATCATCGTTAGAAGTAATTAGCAGCGAAACATTTAATGCTCGGCGAGCTAGCGTTCTTTCCTTGAGATGCCTACGGGCGGCGCGGGCGCGGGCGAGTCCATACCCTCTGCCCCGCATCGCTCGACCGCCTGCTCATGCTAATAAAGGAAATCAAAGAATATCAAAGATCATTTTATCGAACTTTTTTTTAACTTTTTTGTTAAATTCCACGCAGACGAAGTCGCGGGTACAGCTAGTTTTTAAAATAAAAAATCACTGTTTTCATGATTTTGCTTTGTAAATAGATATGTAATAAATAAATAGAATATAAAATTAATTATGTAACCTGCCGTAGCCTGTAGGTATAAAATTCTGTTGACAACTGCGCGCATCAATCGACAGCGAGCAGATTCAAAGACATTAATTTTTTAAATCTTCTTCTTCTATATAAATAGTATTAAATATACCTATAATAAAACCTACGTGAAGCAAAAACTTTGTACCCCTTTTAACGAAAATTGCGCGGACGGTGGAGTATGATATTTCGTACACTTATAGTTTATATAGAGAAGGAGTGCAGAATGCTATTTTTTTTAAATTGTGCATGAAAAATACATCAGATCAATTTCAAAAAAAAAACATTACGCTCACTACCATGTATTTGACGTACATACGCATATAAACTCTTTTGTTTATTATTATAGATGTATACATAATATAGTCTTTGACAACAGAACCTTAATAAAGTTTAAACTTATAACTTAAATTAATTATGGTCGAATTTCGACCACTAGTATTTATCAAATAGGTATTATAAGCAAATAATTGTTTTTATTAGCAAATAACTGTTTGCGCTGTAAATATGTATATACAATAAACGTTACTAGGTAATTAAAGTCTATAATTGCCAATCATTTGTAATATTAAAAACTTATTAAAAATTAGTAGTAAGTATTTAAAAAAAGTTCTCACTTACCACAATTTATTTATGTCCTTAATTAATATAATTATGCACTGTGAGTGTGTAATTTATTACCATAAATACACACAATATATTGGATATGAAACCCGGAATTTAGCGCCAACTAATGGAATAAAAACAAAATGGTCTGCCTTTCCATTTTTAAATGCGTATTTCTAGGGAATTTCACTATGACCTTTACCTTAATTTTATGTTAAGGGTTTTTACTGTAGAAAAAGTTGGAAAAGATATTGTATTGACGTTATAAAATAAAGATTTTTTTTTTGTTTTTAATATTTATTTCATTGCGCACCTTATTTGCACTTTTGATTGTTTCGAAAAAAAAACCCATAAAAAGATGTTATTTATACACATACAATCTTCAGTATACGTATATCATTAGTTGTATGTAAAACTTGTTCCTTGAAGCAAATTTTAGTTAGGTATTTTTAATAGTAGAGGAAAGTAACCAAATATGGAATACCATTTTGATTTTTAGGCAATATTTGCACAAATGTTATAAATAAGAAACCTTTTGTAGTAATTATTAACAATCATTTATTTGTCATTAAGTTTGTAACAATTTTAGGTTATATTAATTAGTTTGAGCTGAGAAAAAAATCAAAAACTAAATAACGATAAAGGTACCTATATATGGAATAGGTACCCCAAATATGGAATACTGAAAACACTATCAAAAATTAATCTTATCTTGTTAGAGGCTCTTTGGAAACTTTAGAATAATATAGAAAAGAACACAAATTATTTACGAAAATCGCAAATCCAGGTTTCAAACTCTGGCCCAGCGCAATCATTATGTGCCCAGAGCCCACACATGAGGCACTTGATCCATGTTTCCCCATGAGTATCATTCGAAAACAGCATACCACAAAAAATACACTCCGAATCTTCAGAGTCTGGAGCTGTATGTCCTACCAAAGCATCAGGTTCACTGTCTGTATCAAACAGCATCACCTCCTCATCATCTGAATCTGACTTAGTCTTCTCTTTTGGTTTTTTCCCTTTTGATTTTTTCTAATTCTGTTTTTATTCTATTTTTTTATTTTTTTATTTTTATTTTTTTATTTATAAAGAAAACATACAGCTTATAATAACACATATGATTTTTGCAACTAGGTAATACACAAGCCAATTAAGTTTTCACTAATTTTACATTAAAGCAAATATCATTTGGGTAAACATTAAAATTCTAAAAGTTAATACAAATTAAGGTTTTTTTTTTACCTTTTTTAACACAACATTGCATACAAACAAAAATCACAGTAATACATATATTATCTTGTGGCAACTACAGTTTATCTTAATTGCTTGATGACAGTTTTAAATTTATCAGGTTTCAAATAAAAAATGTCTAACATATTATAATTATTATTATACAGTCGACAGGTCCTAACGACAAAACGATTCGAAGCGTAGTTAGTCCTACAGAATGGAATAGCAAATGTATAAGCTCGATTCGATCGCGGAATATATTTAGGACAATTGAAGGATATTTCATTTAACAAATATGACGAATCAATATGGTTATTTAAAATCTTATACAGAAAAATGATATCACGGTGTTCACGTCGAGTTTCCAGGGATAATAAAGTAACAGGTGGAGATGTCTTAAACTTAAATTTGAGTCGCTTGCAGAATTTATCTTGAATACGTTGAAGCATATGCTTATATTTGTCATACTGCGGATTCCATGTAACAGAAGCATATTCTAGGTGTGATCTTACGAGTGCATTGTATAGAATAATAAAAGTATTGATATCTTTAAAATCGGCTGTTTGGCGAATCAAAAAACCTAACATTTTGTACGCCTTGGCAGTAATTTTCTCAAAATGTGATCGGAAAAGCAACTTGCTGTCCAAGAAGACTCCTAAATCTCTCACCTCGGTCACTCTGTTAAGAATTGAATTGTTTATAGTATAGTCATATTGAATAGTTGTTTTCTTCCTACTAAAAGAGATAATGCAGCATTTACTAACATTCAAAAATAACTTATTGTCCAAACAATACTCATTGAGAGCATTTAAATCCTCCTGTAAATGTATGCAATCCTGAACAGATTTTATTCTAGTAAAAATTTTAGTATCATCAGCATATAGTAAAACGCTAGAGTGACGAAAGCAATCCAAAACATCATTTATAAAGATGTTAAATAGAAGAGGACCGAGATGCGAGCCCTGAGGCACACCAGACGTAATGGGAACGAAACAAGATGTAAATCCTTTGACTGCAACCGCTTGAGAACGATCCCTAAGATATGATGAAAGCCATCTAAGGAGGTCGCCATGTATACCGATACGCTCTATTTTATAAATTAACAAAGAAAATTATTCTTGTTTTTTGGCAATTTATTTTCTTTTTCTTCTTTTTTCTTGCTTCTGACTATAAGGTCATTCTTGTACGGTGATGACGTGATGACTGCTGCAACAAATGCCTTTCTTCCTCTATTAGAAGATTTCCTTTTTTTGTTTGGTACTGGACTGATGTCATATGGAGACACTAAACCAAGATCACCGCCTGTCATTCTGATAATTGATAAAACATGAAAAACAAATATATAATAAACAAAATCATCAAGTCAGCTGATACATCATACTTCAGAGAACCAAATATGGAATAGTCCATAATTGGATACTGTGATCTGTCCATATTTGGATTTTCCAACGATTTCGAACTAACATTCATATTTTGAAATTGAAGAAAGTAATACAGTCTAATCCGCTAAAACATACAAAAGAACATCTAAACGGTCTCTAAAAGTTATAAAAACAATACTGTCTACACTTTCTGTACGAAAAATACTTATTCTTTACATACCTTAGAAAGTTATGCGGTAGTGATAAAACAAAAAACTGTCACAACGACGAAAGGGCTTGCTCGACTGAGATGCTACAACTTGTGCGCTTGAATGGGGGTAGAAAGATATAGGAAATCACTGTTTACTGCGTGTGTGAGTTTGCATTTGGGAGATATGGGGGTATTCCATATTAGGAATACTATTCCATATTTGGTTACTTTCCTCTAAATAAAGGTTCGTTTATTTAGGCAAACTACAGGGCCGGACCGTGAGTTTAGGGGGCCCTGGGCTAATACTACTTAGGGGCCCCCCTAATTTGACCACGATTGAGATGCATGTGTAATGGCAGCCGAACATTTTAATTGTCACTTCGAAGTATCAACACCTGAATGTAGACTTCAATTAAATGAATTGAAAAGGTTTGATTAATCGTAGGATTCGCAGGGCTGCAAACCATACGATCTGTTTAATTTAATAAAATTATTGATTTTTTTCGCATTACCGCCTATTTTTAGGGTTCTGTAACTCAAAAGGAAAAACCGGAACCCTTATAGGATCAATTTGTTGTCCGTCTGTCTGTCAAGACCACAGAACACTATTGGTCAAGACACTTTTTCTCAAGAATGCGTGGAGGGTATCAAGCTGACATTCATATCAAATACTCAGGTCTACTGTCCCTTGAAGCTGTTAAAAAATCAAACTTCTAAGCCAAGTCAATCAAAAGATACAGCCGTTTATACTTCGACACTCGCAAGGGAATCAAAACCTACAGTGTACTTCCCGTGAACTCAGAATCTTGAAATTTGGTACGAAGCAACGTCTTATAGCACAAATAAAGGGAAAATTGCGAAAAGTATAAATTTTTAGTTCAATCATATAATAACAATATGTTTAATTTTTTTTTTTACTTACTACCCCTTTTATCATGAACGCGTAAAGGTCGTAAATTAAAATTCATATCGAATATTCAAGTCTATAATAGTCCAGTCAAATAAGACTTTGAAGGTTACAAAAATTCCCATAGAGCTAAAAATTGGTATGAATGTTCAGAATACTATTATAAATGAATTGTGAAAAGTTCCCGTCAATCCCCCTTTTGCAAAATTTTTTATTGATGGTGAAAGTTTGCAAAAATAGGTTTTTCTCGTTTTTTAGCTAAACGGTGAGTTTTACAGCAATAATAGTTCAGACAAAAATTGTAGATCATCCGATTCTCTACAAAAAAATGTAGTGTAGTGAGTAATGTGATGTAACCAATCGCTCCAAGAAATGATATAATTAAATGAAAACGTCCGAGCCTGATTAATGATTTTCGATAATTCAGACCCTTCAGGTGCAGCTAAGACGATTTCTCGAGCTTTTGCATACAGAGGCTGATCATGACCATAGCGTTTTGCATTTTCTGAAGCACAAAGTAAAGTGATGTATATGGTATTGTTGTAATTAACTAATTACTAGCTGGTTGATGAATAAACGGTAAAAATGAAATCTTCGATGTTGAAAAATTCATAATATTAATTGTTAAATTTAATGTTCAATAAAACCATTCCAACCGGGAATTGATAGATTTCTCCATTTGCCATAGAACAATATCACGTCGACTTTTTTGAGTGAAGATACTGAAAAGCCTGAATAAAGTATAAAGGAAAGTTTTGATTTAACTGTATAGCTACAAACACATAGATAGTGATTTAATTTGATTTTGTTTCGAGTGTAAAGTATTTCGTGTATAGTTAGTGGAGCTATTTATGCAATCAATCATAGTCGTTGAATGCAAATATCTAGTTACAAAAATCACTAGTTTTATAATGACGCCAACCAAGTCACTGGTTTCATTACGTTTCTTGAAAATGACGTAACGTCCCACGTGTAGCTACTTACGACGTTACGACTAACAGTATTTTGTTGAGTATGAGACCTTTGAAACAGAGCAGGTATACGATCATCGACACGCTGACAATTAAATGGGAGACAGTTTTTACTCAAGGTCATGCGACTAAATGAAAATAGGGGCAGAGTTTTTGACGTTCATTTATATTCTAAGAATTTTATAATTTGTATATATAAGACATAGGGACTCATATTTTTACTCGTATAACGGTTCAAAAATGTATATAAAAGTACATTAACGTGCATATCTATACTAATGTTAAAATATTAGTATTTTTGTGTGTATGTTTGTAATGAATAAACTCAAAAACTACTGGACTGATTTAAAACATTCTTTTACCATTTGAAAGCTTAGTTATCCCTATGTAACATAGGCTACTTTTTATCCCGAAAAAATAATAGGTTCCCACGGGAAATTGTTTGCGCAAACGGGTGAAAGCCGTTGAGAACAGCTAGTTACGAATAAAATATTTTTTTCAGTTCTTTGAACCGCTGTATTACGGAAATGGCAATACTTATGAAAAAAAGTGTTGATACATTTTTTGTAGAAAATCGGATGATCTACAATTTTTGTTTAAATTATTTTTGCTTTAAAACTCACCGTTTAGCTGGAAAACGCGAAAAACCTATTTTTGCAAACTTTCACCATCAATAAAAAAATTTGCACAAAGGGGATTGATGGGGACTTTTCACAATTCATTTATAATAGTATTCTGAACATTCATACCAATTTTAGCTCTATGGGAATTTTTGTAACCTTACTTCTATTTTAAGGACTAATTTGACTGGACTATAATACCTTTAAGCTGTAACAAAATCATACTACTATCTCAACGTCATCAAAAGAAACAGCAATTTAAGCCGCATATTTTGAAACTCGCATCTATACTCATAAGGGAATCAAAACCTACAGGGTACATAACGTGAACTCAGAATCTTGAAATTTGGTACGAAGCAACGTTTAATAACAAGTTTTAGTTAAATCATATGATAAAAATATGTTAATTAATTTTAAAATAACTACCCCTTTTCTCATGGACGCATAAAGAGAATAAAATGAAATTCATATCAAATACTCAAATCTATAATACCTTTAAGCTGTAACAAAATCCAACTTCTATGTCAACGCAATGAAAAGAAACAACAATTTAGCCACATTTTTGAAACTCGCAACTACTGGCAAGGGTATCAAAACCTACAGGTTACTTCCCGTGAACTCAGAATCTTGAAATTTAGTACGAACCAACTTCTTATAGTACAGATAAAGGGAAGATTGCAAAAAGCATTAATTTTTAGTTACATCATATTATAATAAAAATATTTTTAATAATTTTGTCTGTACGGAACCCTCGGTGCGCGAGTCCGACTCGCACTTGGCCGGTTTTTATTGACTTTGACTTGACTTAGCTGGGGGCCCCTTGAATCCACGGGGCCCTGGGCTTAAGCCCAAAAAGCCATATGGTAGATCCGGCTCTGGCAAACTAGAATAACAAAACATAGTTTATTGTGTGTTGCAAACCATTGAGAGGGCGAAGTTTTCCAAATTACTAAAAGTTCTTGATGCATAAATTATCCAAAATTTGCGTAAATGATCTAAGTGTGCTAATAATGGATATATTCTTAAAGTCTAATTAGTAAAATATTTAGACATATTTTTTATGTATGAAATAAAAGAAAAAAAAATTAATTGAGTAATTGCACAACATTTGAAACACTTTCGAAAATTTAATTACAAGTTTTTGATGGGTACCGGGCCACTAACAACTGTGAGTAGATTGAGTAACGTCCTGTTCCACATAAATAATTCACAAAAAAAAAACGCCTATGTACAAAGCGTTTGACAGTTAGGTATTTAGATTAGCCATATTCTGTACGCACAAATCTGGTTTTAATTTCGCATTAGCTATTTATATGATAATTTTTTTTTCAAAAAAAGGAAGGTGAAAAAATCAATTTTGTAATAAGATTTATATTTACTATTAACATTCACACGGTTACTTAATTTTTATTCTGTTTAATTTTTTTTTTAATCTATTAAAATCAATTTAAGTGTAAAAAATATTCTTGCAAATAGTGCCGAATTCTCTGTCCCAGTTTGTTAAGTAGCGTTTACATGAGTCATACAATGGCTTGTTGCGGTATGATTTTATTTTGTTTACCGAATTCGAAAAAAGAAGGAGATTCTCAATTCGAATTCACTTTTTTTTCAAAGGGTTAACTCGTAATTTTTTACTGGGTGGACCGATGTCGATGATTCCTTTTTAAATCGAAAGATAGTGCTTGTCATGTGGTCCCATTTAAATTTAATCGAGGTTTGACAAGTCCTTTTTGAGCTAGTATCTACTTGACAATTTCTTCATCTACCTACGTTCTATTACCGTAATACCGGTCGATGTAGTTGAAGTTGGTTTTCTTTTCATTTGCGAGGAAACTATAATTTATTTTATAACAGAATATAGGTAGTGTATGCCCACTTGAGTGCCATTGACTCTAAATAGCTTGTGGTAATTTTATATTTCTGAACGAAAAAGTATGCTTCAAATCTTATTAATATATCGACAGCAATCATTGTAATAAAAAACCACAATTATGCACAATGACCGCAATACATATAGCTACAAATTCGTATAGCGAAAAAATACTCAGGAGTCTGTAAGCAAGTAATTTTAAGAGTAAAGGCATATTTACAACAATGAAATTATGCAAACTGTTTAATGGACACTTTGTGATTTATGATCAGCTCATTTTGCAGCTCTATGTATATGTAAGAGATAGATTTTTCTCAGCTGTACTACGTAAAAAAAAAAATTCTTTCCTGAGTAAGAAATCTTCTTAATAAATAAAAATAAAACTTAATTAAAGCAGCGAGAACGTAACTTTACAGTGAAAAGTGGCTTGCGTCAGCCATGATCTCAATAACTCAAATTTGGCGACCTTGCCACCAACATATTTGTTTCATATCTCGCAGGTAATCATTATCGAGTTGACATCCCGGTCAAAGATTAGCGAGGCCGACCGACCGACTACCGGAAAAATAACGTAATAGGCCTTACTTAATCTACTAATTATTACTAGTATGTATGTGATTTGGATGATAGCCGGATGCATTATATAAATTTACTAGCGACCCGCCCCGGCTTCGCACGGTTGCAAAAATTATCAGTTTTCCTCTACTATATTATGCATGTATTATACATATAAACCTTCCTCTGGAATCACTCTATTTACTAAAGAAAACCGCATCAAAATCCGTTGCGTAGTTTTGAAGATCTAAGCATATATACAGACAGACAGCGGGAAGCGACTTTGTTTTATACTATGTAGTGAAGCTCTGCGTTACATTATTTCATGTTTTCGTTACTTATAATTGTATCCAAATCATACTTAGGTCATATGCCAAATGTTGACAGTTTTTTTTTTTGGACGAAATCATAAACAAAAGAATTTTCAAATAATTTAAGTTTTTTAAGTTTTAAAATTAAAACTTGTATGATCTGATTGGTCTCAGCTAGTGAATTTTATTTAAATAAAAATTGACTATTCAAATTAAAACATTTATTGAGTAAAAAAAATTGCTGTCATTAATAAATTTTAGATTTCGATACAGTGATATGTTCTAAATTGGATTGCCAAACTCGATTTTCAAGACCTATTATATCTAATAAACCTATGAGACAAATTAAGCATTTAAATATAAACTAAAATTTACAAGCTTCGAATAGTTTTGTTGCAAGAAAACAATTAACTATTTCAGAAGTATCAAAAATTATAGATAACAATAACAATGAAGCGACATTCTATCATTACGCTACAAATATTTTTGTAAACTATTTCATTCCATGATAGTATATCATAAAATATATAAATTATAAAATCAATTTAGGTATTCATAATGTATTATTCATTTAAATTAGTGTTTTTTTTTTGGTGAATTCGACAAAGAACTGGGCGAGTGATGGTACACAATCCGATTTCTTTATTTTTATCTTGAATAACGATATTTTTTGATAAAACTACATAGCATCCGTATTAATGCTTCATTAGATTACAGAAAAATAAACAGCACACATTCAATTACACGCAAACGCGCGTTCGTGCCGCTTTACAAGCCAGCTGTCACTGACTCAAAAAAGCACACATGTAATAAATACCTAAGTTTCCTCTGATACAGTTGAAATATAACAATATAGTCTTTTGAGTATTCTGCGATACTGGCTGTCATTTCTGACGCTTAATATTTTGACAACAAGGACCTCGTAACACGCTAAACGACAAAAAAGTATACAGCAAGATTAAAGCCTAAGCACAGATTAGTAAATGGCCTAAGTATCAAAGTCGTATCGCTGCGCTGTCAATATGAACATCACGCAATTATTGTATCGCTGTCGTGTCGTGACAAGATATCTTAATATGCCAAGTGCCATTACAGAATCATGGTCTTATTTGGCCACCCATGCCCACTTAATAAATTCAATATGCACCACATATAATTAAACTGGTCATTAAATACTGTTGCTAACTAGTCCAAATACGTGACATTTAAGTCAATAATAAAGCCTTAAGAATGAAAATATTTCGTAACAAGATTATTGAAACGTCGAAAGGCAAAGGGCAAAGTTAAAAATTACTTAATTCCGTTTATTTTTAAGAAATCAACAAAAATACAAGTAGTGTCAACGGTCAACGGTCGGTCCTCTGATCGAGTGATCCTAAAAAAAAAAAAAAAAAAAAAAAAAAAAAAAAAAAAAAAAAAAAAAAAAAAAAAAAAAAAAAAAAAAAAAAAAAAAAAAAAAAAAAGGTTTTGGGGTCATCTAAATCGATTGCACGCATCCATTTTGTGCTAACTCTAACGATTCGCGACTTAGGTTTCTACATTTGCAAACTCCAGTACCCTTAATTACCTCTATTGTCCGCTTATCTATCGTTCCTCGAGCATCGTCGCTATTGTGCTCCATCCATTGTTTCTCGAAAAAGGTCGTTGCCGCTCTTATCTGTGCTATTGTATTATATTATTATCATTCTTTGTTATTCTCAATGTATATATATATATATAAAAATAAATAAAATTGGAGTGTCTGTTTGTAATATTAAAATAACCGTGTTTTACTAAACTCATATGTATGCATACTCAGTACATATACCAAAATATTTATTTATAATTTTTGTGTGTCTGTCACTGAACAGTAACTATTTTGTAAAGCTCCACGCGGATGAAGTCGCAGGCACAGCTAGTCATAAATAAAACTCATACTTTTTTTGTTACAATTTTTATTTCCAAAATGTTATTGCTGATTATGTATAAAATAGGAGCGAAACATCTCATCCACTAAAATATCGTTGTACAATGTGTTCCCTGTAAAAATGCTCGTAAAACTGTGCATTGAACATCCCCGAAACTTATACAGCAAATACATTAAACAATATTCGCCACAAACTGAAGTCCACTCATTCTGAATCATATCAACATTCCAGTCCCATCTTTTACAATTCCTTTTTAAAAACTCTAGATGATATCGTGCAGGTGATCGTCCGTATGAATCAAAATATTGACCGATGCCATTCGTATCGATATGTAAAGCTATCCAATGTGAGCCTGGTTTATCATCTGTATCTAAATTGCATATTATATACGTTGGTACGTGGGTATACATGGGTAGTCTATTAGCAGCATAAACATTATTTTCTAGACTGGGGTGAATCTTTTTCAGATGTTGTTGTACATCTAGTGTATCCATGATATTACTGCTATTAGTAGATTATTACTGTACCAATCTATTCAATGGTTAACATAGGAATGATTAATTATATTGATTTCTAAATATTAAATCATATTCCTTAGTGATAATTTGTATGATTCATCAGCGTAGCGCGTCTCGTCGTGTCGTCAATACGAAACATACTTTCTAAATATTAAATCACATTCCTTAGTGATAATTTGTATGATTCATCAGTGTAGTGCGTCTCGTCAATACGAAAGAATGCGAGATAAGCTTGTTGACTCATAAAGTTACATCAGTTTCACTGTGGAAATACCTTAGATAAGATATATCCTATCGGTGCTTTATAAGGGCGAGCAGCTGCCATTATGGAATCAGTGTATAGTCGTTTGACTGCAGTGGATCTACCAATACTACGTTTGTATTACTTCAACGCTTCAATGGACCCGGACGTAAGTGTTTATTCTCTTGACAAACTTACTTTTCTTTCTGTTGTTTTCTTACGTGTGTGTGATTAAGTGTAAACAAATTGATATTAACATGATAACTGTGTTGTTGCAGAAATCATTCAACTTCGATGAAAATACCTATAAATATTACTACTCGCCACTCTCCCCTCAAGAAGAGAGCGATAACATCGTCATTAATAATGGTGAAAAAAGAAAATCGCAATCGATTGATCATTTTTTTGAAGCTCAATCAAAAATAAGAAAGAGGAAGCTGTTATCGTCAACCGTAGCACGAGCCGCTAGAGATGGTGTATCATACATTTCTACTAATTCCGACGACGGAGATCAAGCGACGCATCTCATAAAAATTGAAATATACGATATGAAGAAGCTATGCAAGATTCCAACTACTGATCATTGGAAACATGCTTCCACGAGGATTAAATATTATGTGAAGAATAATGAGGATAGCATCTACGACAACACAAACACCCTCGTATACAATATTACGAAGACAATAGCAGAAAGTGAAAAAGTTAAAAAATACTTTTTTAACAATGACAGTCATTAGCTGATCATTAGTGAATTCTGTTTACTTAAACATTCCTTAGTGATAATTTGTATGATTCATCAGTGTAGTGCGTCTCGTCAATACGAAAGAATGCGAGATAAGTGAAAAAGTTAAAAAATACTTTTTTAACAATGACAGTCATTAGCTGATCATTAGTGAATTCTGTTTACTTAAATTACTTCATTCATGTGTGATTCTGTTTACTTAAATTACTTCTGTATGATTTTGTATAAGGTTTAATAGGGGTTTATAAAGAAATAAAAAATAATATATTACATATAATTTGTTTTATTTAATTTATAATTTTTACATACACAAAAAAATGCATTACACATAAATCTAACACACATTATAACTTTAACTACTATAGTCTACATTAACATTTCTGTTTTTATCTATTTCAATAATATTATCAAACTCAGCATAAACTATACAGTTAATTGTTTGTATTAGTGCGGATTCAAATCGTACTTCTAATCTTACACTACCATGCTTTATGAGATTCCAATGAGTTGATGAGTTAGCTGATAAATCAGGAGTTAAGTCAAATGCTAATAGACAGTAACCTTTGGCATACTGTTCACAAGAGATTCCATTTCCTTCATTAAGAAAGTGAATACCAGTTCCCGAGAATAGAGTATGATATGTTGATGTAAATATACTACTATTAAAAGATGGTTGCAAAGCTTTTGAAGGTATTTGTTGACCATCAATATATAAGCTGAAAGAATTAATACCATAGTTTTCAAAGTTAAATGGATTTTTAGTAAGGGAACCATTAAATGCAGAATTGTTCACAAATCTAATTATACACCTTTTGGGTACCTGTCCTAGGAATATATTATCAAGAGTTTTTCCTTGAACACCCGATGGAATTGTTAAAACTTTTACTTCGGCTCGAGTAATAGGATATTTAGCAGTAGTAGCAGCTAAAACTTTCTGATGTGCGAGTAATACACTTGGATTAATTCTTGCTCGTCGAACAATAAGAGTTGCATCCGTAATACAAACTTTGATCTTTACATCGCTTGATCCAGCAATTAAATTAAAACTATCTCTTGACCGAACTAATTTTACACTCATTTCAACACCATTAATTAAAAATTTATCTTGGTTGAAAATGTCACCATGAAGATGTCCAATCATTTCTATTTCCTTACTTTCACTAGCCAAATCCTGTCTTTTAACAAATCCTAAGTTTTTATCATCTGTAGAATCCATTTTTCCTGATGTATCCTCATACCAAAGACTACAAGTAAGGTGAGATTGTTTAGCAGCAGGAGCATAGTTTAAAAGGGTTTCTATGTATGCTCGATATGCATAGGTATTATTAGGTGGTGATACAAGTTTTTGGTTTAAATAAACATCAAGTTGACTAAAAAGTGAATGCATCCAATTATTTACAGGTGCTACTACTGTGGTCGATGTCAATTTAGTTGAATCTTGATTTAATACTTTTGCCTTTATGTGGAGTAATGTATGAGACAAATCTATGTAGTCATCGCCTGTCCCAGGAACTTGAAACTCTATAGGTCCATCATCAGCAAGAGACGAAATTGGTTTATAGTGAATCCACAATCCATTTTCAATGCTTGTTTGTGTAGACGGTAGTGCAAACAAATCTAATTCTGACTTAGCACACTCACAAGAATTATTATGAAGGAAAGACATATTTAATTTGAAAATATATCTTTGATATTTTTTGGATTTATACCAAGTTTTTTAGCGGTTTTCACTTTAGTAGTTAATGGTGGAATGAGCGAGGTCAATCGTTTTCTTTTAGTTATATACCCAGAACCTGTCATGTTTAATCGATCAATTTTGCCATCAACCTTTCGTTTTAAATTCGTACTAACTTGCTTTAGACGATCTTTTATTGATGCTTCCATAGGACGCGCTTGAATCATATCCGATAAAAGTCCTACTCCAGCGTTTAATGCTTCTTTACCAACCACTCGAGCCCCACTTGAAAGTAAAGGTAAAACTGATCTAAATAACCCCCCTAAGAAGCTTCCAATACCATGACCACGTTGGTATGGTGAACCCTTATAAATTACTCCTACCCCCGAACCAGCTTGATGTGTATAATAATTTTCATATGGACATATATGATGATCACGAAGAGAATTCATTATCACAATTTTCGGAAATGTAGTTTAACACACACGGTTCCAAACTGGAATGGTATTTTCTGTCCTGTGCTCGATCTTATAACTATTTCCAGCGTATCGAACTCTCTTCGCATAACAGGTAAGTAGTGAGGTGGAGAGAAAACGTGCATTTTATTTGCTCCATAAATGTATTTTGAAGGATCTAATGAAATTACTCTTAGCAAGGGAGTCATAACATCACCCACAATCTGAGGATCGATAATGTCGCAATATAGAAATAGTTGAGATGGTAACCCTAAGTGTAAATTAGCAGGACACTTTCCGAAATTTCTGTCTAGGAGATTTTTATTTGGTTCATAACCTAGTTGTAAACTTAATTTGGGTGATAATGTTATAGATGTTATATTTTTATCCAAAGCAGAAACAGAAACAAATTTTGTTATTTCATCATAACGAAATTTTATGCTCTCTCCGATACCACTTAATGCTTTTAAAATATGCTCAACGTTAGCATAGCTGGTAGCTGGAATATGTTTTTTGTAGTGCACTGTGGATGGTTTATCTTCACTAGGCATTATCATGGATTTTGTAATGTATATAACATTTTCATGATCTTGAACAGTAAACATGGTACATGGATATTGAAACTCAACAACTCCAACCAACCATTCACCTTCTAATTTTATAACTTTTGGTAATTTCGTTGAAAAATTTGTGGTCTTGTTATCAGGAAAGTATTCCATTGAACTATTGCTGAGCAATGTTAAATAAAAACTTTCTTTATTCATATTTCTTTTAAACTAGAAGCTAAAATCCAACTGTTAAATTTATTTGGATAACCTCTCCACTTCACTAATACTTCTTTTCTGTTACCTGAATAACGAGTGTCAATTATTTTATCTATTTTATATTGTGAGGTGGGGTTGTAAGTGATTTTCTGTAATTCCCTTTCATAAAAAGTACCAACTATTGGTTCATTTTGTAAATCTGTTATTGTATAAACAACCCATGGAGATCTATCAATTATTGAAGATATAATAAATATTTCATCACTCCAGTTTGATTCATATCCTTTTTGGAAAACATGTTTATATTTAGTTATTCGAACATAATCACCCACATTGAAATTTGGTTTTTGAAAGTTGATTTTGGAAAGTTTGTTTGATCGTCTATCATAAAGATTAGTCCAAACCGTCATAATATTGTTGGAATTCACATCACATGGACACATCTTAATACTAGAGTGAAAGCTGTGATTATAAGAATATATTAAATCTTGTAAAACATCTATATATCTATAAGTATTATTATGAGTGAAATAACGCCACATTTTCATTTTTAGAGTTCTTTGAAATCGTTCAACAATACTGGCCTTAATATCAGGATTGTTAGTGGTATAGTAATTAATCTTTTTGGATTTAAAGTATTTTTGTACATCTTTTGAAACAAATTCTGTACCTTTATCAGATTGTATGTGAGTAGGTGTTAAATTACTTTCAGTAAATATACTTTCAAAACATTCTTTAATAGTTTCTGAGTTTTTCTTTTTCATTGATCTTGCAAAAGCATATTTACTAAATACATCAATAACACAAAGTATATAGTTGAAACCATCATTATATTGAGAATAAGTTCGCATATCACTTAAATCAGCTTGCCACAATTCATTAATATTTGATAGAATGTACCTATTACGTGGGAATTTTTTTTGAATGGGTTTATGTAATGTGTATGTTTCTTGTGATTGTAACCATTCCTTTACTTGCTTTTTATCCATTTTACCATTCATGGCTTTCGATAATTTATCAATACTACCAAAACCAGCGGGGTTAGATGGATCATAATAAATCCTGTTAATTTCTTCTAGTACGGGGTCCATTTTTCCCAATCAAACTTTTTACGTATTTTAGTTTCAGATTTTTTATCTCCACTTCTTGGTGTAGAAAACTCTTGAACTTCAGTCTCAGAGGATTTGTTTAGATCTTTTACTTGAAGCCGGTTAATAAACTCACATCTCTTTGGATTTCCAATATAAGTAAGTGGTACTTTAATATCTTTTAATGCTTTAGCAAATCTATCCCACCCTATCGGATCACTTCTTTTTAAGGGTCTTAGTGAATCATTTATTAAATCAACAATATTACTTCCAGGAATTTTTTCATTATCAATTATGACTGTGCCTTCATTATCCCAATTTATTTTACTTTTACTTGTTTCAACTAAGTTTAATAATAACTCACCTTTTTTATTATAAGTTTTTGGTATTAAACTGAGTATTTGAGCTGTTGTATAAAGTGGTTTTGTATCATTTTCTTTACTTTTAATGGAACGATTCTCTTCCAACAAAGATTCAGCATCAACTGAACTTTTTAAATCTCTATCTTTATTTTTAAATCCAATTTTAGACTCATTTGAATCTTCATTAGATGTATCAGAATAAATTGGTAATCTGAGTGGTTGACGATCCTCTTCGGCAAAGTGAAGATATCTTTGTAGTGTTTGTAAATATAACATCCACTTCTTTCGGTCTTCTATCTTACTATTCATAATATTTTGCATTTCCATATCTAATCGAGACAAATTACTATTAACCTTATTTTCTTGTTTTAATTTTTCAATCAATCCAGGTTCAATTAGTATCATTTTCTTTGCATTTTCCATGTTAACTGACTAGTCCACTTACTAATCCACTCAATATTGCACCTAATATTACTGGTAAGAAAGCTCCTCCTTTTTGTATAATTATGTTTTTTCTTATTTTATGTTTACACTTACGCACCAATTTACGGAGTATATTTTTATGTTTATTCAATTTTTGTTTATCTTGATCTTTAAGAGGTACCTTTCCTTGTAAAACGTTATGAATACATTCACAAATACAATTTATTTCTTCTTCGTCACACGTTTTAAGTAATGCTCTTTGATATTTTGGTTTAAGCGTATGCAAAGCGTTTAGCAAATGCTTATGCGTTGTGACTCGACGATGCATCATTTAGAAATGATTTGAATTGTTTGATTCTTGGTGTATTTAAACTCTTTTGTGGGGACGTAGACTGTACAGAAACCATTAAATGGGAAGACATTTGACTTGATACGACAAAAATCATTGGTATTCTGTTTTAAATCTACCATTAAATATCCATGTGCTTCTAGAGTTGCATCCCTGTAGGCATCTTCAATGAACTTTGGGTTATCCGGTGACACTTGTCGTGCTAAATATCTTATTTGAGTTTTATCTCTAGGATTTTTAAAATATATTATATAACTTGAGTTTAAAGAAATATCTCTTTGACCTTTACCCTGATGAAATAAATTTTGTGTTAAATAAAATACACTAAGATTCCTGTGATGACTACCTTTTGTAAATATATCCACAATTCTTCCATCAGACTCTCTCATCAGATCATCAATAATAACAAGATGTGGGTTTTCACCATCAAACATATTAAGATTTGGAATTCCTTGATGATAGTTAACATTTGGTAAATTATATAAAGGTTGCATTTCATCAAAGCACCATGTGATCTGATTAAAATCACAATTACATATTTCTGTAACTGATTTTATGAAATTTGTTACAAAATTTGACTTCCCACATCCACTTGGTCCTGCTACAATAGCAGTAAACGGATGGATAAAGTGAAACATTACACACGTCTAAGGTTCTAGGGGGTGAAATAAAAAATGAAAGTTTTGGTTTAAACAATTAATATATATAAAACAGAATGATTTGTATATTATTTCTAACACAATTAGTACATGAGAATTTTAAACAATTATCTTAAGTTATATACAATCAAACAATTATTAAATATGTAATAAACTCTATGTCACATTATTTACAATCAGTACAAACTACATAATTTTATGATCAGTACAAATTTTATTTACACACACAGACATAAAAGTAAAAACTATTAACATTTAGCACAATTTATAATGACCCCAAGCTAATGTTTCAATATTGTTATCTAAAATATGCCTCTTTGTGTCATTATACGATAAACCAATCTTATTTAATTTTTGTGTAAAAATTGTGTGTTTAATTGATTTAAATCTAAGCATACTATAATATTGCACTTTTTTATTAAATAGAGAAGACTTATAACTATTCATTGTCATCTTTTTAGTGATACATTTATTTACTCCTTTTGCCTTGGCTATAGTCTTATTCTCTAAGTTAAAAGCGTACATTTTAGATCTTAAACCAACAAATTCTTTCATGATTTTACCATTATTTTCATCTTTGAAAAAACCTAACTTCTTTTTATTTAATTTTGGATAATCAAAAATATTATTTGTATCATAATCTGAGGTATCAAAGTATGAGGAAAGGTCAGGCTTTATATCAATGTAAAAATCATCTGTAAATATATGATATATTAAACTATCCGTATCTGTATACAATAATTTGATATGACTAAACTTTTTAATCATATAGTTATAATGAAAATCATACATTAATGTTTTTGAAATATCTAAAATACAAAACCCTAAATAAATTGGTTTGTTATATATTAACTTAGTCTTTCGCAACTGAACTGCAACAAGGTCTTCCGAAAATATTGAAACACTATGAAATTGTGGTTTAGCGATTAGATCTTGAGCACCTAAAGCTTTACCCTGGTTCTCCCAGTGTGTAACTAATTTTACGTTAACTCTTTTTTCAATATTCTCCATAGTCTTACCGAAGATTGAATTATTCATTAACTTATAAAAATCTTTTTCAAAATCTGATTTTGCTAACGTTCTGAATTTTGTATTTAGATCTATGTACATTTTCAACCAGGGAGACTGTTTAAATTCTAATACTCTATGAATTTTAGTTAATTTAACCCCCATTTCTATGCACTGCTTTAAATTTCTGTAATGAATTACATATTTAACTTTATTATTTAAATTTGGCACTAGTTTATTCTCATTAGTATTGCCTACACAAATGTTTTCTGGGCATAAAGGAAAGTCCGAATGTAAATCATGAAGCTCATCTGGATATTCCAAATCAACTTCTAAAATGAAACCGAAGTCCGATGTCTCAGACACATTAAAATCTGTTTTCGGATTTACCCATTCAAATCCACCAGTAGGAAGATATTGAGACATAGCCCAACCATACAAATTGTTAGCGTCAAAATATGTGATATACGAATTTGGTTTCCCTGCATCATAATCCTCCATGTATTTGTTATTAGCTCTAGCATAACGATTACTACATTGAGATACACCACCCCTGATACCTGATCTAATAAATGCAATTTTCTCATAATCTGTTAAAAGTTCTAATTCTATTTTTGTATATTTGAGCATTGCATCCCAACTTAATCCTGGGGCTGTGTAATAATGGGTAGGGTCTAAATCATAAGTATTAATGCATAGCATTCTAAAGTTTTCAAATACATCGGATAAAAGTAAAACGTCTGTTTTTAAATACAAGTTTGAATAATCTAACATATTACAACAACCAAAGTGTTCCCAAACATCTTTAGCATGATTGTAATCATCATTTGAAATATGTGAATCTGTGAGTGAGCTATAAAAATTTTTTTGTTCAGGGAGCGACGTTAGGTTTAAACTATCATAATTAGTCATAAATTCATATGGATAAACCCCTTTCCGTTTTAAACGAATGAAATCTTCATCACTTGGAAAACTTCTACGTAATTCTTGAAATTGATCATTACTGAGATTTTTGGCTAATTCTTCTAATTTACATGGTAAAAACTTAAATGAATCTACGAATCTCAATATAATTTCACGGTTATTTATTTTTATTTTTTTGGAAAAGGATATATATTTTTCTTTATTTTGAGGGATAACTTCGACTTCACCATCACAAAAGTTTAATGCATGAACAATAAAATGAGCATCATAGTGACTAAGGTTGTGTAAAAATATTGGTATATGACGTGGTGTTTTGAACTTCGAGATACATGATTCATGAGCAACACCTATAAAACTACCAGTGTAATAATCAAAATCATAAAAAAGTTCTGTTAACTCTGTTTCACAAATATGACAAATGGTTGCATTTGAAATATGACTTTTGTCTTGATTTGTAAGCGGAACTGGACATTTTTGAAGTCTATTTATTTCTTTTAAATTGTTAGATAAACTTTCCATAAACACTTGTGCACAGTTGGGTCCGCAATATGTTACATATTTTGATAATTTATTATCAAATGAACATTTTATATAATAACCAAAACTATGCACTTCATGTTTCTGAATATTATGCGTGAAAGGTTTGGATGGATCGTTAGAACATGATTCTATTGGTTTTAAAAATGCTTCAAAATCAGCATAAATCACGAATGGTATCTTTAACTTCTTTTCATAACTATCAAATTTAATTTTATCATTTGAAATAGGTTGACCAAACCAATTCTTTTTTAAAGTTTCACTGTTTGGTAATTCTGTACAAATGTGTGCACAATCGTATTGTTCATGGTTATTTAACCTTTCCCGAGATGGAAAATGAAGTAGACATGCTTCACAAATGTACATGATGTGACCATCTTTTGAAATTTGTTTACTGACTAACCGCGATAAATTTTTTATGTAACAATAATGATTTTTCATATCCTTAGAAAGAAATAATAAATTTATATGTCTAGCTTTACGACACTTTGTTAAAAATAATGGGCCTACGATAGAATTACACCGTTTTTCTTTAATATATTCTAATCCAAAAACGTTAATACTAATATCATTTAATTTCTCTACTTTTGCTATGTCAGAAATTTTAACTGGAAAGGAAATACCATCAAATTTAAGCTTATTTACATGTTTAACGTACGATGATACTCGATCCGCGTTTTTGTTTACTGGATATAACGCTGAGAGTAACGCCCATTTAAAACAAAAATAATCTTTGTTTTTTACATTTATAACAGCTTTTTTTAATTTGATATCAATGGGCAGATCTAAGTATGAAGTACCGCGTAGGGGGTTGAATTTATTAACATTCATGTCTATAGATTTTATGTTTTTTAGACTCCATCCACTATCTTTTTTTTCAAATGCACTAATTTTACTAGTAATTGTATCATTTAAAGATGAAAGAAAAATATTTAAGTCATCTCCTTGACAAATAATATAGTTAAATGTTTGAAAATCGAATGTATCATGAATATCTTTAGTTTGTTGAACAAAATCAGCATGCAATATGAAATTTACTTTAAAAATTATGTGTTGATGAATACACTCTTGTATTAAAAATAAAATATCATCCTTAATAGAATCTAAAAATAGTTCAGGAGTTTCAAAATTTACTCGTGTCGAATGATCTACTTTATTCTTGATTTTGTAAGTTAAAATTCTATTTCCAAAAGCAGATTCAATAACATTAACGTTTGATAAAGTATTATGGGAATTTAAAAGATTATTTTTGTGAACATTACTTTTAAAATGATTAGCTAAATACCTTTTTTTGATAAATATATGACACGTTAGACATTCCACTTGATTGTCGCTACCGACACTGTTCCCTGCAGAGGTAGATGCTCCTCCTTCAATTGTTGGTTTTTTTATGATCTTGAGTTCTTCGCTACTCGTTCGCTCCATACCTTTTCCAAGTTGTAGTGGTTGACTGTAAAAATGTTTAAATTTATAAAAAGACGATATAAGACAATGTGTAAATTATGATCGTAATTTATTTTACTTACATAAACTGTGTTTCAACCATTGCACAGTGATTATACAACTCAGCATCATATGATGAATCGTACAGTTCACCTTTCTCCATTTCATCACAAACTTTAGACAGCTCCTGATTCAATTCACTATTGAACAGTTCCATATTCTCTTCCATGGGTGTGGAAAAGAAAGCACTGGTGCATACTTCACTGAAGTTTTCCATCTTTATAGTAAAGAGAAAAATAGGTAGCTGAGTAAGTTACTGTTCAGTGTTGGTTCACCAACTGATACCCAATTTCGAATAATGTTCAATATTTATAGATTTACAAATGATTAGAAAAAGAATATAATGAGTACAAAGAAGTAATTTAAGTAAACAGAATTCACTAATGATCAGCTAATGACTGTCATTGTTAAAAAAGTATTTTTTAACTTTTTCACTTATCTCGCATTCTTTCGTATTGACGAGACGCACTACACTGATGAATCATACAAATTATCACTAAGGAATGTTTAAGTAAACAGAATTCACTAATGATCAGCTAATGACTGTCATTGTTAAAAAAGTATTTTTTAACTTTTTCACTTTCTGCTATTGTCTTCGTAATATTGTATACGAGGGTGTTTGTGTTGTCGTAGATGCTATCCTCATTATTCTTCACATAATATTTAATCCTCGTGGAAGCATGTTTCCAATGATCAGTAGTTGGAATCTTGCATAGCTTCTTCATATCGTATATTTCAATTTTTATGAGATGCGTCGCTTGATCTCCGTCGTCGGAATTAGTAGAAATGTATGATACACCATCTCTAGCGGCTCGTGCTACGGTTGACGATAACAGCTTCCTCTTTCTTATTTTTGATTGAGCTTCAAAAAAATGATCAATCGATTGCGATTTTCTTTTTTCACCATTATTAATGACGATGTTATCGCTCTCTTCTTGAGGGGAGAGTGGCGAGTAGTAATATTTATAGGTATTTTCATCGAAGTTGAATGATTTCTGCAACAACACAGTTATCATGTTAATATCAATTTGTTTACACTTAATCACACACACGTAAGAAAACAACAGAAAGAAAAGTAAGTTTGTCAAGAGAATAAACACTTACGTCCGGGTCCATTGAAGCGTTGAAGTAATACAAACGTAGTATTGGTAGATCCACTGCAGTCAAACGACTATACACTGATTCCATAATGGCAGCTGCTCGCCCTTATAAAGCACCGATAGGATATATCTTATCTAAGGTATTTCCACAGTGAAACTGATGTAACTTTATGAGTCAACAAGCTTATCTCGCATTCTTTCGTATTGACGAGACGCACTACACTGATGAATCATACAAATTATCACTAAGGAATGTGATTTAATATTTAGAAAGTATGTTTCGTATTGACGACACGACGAGACGCGCTACGCTGATGAATCATACAAATTATCACTAAGGAATATGATTTAATATTTAGAAATCAATATAATTAATCATTCCTATGTTAACCATTGAATAGATTGGTACAGTAATAATCTACTAATAGCAGTAATATCATGGATACACTAGATGTACAACAACATCTGAAAAAGATTCACCCCAGTCTAGAAAATAATGTTTATGCTGCTAATAGACTACCCATGTATACCCACGTACCAACGTATATAATATGCAATTTAGATACAGATGATAAACCAGGCTCACATTGGATAGCTTTACATATCGATACGAATGGCATCGGTCAATATTTTGATTCATACGGACGATCACCTGCACGATATCATCTAGAGTTTTTAAAAAGGAATTGTAAAAGATGGGACTGGAATGTTGATATGATTCAGAATGAGTGGACTTCAGTTTGTGGCGAATATTGTTTAATGTATTTGCTGTATAAGTTTCGGGGATGTTCAATGCACAGTTTTACGAGCATTTTTACAGGGAACACATTGTACAACGATATTTTAGTGGATGAGATGTTTCGCTCCTATTTTATACATAATCAGCAATAACATTTTGGAAATAAAAATTGTAACAAAAAAAGTATGAGTTTTATTTATGACTAGCTGTGCCTGCGACTTCATCCGCGTGGAGCTTTACAAAATAGTTACTGTTCAGTGACAGACACACAAAAATTATAAATAAATATTTTGGTATATGTACTGAGTATGCATACATATGAGTTTAGTAAAACACGGTTATTTTAATATTACAAACAGACACTCCAATTTTATTTATTTTTATATATATATATATACATTGAGAATAACAAAGAATGATAATAATATAATACAATAGCACAGATAAGAGCGGCAACGACCTTTTTCGAGAAACAATGGATGGAGCACAATAGCGACGATGCTCGAGGAACGATAGATAAGCGGACAATAGAGGTAATTAAGGGTACTGGAGTTTGCAAATGTAGAAACCTAAGTCGCGAATCGTTAGAGTTAGCACAAAATGGATGCGTGCAATCGATTTAGATGACCCCAAAACCTTTTTTTTTTTTTTTTTTTTTTTTTTTTTTTTTTTTTTTTTTTTTTTTTTTTTTTTTTTTTTTTTTAGGATCACTCGATCAGAGGACCGACCGTTTGTACCAGTTCTGGCTCGTGAGCCAGAACTGGTACAAACACACTACTAATACATTCACTTTGAATTTTATCGGGCATAAAATTTAAAGTAGCAACATTAGGTTCCGCATGTATTTTTCATAATTTTGTTGAATTTTATTTTTATAATAATACGCTTTAATAAATGCATTATCTAGAATCTAGATGGTTAATCGATAAAGGTGTTTTCAATTTCAACAAAATAATAAATTAAGTACCTACATATTTAATCTCGTAATCGGTAATCATTTTAAATTTAAATTATTATTTAGTTTTCTTAAAGAGCTCTAAAAATCTCAACATTTAAAATGCTACTTTTAATTACAGTTTTCTCTTCTGGAGCAAGGCTTTTTGTTGACATTATTAATAGGCGGTTTTTATTTTAGTGCGGTTTTGCAGTAAATGGGTGTAAAATAATTTAAATAAAACTTTAACTATACCTAAAATTCGAATGACGCCTACTGTCGGCAATTTGTTTATAATTTATTTCTTTTAAGTGTAGTGTATTTCTTTAAAGTGTATAGTCATTTCAACAATTATTTTAGGTGTATGGCAGTAAAAAATAAATAAATGTAGATTTGTTTTTGGTTTTCTTTAATGACTTTAATGAGAATTGACGACATTTAAATTATTGATTTCATTAGTTATTATCTGAAGAAAATAAAAAATCTATACTAATCTATACTAATATATAAAGCTGAAGAGTTTGTTTGTTTGGTTGTTTGTTTGTTTGTTTGTTTGTTTGTTTGAACGCGGTAATCTCTGGAACTACTAGGCCGATTTGAAAAATTCTTTCACTGTTAGATAGCCCATTTATCGAGGAAGGCTATAGGCTATGTATCATCACGCTAATACCAATAGGAGCGGAGTTCATGCCGAGGAAGTCGCGCGCAGAAGCTAGTAATATAATAAAGCTGAAGAGTTTGTTTGTTTGTTTGATTGTATGTTTGTTTGTTTGTTTGTTTGAACGCGCTAATCTCAGGATCTACTGGTCCGATTTGAACAATTCTTTCAGTATTAGATAGCCCATTTATTGAGGAAGGCTATAGGCTATATATCATCACGCTAAGGCCAATAGGAGCGTTGCACCAAGAAAGAATGTTTCAAAATCGGGGTTTTTTTTCCTTTTGAGAGCTTCCGCTGCGTAAACGGTTAAAGTTTCGCACAAATCATGTAGGTATGACAGAATTTGTCCTATTCCACGGGGACGAAGTCGCGCGCAGAAGCTAGTTATTATATATTTTTTTAATTCAATATTCTTTTTGCGTCAACGGTATCTTAATTGTATTTTTAATTAGCAGTATTCGTATACACAAGCAATAATACGCGATTTCACGGAAATTTCACGGAAGCGAATAAAAGGGAAAATCCACACGACGCGATGTATCAAATCTTTATATGCGCTTCACTTTTCTTAGAATTGCCTTGTCCTTGCGGATATTCTAGGTATTTTTTCTGTTCAGTTTGATGGTTCGTTTGACATGAAGAATGCCGCACAGGGCGCCGGTCGTGGCCGGTCGACGTGGAGCGTGACTCTAGCGCACCAATTGACAAATTTATCGAGACCCTTATAGTTCTTTTATAACCTTTTCTAATATACGTCGAAGAAATCACCCGGGGTTCAATGATGGCTGGCTTTGATTTAATACTAATCTTTGTCGTCTCAATGCCGACTTAAACACGAAGATCTCAATTCTTTTTGTGTCTATTTAATGATAATTAATTATTACATGTTGATACTCATGTCAATCTTATCGAATTAGTGTCCATTTTTACAGCTTAGGCTCTGAATAGACGTAGTATACGAGTATATAGGAGGTACTCTGGTTCCGATTACCATCTGATCTGGGAGCTTTTCAAACTAAAGACAAACAGAATGAAGTTATACAAAAAAATGAAGATTTTAAAAGACTTTGAAATAATAATACATAGTTTAACAGACTAATTAACACTAAGTGTAATAGTTTGTAGTTTAATCAGTTTTCCATTTAACATTCAATAAATAAAACGTTATTATCATAAAATAATTATTTAAAAGGTTGTTTTTTTATATTTTTTTATCATAAATTGTAATCTAAATCTAGCTAGAAAAGCTTATCTGAAATGATAAAAACAAACCGCGCAATTTGTATCGCAGGTTGAATGGTCTTAAATATGTTATAATGGCTAAATAGATAATGGGTCAACACAAAGAATGAAGAAAAAAATCATTTAAAGCAGCTATTGTAAATCATACAATGAACACACATACAATTTTATTAATTAGCTAGATTTTTTGTACAATTGCTGTAGACTGCACGATTTTGACTATTCCGTCATCTCCCGTTAAAATAATATAGCCTATAGGTCACCACTCAGTGATAACGCAGAATTCTACTAGTAAAAAAATTCGTAAAACAAAAATTAAAAAAATAACCTTTGTTCTGTATAATATTAGCCTCGATTGTCTCCGCTATAGAACTTTCATCGCAACATCTATACTAATATTATAAAGAGGTGAAGTTCCTAACTTTGTTTGTTTGTATGGGGTAATCTTCGCAAATACTGATCCGATCGTGAAAATTCTTTCACTAACAAAAGGCTACACTATTCAGGAGAGGCTATATTTAATTGTTATTGACCAAAAAATTTAGTGAAAAATAATAGTATATGTAAATAAAGTCTGAGAAATGCGAGAAAGATGAAAACTTTACTTTAAATTTGCAAAATAATTAACGCCCAACGAAGTGGGTACGGGTCGGCTAGTTATATTATAAATTAAAATTGTTATAATATTAATACTATCCAAAACTTTTCTTTCATTGTCAAATATCAAGTTTATAAAAGATTGGCGATACTGTAAACTAGTGCTAATAAACTGAAGAGTTTATTTTGAGGATTTTTTTTTAAATGTAACTAGGTCGGCAAACAAGCGTACGGCTCACCAGACGGTACACGATTACGCTCATAGACGTCTGCAACACCAGAAGCATCGCAAACGCGTTGCCGACTCTACCTACAATTCCCCCCAGGAGCTCTTTACCTTACTCACCAACGAGAACACAATACTGCTTGAAAACAATATTATTTAGCTGTGATCTTCTGTAAGGTCAAGCTACTACCCCAGTCGGGGTGCTCCATATTTTGAGCAGGAAATTTTCTGCTGTTACCTCCTCCCTACCTCAGTTAAACAGTTTCTCCTCAGTTTGTACGTTGTACACGGACTTTACCGTCTTTCAGGACATTTATGTATTTTATTAATATGTAAGTAGTAAAAGTAATACACGTGTATGTGAGAAATATTTTAATTATGATAATTAATTTTAAAGGTCGCGCTAATTATTAGTCGTTAGTCATTGTGTCGTGATTTTTGTGGTTTTATTTAAAGTTCAAGGTTGTTGTTTCTTTTCAGACATTTCGATCAATATTTCGACATTGCTACTGCGGTAAATTTGTAATTAAGTGTATTTACAATCAATTTTGAAACATTAAATTGTGGGTGCTGGCACGTTACATGTAATTTATTTTAAAAAGGCGCCTTTGTACTCTGTGCATCATTTTTCTACTAATCTTTTGTACGTTTTGTTTAAATTTGTTGAATCGCTTGAGCTGTTCTAATGTCTTTAGATGGATTTTAAGACGTCTGAAAGTTTCTTAAATTAAAAAGGTATGATATTGATTTACTAAATCTATCATATATTGACTTTAGTTTGAAAAATGATAAAAATTTAAGACAGCTTAAAATTATCAAACTGAATTTTTTTTTTGTCAAACCACATATGTACCTAGTTATTATATACTATTAAACTACCTGTTTAAGTGTGTACAGATAAACATTTTTCAAACGAATGATTTAAAATTATTTTATGTATATTCTACAGTCTACACTAGGCCTAATAATGTTACTTTATAGCGTTGTGGCTTTATCTTCATTGTTGAAGTTTACATGATGTGGTGCGAGCTGATTTATAGTCGGGATAACGCTGACATCTCGATTTAGAACCGACTGTGGGCATTGTACCATTCAAATATCGTGCTATAGAATGAGCAGATGAATTTATTATATAAGTTTTTAAAAACAAAATAAACATTTAGACCGTGTTAAATTACCCATGTTTTTATCTTTCAAGTCGTGATATATGTGTGATGTAAGTGCTTCGCGGTTTTACCCGCGGAAATCCAGACCCTGTGGGAATTTCGGTATAATAATCAGCTTAT
This sequence comes from Melitaea athalia, assembly GCA_905220545.2. Lineage (NCBI taxonomy): Eukaryota > Metazoa > Arthropoda > Insecta > Lepidoptera > Nymphalidae > Melitaea > Melitaea athalia. The sequence continues at coordinate 11,759,292 of HG992193.1, forward strand.
GACGCCGCGTTGGCGCGGCGGTCACATCACTGGATTGCAATTGGCTGCTGCGCGGGCGGTTGCGGGTTCGATCCCCGCACACGACAGCATTTTTATTGGCCATACAGATGTTTGCCGTGGTCTGGGTGTTTGTGCAGTCCTTGTGGGTCTCCCCACTGTGCCTCGGAGAGCACGTTAAGCCGTCGGTCCCGGTTGTTATCATGTACACCTGATAGCGATCGTTACTCATAGTAGGGAATATATCCGCCAACCCGCATTGGAGCAGCGTGGTGGATTACGCTCCGATCCTTCTCCTACATGGGAAAGAGGCCTATGCCCAACAGTGGGATATTACAGGCTGAATCGATCGATCCATCAGCTTATATCTTGTAGTCCTGATCTCAAACTGTCTGTTTACTAATTTCTACCATCCTTCATTATCATCAGTTCCGTATTTAGTTTAATGTAGCACGGAAGTATTAAAAGCAACTAGGCATATTTAAAAAACAAACAAAAACTTTATAAACATACTTACAATATTTTTTTGCCTCACCATGAAATAAATCTAGATAAATATTTTTATTTGATTATTTGTAAAAAAAGTATATGTTAATTTATGCTAATTAAAAATTATACTAAAATACTTTTCTTAATTATTTTAATGTATACGAATTATAAATTGACCTAATAATTTTTATCTAAGAAACTACAATGATCGATTTCACATTTTACATATAATATCACAAGTTGCAAGGACATGAAATAAATCAATTGCAAACGTATGTAATATGGTAATAGCACAGTCGCAACCTTCAGGCAGAGATCTTATCAATCAGAGTACCTGTTTTGTGCCACGTTAAATAATTAAATTTAATACATGCCTATGTTTATATTTTATTTTACTTTATTACAAATTGTTATACGTTGTATCACCTTCAAAAGGTTTTACAAAACTAAAAATGTCGTTTTTTATAGGTAGGTACCTCTATAAAAAAATCAAAACATTTTTCATCATATATAGAATATGACTTGCTATATTTTTATTACAAATAAATGGATAATTATGTTCAACAAAGCTTAAATTCTACAAAAATCCTATACACTACTAGCAGCGAAAACTAAAAGCCAATAGCTGCTGTAATGGCCAACATTTACTTAAAACGTAGCTTTAATGGCCAATTTCTGAAGACTATTCAATTTAAACATCCTTAAAGAATCATATTATCACTCTAAAACATATTATCAGTAAAATGAATAGTAAAAACACTAATAGCTACTAAAAATAACTAACTAATAAAAATTTGGTCATAATTATTTAATATTGGTGAAGGATAATGTTACAATAATTATACATTATATGTATTTTCATTTTGTTACAATACATAATTACATTATGTGATTTATTGTTTAATAAATTTCTCGGTAAAGCTAAAATACATAGGACCACAGACAGTCAATCTTCATAATAATGGTATAGATTCTAACGTCCTTGTACTTGTAATAGTAAGTACAAAGCGAAGTATATTATTAAACTTACATAATGGGCAATAAAATCAAGGTTACTACTACAAAGAATGAAAAGATGCTATCAGAAACTCGATTTCTCTGAAGGTTTTGACTTTATTATTGAAATTTTAAGGTTAATCGTGGGTTATCAAGCTGGTTTATAATTATTAATTCATTCAACAATATTTTACAAGATATTCTAAATTCAAATCTAATTTTTTTATCATTTTTTTAACGTATGTTTGACTCTACGGGACTTGTTGCGCTTGTCACTCCCGATATTTCGGCGAGACGCGATGTTGTAGACGCCATGATCAAGGGTGAAACTGCTCCTGGAAGGCGATGGTCTCCTTCTGCGAGACAATTATGTCCCAGAAGGAGGCTGATGAGCGGGTGAGAGAGGAGGCCGCCAACGTGGCTTCCACCCGTGGGCGACGAATGGGGGTGCTCAGGAGGCGCTACTTAATGCGCTTCCAGTAACGCTCCTGTTCCCGTGTCGGGTCGGGATGGGAACCCGGTCCTGCTAGACACGGCGTCGTCGGGGCTGTTCAGAGGTGAGCCGGACAGTCCCCATGGAGAAGTCTGGCCTTTTCGCCGAGGCCAGCCTGTCGCTGGAGAGATCCTGTTACCTGCAGATCCGGGACCCTCAAATTAAAGCGGCTGAAGGCTCCCGCAGGGGGCTTAGTGCGGTAGTGGCACCCCCAAGTGCTGAGTCCGACATACGGTCTAGGACTACCTACCCGGGCGTCCTGGATATCACCCGTAAATGGGTTACCCTGCGATATCAAAAAAAAAAAAGGAGGTGAAACTGCGAGTTTGGTGTTATTTTGTGACAGTAGCATATCGGGAGATTCAAAACGGCAAGTGCGGTACATCACGTAAAATTAAAACTATTCATAGTGACTACGAAATTTTAATAACTTATACGGAATTAGATATCTCATAATCAATATTAAAGAAGAGTATTAGATAAATTCGTTACAGATTTTCGAATTAATTATGGACTTTCTAGTCAATCAGTACGATGATTAAATCATGGCCTTATAAATAATGTTGTGAAATACAACGATACTGCTGTTGCAAGATCAGCAATTTGCCTGATTCCGTAAACAATTGCCCCCTTGTTCGGCGGCTGCTCCGTTGACCACCATCGCACGTGCGAGCTTCCTCTTACGAAATATCGCTGTACAAATTCAATCCATGATTGAATTGTATAAGGAATTCATAATTAAATGGTAACGGAAATACTAATATAGCATTCTAAAAAAAAAAAACTTTTGTAAAAACTTTTGATGGCTTATTTTATACATAATAGGTACCTATATATAATTATATCTATTATCTTATTAATCCTCATAATTTAAGTATATATTTTTTTTTAAATACAATGTAGTAGTAAGTAGTACGGTGACGAAATTTTAAAAGAAAAATGAGGATCTACAATCTAATGTTTCGAATAACAAAAACAGTTCATTTCTTATATTATCCACCTCTTGTTAAATCTTGTTCATTCTAAACCAACTGTATAACTCATTCTGTTAACCTAAACTGTTATTATTTAGCACAAGCACGGAAAAGTATTATTTAATCGATCAGACTGATAACAATACAATCCAATGTTCAAGGTTTCTAAAACTACTTATATTTAAAGTGACTGCCACGCTTACACAATTAAATAAATGTTTTAGCCTTTGTCTTTGGCTATGACATCTCTTTTAAGAAAATCGATGTCGACATTACAATTCGACTAATCACGACCGTCGCAACTTTATGAAAAGATTAAATCTTTAATCATGAATAAAAAATATTTGTTATCAACTTATCAGCTGTTTAAGAGACTCGTATTGTTTCAATAAACTGTGATAAACGTAATCAGCTGTTTCACTCTTAATTATTTTGATAACATTAATTATTATTGCACCAATAAGGGTCCTCGCAGATTAGACGCTTTATCGGCCGATAGTTCGGTCAAGTTGGGCTGCTAGAGACGTGAGTGCGCAGACTAGCAAACAAACAGTCGGCCGATTCATTACATTCCCTAGAGTCGGTGAAGAGATCAGTCGCGTGAAATGTTACCAAGAAATATTATTATTGCTTTATACCTACTACAAAGGAGAAGAAGGATCAAGAATAGAAATCGAGAGTATTGGGTATATGCTATCTATAGTAGTAGTATATGTTTCGACAAGCAGAGACGAGGTTGAATCCATCATGTACGTAACACACACACACGACCTTTCCCGCATCCAACGCGGAGCGAACTGAAGCTATCGGCCGAGTCGGCCGATGAAACGATCGGCAAGTGTGCGGGCGGGGAAGAGCGCCATACTGATCAAGCGGTCCGCCGATAGTTTAGTTTGAAGGCAATAGTGAAACCCATCAAACTTTTTATCGGCCGATACTGAATCACTGTAATGTGCGCACTTGCATATATCTTCATACTGATTAACAACCCGATCAAACTATCGGCCGATAAAATGTCTGTAATCTGCGGGGACTCTAAGGGTTGCTATTTATGTGTATAATACAAGCATATATAATTTTTTAAGTTTAATATACAAACACACAGTCCTAATGTATGACTAGCCTGTGTTTATGGTAAGAGCCGAGTGATATGCATGTATTTAAGTAGCACAAAGACTCAGGGCGGGAATCGAACACACGTCTAAGTTCATATATGCGATTATCGTTATCTCCTTATATTGACATACAAGAAACATCAATACATACCACAATTATGTAAAATTATGAGTAACGTTATAGAATTACGTAAAAATAGAAACGTCGTACATACACAAACAATGATTTATATTTTGAATGTAAACGACCACTCTAAGCGTACAACTTACTTAATGTTAATAAGGACCGAAAAATCACAAAAACCGTGAAGATTAATGATTTCATAACAACCGAGATGGCTTTGAATTTTTATCGATGTAGCGTAAGACGGTAGCTGCACTTTTTTGTTGACACCTTTCGTGGGCGATGATGTATGGAGCAGCGTTTGTCGCGAACTTTGTTGATAAAATAATAAATATCACTTAAAGAAACTACTTTGTTTACGATTAAATATTCCTAGAAGCGGTGAGTTTTTATTAGTCTCATTTGTGAATGAATTAATTTGTTTTTTATTGAAATAGAGTCAAGGGGGCAAAGTGCGCCATACTTTTTTCATAGTTGACTTTGTTGCAATATTTCTTGTGTTTAAGTTCACGAGTGATAATAAGTCATGGTACCATAAGGATCTGTGATGTTTTGCAACAACAACCAATGTCGTGTCATTAGAATCTGACAGCAAATTAATGAATTTTAGCATAAAATTTGAAAACAGTCTGACCAGGCGCACTTTGCCGACAAATCGGGTAAGTGCGCCTTGTATTAATAAAACGTAATATTATAGCATTAGAATAAAAACAGCCTTATATTATTATAAGAAAACAAGCAACAAAACGAATGATATTTACTTTTTTTTCATAGCCACATTCTAGAAGAATCTATGTACTTAAAACCAAATTTCGGCTAAATGCGCCATACAATCTTAAGTCAGAGGCTATGAACCTTTTTTCCAAATATTGATAATCGAGTGTCAAGTATATTTTTTCTTTTATTTACGATGGGAATACCCCATGGTATTCCCATCGTAAATGGAACTACTTAAATATTTGGTATTATAAACGGACTGAAATAAGAAGTTAGTCATTGAAACTAGTTATTAAGTGTAATATTTATTTTCTCGCCTTAAAACAAAAATAGGAAACATGACATTTTTGAACAACATTACGATTTTCTTGAATTTTAATATCTCGTATTGCCTCCTCGTGCTTCCATTACTGCGTTTACCCAGTTTGGCATGCTGTACACCAAGTTTTTTGTACGATTTTGGGGAATATTCCCCCATTCCTCTGTGAGAGCAATTTTGATCTCACGAAGCGTAATTGTTTTACGCATCTCCCTAGCTAGTCCCAAGCATGCTCAATCGGATTGACATCTGGGCTGCGTGCTGGCCACTCCATACGAGTAATGTTCATCTCTTGAAGGTAGTCACTCACAATCCAATCTGTATGAGGTCGGGCATTGTCATGCATAAAAATAGCATTATCACCCAAATTGACCATAAATGGACCAACGTGTTCATTCAAGATTTCTTTTTCAAATTCATTTGCAAGATTTTAGCCGACCATACAAACAAGCAAAGAAACATTGCAAGTTAAATAAAGACTTGTAACAAAGACACATTTTAAAAAGTTTGTAACCTCTGGATTGCGGCGAAGTGCGCCATATAAGAAGTCAGTATGGCGCACTTCCCCAACTATATAAATTTTAAGTTAGAATATTTAACTGCAAAAAAATATATAAATTTTACTAGATAGGAGTGAGATATAGTCAGAAACTTAAAGAAAAATATTTAAATTGTGCATTTACCTCACTCGTATATTGGTAAAAACTAGATTTCTTGAGATTTACGAAGATGATCAACCCATAGTCATCTCTGCTAACCACTTTAAATATCAGTGAAAATAAAATGGCGCGTATCTCAAACTCACATGACTAGAGCCATCTGTGACTTTCACCAAGAACTATGATTTAGTTTGTAGCATCGATATATAGTGTCACTACTAGTATCCAATCGGTAGTTTTCGAGATATTTGTGGTAGGTGCACTTGCCCGGTAGGCGCACTTTGCCACATTAACTCTATATAAAACGTTATCGAAGTATCTTAATATAGTACTCAGTGGTTTTACTTTTAGCTTATAGAATTATTAATTACATTTTTATAAGCTATAAAGGGTATAGAGATACTTGTCATAGTTTGGTCGTAAAAAGTATTAAATAATTAAATGAAGTTGCTTATTATTCCTCTGGATTTAATTTGGATATAACTACATTAACTTTGTAAATTTAAACAGTAGATGGTAAAGCAGAGCTTTCAATAGTTTACGCTATTTAAAAATAAAATGTGACTAGTACAAAAATAAACAGCAATAACTTTCATAACCGGCCAACACGATTACTGTCTAAAAATAAACATACAAACGTCGTTTAAAAAGTAAAAAGAAGCAATTATTGACATAATATTATTTCCAAATAATGATATAAAAAATAAGTAGGAAACCACATCTGTCTGCTCTATTTCACTGGTTGCGCAACTGATACGCATTTCGAGACAACCTTTGGTGTCTCAACTCGGCGACGTGATCCTGCCCCGACTGAATCGAATCTATTGCGTACAACGTTACAATAAAATTGAGGCCGTGATAAACTAAACAGAACCGTAAAATATTATAAAAATATCTTTGTCGTGTATTACTAATATTTCGTTTAAAAAATTGCTCGCAATACTGTTTCATAAACGATTTATTGATTGTTAAGTAATTTTTTTATCGATTTCAAGATTATGCGGTTTTGGGGTTAAATTCTGTTCATAACTTTACTAAAACTGAATCATAGTAATAACAATGTTTTATTCCTTATCATCACTGTGACCTGTGTCCATAATTATATACGAATATAATTTTTTTTAATTGTATACATTTGGGTCGGTTAATGTATTTATTGTAACATTAATGCCTTCATACATTATAATGAACATGAAAATCATATTTAGTTTTAAATAGCATTGTAATAAGTTTAATTTATTTTTGGTCATATACATATTAGTATTTCAAGCAATTGAAATTAAAATTTTATTATTTGATATTATAATATAAATTGATATTATAATCAATTAACTGTTCCATTAAAATAGCAAATAAATTTTGAAATCACTTGTCAGAATTGATCTTTGATTAGTCAAGGTAAATTATGGTTTATTAACAATGAAAGCGCGCTGGCATTTTGACAAGCGCGTATCATCTTTTAGGATTCCCCGAGGCAACAATAATTAGTGCTACTTCGTAGTGTGTAATTTGGTTTGGCCTTATTTGTAATTTGGTTGTCCTACACGCTCTCCGTTTCGACGACTTGACGTGATGGAATTACATTTAAACAAATTGTTTTATAAAAAAGTATTAATCTTGCTTTTTGCAAAAGTTACTTTTGTTTCTTTGTCTAAGAATATAATTTGATTTTAAATTAATCTGATTAAAATTTTGTATAATTATATATATTTTTTGTTAAACATTCTATTTCTAGAATTCAAAAACCAACATAAAATATTAACGGTGAAAGAAGGTTGTTCAAGTGATTTTTCATGTACAAAAAAAACTAGTGTACTTACCTACTTTAGACCACACGACTAAAGTAAAACTTCTTTAGCAATAAGCCTTCAGAATAGGTCTGCACTGTGTCTTAGATATACGAAACGTAGCTGGCTATGAGAGAAAGAGAGAAAGAAAATGTGTGGTCGCACCTCTCTTTCTTGATCTCACTTTTCGTAACGCTCTCGTCACGCATTCACCAGCTTACTCCCCAAGTCAAGCGTGCGCAAAGAAGTTTTACTTCAAAAATTAAGGAACTTCAGTTTTAGCATAGCTGGACCTACTGTAGAAGTTTTGTTCCACCCAGTTTCTTTTTTGTCAAATTTGAAAAAAGCCAACGTTTTAATTGCTATTTTAGTATAGACTAAGCTAAGTTTCAAATTAACGAAAAGGTACTACGGATAGGATAATAATCTATTGATCATAAAAATTCATAACGGACATAAAAATTACGTATAAAATAACTTCGAATTCTGCCTAGTGCAACAGTAATGGTTGCTATAAAAGTAATAGTAGGTAGTGAAGGTACTGTTCTTACTGAATAATAAAAATAACTGCAATTGCGTTAGTCCTCTATGAGCATCGATGTATATTTTATAAGGTACACCGTATGACCGTCGTAATACAAAAAATATGAATACTGTATGAAAGAAAGAAAGATATATTAGATTATCTATATTATGAATAAAATAAAATAAGCCTTTATTTCTGTTCCACAATTTTAGAAATAATAAGATTTTTATATTAATTCATTATCGACAATCAGTTTCAAACAGCTTGTCCTTCGACATAGGCCTCCTCTAAAGCTTTCCACATTGATCTGTCTCTCGCTGTTCTTATCCACAGTGGACCAGCCACTTTTTTCAAGTCATCTTCCCAACGTTTCATTTGTCGCCCTTTGCTTCTTTTTCCACTCCTAGGATACCACTGCGTTATTATATTTGTGAAAATCCTTTACCATATATTGTATAAAAAATGCTTATACGGTTGAAAAATATCATTCAGATTTATTTATTTATTTATTTTTTATTTATTTATACTTTATTGTACATCACAACTACAAATATCATTTACAGACTGTGAAGTACAATGGGCGGACTTATGGCTATTTAGCCATTTCTTCCAGACAACCCAAATATACAAATCCCTACTATGAGTAACTATCGCTATTATCAGGTGTACATGATAACAACCGGGACCGACGGCTTAACGTGCTCTCCGAGGCACGGTGGGGAGACCCATAAGGACTGCACAAACACCCAGACCACGGCAAACATCTGTATGGCCAATACAAATGTTGTCGTGTGCGGGGATCGAACCCGCAACCGCCAGCGCAACAGCCAATCGCAATCCAGTGCTGTGACCGCTGCGCCAACGCGGCGTCATTTACGTTTTTTACACATTTACTATGATTAGGTAGAATTGAGTAGTGAATTAATTAGTAGTAGTGGAGACCGCGTCTTGGTAAACGCAGTCTGGGACGTCCTCCGGCCCGTTGGACCAACGATCTACGTAAGATTGCCGGTGTAGGCTGGATGAGGATTGCGAAAAGCCGGGATGTCTGGCGCGAACTTGGGGAGGCCTACGTCCAGCAGTGGACTGCAATAGGCTGATGTGAGTGAGTGAGTAAGGTGGAATTATGCTCATGTGTCATGTTTTTTAGTTTAATTTGACAATAATAAGGTGACACTTTGGCGCACTTTTCTACAGAAGGCTTAATAAATATCCAAGCAGATGTAAATGGAACACCGAGCTCGGCCCGAGGCTAGGGCGGGGTCCGGACAACACTTTCATATTATTACGGCCGCATTGCACGCACACCGACGCGTAGCGCCGAGCACACCGCCGCGCACACCGGCACGGCTACGATTAGATCGCAGCGGACATGAGCCCGCGCACGCGATCCGACCACTTTCAATGATTCGTTAGCGAAATCATTAGGAGATGTAATGTCGGCGCATTGTAATACGTGTTTATGGTTATTTAAATGATTTATTTTTATTGATTGTTTTTGCCTTGTTGCGAGACAGAAAATAATGATGGTTGTATGAATAAGGCTACTATTATACCCCGGCATTGCGAAGGTTAATATCCACTACTACGTAATTTGAATGTTTGGTAATGGAATTTGTGACGAGAAAATGAGTTGTCAAGTTTGTTAAACTAGTGCATTCATTATTTAAAATCCGGGCAACGTTCGTATGTAGACAAGTTTGGGCGGTTGTGTTGAGTGCCATGCGCGGATGAATGATGAATGCGATTTTATAATGTATTTAGATCACTGACTATTACACGTGATATAACTAATCTAAATTCCTCCATTAAACACAAAATGTCTCACGCTTTTCCGTTTTCGGCAACACATTAAAGAAACAGAATAATTTATGTTACGATATTTTATTTACTCTGCAAATTGATTATAATTGCAAAAATCAAATTATTGCTGTCAATAACACCGCCAAAATATAAAAATGTCGCAAAATCAATAATTTAAAGGTTAAAAGCCTTGAGAAGCACACGTACAATTATTGATAAAACATATACCTAAATGTTTGGCCACAATTGAAGAAAATTCGGGGTTATAAAATTTTACAATTGCAAAAGTACGGTTCTTGGTACGAATGTCTAAATGAGAAATCGCGTGGCCAATTGCCCACCAACGAATATCCGAACATTTCACCACTAATGCCTACGTTTCCAGTTCTTTATTGTCTCATATGGCCTGGATGGGTGGTCTCTCCATAATAAAATAAATACACACCTATCCTAATTGAGGCCGGAAAATCTAGGTACTCATACAATCATACGAATAGCAATATTGTCAGTAAAACAAATGCGACCATGTCTTTGTATTCTCAATTAAAAGCCGGATCTGTATTTTTCTATTTGTATTTATTTATCATTATTCATCTGCGAAAGTCCTTGTAACTGAATTTGAATTATTAAATACCTTCGAGGTATAGGTATATTAATGGCTTGTAAAGTGTAATATTAAAAAATAAATAATGAGAATTCAAGCTAAAGGAAATAGTTTCGAAAGAAAACTAAAATATTTTATTAGAAGTCGTTTTTTCAATTACTGTTGTTATAAGACAATTAAATTTAATATAGGCTATCGGATGGTTTTATCAAAGCAAGTAAATATCTCAACTTATTAATAGATAAAGAATTTGTCGGAGGAATAGAAAAACATAATTATACTTTTTTATTAATCTTAATTTATTAACAACCGCTCTGATGTAGTGGTGCGAGTAGTTGACTAAGACACCGATGGTTTGCAGGGTTGTGGGATCGATATTTGTATTTGTACAAATATTTCTCCGTTTGGATGTCTGGCCTTGTGGGTCTCCCCACCGTGCCTCGGAGAGCACGTTACGCCGTCGGTCCCGGTTGTTGTCATAAATACCTGATACTGATCGTTACTCATAGTAGGGACATATTAGCTCCAATACTTCTCCTACATGAAGAAAGAGGGCTATTCCCAAAAGTGGGATTTTACAGGCTGAATGCGTGAATGCAAATGGTTCATTTATTAAATATCAATATATATATGACACATCACTAACTGTGATTTTTCAGCAACCTGTAAAATTGGTCCTTAATTCGTATTATTTTTATTTTTGTGTTACCCACACATGAGGAAATTCGAAAATGTTTTTTATTATCATATCAAATTTTCGATCCAGCGGGATTTGAACCCGCACCTCCCGACAATCCGCTGGGTATAGATCTATAGCTTAACGGCTAGAGCACCGGACACGGATTGTCGGGAGGTGCGGGTTCGAATCCCGCTAGATCGAAAATTTAATATGATAATAAAAAACATGGTCCTTAATTATTTTATGGAAACGAAGCAATTAAACTATATTAATGAGTGTATTAGATAACTTTATCGCAAGAAATTTATTATTCGTTATCTACGTTACCAGTACTACTGCACAGTATCACAGCGGCATGTATGCAATAAGTTATGTTTAATTGACATAGCTCTTATTAAAAGCGTAGATACAATTTATTTCAAGTTGCAGGTTCCGGGTCAGATAATTTTTTTGATACAGTCCTACTTATTATGACAAGTCTTGTGCCAGGGGTGCAATAAGATGCCAAATCAAGGCGAGTAGAAGTTGTTTTCCGCTGTCATCTTCACACGGAATACCGCTTACCCGCTCATTAAGTTCGCATGCTGTCCATCAGTGAGATTATTGCAATTATTTAAATTCACACCTTCGAAACGCGAAAAAGTCTCTTTTTACATTTAATATTTCGTAAGAGCGAGGAAATGACGTCTCATTCGAAAGGTATAATTAGGGACAACCTTGGGCTTCAGGGTTGAACCGGGTTTATGTGCTTCTGACATTGTAACGTTGACGTGATAATTGTGAGACGTTTCGACATGCATTATGTTCATCGCGAAATCTTCAACTTTAATTGATGTCGATATTTGTAAAGCGTGAACTAGCGTCATTGAACTCTTAACATCTGCTTCCATTTCAATGAGTCATTTAAGCATTACTCATCGAAATTGTGCAATATTTAGCTAACGTAATTAAGACTATCACTTGTCATCATAACAGGAAGATAATACAAGTTGTCTTCATGTTGCGCTCTGAAAGGTGAGCAAGGATCGAAACGAATTACAACATTGGTATACTCATGGAAGCAAGCGGTTAGTTAATTCTCCGTCCGAAGCTTCCGCGTAAGCGAGCCCTATATAGAACATTTACAGACTTACAAGAGTCGGGAATGGACATGATGTAGTCCAACAAGCCGCTATCACTTCCCTCGCTACCTTGGGCACGCCCAGGGCACTAACCCTAGTCGCAATACCCTATTATGCATCCAAAGTACCGCGCGCACACGCGCACCGTTAAAATATGTAGGTGTAGTGGTTCCTCAAGTAAAATAGATGGCTACCCTCCCTTTCACTAGCGAAACAGTGCCATAGTTATAGCCGAGACAAAGCTTTGAAGAGAAACTCAACTTAATTATCTTAGAAATAAAGTAATTTGTCAAGCTGGTCATGTTCAAAGCTTAGTGCGTATGATCTTGAAAATACGGAAAATAAAAGTTATTTCAGCCTGAATATTTCACATTCCTGCAAATTATGAACCTATTTCCAAGTCGTAGATGACAAGTATAAAGTATCTAATTAGGAAGTAATAAAAATTGTAATTCCAGATAGAAATAACGAGTCACTGTTCAATACAAATGAAATCCGTTCCGAATGTTCGCTTCTCAAGGTCGCCGGCCGTACTATAGATAGTGCAGGTTTCGAGCGAGGTATATATCTATATATTGATAACAGATAAGGCTGTCACCGTCGGGGCGGTGGCTGGGCACTAAATATCGGCAGTGATATAGTGTGCGACGCGGCACGGCGTCTACTCGGTTGCGAAATTAGAGCGGCAGCGCGCGCGCTCCGAGTTGCGCGTGCCGCGGTGCGCGGTGCGTACGTCGTAAGCCGCTAATAAATCCGATAACGACTGCAGAATGAAATGATGCTTGACCCGAGCCGTTGTGAGGCAATTTATCAAATATACTTACAGTGGATTGTTAAAAGATTATTTATTATATTAACCTATCAATCAAGAGCCACTCAGAGCTTTGATCTACAAGAACTGTAATAATTTAGGTTAACGTATCGTTAGAACAAAAAATTACCATGAGTTGTTATATCTTATGACGATAAAAATATAATTTATAAAAGAAACACTAATAAATAAAAATATAATTGAAATTGTTTACTGTAGTATCTAAGAAGTAAAATTATAATTAGTTACCACGTTTTAACTTTACATAATTAATAATTTATCGTAAATTGAACATTTTTTTTTTGTTGGAATTGAACTATTTGTCTTAGACTTTACTGTTTTAAGTAATATTTACTTTTTAATTTTTTTTAAAGTCAATTTTATACCTTTTTTGTGACAAGTGGCCGCCAGAGGTCGAAATTCGACCATAATTAAACAATTAAATTGAAGAAACCTTTTTTTTTTAAATTTGACTACAGACTGACAATCACCAAAAGAGTATAAATATGCGTGAGTATGTCAAATACATGGTAGTGTGTGTAATGTTTTTTTTTAATTAATTTAATATATTTTAGTAGTTGTAGAAATATTCATAAATAGGAGATAAACTATTGTAAAATCATTATATCAGAACAATTTAGGATCTCTTTCTATTTCTTATACGAGTATATAAAACTCTCGTGTCACAATGTTGGCTGGACCGATTTTTATGAAATTTTGTGTGCATATCGGGTAGGTAGGATTAAGGGGATAATAACATATATGGCAAAAAAAAACGTTTGCGTGGTCAGCTAGTGGAATATATATAGTTCAACTTTCGTGAGCTAGATCTACCAGACTGCTCGCATAGCTCATTCTAGATCAGGTTTCATGTATTTTAGGTCTTCTCGAGGCATTTTTAGGTAATTTCAGTAATACGAACTTATCTCCTGTTTTACCAAACAGTATTTCCGCAAACGCTTAAAAACTTATTATGTTATATGAAATGAGACTATACGTGAGAGAACGAAAGTAACCTACACAGCCCACAGAATTATCAAATTGAAGTGGCAGTAGGCTGGTCACCTGTGTGGTAGGACCGATGGCCGTTGGAGTAGACGTGTCCTGGAGTGAAGACCGCGTGTAGGCAAACGCAGTGTGGGACGTTCTCCGGCCCGCTGGACCGACGATCTACGTAAGATTACCAGTGTAGGCTGGATGAGGATTACAAAAAAAGGCGTGAACTTAGGGAAGCATATGTCCAGCTGTGGACTGCAATAGGCTGAACTGACTCACTGAGTGAGACGTTGGTAGAGAACAAATTTTACGATAGAGCCGGACTAAGTTGGTCTAATAAATCTCACAAGTTCAAAAAGTTAAAGTCTTTCGAAAGCCCTTAAAACTTCTTGATAGGGCTCTGTCGTAAAATTAGTTCTGAGTAGACGTTTACTAATTGTTATATATGTTTTAATTTAATTCTATATCTTTTTAATTATATCTCTCTGCCAAATTTCAAGCTTATAGTATAAAAATTGAAGGACTTTCATACAAACTTGTCAGAGCCCTTAGAACCCTTTACTCCGGCCCTGTCAAAAAACTTCTTAGCGGACGACTACTAACTATAAACTACCTTCCTGACGAATCACATCTTAATGCGTCCAGCAGTTTTTAAGATTTTGTGATTAATCAATGACCTAACAATTTTATATACGAGTATAATAGTATATAGAAGATAACAAGTTCCAAAAATAGATTAAATTATACTCATATTGACATTAACAGCAATCAGACCAGTCTCATAACTGGAGAAAGACGCACAAGAGGGGTTAGAGCTTAATTCGTCACAAATGGAACTTAAGTCAGTATATCATTGGTGGGCAAAATACTGTTTCATACGTTATCCAAAACACTGTTAAATATTTAGTGTCTATTGACAGTTTAATATAGTATTAAGCTTAATAAAATGAAATATAAAAAGTTCATTTTTACTACAGGTTATTTTTATAAAACTTGATGCATATAAGAGAAACGTATAAACAACAAATGTTAAAACAATATACAAACCGGTTCTGAACGTTAAATGACAAAAAAAATCTCTGAAGAAATCACAGAAATTTATATTCATATAAAACAAAAACATAATCTTCTGAACATAAAGTTTTATACGTAAATTGAATATTTTGAACAGTCCAAAATTACGTACAATTGTAATTAATTTACATCTGTTGATTATATTAACGTAATTAAAGATTACTCGATATTCAACAGTTAACATTGCTGTACAGGGATAAAGGATTGAGGTCAGTCGGACTGGACCTTTCACATCACATTACGGACAAGTGATTTAAGAACCGTCATAAGAGACCAGTCTTAAAATGGTCAAACATTAAATTCAGAAGAACTCAATATATTGTATGTATTGATTATTACGGTTCGATCACCGCACATGACAAACATTTGTATTGGCCATACAGATGTTTGTGTTGGTCAGGGTGTTTGTGCAGTCCTTGTGGGTCTCCCAAGAGTGCTTCGGAGAGCACGTTAAGCCGTCGGTCTCGGTTGTTATCATGTAAACCTGATAGCGATCGTTACTCATAGTAGGGAATATATCTCCCAACCCGCATTGAAGTAGCGTGGTGGATTAAGTTCTGATCCTTTTCCTACATGGGGAAAGCGGCCAATACCCAGCAATGGGATATTACCACAGAAATAGTAATAATACCCTTGTATTTCTGTGGATATTACAGGCTGAAGCTTATAAATAAAATAAAGACTATATTTTGAGTTGGACAAAGTTATATACCTGTGCAAAATTTCATTAAAATTGGTCCAGCAGTTATTTTATATTTTATTTTATTATAGGACAAAAATGTAATATCTATTAATAATTTTGAAATCTTTGCAATTGTATAATATTTTCAGATATTACGTATTATACTTGTTTTAAACAGTGGTTCGGAATTACAATTTATTGTTTTTAATGAAATGTAACATTTTGTTTAATTATCAGAAGTAGTGTTTCTGACGCACCCAAGCTAATATTAACAAGTAAAATGTTACGATTCTGTCGCTGTTGTTTGACCTATAGCATTGTATATAGCTTCGTATAATGAAATCGGTCAATTTGTGGCACGCTTTGCGAATTGAGACTTTCAAGGTTTTGTATTGACATGCATGGCTTTTAAACTTTCCAGGTATAATATACTTACAAAATAAATTGTTTGATCCTAATCTATATCAAATTATAGAGCAGTGTTACAATAGATAAAATTTATTAAAAGATTCTTTGATATAAGGTCTAAGCGATCTACAGAATGTAACTGACATTAAATTTTTGTAAATCTTAAACACGAAAGTAATTAATTTGTCTTAAGATTAAAATTATATGTAACCTTTTTCGTTTCCTGTCAAATTGTTAAGGACTCGGTCCAATCCAATATGCATTAAAACTGTACAAAACATTTCTATATTAAAATCAGCCTAGCCTATAATTAATGATTAGTATCGATAACACAGAGGAATGCAAAGCGAACACTTAATGCTTAAAAGACAGGACATGGAGAAACCAATTAGTATTTTTAGAGTTAAGATGTTTTTATAAATATATTAATAGGTAATATTTTTTACACATCTGTACAATACTTTTGTTATATAATGGCATTGACCTTAGTATATTAGGTACCTACTCATTAAAATAATCATTTGACAAAACTAGATGTGATTTCAGCAAAATATTGTTATAATGTACATGTTATATTAAAAGTAATAATAATTATTATAATAATTTATTTGCTCTAATCATTACATACATTATATATAATCTATACGATATGACGGTAAAACGAAGTATTGAATAGTGCATAGTACCTAACATTGTTTAAAAGAACACTATCCAATTTAGTTAAGTAGGTCATAAAATAAGACTAGTTTATACTTTATAGACACAGCGCAAAATAACGAACCATTCTACTGTTAAAGGCGGTAACCCTCCAATTACCCTGTATCATTACCGTAACGTACCCTACGTTAGGGTAATGATACACACGCTAAACGTAAAAGATAAATGATCGAGCGCACAAATTAAACACCCACGTTGATCGATCGGCTCTCTTCATTTTTGTACCCGCAACATTTATTAATCATGCGGCCGGTAATCTTGTGAAATTTATTACCTCTAAGCGAATCTGCCTATAGATTTATCAACGAAATGTGTGGGCTAAGATACCTTAAATTGTGCATAAAAATACTGGATACGACTGTTAGAACGTATAATGAAAATTGTAATAGGTATAATAGAGTGCTGTTAAAATAGAATCTTCTTTCAACTTTTTCTTTGTATAACTAGGTCGGCAAACAGGCTTCGGCTTACTCGACGGTAAGCGATTACCGCAGCCTTTAGACGCCTGCAACACCATCAGAATATTCGCAAACGTATTGCCGGCCCTACCTCCGACCCTCCCCAGGAGTTCTGGCTAACTCTCACATGAACACAACACTGCTTGAGAGCAGTATTATTTCACTGTGATCTTCTGTAAGGTTTAGACACTTACCCAGTCGGGCTGTTTCAGATTTTGAGCAGGATATTTCCTGCTGTGCCCTACCAAAATAAAACCTAAGTTTACCCAGGTTTTGAATGAAAGATAAAAGGTACACTTCTTCAAAAATGTTAAATTATATGCTTACGCTTCAGCCTGTAATATCCAACTGTTAGGAATAAGCCTCTCCCCATGTAGGAGAATGATCAGAGCTTAATCCTATACTAATATTAGTTTCTAAGTTTTCCTATGTTACTAACAATTTAATGGATGTAAATCTGAAATAAATATTATCACGATCACGATTCAGCCTGTAATATCCCACTGTTGGGCATAGGCCTCTTCCCCATGTAGGAGAAGGATCGGAGCTTAATCCACCACGCTGCTCCAATGCGGGTTGGCGGATATATTCCCTACTATGAGTAACGATCGCTATCAGGTGTACATGATAACAACCGGGACCGACGGCTTAACGTGCTCTCCGAGGCACGGTGGGGAGACCCACAAGGACTGCACAAACACCCAGACCACGGCAAACATCTGTATGGCCAATACAAATGTTGTCGTGTGCGGGGATCGAACCCGCAACCGCCCGCGCAACAGCCAATCGCAATCCATTGCTGTGACCGCTGCGCCAACGCGGCGTCTATAATAAATATTATAATTATTATTAATCCACCACGCTGCTCCAATGCAGGTTGGCGGATAGGTGTATTCCCTACTACAAGTAACGATCGCTATCAGGTGTACATATAACAACCGGGCCCGACGGCTTAACGTGCTCTCCGAGGCACAGTGGGGAGACCCACAAGAACAGACATCCAAACCGGAAAGAAATATTTGTACAAATACAAATATCCAATCCAAGCGGAAATCGAACACGCAAACTGCACCACTAAACCAGAGCGGTTGTTTATTAATTAATTTGTATATATAAGTAGGTGTTAATTAATTGATATAATATTGTAATCTAAATGACTGTTACAGTCATATCCAGTTCTCCTATATTACGGTCTCCGTATAATAGAGATGACCGGCCACCGACAATTAGCCTACGCGCATTAATTACGCGAAATAGGTACAAAATCGATACGTCCGGCTTTCTAATTTAATTTAGAACATAAATCTGACATGACGGAAGAACAAGGTTGAGATTACTTTTAATTTTGTTTAAAAAACTACATACAATAATAAATAATCAGTTGATTCTTAAGGCAGATTTTCATATTAATATGAATAACGCACCGTTTTGAAAACTTATAATAATTTATACAGGCTAATGAATTTGTTGATAACACCAACTAAAGAACAATACTAATTTATATAAGTGAAAGCTGTAGGCTAAGCTCTTACTGAAACAAATTGATCTTTTATTACACACAAAATTAACACGTGAATTTAACCGTAATGATAAATGATTAATATCAAATGAAGTGTATAATTAATTTTACCTCCTTATTTCATGTGCAATATTATTAGAACGATCTCAATTCCGAAGGCGATATAACGGTAAGGCGCGAATGGAATCAAACCCGCTACGTTATTCGAAGACCCCACGCCGCGGAAGATAAACAATGTGCTCCTAACAAAGATATCACTTTTATGGAAAATGCTTAGAGCACATTGAATTTACTTGCTTGTAATAAATTAATGTGGATTACTTATCGATATATTTCAAAGCTAATAATGTAATTAAAATTAAACCATACATTGACTTATTAGTTACTGGCTGATTAATTTCAATTTCATTAATTCTGAAAATAGTGACCTATAGCTTATTTTGGATTTCCAGCTATCTACTCGTATCTACATTCTACATACCAAATTTCGTTACAATCTATTTAATAAGTTTCTTGTGAAATAGTAGCAAATATCTATCCAACCTAACAAACTTGCATTTCTTATATTAGTAGGATATAATGGAATTATGGTTGAATACTTTTATAACGTTAAGGTCCTGTAAAGACCGTATATTTTTGGTAAAGGTTATCTTACATATAAGCCATTGTACAGAGAGAATTTATCAGCAGAAAGTAAAATAGCTCCTGTTCTGTTTTACCGCAACAGTAACTTTTGATATCACAGTTCTCACAGAAAAAAAATAACTGCTCCAGACTGGGTCATTCTATTTTTTTGTGTTTATTATATAATCAGGATATGGTTCGTTTAAAGAAAAAAGAAAAAAAATTATTTGCGAAAAAATATATTGCGGTACGAAGTTTGCAAGGTCAGCTAATTACTAATAATTTTTACTTTTTATCTAAATAACTGTACCGAGTTACAAAATAAAATTATAATAGAGGTATATAATAATAGGATATATAATTATATTGCGTCTATAAAGAAAAGAAGTGTTTTTCTTTATATTCCTTAAATCCTTACGTTTCTTTCTAACTTTTATGAATTAACTACGTTGTGGTTGACTGATTAGTGCTACTCTGCAAAGGCCTCTTTCTTCATATGGAACGGGAACGGACGGGAAGGTTTGGAGCTTGCACTACCCTGCTCTACTTTGGTTGGTGAATAATTTCTCTACAACGAGTAACGATTTCTATCTGGTGTGAATCGTAGCAACCGGGACCGACAGCTAGACGTGCTAATGTTGTAAGCATATTCGAAGCTTACGCGCTCTTGAAGAAGGGCGGGAGGGCCCACAAGGACAGCATTCAGTTCAGAAACAAATATTTTTATCAATATCCCGAGCGGGAATCAAACCTGCGACCGCCAACGTTTTTCAAGCAACTACACACACCAATAAACCAGAACAGTTGTGAAAACTACGATATACTATGATAGTAAAACTTATTTATAAACGACATAAAATAATTTCTTGTTTCAAAACAATATCAGTGTCTGTCGTCTAGGCACCAGGCTGCCATAACAGGTAAGGATGTGGTAGCATCAGATACGGAGCGAGCAATCTGATAGCCGTAGATCGAACACTTGCGAAGCGCTATCGTGTCCATTATCTGTATCTCGGTTCTTTATTGTATAAAATCGTCGCACAACCTGCCCTGTAACTGTATAGCTTTCCAATTTACTGACCATATTTTAATACTTAGCTTTGGATTAATAAACAAAACTTATAATGTGCTATAATTAATGAAGAACTACATAGCTGTATACAACGCAAATACACTAAATTGGCTTCGAATTCTAAACACGCAATTCACAATTGAAGTTGATCAATCCGTTTCCATTTTACTTAAGAGGACCAGCCGTTGATATAAATCTGTCAAACAAACGTCGTAAGTCGGAAAGTTTCGATACGTTTGTTACATAAATATCCATTATTTTAACAAGCCGTACCGGTAAGTTGCTTTTCGATATAATCTACCTAAGCTCATTGATGTTACCGCATCTTATCCTTTAATATAAATAAAACCCTTTGTTTGTGTTGTCTAAACGTATTCTCTGAAAATAAAATAATAAGGACTCATAAGTCAGTTGTTAAATTCATATCTGTTAAGTTTATACGTGCGACACTTTCTGTGGTCTGTGTGCGACACAATGCGGTGTTGACCTCATGATGTGTACTTCACCAGTAGCAGGTGATAAACGTTGCTGAAATTTGTGGATCTTATAGCCCAGAGCAGTGGTACAGATGATGGAAAAGATGAGCGGTTGGTAATGTTGATTAGCGAGGGTTGCTGGAGACCCGCTTGGTGTCAAGTTAAGCATCAGCCCCGGGTACATAAGTCTAAAAAAATTAAGTTTGAAGTAAATTAGTGAATTAAGATGGCCTAAAATGTCTCCTTCTTCTTTTATCATCTATACATATAAAAATCAATTGCTGTTCGTTAGTCTCGCTAAAACTCGAGAATGGCTGGACCGATTTGGCTGATTATGATCTTGAAATATTGGTGGAAGTTTATGGAAGGTTTAAACGATGAGAAACATACATAATAAGTAACGGAAAATACTAAAAACGACAATTTAATTTTCCAATACAAAATGTTCCTAGCGGGGAAATTTAATATCTTTTGTCAAAAACGTTGTCAATTGGTTGTCAAATATTTATAGGTGCGTTCAGAAAGTGTTTTGTGTATATTTTTCACAAATATACGTAGGTGATACGAAGTTCACCGGCCCATCTAGTTTTAAAATAAAAACTAAACTCATTTTACTCAAAATTATAATTAGAGAATGAAATCCTTGGTCGCCTTGGGTATATACGAGTAGGTCTTAATTGTTCACTCATGTAAGTTTTCTAGGACTTTTTACTACAACGATTGAAATTTTGGTCTATTATATAACCAAACTGAACTACGTCTTTCATCTTAGTCATCAATATCACAAACAAAATTTTAGTTTGAATTTTTGATTTTACTGTACCTTCTATACTATCTAAAATGCTAAGTTGTAACCTATTCTCCCTTAAATTTTATGGCGTACCTAAAAATATAATCTATGATTTCTTTACATCTTTTTAATGTTATATGAGCCACTTATACAGTCTAAAGCTCAATATAAAGCTACGAAAACTATATATAATATTTATACATGTCTGAGACATTCATTAATTCAGAACGAAAAAGGAAGTTTTGCGCGGCATCCTTAGTTTTGCGGCACTGTCGCGCTACGCGGTCAAGATGACAAGATGTCGACGCTTCGCACGATTGTGAAGAACTTTGTGAAAATCATTAACTTAAATTTTGACGACGCATTAGCGCAGCGGTCACAGCACTGGCTGTTGCGCTGGCGGTCGCGGGTTCGATCCCCGCTCACGACAAACATTTGTATTGGTCATAAAGATGTTTATCGTCGTTTGGGCGTTTGTCTTTGTGTATTGTGTGTGTTTCCGAACCCCCGACACAGGAAATAATCCTAATGGAGGGCGTTTAGTGTGAAGCGTTTATTTATTATATTATTAAAACGAAGATATGGCAATTACGACGTAGTTTCTTTGGTCGATTATCCCACTATTCGCCCACATGAAGTCTGATGGTAATTAGAATAATGCTATCTTCGATACCTATATAAAACTAAACGCTTTGAAACTGCGATGATTTGATACTATAGTATAGTGTTAAGGCATGAGGAATTAATGCAGTAGTTTGATTTGCAACTCATACATCTACGATGTTTTACTGAGCGTTAATTCTAAACTAGTAGGCGTTCAGAATATCATCCCTTCTAGGTGCAGAAACAGTAAGATTCAAATATTTTGTTTGCTAAAATAAGGTGTAGTGAATTTATGGATCGCCTGTCGGTTATGCCTTTGTACTGTTACGGAGATCTGTGATTTCCCACTCATATTGTAGAACAGGTTTTATATTATGGATTAAATGTCTACTATTTTTATTCTCAAATGATTCCTATGTAGTAGATTGTTTAACATTTCTGTGGTTAAAAAAGCGAAGTTGAAGAAGAAGCGTGAAGTGTAAGTAACCACTGCTGAATTTTATTTTATTTTTAGATACGGTTTACTAGTTGTTTATTGCTAATTTGATTCGCTTGTAAGTCAAAAGATACTGTCGTTTTTAAACTAATCAGTACAGTAAATTAATTAAAAAAAAATCTATTGCGATTTACCGCTCGAAATTAAATTAAACAGAAAATAGACATAAGCACTATATACCTATATCTAATTACAGCGACGCTCCCTCTACTGACATAAACAAGATATAGTCGCAATATTTTTTTAATCAAAATATTCCATAAGTAATGCAAATAGTTACTACAGGGAAATTTGTAAATTTTCCAACAAAATTTTAGTGTAAATTTATAATTACACCTTTGTAACCCCGGTATTATGGAGATACAAATGTTAAAAAAAATATTATAAAGAAATTTATTACAGCCAGGAGCTAGAACTTCGAAGTACCAGTTTATGCTGGACACGGTCTACCGATAGGCACCGCGGGACGCTCCTGAATGCCCACGCATTAACATCACTACGGACACTTTGATTTAGAAACCCCTTATTCTATAGATTTCCTAATGAATAGCATTAAGATGAGAGCCTGCATGACCTAAATAAAATTATCTTTGTAATTTAGAAATATATATCCGTAAGTTACTTGAAAGGTAACTAGAAATAAATAATTTTATGGAATGAATCATACAATGATAATAATTGATTATAAATTTTTGATATGTGTATATGGCTTTTTAATCGACTTCCAAAAAAGGAGGAGATTCTCATTTCGATTGTATTTTTTGATGTGTGCTACCTCAGAACTTTTGACTGGGTGAACCGAACCAATGATGTTTTTTAATCGAAAGGTGGTCCCATTTAAATTTAATTGAGTCCTGACAAGTACTTTTCGAGTTATATCTAATAATAATGCGTATTTACTTGACTATTTTTCCGTCAACCTACATAATATTATACCGCATAAATTTTCACTAGGTATACCGATTTTGATGATCTTATTTCAATCGAAACCTGATGCTTGTTTTATGGTCCGATTTATATTCGATCGAGATCTTATGATAATTTTTGAGTAATCTTTGATAACGCGTATTTACTTGACAAATTTTTAGTCTACCTACGTTGTATTACTGGCCGATGTAATTGATGTCGGTTTTTTTTCGTTTGCGAGCAAACACAATTATATATACGTATTATAAAGAAGACAAATTGAATTCTAGTTTAACAAGTTGAGTTAAATCGTAAAATATATTTTATGATTTGCAATTTCTAGTCAGATACCTGAACTGAGCGGTATTAAGTCCAGCATCCAAGCGTAATACATTTACGTCAGCACTACAGCGAGTATAAAAGGTAGGGATTTATCAAAGCCGGGAGCCGAGAAGTGTTTGAGAGTTATTTATGCGGAACAACACACAGATGCACGCTGCGGGACACCGCTGAATGCCCACGCCGACAACACTGGGGAGTTTGATTTTGTTCACATCATTCGAATTATTTTTTTAATCCAAAATCTAGCAATAATACGACATAAGCCATCTTTAATTATATTCTTACAGATATAAATGATATGTGTTTTTAATTTAGCTTAGCGTTCGTACAATACATATTTAGGAAAAACATATATAATTAAACTGAACTGACAAGATCTGTACCTAAACCTGGGTGTCCTTATAAGAGAAGGTTGACTTGACCGCCACGCTGCTTTACTTCAGGATGCTGCTTCAAGGATACTGTAAGTGTTTGCGACAATGACCGGAACTGACTTTAAGTAAAATATTTCTTAGTTTCGCCTCATAACTCGTAATACAGTTTTTCTTTACTTTGTTTTGTAGATAACGTAAGCCCATTTAGTAGAAAACCGGACTTTCCAAAGAATTCAAAGACTATTCGCTACAAATCCAAAAACTATCAACGACAATTTCTATAATTTTTCTGTTTAGAATTAATTCTAAAAACTGCTGATATTATATATGAAATATTATATTATTAATATTATATTGAAAATGATATATTGAAAATAAAATACGAAAAATGTAGCTCAGTGTATCATAGATATCGCTCAGGTAATTTTTAATAAAAGGAGAAAAAAATGTCAGCTTAGCTGTATATATTGCATTAAAGATATTAAATGCACATCGTGCTTTTTACCCTTCGCCTTAAGCATGTATAAATATTCATCAAAACCTACACCATTAATCTTAACCGTTTCATCCGATATCAAATCCCCATAAATCGTAAGCATTGATACTTTCAGGATCCCCAATACATTTCCAAGCGAACAGTTCTCACACGTAACGAATATATTCGCTCGTTACATAGCGTAACAACTGATAACCTCGAGAATAAGCAATTACCTTAGCCCCGCACCTTTGTCCCGCGCTGTCCCGCGCATCTGTCCCGACCAAACTAGGAAGTACCTAACAAACAATACCATAAACAACACACGGGTGGTACTTAACTAGTTTATCTGTACCATATTATTATAATACAAGTGCATTGCCCTGGCTCTTTCGTGCAGCGTTTATTATTGTTGACAAACAAGATTTTAATGAGTATTCAAGTATTTTATTATAAGTCTTACATATTAATATATTTATGTTATATAGTATAGATGAGTTTTATTTTTATATTTGTTTTGTAATTTTAAAAACAGTTTATAATTATTCATTCATCAAGTAATCAAACCACAATAATGTAGCGAAGTTCTAGTACTCATTAGAAACCTATACAAACAGGACGAAGCAATATAAATTGCGTAATAGCCTGGCATGTTATCTAAGAGCTCGGAACACGCAAAATGTGTCCTCAGAGAGACAGGAGTTTGAAAGCGAATAAGGGGACCTCTGTGGCTATTGAGATGTTACTCGCAGGCCAGGCTGACATGCGTATAGTCTATGAACACACCTTTTGCAGCTTAAAGTATGTAAGCTACACATTCAATAGAATGTTAGTGATGTTCTTCAGACGAAACAAAGCCCGGCCACAGACGTTGAGACGGAATCTTGATATATTACAGCCCTCGGTACGCGGCTAAGAATCTTAAGTGAAAATGGAGTACGAATATTAAGTATATTTAAAGTTACTGTTTAAATATTAAAATGCAAAATATTCTTAATAAAACACTTTCGAACATAAAGAGTAAGTT
Source organism: Melitaea athalia (assembly GCA_905220545.2). NCBI lineage: Eukaryota > Metazoa > Arthropoda > Insecta > Lepidoptera > Nymphalidae > Melitaea > Melitaea athalia. The sequence goes on from HG992193.1 coordinate 11,785,545, forward strand.
TTGGCACTATAAATGTTTAGAGTAATATATTTGATATAACTAGTTTTTGAAGTGAAGCTTATTTAGGTGCATGAGGAGTAAAATTTGAGCGACCGGTAACGCGGCAGCGTCAGGGACGGTCAGTACTTGGATGGGTGACCGCCTGGGCGTGACGCGCATGACGTTGGCTTTATGTTTTTTTTAAAGTTTTTTTTTGTATTTTAAATTGGCTTTTTTTAAATTAGTTTTAGGGTTCCGTACCCAAAAGGTAAAAACGGAACCCTATTACTAAGACTTCGCTGTCCGTCCGTCCGTCCGTCACCAGGCTGTATCTCAAAAACGGTGATAACTAGACAATTGAAGTTTTCACAAATTATGTATTTCTATTGCCGCTATAATAACAAATACTAAAAACAAAATAAAATAAATACAAGGAGGGCTCCCATACAACAAACGCGATTTTTTTTTTTCTTTTTTTCTCGATATCAATAATGGCAACTGGTAGGAACTTGAAATACTCACAGAATACTCAGTTGTATTTTTACTTTAATAATAAATAATTAAATTAAAATTAAAAAATATATATATTTAGGGGGCTCATACAACAAAAGTGACTTTTTGCCCGATATTAAAATTAATGTACCTCCTGTCGTTTACCTAGTCAATGGTACGGAACCCTTCGTGCGCGAGTCCGACTCGCACTTGGCCGATTTTTTTTTAATTATTTTGTCATAGAAGTTTCACTTCTGATATGTCTTCTTTGTACGCAACGCATTTTTTTTATATATTTAATAATATTATAATCGAGACAAAAAGTGCTAATCCGCAACGGTTACAATACAAACACGTGAATCATATCATACGCATTGAGACTTACAGTAAGATTTATACCTAATCACAGATGTAGTTGACGTTAAAAGACATAACAACAGAGCTGTCTGTACTTTCCGCTACGGTTTTCTTTCTAGCGACACCTTATTTTAATTTCGTATTAATATTAATGTCACGTCAATACTATGATGGATTGCGGTTCATTTTTCCCACAAAGCAGCTTATGAGTTGATCGATAAAAGAAAAATTAGAAAAAAACTCTATTTAGATATAACTAGAGTGTGATAATATTTATAATATGTCAGAATAGTCTCACGTTTTATAAATTTATGGCTTACCTAACGATTTCATTTATATTAACTTTAGTCTGAATCGATAATGTAGTGACTTTATTGTCATAACAATCACAGGATTATAACAAGTAAAGTTATTGAATTCAATAAGATCTCCATATAGGTATAGGTTAAGGAATTATAAGCTGATTTTAATGACTAAGCCCTTATCATAAAATATCGTAAGTTGTGATTCATAACCATTAGAGAGTGATAGTTTTAGCGGTAACGCAAATGATAGAAACAAATACTTAAACAAAAGTCGTATGTACTTCTGTATGGTTTAAGAGATTCTAATTACCTACTTATTTTGTCCATCACGAAAACAGAAAAAATGGAAATCATTAAAAATTCTGGTATTTTACAGACTATCCATATCTATAAGCCACGTAATCTTTTAATATAAAATAGCATATTTATTATTCCAATTATTTGTTATTATTATATCCTTATCGCTGTTCTAAATTTATATATGTAAAGAACATTTCGAAAACGTAAGTCATTTGGCTATTGTAATTTCACAATTCGCTTTATAATTGTACAAGTCTCAATACGAGCGTGACTGAGCGCAAATATCAAACACACTAATTTTATTGACATGAAATTTAACACCAAACAATAAGGTATTAAACGTGTCAATAGTGAAACTGAGGCCTTGAAATGCCAAGATAATCCGAAACTCATGTCAGCTATACCCGATGCTAATTTCCATAGAGTCACCTTTCACACCGATGACACATCCGACTGAGATTAGAACCTAGCGGAGAAATCCTTCATTCGGGAATGTGTTGTTTAATACTACGCGGATATTGGCAAATTATTACCCGCTGTTTAAACATTTGTATACAACTCTGTTCAGAAATAAGACTTAAATAAAATTTAAATCAAAATTTATGAAACATTCAATGTTGGTTATATTATTAGGAAAAAAAATATTACTAGAACAGTAGAACGTTACACTGAGACAGAATTGTATTCGTAATCCATGCATGAGAGCAGTGGCGGATTTACCAGTAGGCTGAGTAGACTAGAGCTTAGGGCGGCAAAAAAAAGTTCAGCCGAAATAATCGCGACAAGACTTGGTCGTTATTCGGGTGATTGTGACCACAGCGTTTTCGAAGGCTAGATCCGCGCCTGAATGCATTAAGGAAATAGGGTATCTCATTTCAGAGGTCACTAGGGGCGGCAAAAATTGAATAGCCCACTGGCTACAAATTTATAAATCCGCCACTGCATAAGAGAAAATATATTTACATAAAGTGAAATCACTTTAAAACAAAAAAAAAATACAATTAGCTTAAATTTATTATAAACTATTACAGAAAACTTCTTGCTAAACATACATTATTTACATTAAGTAACAATTCAAATTCTGACAGGATTATATACGAAACAATAACCACATAATAATAACTATTGTTCACACAGGACTGATCTTTACCGCCCGTATGAGTTGAGGAAATGTTCTCTCTGCTGATTTATAGTAACTACGATGTTTTGTTATGACATACGTGGGTCTCACATACACGTTTAAGTCGGTGGACTAATTGTTTAAGGCTTTAAGTTTGTTGATTGTAATATACTATGTACAAAATCTGTAAATATATGTATATGGGTTGTCTGGAAGAAATGGCTAAATAGCCATAAGACCGCCCATTGTACTTCACAGTCTGTAAATATCTTTAAATGTGTTTAATGTTAAAATGTAGTTGTGGTGTACAATAAAGTATAAAATAAATAAATAATATATATACCTCCTTAATTAGGTCATAGTCGAGAGAAATAGTACCTAAGCAACTATTGCGGCGTTCATTTTAATTATTATTTGAAAACTAAAGACCACGTAATAAGTTAAACTTGCTATAAAATGTAAAGACCAGATTCGTAAAATCATATGAAATCAAAATAAATGTAATTATTTTAGTACACTTTAGAAACACTTACTACAAGTCGTAATTTCACAATAATTAATTGTAGTTAATAACAAAAGGTTGCAACCGACTACGATATTAAAATTCTGCTGATAGTAAAAATGTATACCTAATTTAATTTCGATAAGTCTTCATCATCTTTATTACAAGACAGTAACCGAAATGGAGACGTGCCATATAAATAAATGTGTTAAAATTTAAAAGCATCATGTCAAACATAATAATGTTACAGGCCTTAAATTCTACTAGAGTATTAAATTTAAACTTATTCCTTAAAAGTTGTAATAGTACTTATAACAAGGTTTGAATTATTTTTTACTCATAATTGTAAGTTTAAATCAAAATAGTCTGTTGTTAAGCAAGCTTATGTCAGCGATAAACCATTGTTTACGTCGTCGTGTTCTGATATTAACACATTCAAAACATTACATCACAGTGTGTCATATAAAATTATCGTAACAACAGTCATGCAAATTTCAATTCTTCTAATGAACTCGCCCACTAAGTATCACATTACACACACTTCAAACGATTGTCATCTCTCTTATCTTTCAAAATCCTTGTAGATAATATTGACATCGGTCGGCGCTAAAGTTGACAATCGCATCTCATCATCGTCCGAAGAGACAGACTAGGATGCTTTAGGCATTTTGCATACAAAGAGTTATAAATATTTCCAACGAGTGGAACTATGAGTTTTGTAAGATCGGGTGGATGACACGCGTTGATACATTCAAGATACTTTATGAGTCAAAGCGTATGTAAATATATGCAAAACAAAGTCGTCTCGTTATGAAATATGTGTTTTAAATTCGATTACAATGAATTTCCATTCAACAACGGGATACAGTAGCCCTATTCAATAAATACTGGTTACGAATGTACTGCCTGTGTGATAGATTAAAAAATATAACATTTTTAATAGATTTACGGTGATCAGTTATCACATAATTAATCAATTTAATGAAGCTATTTCGGTCTTTATTTGTAATAATTAATTATTATTTATGTGCGAATTTGCCAACCTTGGTGTTAAAATTGAATTAATTATATACTTTCATTAATTCTGATATAACGCTGTGTTATAAAGTAAAGACGACCTAATTGATAATAATACGAGTAGAGAATGTTAATTGATATGAGATGGGCGATAGTTAGGAAAAGCACTGCTAAACTTTATAGTGCTAACACTGCCACATAATTAACGGATAAGAATACAAATATCGTGAATATGCCTTCCAATTTCAAAACAAATTCTTAGAATCTGTTTGTCTTGTTTAGCAAAAGTTCATCGCCAAGCTGTGACAAGTAACCTATGTCACAAATATGAAAAATTGCAGCAGCGCTACAACTTACGAGGATACGCTTTCTTTATTCATATCATCAGTTTAAAACCGGACATGATGCATGGCCGTACAACCTGCTCAACGCAGGAGTTGTCGTTTCCGAGACTCCTGAACGAGAGATAGTAGGCAAGGCCGTATTTGCGTCTAAAAGGCAGATATTAAAATAGGTTGTGGCGAGCAAAACACTTGTTCGATTTGACAGGTGATAGCAGCGCCACTGAAATATCGTTGTTGTGTCGATACGGCGCGGGCACAGCTGGAGCGATTGTACTCGGTAGGCGACAATGCGGCACTTGAAACACTGCTGGAAATAAATGCCATATCTTGTATATCTTATAGCGTTATCATGGCAACAATATATAAAACAGTATCCAGTAATATTTAAAAAACTGTAAATGTAATGTTTTAGAATATTCAGACCTAGTAATACAACAACTCTACATATCACTCACTCACTACAGCCTATCACAGTCCACTGTTGGACATAGGCCTCAACAAGTTCGCGCCCGACATTATGACGCGAACTCATGTGTTTGCCCATAGTCACCACGCTGGGCAGGCGGGTTGGTGACCGCAGGGCTGGCTTTGTTTCACCGAAGACGCTGCTGCCCGTCTTTGGCCTGTGTATTTCAAAGCCAGCAGTTGGATGGTTATCTCGCCATCCATCGGCTTTTTAAGTTCCAAGATGGTAGTGGAACTGTGTTATCCCTTAGTCGCCTCTTACGACACCCACGGGAAGAGAGCGGGTGGCTACATTCTTTAGTGCCGTAACCACACAGCAAATGTCATCATCATGTCGACTCTACATATATTTATTATAAATGAATCATTTTCTTGTCATCTTTAACAGCTCTTTTTGCACATATTCACGTGACTTTGTGAATTACGTAAACGTTTCTACACGTAAATGTAATATATAGTCTGAGATACCGACTTCATGATCACAATTAATCTAATAAATAGTAAATAATTACATTTAGCTCAGCGGTTTCATACGTTGCCTATTACAAAGCAACATTTTTTCCTATAAAACCTTTTACTATTTATTGTGTTCAAGATAATCTGTATTTTACTATAAGATTTATTTAAAAGCCTACTGTGAGAATTAAAAAATTCTTATAACATGCTGTAAGATATGCCTTTTCGTAAAAAACTATTAAGAGCGTTAGTGAAAACCTGTTTCTTTGTAGTAAGATAAACTAAACAAGGATTTCATTTGCAGAAATGGGATACGGATTTGCGACAGAAATCTCGCCGTTACGATAGTATCTTAGTTTATAGAATCATTATTTTAAACAATACTATCGCCTCGCCTACAAATACAACAATAACACATATACTATAGTAATTAGAAGACAAAAGCTCATAATGAACAGCTAATTTCTAGTTATACGAAATGCTAATTTTCAGATAGCACGTAGGCACATTGCCATAAGAACTAGTCATGGAGGTTTATGAGATTCAGTATCTTTTACTAACTTTTACTTATCCAAGCATGTACTCTGTATATGACATTACCACAGATATTGAAAAAAAAAAAACAAATTTTACTATTTGGATTAATAAGCAAAAATGAATAAAGTATTTATAGTTACTGTGTTTTTTTTTTTAATTCTATCGATATCAATCTACGTGCATCTATGTCTATTTTAAAGGTATTAATTTTGTATAGGTCCCATAAAAAATTAATTTAGTTTGGCTTAGTAGTACATTTTATTAGTATTTTTACTAACGTACACTATGTAATTTTAACGCTACTTTGTGTACAGCTTTTTTTTAGGAGAAAATCGATCGGCATCGAAACTACTGTACTTTACAAAAAAACCAGTTATAAACAAAAAATGTAAAAAAAAAATTACTTTAACAAAACCTACTTCAAAAACTAAAATGCAAACTTAATAAAGATTTAATTTGAAACTTATGTATTTATTTATTTATTTTATTTATTTACACTTTATTTTACACCACAACTACATTTTAAAAATTAAACACATTTAAAGACATTTACAGACTGTGAAGTACAATGGGCGGACATAAGGCTATTTAGCCATTTCTTTCAGACAACCCAAGAGATAGTCCTAGATACAATTAAATTTATAGTTTACTAGCTGACCTGGCGAACTTCGTACCGCTTTATTTTTTTTTTCTTAAATATAATAATTACCTATATCAAAATCAAATATAGCCTATCTTTCAAGTTGGCTCAAACTGCACACGGTGTGCAAATTTCATTAAAATCGGTTAAGTGGTTTAGGAGTCCATTGAGGACAAACATTGTGACACGAGATTTATATATATTAAGATGACTAATAATATACAAAAGTTATCCATATCGTATTTTCCTACTACCTAATACTACACTTACCTCTACTACCACTACAGGTAGTAGAGGTAAGTAAAAGATAAACCTACCTACGTACATAATCATTTCATGACTAAGAATTCATAAATTGCTTAAATAATTACAAAAAGGTTAATCTGTTCCCAATCAATTGTAATACAACTTAAATTAAAAGTAAATGTTGATATAAACATTTCTTCTTTCTTTTTTCAAAATTAATAATTATATTAACAAATTATTTGCAAACTGCAACTGCACTGCGTTTATTTTTTTAATCGCCGTGGGAACATATTCGAGGATATGGTGAAACCAACAAAAAGTTATTGCAACAAATAGGTACCTACTCGTTAGTTTTATCTGTGTACTTGGTTTAATGTACTGTTTCCTAAAATATTTTTGCATGAATAAATAAAATCTTTAGCGTGTGACTCATTAATTAAGTGAACATAAAGTGTTCGTGGATGTAGACTGCTATAAAAATGTTTTATTTTTAATTAACTATGTTTAACATAGCTGCAGTGAGAGCCTCGACAAGATTTGTGTTGAACAAAGCTGCTGGTAAAAATATCTGAGACGTATCTATAAAGCTTATCAACCAGTGAAAACTTAAATACACAAAGCTGACCATTAAATTAACTTTTAAGCTTCTTCTTCTGAAGGATACTTGATCTTACTTGATATAAGTTTGTATCCTCCACTCTGCCTTGCACAACAAGACGCTCGATGGCGTCGCCGACCTACCTCGAAACGTGTCCGATGAATTTAAGAACGCGATTTTGTACTAGCGCGGACAGACACTGTTTGATGACAAGTTTTTGGAATATGGAAGCCTGATCTTGATAGCTTTCATTATGTTTCGATTCTTTCAAATCTTTTTCAGCTTATCCATAGCATTTCTCGTTATTGCCATCCGCATATATAATGTAATTATTTTTTAATACAGTTGCTCAAAAAGTGGCGTATTGCAGGGACGTATAGCGTTCGGGATGTGGGCTATTACATACTCGTGCTTTTTTTACCTTTCCCGCACTCGTGCGTTCTCTTTCCCAACTGTCAAAATAATGTTTATTAAAAAGAAAAACCAACCATGAAGTTTTTACTGAAAAAATTCATAGAAGTTTTTATGATTCATGCAAATACGTATATTTCTTAAAAGAAGCTACTAATTTATTTCAATATCAGATTTAATGATTTGATTGAATGAGTTTGGTTAGGTTTCATTTCATTTCATTTCATTTCATCTCATTAAATTTCATTTTAAAAATGTTTTTTATTGTCACATCAAAATTTTCGATCCAGCGGGATTCGAACCCGCACCTCCCGACAATCCGTGTCCGGTGCTCTAGCCGTTAAGCTAAGGATCTATACCCAGCGGAATCGAAATTCTTGATATGATTTTATTCGGTTTTAAGCAACCGTGGTGCCATCTATAGCGAGACCTTTACAGCACTCACTAACACAAAAATAAAAATAATACGAAATTTCATTTTTATTTCATCTCAATAAAAAACTTCTACTGAAGACTTGGCTGTATGGGCATAGTTTCTTTTTGCCTACCAGAAAGGGTGAAGAAAAAAAACTCTGCTTATATTCTACGGTTAGCGCCATTTTTCAGAAATTTTCTTTGTGAGTTTTTTTTTTTATTAAATTGTTTCATTTTTTTGCAACTGTATTAAAAATAGTCGTTTAGTACACGTGCGGAACCGTCATTGCAACTTGTTTCGACTGTCAACCCTCGCCTTCGGCTGCGCCTCGGCTCGGGTAGACATTTGTCGGAACTCTGCAATGACAGCCTTTCCGCACTTGTAATGAAATATACTATTTATACATATATTATGTAGCTAAATAAAAGGATGTAAAAAATCTAAAGCAATTCTGATAGTAAAAATCTCAGTGGACGACCGCTCTAACAGGACTGGTTAAAGCAGCGATTCTCTAAATTAGAAGCACACGCTGTGCTTAGATTTCCCCCTTTCTTATGTTTCGCCAACCCGTACAATTTGTATCGCAACAAGGGGCATTTTCGCAATGTTTCAATTGAATGGAGCACTTAGTTAGATAAGTAGAATTTATTGTTACAGTCCCTGTCTTTCTGTGTTTTGTTCTCTAAGAATGGCTTTGAGATCTTCTACGCGTCTCTGCATACTAATTATATGATAGCTGATGCACTATAAGTTATTATAACTAAAAACTATAAAACTATTGAAGCTCACTTCAATTACAGCATTAATGACGTGAGGATAAAAACAAATAACTTTTATTATAAAATTGCTTAGCAGCTTTATAAGATGCGTAGAATGAAATATGGCCATTTTTAAACAGTAACTAGGGTTATAGGTTTAGGTTAGGAAAGGTTTCTTCTCATCAGAATCTACAATCTGAATCGTTAGTAGTCCTACATTACCTGTGGTTATTTAATTGAAATAGAACACATACTTTGTAAAATAACGATTTAAAAGTGATTTTAAAACTTACTTAAACATAATCAATACTACCCCGTTAAACAACTATAAACCTAAGCACTACTTTACATAGTATGTTAAAATATAACCAACAACTATTTAACTTCGCCGTAAAGGACGAACACTATCTCACAATGTCGCACCAAATTAATTTTCTCATTTATGCTCGCTTTCACTCTGATATTAAATAAGGTAAACATTTATAAAGTATCATAATATATTATTGATAATAATACTAAAAATAGAACAAAAATATAATACAAAAACATGAAAAAAATATTTACTTAAAGGCCGTAATAATGATTCACAATTATATTTATGATTAATGAACACTACTAAAATATAATATTTATAGAAGTTAGTTATTCAAAAATTTTGAAAACCAAAAATTTTGTTCATTTTCATCAATCTTTAACGTATTTGGATGTTCCAAATACGTCAAAGTTAATTATTAATTTTATTTATGAAACGTCGTGCTCTATGTTATCATATTAGGTATACCAATGCAGCCGTTTACATTAATTTTATATTACCTCATTCTACAATTCTACTTTTTTCCTTAAAATATCTAAACCTAAATCTTCGTTAATATCATTTTAACACATCGTATGACATGTTCGCTGTTTTTATGAAATATGAATATTTCCATATTAAGAACTACGCTTTTGCAACGCACCGGCTCTGCCTTATTTGTTAAAAGCTCTCAGAGAAACAACTATTTTTAAATTTTTTAACGACAAACGAGTTTTTATTAAACTAATTAGTAAAGCAAAGCAATTTAGGGATCTCATACTTTTTTTCCTAAAAACATAAGACTGTTTATCTTCCGTATAAAATATACAATTGAATCACGAATTAATTAAAAGTAATATTAAGTAATATAAAGTTTATATTATATACTAGCTGCTGTGCCCGCGACTTCGTCCTCTTGGAATTTAACAAAAAAGTTATTGTTTAGTTTGCAGTTATAAAAAAAATTAAAATAAAAGTAGCCTAAGTTACACCTTATTACATCAGCTATCTGCCAATGAAAGTCCCGTCAAAATCGGTCCAGCCATTTCAGCGATTTTCCGGAACAAACAGACAGACAGACGGACAAAATTTGGTAAAACGTTATTTTGGTATATGTACCGTGTATAGATCCATATGCATTTAGTAAAAAGCGGTTATTTTAATATTACAAACAGACACTCCAATTTTATTTATTTGTGTAGATTATATTTGTTATAAATTCTTCATCATATATCCTACTCCCATCAACATTCGCTATGTGACAGTTGCGAAGCAAAGTTTTTTTTTTGTATATTCAAACATACATGATACATCTATTACATTTTGGTAGATTAAAGAAAATATAGTATGAAAGCTGCTACTCAAAGCATTCTCTGCAGAGAAAATGACATAAATTGGAAAATAAATAAATGGAAAATATTTCGTCAACTTGAAGTGGGACCAGTGCAACTGCAAAATGGGTAAAATATACCTTTGAACCGTGCGTAAAAACTATTGATCAGAAAAACATTATGGTGAAATCAGACTATAAAAATTTTAGTTAAAGCAACTTGCAAGCCAACTTCTCTATATAAGATGTTTAATATGCCAGACTGCCTCGAATTTTTTCTAACCGCATCGATTTCAAAGGAAGTACGAATTCTTTAACTAATTAATCAGTAATTAAAGGATAAAAGATAAATTGTCGACATCCTCGCTTTACGCAAATGATCCCAATTACAATTAATTACAAGATTGCTCTTAACATAGCCGTTATCGACAGTTGTGACATGTACATCAATGTAGCAATACAAACCAAAAATAAACTTGTGTTTTGTGATTACAAAGTTGTATTTCTTCCTATAATTTAATATACCATCTTAAATCGCTTAGATTATCCAATTAAGATAATTCAAAATTTAAGTTGAAAATTTTCTATAATATAGCTATATGCGTTTACATACAATATTCCAAACTTACAAGGTCTATACTACGCTAAAATATGCAAATAAACTGACAATAGCCAACAGACACAAGATTATGTCTACAAATAAACATCAATCAGTCGCTTTGTTCAAATTTAAGGCTACTGATATGTAAAACAAAAATGAAACAACAAAAAAAATTAAAAGGCATACAAGCAAGTCGATTCTAAATATACTATTTATATTTTAGTTTTGTGGTGTTCCTTTAGTACTAACTACGTTAGTTCCGTAAGTACTAACAATTAATCAATAATAGATGAAATACACAGAAAAAGTCTGTCATGAATAAAACAACATGTTTCATAGTACAAATGTAACTCCGGTATTTATTACGCGACGATCTTAAACCCGTAATAGAGTTTCGATGACGAATAAAGTGCCTGAGATGCCCAGAACGATAACGTCAGAGACACACTGAGTGGAATTCTTGATACAGGAATAGCAATCTGTCATTACTAATAACTGTAAATTAGTAATATTGCTTGACATCACAGGTTCTACCTGTCGTAGTTCAAATATTTTAAAAACCTGTTTTTTTTTTCGTAAAGTAAAGGCATAGTGCGTAAAAGTATTATTAAAACATCCGTAACTAATTACTTTGTTAAAACTTTTTTTTACCATTGAAAGGAAAAAGAGTAAGTAGTAGTATATGTATGTACTAGCATGTAAGTTTATCATATAACTGCACCACCTACCCTGTCTCGAACTTCTAATAAATTTTTCCTTCCTATAAATGGGTTGTCTGGAAGAAATGGCTAAATAGCCATAAGACCGCCCATTGTACTTCACAGTCTGTAAATATCATTAAATGTGTTTAATGTTAAAATGTAGTTGTGGTGTACAATAAAGTATAAATAAATAAATAAATAAAAAGAAAAGTTAAAAAGGAATGTTGACATTATTTTAAAAAGATAAAAATCATGCTATACTTAAAATTGCTTCTTGTTGCGTATCGGTAGTTACAACACAACATTGCAGAAACGTAACATAGCTCAAAGAATCTCGTGAAAAAAATAGTGCCATCGATTTTATAGAGTAAGTTTTTCACGATACCAACTACGACATTCCATTCGTATCGAGATGTTTCGATCGAACGGGAATGTAGTTTCTAATTACAATATAATTAAATCAGTTAGACTAATAAAATTAAGCATCTTACATATTATAGATGTACGTTTTTGTTTATTAAAGTGAGTTTATACAAATTATAGTATATCTTATCATTACTTCCTATTGTTACTTTTAATACCTAAACGTACTAGGTTTAAAAGTTCTGCTTCCAAAATAAATAATAAAAATAAACTAAAAAATGTCTTATGTTAAACGGTTTTATTGCAATAAAAATGATGTAGTTAGGTTATGGACTAAAAGCTAAAAAATAATTCGGTAAGTCCTAGCTACCAGATCGCACCAATCTTCTCATCAATCTGGGGTATTGATCAGACAAATATAATTCAGACAAATATCATTGTTATTATTTTATTTTAATTTAAAAAGAGTACATTAAAAATATCAGTTTCAAAACAAACTATTTTTCAAATTAATAGATTTTTATCTAGACTAACTTCTTTTAGAGCTACAAATGTGAAAAACTGTATGAAGGATTTTTCAACTTCTACATTTGTCAAAATAAGCAGATTTATTTTATTCAAAAACAATTAAATTTCGAATACGTCGTATTTGCACGTCTTGAGATGAACCAAAGAGTTTTTAACCAATCTTTAATTTTATTTATTCCAGTAATGTTCAATTTTTTAGTGATTTTAGATCATTATCTCTACGTTCTCTTTCTCGATATTTTCCATAATCTGTCGATTTATTATTTGGTGACTTATAATATTTGTTAAATTTTTTTCTTTCTATTCGCATGTTTTTCTTTCTTTGAAATTTTTTTACAATTACGTAAAAATATTCTTAAGTGGAAAAGAAAATGTTTAAACAAGTTGTTTTTAATATTTGTTTTTCACAGTATGTATTTTTTGTGAAGTAGTCATGTCGATGAGAAAAAAGCTAGCAGTTCAATAATTGATGAAATCGTAAACAAGATTCCACACTTATTTTTTACTTAATCGTCTAAACATTCGTAATAGGTCGGCTAAGTAGTGATAGTTACTTCCTTATCGTGATTTTGATTAACTGTCGAGTGTAATTTCGTCACGATCCTCTCAAAGTGGAATCAATCGCATATTTTCGCTATTTAATAATTGTATTATGGTAATTTTTTTACTAGCAATTATCCCCGACTACTTTATGTATTTCCCTGTCAATTTTTTTTATCTTTCTCTCAGCTTCTGTTTGCCTTGCCTGATTATAATCTCATCATTGCTCTCGTCACGCATTCAACAGCTTACTCTCCAAGTCAAGAGTGCGTAAAGAAGTTTTACTTCAAAATCAAAGTGAAGAATAAAAGGTAAAGCTCCGAAGCATAAGAGGTTGGTGGAAATTTTTTAATTATTATTACATATAAGCGTATTACGACATATTAAACATTTTTAAGGTAAATTCGGAATATCAATGACATTGACACTTCATTCATTAAAAGTGAAAGTTGTGTGACCGAAACTCGGTTAGTAACTGTGGAACCTTTATTATTTAATTTATACCAGTAGCAGTCATAATTTAAAAAAAAATATCATATATTATGTAGATATATATCGTTGTAGTGTAGTAACACGAAAAAAAATAATATGAACCCTCATCGGTTCCATTGTTGCTCGGAGAAAAGTGTGTGTGTCAGCTCTGACTTGATCTTACACAAACAGCTAAAAGTGCTGTAAAACGTCTCTCTCATCGTAACTGTCATGCGTCACCGTTCACTTGATTTCATTTCCTATATTTTTTGCATATTACAAACCTTATATCGTTCCTTAAGGTATAAACTCCAATATGACCACTCTTAAGTAGTGTTGAGGTCCTATATCTAATGAGTAAGTTAGGCAGAGCTTCTGAAGCAACTCACTTTCGATGCCCCTAAAGTTGCAGGTCTTTATTGACTACGGTAATCTTGGTAGAAGGCGAACAGTATAAAACAATGGCAAGCTGAAGGTATAGAAATATATGTATATCTGTAAGACAAATATAGCAGAATTTTTCAATCTGTGTTCGTCGATTTCATTATACATGCTCTATTTATTTATTTTAATAGGTGTGTTTGTTTTTTCTTTTTAAATCATTTTATTCATCGTCTCACAGGAGCAAAAAAATAACCAGCACAACTCCCAGCATAAAACTATCAGCAGTTGGCTGTAGATAATAAATCACGATGTTGAGATTAAAATCAGTAAAGACTAAACTTAATCATAACCAAAAATAGCAATTTTGCATTGTAAAATTATATTTAAAAATTTATTGTTACGATAAATATACAAATTAATAGTCTTATGTTCAGTTCAAACTTTTATGATCCACTTTTACGAGACTCATAACACTCCAGCTGTCACCTTGACAAATATCTCGAGGTCCTGGGAAGTCGGTGACTCAACTAGGAAATCGCCAGTTTCTGTCATGTGATACATATCTCCGTGAATAAATATATGAAATTCAAATGGTATTCTTAATTATGTAAAATCTGATAATAATAATAATATTTTACCTGTATTGACACTGACAACAGTAGGTAATTGAACAAAATATTATAGGTAATTTGTGTATAAGTAGGTTTTTCTGATTATGTATACGCCTTCGCACATTACTTATGATTAACTTGATATTTATAAAGTAATATTTTGTGAATTTTTAAAAGGTATGCTTTTGATTTTTTATTAAGTCCTTTTCAAAAGAGTTTACATTCGTAAGCCGCTAATAACATCATATTCACCATTATATTTTTGTAATGTGAGTATTTAAGGTCTACTAGAATGAAGTAAACTTCTGTTTCGATTCTGTATATATATACGCATACGCATTTTTATTCCTCTACTAACCACAGGTAGTTTTATAGATGTTTAGTTTACGAATTTTGGAAATAATAAATAGGTTTCGAGATTTTTAAGTTTATTGATTACAAGTAAATGCACAAAAAAGTTCTTTAAGTATTAATATGCCTAGATGCCCTCGTTTTTTCCATTGTATTATTTAATCAATGCTCTTGTGCTTGCCTAGAGCTAAAATTGTTTGTCTAGTCTCTATCGTGTGTAGTGTGATTATCTTAACTTAATCTATCTCAATACACAGTTACAGTTATGTAAGAAAAATCGGAGAGGTCGGTAAAATTAATAATTGTTATATTCACTGATCCTTCATACATAAAGTAATAGTTATGTCAAGGTGAATTAACCTTTCTTCTCACTGTCAAATCATTTTTATTATTAACTAGCTGACCCTGCGAACTTCGTACTGCCTAACAGTCGATTCTTTAATTTTTAATTTTTTTAATACTTATTTCTGCTATTCGTGACACCGGGTTACTGGTTAGCTATAAAAATTAAAAATATATATTTAAAATATTGACAAATATTGACATTAATATTTATACGATACTAACGTCACTCAATTGCCTTCCCGGAACCCCTCCACTAACTCTTAAACTTTATTATATTGTATTAAAGTTCAAATTGACATTTAAGTATTATTACGAATCTTTTGTATGGGAATATAGAAAAGTGTTGTTTTTAGACTTTTCAGGCAATTTTTTAAATTTTTCTTACCGTAACAACCATCCTCATACTTCAAGGAATATTATAAAAAAAGAATTAGCGAAATCGGTTCAGCTGCTCTCGAGATTTGCGCTTAGCAACACATTCGGCGATTCATTTTTAGATATACTAGCTGACCCGGCGAACTTCGTACCGCCTAACAGTCGATTGGTATTAAAGTTCAAATTGACTTTTAAGTTTTATTACGAATCTTTTGTATGGGAATATAGAAAAGTATTGTTTTTAGACTTTTTCAGGCAATTTTTTAAATATTTCTCTCTGTAAGAACCATCCTCGTACTTTAAGGAATATTATAAAAAAAGAATTAGCAAAATCAGTTCAGCCACTCTCGAGATTTGCGCTTAGCAACACATTCAGCGATTCATTTATATATATATAGAGAAGAGATAGAGATACATATATAGAGACTAGTTTTCGTATATAAATAAAAATAAATGACAAACGAATTCGCATTCGAGGCGTTTCGCACCAACGCATATTGATCAACACTACGAATTAAGACATTAAGTAAAAACACCGATAATACGCGTTTCTTGTTCGTTGTTTTCTTGATTTTAATCTTCGTCATGTTATTTTTGTTACCAATTTTTTGTTTAATCGATTCGCAGTTAGCTGGTTTTTCTGTCATTTTTATACCATTCCATTTTTTACCATACCATTTTTTATACCATTTTTTCTACAAAGAAGTATTATCAATATGTACTCGGACAATAAAACATAAAACAATAAAATATACTTTTGTAATGAAACTATTAAATAGCAATATATTTACAATAATGAAACCGTTATGACCATAATCTAGAGTGTATCATAGCACGCTCTCATATATATGGTAGGCTGGGAACATAAATCATATACATACCTTTGTTACATTCAAGGCTGTGGAAAACTAAACCTTAACACTTGAACCTTTGCTAGTTTGTGGCTGTGATTATGTTAGAACATTTTACAAAACTTGCAATGTTTTTCACTCTGTGTATAAGAAACAAGATGCGTCGAATGAAACAAATTTTCGACCACGCCTGTTTTCTCTTAAATAGGGCAACTTCTAGAAGTTCATGACGATGCAATGTGGTATACTCTCAAGTTGTCTATGACCAAAACACAAAATTATATTAATCACGTTTCTATACATGACAAGCCTATTGTTTCTGACTTTATTTATTTTGCCTGCCTTTTTTATTCACACTGAATTTGTATTATATTGATGTATGCAGATCTCAGGCAGGTTAGAGTGTTAAGGTATTTTACGTTATATCTGTAGTAGTGATACTATTGACACAGAAATTGTTGACTACACACAAAAAATAATAGGATTCACTTTTTATGTTGCGTCTATGTCCAGTGATTTTTCTTGTTGAAATAAATTCTGATCACGGTTTACAATAACACAACTATATTTATTTTTGAATTCTTGTTAATAAAGGATATAAAATTCTACATTTTGTACTATGACAGTAAATTCAACTTCATTAAGATCAAACAACTTTTCTGAAATGACTGTTAAAACACATAATTGTCACTTGTACATTGATATATTGCATGTTCTTTTTCTGTTATAACTGAAGTCAGTTAAGTTTCTAGCACAAAGATATTGTAGTGTTTAATTAAGTTATTTATCATTAACGCAATAAAATCTGATGTTCTTTGATCGCGGGTGATCCGATATCATTAAGCTTATTAGGGAGTTAATAATTGCCTATAAAAATGTTTATCCGATTAGTGAGCCAGCAAAGTTTCTCAATAAGGCAATATTTCTTTGTATTCTATTGTTATAAAGGACTCACATATGATCGGTATATGGATGCTATGTGAACTAACATATCTAGATCACTTAATAGGTCAATTAAGTTTTTTTTTCTACTTTTGTCTCAGCCGTTAATTAGTAAATATAGTACATAAGCATCTTTTAATATTATTCTTTTATTGTAAATAAGTTATAAATAAAAAAATATAGTAAACAGTGCCATAATCAAATTACATAATCGTGGTTAAGTAAAATTTACATCCTAAGTTCATATTTATGGTCTAGTAAAATTATTCAGATAAAATCTCTCCTTGCGTTTCGTGCGAAATCATAAAAAAATATTATTCGAGAATTGCGGTAAAATGTTGAAATTTTAATTGAGTTTGACTAATAGACAGTGTAAAAATATATACATAAGCAACAACAACAACAACAACACTAAGATTAATCTTTATTTTTGGTATTTTATATGACTAAAAATGACTATCTACCAACCTGCATTAGAGCAGCGTGGTGGATTAAGCCCCGATCCTTCTCCTACATGGGGAAGAGGCCTATGCCCAACAGTGGGATATTACAGGCTGAATCGTGATATGACTAAAAAGAATTTATCTATCTTTTATTCTGAAGTCAAACTAAAATAGAAATAATAATCACTTCAGCCTATCGCACTCCACTGCTGGATATAGGCCTCCCCAAGCTCGTGCCAGACATTATGGCCCGAAGTCGTGTGTTTTGCCCATAGTCACCACGCTGAGCAGGCGGGTTGGTGGCCGCAGGACTGGCTTTGTGGCACCGAAGACGCTACTGCCCGTCTTCGGCCTGTGTATTTCAAAACCAGCAGTTGGATGGTTATCCTGCCATCGGTCGACTTTATAAGTTCCAAGGTGGTAGTGGAACTTTGTTATCCCTTAGTCGCCTCTTACAACACCCACGGAAAAAGATGGGGTAGCTATATTCTTTAGTGCCGTCACAGCAAAAAATATATAAAAAATAATAATGATAGTTTTTTATGACAAAATAAATAGATTGTTCGTATACCCATAGCCCCGTTGCCATTTTATTTTATTTGTTGCAAATACTACGTTTTAAGCTCTCGTGGTCATAAGAAATGCATGTTTATTTAGAATTTCAAGTAGTAGTTTACTCTCTTGGAGAGTTCTTAAACTACATCACCTCTCTCGTAGTCTCTTTTCCAAGAAGTACCAATCACGATATACATGTAACTTAATTTCTAGTATTTTTGACACTTTTTAAATTGATTTTAAAGTTTTTTTTTTAATCTTACCAACTCAGAAACCTTTGTGGGCTCATGCACAACACTTTGATGATTAAACGCATAGTTTACGATTCTATAAAGGACATACAGACAAACATTCATTTATATATTTATAGATCTAAATTTATCATTTTTTTAAGACATAGTACCTATATTGAGAAGAAATAAAACATATGATCAAATCATTCCATCAATTTAAATAATCATGATAACTTTAAAAAATATACGCTGATAAAAGGCATTTCGCTATGAAAAACATAAAATGAAATTTTTTCCTGCAAAATGTCACAGATAAATAGAAGCAGAATTACAACACGGAAAAGTAAAATGGGAGCAAAAATGGTGGAAACAATTCGAGTACAATGACAAGATCGAAACAAGCTCGGCTGCACACGAGTTCGCGTGCCCGGGTTGCGACATCGACCGCGCCCTGATAGTGACGTGCGAACCGACAGTATCGAATATCGATTATAATTGATTAAATCGATTAATTTCCGCGTTGCCGTGACGGAGTAACGATTCACAATTGTGAAACTCGCACCCTACCCTGCTTGCGAATTTCACTCACAAATTTAAAGTGGAAATGATGTAATTTTGTTGTAACAATTTCGATCGATTGATATGAAATAGTTATATGGAAAAGCTAATGAAAACAGCAAGATTTCAGATTATATTAGTATCGCATAATCTATACTAATATAATAAAGCTGAAGAGTTTGTTTGTTTGATTGTTTGTTTGTTTGAACGCGCTAATTATCTACTGGAACGATTTGAAAAATTCTTTCAGTGTTAGATAGCCCATTTATTGATGAAGGCTATAGGCTATATCTATATCATCACGCTAAGACCAATAGGACCGTAGCACCTATGAAGAATGTTTCAAAATCGGTTTCTTTTTTCTTTTTGAGAGCTTCCGCTGCGTAAACGGTTAAAGTTTCGCACAAATCATGTATGACAGAATTGGTCCTATTCCACGGGGACGAAGTCGCGCGCAAAAGCTAGTTGGTCATATTCGCAGTTACGTAATTTGAGTACACTATATAAGAACTGATTGCTTTTGTTATGAATTCTAAAACGAATGTTTTTAACATTCATTACATCATATCGAGATATTTATTTACATATGAAATGATAGTTCAAAAGTTACACTTTAACTCAGCATGCTAGACAATTTAACGTAATTAAAACCAACATAATATAATTAAGGTTAGTGTAAGATTTCCATTAAATTTTGTAAAGAGAAATTACATTTTTGAATAACACATTTATGTCAAAAATGTCATTGTTACAATTTTCATATAAAATAATGTTCAAGACAATATTTATCGTTTTAATAAATATATGACACATTGTAAATGTATTTAAGCTGAAAAGAACAGATTCTATCAAATCTATACTAATATAATAAAGCTGAAGAGTTTGTTTGTTTGATTGTTTGTTTGTTTGTTTGTTTGAACGCGCTAATCTCAGGATCTACTGGTCCGATTTTAAAAATTCTTTCAGTGTTCGATAGCCCATTTATCGAGGAAGGCTATAGGCTATATATCATTACGCTAAGACTAATAGGAGCGGAGTCCACGCCGACGAATTCGCGCGCAGAAGCTAGTGTAGTATAATGCAAAAGAATTCAATACAAACAATTTAAGATGTCAATTATACCCAAATCATATTAGCATAATATTATTCGATAAAGTTACATTGTCCAGTTGCGTTACATCACTAATAACCCAGCGATAGCACAATTAGATGTTTGTATTCCAAAGCTAAGGCAGCGCACGCGCCGGTACACAACTCCGACGTATAAATACAGCGTATAACACAAAGGATAGGAACACGTTATAAGCCATGCACTTTGTAATTATGCCATTTTATTACCCATTACATTTACAAATTGTTAAATAAACCTTATTTAATTTTACTGTTTTCCTTGCGGCTTTACGCGCGTTGAAATAATTATACGATATTGTGTACCATTACGGTAAATTTTTTAAATAGTTTTGTAATAGTAAATTATAAACAAAAAAAAACAGACAAAATTTATTTATATACCTTTAAATTATTTACTTTGTATTATATACGATTGTCAATTGCTAAGATGCGAAATAAAACTAAAATGTAATTGTATAAAATTTAGCCCTACTATTTGTAAACACTAAAATAGTCTTTAAATCTAAGCTCTACCAGTTTACCCACATGGAAATTAAAAGACCAGATGATAATCGCTCATTGTACATAATCAATATGGTAATAAACATTTATGTTTAGAAATAACTTAGTACATAAACATAAAGGCTGAGAAAATTAAGTCTTAAAAACTACAAATAAATGACTTACATTTATTGCACGTAGGTAAATTATGTAATGTGATAACTGATAAGAAATATACGGATATCGGCTAATCCAATCGTCGTTCTTTTATAACTACTTTAGATACATATTGGATTTTGAATATGTTAATCATTTTTACCAGTATTAAATTGGAATATCAAAAATACAACTTAACCTGTAAATACAGAAAATATTGTTGATTACTTAAAGAATAAACTTTAAAAATAAAGAAAAAAGTAGGAAATCAGGAAAAGTATATAAAAACGATTTTATTTTCAAACATTTTGACTGATTATATAAACCAAAATATGATATAAATGCAAATAGACAGTTATAAAAGTAATAATCCAAATAATCTTCTATTTGAATTTACAACCAGCAATTCTTTGAATCCAAAAGAATTTAAAAAAGTACTTACTTAATTAAGTTCTGTCAAAAACGCTTAACAAACGGACCTTCACAGAAACACGAAATAAAATACTTTTTGTTCGCGTATCAATACCTGCTTACATTAGTTATTGGTATCCGGTATGGGGACACCCCATTAATGAAACAAGAAAAATTCACTCCATTCTACGCATCCGCGTTTTTCTGGGTAATACGTCGTTTAATTAAAGTGTGACTCATGTTTGAATTGCTTGTTAATTATTATTTTAAAGATCCATTGTATCTTTGTTTTACGGCTTACTGTGTAAAATATTGTAAAATATAAAAAATAATTACTTTTACTTATTCAAGTAAAATTTTTTTTAAGAATTCAGTAAGGTACCTATTTTTTATTTATTCTGTACTTAATTTAATATATTGGTTGAATTAATAATAATGGTTTTTCTTAAAACAATCTTTCATTGTTAGTTTTGGATCAGGGATCAATATATTTTGAAATTCCGGAAGATAATATATATTTTGAGTATGAATGAAGAATTTAATGTGATGAATAATCTATTTAAGGAAAATATAAGGGGAGTAAGAGAGATAGGTACTATTAATAATACAACACTTACTACTTTCAGACAGACTTCTAAAACAACATAGTTGATTGAACTCCAACCCTTATAAGTTTAGATAAGCTGTTTCAAGCGTATTTATTTTTGGGTTAATGGGGTATTTCCTGATAAATATACTACACATGGGCAAAACACATGAGTTCGCGTCATAATTTCGGGCGCGAACTTGTGGAGGCCTATGTCCAACAGTGGACTGTGATAGGCTGAAGTGGTGGTGGTGGATACTACACATAATATTTAGTAATTTCCTCAATATCATTCCTAGTCTCAGGATTCACTGTTTGGAATTTTTAGTTCCTAAATTTCCGGATTGAAGTTAGGATGCGGGTTACGTTTCCGATAGCATATTAATTAGAATAAACATAACCATACACAAAAAAGTTTTAGCCATGATTACACTTTTTTTTTTGATATCGCAGGGTAACCCATTTACGGGTGATATCCAGGACGCCCGGGTAGGCAGTCCTAGACCGTATGTCGGACTCAGCACTTGGGGGTGGGGGTCCTGGGGGGGATTGGGGATAGGGTCGGCAACACGCTTGCGATGCTTCTGGTGTTGCAGGTGTCTATAGGCTACGGTCTTACCATCAGGTGAGCCGTATGCTTGTTTGCCAACCTAGTTACATTTAAAAAAAAAAAAAAACTACCGCACTAAACCCCCTTCGGGAGCCTTCGACCGCTTTAATTGGAGGGTATCGGATCTGCAGGCAACAGGATCCCTCCAGAGCCATGATTACATGGCTTTACTGATACTGATGACCTCTGTGTGGTTTTATGAAACCACGGTAAAAGTGAAACTTTTTTTCAAAAACTGAAATGAAATAGGAACAATAATCGTATAAATATTCTTTGCACGCCATCTATGTAAACTAAAGGTAACCTAGTTCAGCTGCATGTTGTCATTAGTGTCTTATTTCTATGAAATAATAATAGGTGACCGACCGGCAAAACGACATGCAGAACGGCGAACGCACACGAAAAATTTTGAGACGATGTAATAAAAGTTTCACTTTAAAAACTCCTTTACACATACTTTTTTTTATATTCATGAACCTTTGAATTTAAATTTATATCAATTTTTAAATTTTGTTTATTACGTAATATAAGGGTCTTCTGTACTACAAAGCCAGCCCTGCGGTCACCAACCCGCCTGCCCAGCGTGGTGACTATGGGCAAAACATGAGTTATTATATAGGTACTAAGAATAAATTCTTAGCCAGTAAGTACCGTGAACTAGAAATCGTAACTCGCTTTTTCCAACACTGGGCACGAGCTTAATTGTCGGTTTATTGAATAATATTATATTTTAATAAATGATTTATAGAAATTGTTTTAGAATAAAGCGCGGTGTACCTACATGAGATTTGAAGAATGATAGTAGATAATTTTAAAACAGCCTTCGACAGAATCCATAGCCTTAAGAATGTGTTATTTTATTTCATCATTACTCAACACATGACTGTTTAGTGAGATAACTTAGTCACATTTTTTAAATTATTATTGCTGTTTCAAATCAAAATGACATTAAGACGAATTTTGGACAGCCTATTACTAGGTAGGCAGGTACTTATTTAAATATATCATAATCATATCAGGTTTCATTTTGATACGTGACATTGAGCGACTGCAGGTTGAATTCATGTGAGTCATATCTTGAAACAGTGCATCCCTACTGGCACTGAAAGCCACTACACCAATCAAAGCATTATGTTTAAAACCGAATAGACATCCTAAATAAAGAAAATGTTAAGAATTGCTACTGGTAGTAGCCCTACAACAAACTAAAGCCTTTAAGTTTATGACATTAATATAGTTAACAAGAGTGTGTACATAGTCTTTTGGTACACATCGATTGTATCCACAATCACATATCTGTAGGTACGTCATTGCTTGAAGCATGCGTCTAATTAAAACGGATGTAGCTTTATTATATCTGATTTATTTTATAAAGCCGACAGTGGGTGGAGGCTTATTGTACCAATGAAATAAATTACCACTTGTACCATACCAGTGCCGTGCTTTTTCTATTAAAACTTATAAAATTATATGAATTCATATTTTCTAAGATCCGTTAAATGAACAAATCCGTTTAATAAATCATATCGTTTCATATGTTCGTGTTTAATATAATTAAAACAAGTCCACAGTAAGGACATCAAAAATATTTAAATTAAAATACAAGCTATACAAATATAAATCTTAAAAGCTTAAAAGATGATTTATCACAAAATATCCGAAACATGTTCTTTTCTCGAAATATAAATTAAAAATTAAATCAAATCAATTTCCTGGCGTTTAGTCACACAAAGTTGTCGATATTAAAATTCTTCGAGTTCCCGTTTTCTAAAAAAATGAAGTTAATGAAGTCCTTAATGACGATGAAGGTACAAAGGAAAGATTTATCGCTTCAGTAATGACAGCTGGTTAAACGAAAAAATACACAAAATATACGCCGACATTGGATATAATTACAAAAGCGGGTTTGGTACATGTCACGTATATGACATAAGAAGCGAATCGGAGCGAGGACAATTCATATCAACTGCTAATAACAATCCAGAATCGAATGTTTCTCAGTACGTTTTCGTTTGGATCATATTTTGTTCTGACAGTTTTGAGCGTAATAAAAAGGCAGTGTATACAAATTATCATGGCTTATGATGGCTATGGAAAGTCATCTAAATTTTTTAAGTGATTTCACATGTAAGTTCCTACCTAGTACATTTTACAACTGAACATTTTAAGATTTTTTCAAAAAAAAAAACAGTTTATGAAACATCTTCAAATATTTAAATGATATAACAAAAATCAACGATTCAGCCTGTAATATCCCACTGTTGGGCATAGGCCTCTTCCCCATGTAGGAGAAGGATCGGAGCTTAATCCACCACGCTGCTCCAATGCGGGTTGGCGGAGGCGAACAAAAATCAACGGATTAGAACAAAATTTTAAGAAAAAAAAATGTCTTAGACGACGGAACTATGATATCTACTTAGTACTAAATAATTATACCAGTACAGTCTTTTTTCAGTATAGTCTTTTAAATAGTTATGTGGTACACCACATAACTATTAAAAAGACTATACTGATAACCTTATTCGACAACAAAATATATTTTTTTTGTATTTAAACCTACAGGTATAAATACAAAAAAATATATTTTGTTGTCGAATAAGGTTATTTATAAGTCTAATTGACTTTTTCCTGCTTAATTTGCTTATATTTTATAATAATTAATATAAATTTATCACGAAACCAATCAGCCTGATCTGACGCAGTTGACAGCTATACTGAAGGAATAATCAATATATTTGTCAACAATTTATACTGTTAACGACACGTGTCATAAGTGTAGATAATAATATATTATCGATTTACGAAATTAATTAATAAATTTTCGTGTATTTACTAAACACGATTCAAACTAAACTTAATTTTCAATTGATTAACAACTAGCTAACCCAGTAAACTTCGTACCGCTACACTTTTTTTCATGTCAATTATTTTTTTTATTTTCGTTTATTTTATACAAACCTTGTCATGACCATAACGAAAACAAAAAAAGAATTATCCAATTTGCTGCAATCGTTGGAAGTTTGCATGGAATGAAAATTGAAGAAATTGTGAAGAAACTCAATAACTTGTATGATACTTGTAGGAGAACATAATTATCTGCCATCCCGTAGTGGAGCAGCGTGGACTAAACTACGACCCTTCTAATACATAAAAAAGAGGCCTGTGCCCAGCAGTGAGATGTTGCAGGCGGAATGAAGCAATCAAATTATCAAAGTCAATACATTTTTACCACTAGATATTATACAAGTAAATAGGTACTACTAATAAATCCGTGTATGGTCTATACTCTATATATCCCACATCATACAACAAGTTATCGAAACAGAGCGTGGCGATTGAAGAAAATTTGTCATTTAATGCAACTATTTTGAAATGAAAAGTTCAGAAAAAGATAAGGCACCAAAAAGTTGATGGACAGTAAAAAAATAAACTTAAAAGATGTGCTAGTCGTTAAAGGTTTGACTTAATTGACATAGTGTCAATAGTTCTTGTTACTTTTAAACGGCAATTTTGACAAAAATACATAAAATTAAAATTTTAAATATATTACTTGATGTTACATAATATGCGGCATACATTCGAATCGAAATATAAATTAATCGCAAATTGATTCGGAAATGGTCATAACGGATGTTTTAGTTGGCAAAAAAAGTTTTCGCTATTGCAACATTTCCTTTACCTCCTTTGTACGAGGAAGTAAACAAGTTTATATTTTTAATTCAATAATGTAAAGACTAATTTTCTAACGGTACCGCTTTAGTTTTTATACGCACACATAAATAAAAACTCGAGTAATAAAACTTAAACGACCGCAATAAACACACACAACTGTCCCAATCACTGGATATTTGTTTTTATCGTTTACAGATTATGTTTTTGCGATTAAATATTTTTTTTTTTGTGTAATGAGAAAAATAAAAATACAGAAATTCTGAGAATAGATTTACACTCATCAATCTATCATTAAAGTAGTTTGGCGTGCCTTTTAACCTCAGTTCATTGAATTAGTTTTTTATATACATCTGAACTAAACTGAACAGAACAGTACACTGAATGTAAATATCCACTGAACAGAAACATTTCCATATAAGTGACTGGTTGGAGCTTCATCCAACTCGTTGCTCTAATGCACATGGTGGATAATTTCCCTACCATGAGTAATTATAGCTATCAGGTGTCTTGGACAACAACTGACCTAATGTGTACAAATATAAATATCAGCCTCCAGCGGAAATCGAACCCTCGACTCGACATGACTACTCGCATCTTTACACAAGAGCGGCTGTTATTCTGTCATTTATTCGTGTGCATTCCTATTATTACTTACTAGCTTCTGCGCGCGACTTCGTCGGCGTGGACTCCGGTCCTATTGGTGATGATATATAGCCTATAGCCTTCCTCGATAAATGGGCTATCTAACAGTGAAAGAATTTTTCAAATCGGACTAGTAGATCCTGATATTAGATCGTTCAAACTAACAAACAAACAAACAAACAAACAAACAATCAAACAAACAAGCTCTTCAGCTTTATTATATTAGGATAGATGTGGACTACGCCTAACATGGGACAATATGTAAACTGCATTATGTTTCGAGTGGGTAGTTTCACACCATGTCACGACAACGTCGCGTCATCCTAAGTCTAAATTTTATTTAGTCCTTTTAACATTCTCGCCTGAACTTTTTTGTGAGTAGCTTTTGTATAAATAAATCGGCCAAGTGCGAGTCGGACTCGCGCACTAATGGTTCCGTACCATTGACTAAACTAAAGGCTATATTTTATTGTTATTAAACAAGATACTTAGTAAATAAGAAAAAGATTATTTATACTAATAATATAATAAAGCTGAAGAGTTTGGTTGTTTGATTGATTGTTTGTTTGTTTGTTTGTTTGAACGCGCCAATCTCAGGGTCTACTGGTCCGATTTGAAAAATCTTTCAGTGTTAGATAGCCCATTTATCGAGGAAGGCTATAAGCTATATATCATCACGCTAAGACTAATAGGAGCGTAGCACCAATGAAGAATGTTTCAAAATCAGGGTTTTTTTCCTTTTGAGAGCTTCCGCGGCGTAAACGGTTAAAGTTTCGCTCAAATCATGTTTGACAGAATTGGTCCTATTCTACGGGGACGAAGTCACGCGCAGAAGCTAGTACCATATAAAAATGGAAAATAAACTAGTCAAATACGCCATCTATCTATCGATCCATGCCGCTATTGGAAAGCTATTATATTAGTCTATCGACGACGTTTTCTTAGTTTCTGGATAGATGGCGTTGGAATTAAATGCGTTGCGTTAAATATTTATTTTACTTTGTTTTTAGTATTTGTTGTTATAGCGGCAACAGAAATACATACTTTGTGAAAATTTCAACTGTCTAGCTATCGCAGTTCTTAAGATACAGCCTGGTGACAGACGGACGGACGGACGGACGGACAGCGAAGTCTTAGTAATAGGGTCCCGTTTTTACCCTTTGGGTACGGAACCCTAAAAAATCATCTGGTTTGGAATAGTCGTTCGGAAACTGTTACTCGTATATACGAATGAAATATACTCGTAGGTATATACCTCAACGATTCATTATTATTAATACAGATACAATAATAAAACTCATTTTACTTACACTAGTTATTCTACAGATACAAATTTAAAATTAACACTACATTGTATAAACTGTACCGCAAATCGACATGTAATTTGATCGGACAATGCTCACTTTTTTTTTCTTGTCTATTTTTATAAAATTATATCACTCTTAATATCTATTTCGTATTTTTTAACTTTCAAGAGATCCAATAAAATCTTCTTATCTTTAAATTTCTTTAAGTAATGTGGAAGAAAATTTTTTAGATTTAAATCCTTCAATTGTACGTAATTAAATAGATTGACAATCACTTGAGTGACTTGAGTCTTTAATTTCACAATACCGAATCAATTTGAAATTCGTAACAAAGCCCCACTGCATAAAGATGTCACAAACGGACACATAAATTATGTTATACCTACGTACCAAGAGGTTAGCTATTAGCCATTAGCCACGATCAGCCACGGAGCTCAATCGCCCACTTTGTTCATTATTGTAGAGAACTAAGGTATCCGTTTTCAATTTGTACTACATTTTGTTTGTAGGTACATACTGAAAATTTCTTAAAACTAACAGACAGAAAAGAAAAATCCTATTGTGATATATAATGTGTATTTTAATTTTCAGTTCGATATTGCTTTCAAATATATTATATAGCGTTACAGAACAGACATTTTGCTGCTTCAGCCTATATCATCCCACTGCTGCGCATAGGCCTCTTTCACCATGTTGAAGAAGGATTGGAGCTTAACCTACCACGCAGCTCCACTTGTGGTTTGGCGGTTGCTCCGGTGTTTTCTTAGTCTTAATTTTTTTTATTAATAATAATAATATCAGTTTTAATTTTTAAGAACAAAAATTTAAATAGACAAAGGAAAAGGTTTGAAGACGGTCTTATCACTTAAAGAGCGATATCTTCCAGACAAGCTTTGGATATGAAACACGTTCACGTTTATAGATACGTTTAGTAATTTTATGAAATCTTCAAAGAAAGAAATAAGTAGTGTAATGAATTTTTCTTTTATATTTATTTACATTCAATAACCATAACCAATGAAAGTACCGTTACGATCTCTACTTAGCTTAAAACCTTGTAAAGTTTTACAGGTTTTGTTGGCTGCACAGTATCGAAAAAAAAAAACATCTTCTAAGACTAGCAAAAAACTGTGGTTAGTGCTCTTCAGATAGCCTGTTACCAATTATAAAAAGACATCTATCACCGATAAAGAGGTTTAATCCAAATTAAGCACTCCCTCATTTCAAGTCCATTGTTATACCTGTTATGTATAATAGGACAAAATATTAACATTAGTTTATTGATATGCTATTATCTCCCTTATTCTCATGAGAATGAATGATAATAATATAATCGTTATGTTACTCGTTTCAATATTCTGACCCTGATTGCCTTTTGTTTTCCATTTATATCTTAAAATATGACTTCCACGCCCGCTTAGATTCTAAATTTTGTCTATTATTACAATTATTTTGTATCTGTAATCACTGAGCAGAAAACCTCAATAACGAATATATAAACCTTATCTACTATATAGTTGCTTTCATTGATAAGAGATGTTGTTACATTATTTCTCCTAGTAAATATTTATGTATATAAAACTAGTATTTTGTAAGAAATTTTCAATAAATTTACACGTGCAAAGGATTTATTGATATTATTTTTATTATTAAGCTTTCCTTCACAACTTAACATAAAATAAGGCTAGAATCATTTATTAAGCCTTACTCTTCGTTTATTTCTTTCTCTCTGTCTGAAGACTAATATTACAAATATAGGTGCTCTTTTTCCCAGGATATATTTTCTCAGGATTACTATTATTTTAGAACTCTCTTAATATGTACATTCTGCATCAATTAATCAAGAATTGACAGAATAGAGAATAGATAGGTAGGGCACAGCAGGAAATTTCCTGCTCAAAATATGGAGCAGCCCGACTGGGGTAGCACCTCGACCTTACAGAAGACCACAGCTAAATAATACTGTTTTCAAGCAGTATTGTGTTCCTGTTGGTGAGTAAGGTGACCAGAGCTCCTGGGGGGGGGGGGGGGAATTGGGGATAGGGTCGGCAACGCGCTTGCGATGCTTCTGGTGTTGCAGGCGTCTATAGGCTACGGTCTTACCATCAGGTGAGCCGTACGCTTGTTTGCCAACCTAGTCACATTTTTAAAAAAAAGATAGGTAATAGGTTCAGCAGTAGTATTAACTGGTCGTTAATTAGTTCAAAATGTCTGCTATTAATATCAGTTTTCAATAAATATTTATTTAACGAATACATCATAAAGCTGCGTATGTTGAGAGGATATTTTTACAATACCAATGTAGGAGTAAGTAAAAATACAATTTTAACAATAGACGCGTTTATTAATTGTGTGACAATATTCTTATTATTACTAGTGCCACAAAGTGATATGATAACAATAAAAATATTTATTTTTAAATGTATTGCATTGATTTACATCCAGTTACTGGTCTATTTAATATTAAACGTTCAAACATAATTATTTAATTGGAAAATCTGTTTTACAATCATAAAGGCGTGAGTAAAATTCATTATAAAGTCTGTGACTTGAAAATATATTAATAAAATAATTTGATTTGTATTCTGCAGTGATAGTGATACCGAGAAGATATGTCTGAGTAGATAAAAGAACATTATAATATCGTCTTAAGCTTATTCTTATACATTGGACTTATTTAGGAATTTAATAGTAATATAATTTTATATGAAGCATATATAATAGCTAAAAATGTCAGCTCCAATTTAATCTAAACACATGATATGGTCAAAGTGTTTTAGTGTAATGATATTTACAATAACAATTATAATATAATATCAATTTTAAACCGTATTTGATTTGAAATTATAATGTTATTTTGAAAACGTCAATTTTATATTAATTTCTATACTGATATCAACCATCCGGTTGCCGAATGTCTTAGAACGATTGCTTTGGTAGTTTTTGACTATAAGAGATCGTATAAGGATCATCTTTTCGTTTCCAATTATTTAACAAAAATGTACATGCACCTTAAGGAAATTTTTATATTTTCACAAGTACATCACTACGACTAATTATTTTTACAATTTTCCTAGCTACGTCCAGAAAATCGCTAAAGCGAAAAACCGGATCAACAATTACAACTAGGAACGCATTAAATCGATAATCTAATTTTTTACAGCACTAGTAATTTTACAATAATTTCGACCCCCGTACTGTCTAACGAAGTACGCTGTCATATCATACGTAAGATTTATCATTAACATTAAAGCAATACAAACAAGATTAAATCTACATAAGTAGTTGCTATTGCTATTGACGCCACTTACGCACAAGACTCGATAGTCGCTCACTCGAAGGGCTGAGGCCAAAGCGGCGGGAAGGGCCCGGGCTATGTGGAGATGGCGAGCGCGGAGGGGCGGTGCGGGTGTGCGGGGTGCGGGGCGTGCGCGGGGTGCGCGGGGTGCGGCGGCGTGGCGGCGGGCGAGCCGGCGCCGGGCGAGCACGTCACCTTGCCCATGAAGGAGCGGATCTCATCGAAACTCGCGTCCTGCTCCGTGTCCGCTGAGCTCGGAGAATCCCCGCCCTCAGCCTCGTGCTTCTTCAAATGCCGATCGAGGTTTGTCTGCTGCCCGAAGCACCTGTCACACAACGGACACCTAAACGGCCTCTCCTTGTTGTGTATGTTCCTCACGTGCCGCTGCAGGTTCGACGATATGGAGAAGGAACGCTCGCAGTACTTGCACTTGTACGGCTGCTCGCCGGTGTGGGTGCGGAGGTGCCGCGTCAGGTTTGCACTCCTCGGGAATACTTTTCCGCAAAACGTGCAAGCGTACCGATCTCGAAGTTTCGCCGAGCCGCTGCTCAGTTCGCGAAACTTCGCATAGGCACTCGGTTGTCTATCTGGCCCGTCAGTACCGAGAACTGGGGATAAAAAATTGAACGGGCTCGGGACGTAGGGCGAATGTGAAGAGTTTAAGATAGAATCCGAAGCGGAATGAAATTGAGGAAAACGTGGCCGATACATTGCGTCAATTAGGCTGTTGTTGTGCTGAGGATGAACCGGCATCGGAAAAGCTAATGGAGGAGAAACTAACGGTTTCGGGGAGTCCTCTATTTCTACCGCCTCAACATCGACATTTGTAGATTCATTTTCAGGGGTCTTATTTTCTCTGTCAATAGGGCTTTCTGGTGGTGAATACGATTTAATCGATGAGTTGCGAAAGGAATGATCATCGTTTTCCATATCTGAATCTTTATCGCTATGCTTGCGTGTAACTGATAAGTCCAGCGGTTGATCATTTTGTTCCTTCCTTGTGTCTTCATCACCATCAGATTTATTTCCGATGTCATCTGCAACATTCTTAGTCAAATCTCTAGGACGTGCAGGTGAGACTGATTTGTTTCTTAATAATTCATTTTCATTTTGTTTTAAAGACAAGTTAAATGGTGAGTTATGCTTCATTTCTTCTCTTGAATAATTAAATGGACCAATTGAAGTTGACATTGGCATAACTGGTGACGGACGCTGTTTAGAAGAAGCTTCTTCGGCTGATGGCGGTGATTGTTTGACATAAATATTTTGTTGTTTCGGTGTAGTTCTGTTAACGTCTTTGTCTCTCCTATTATTTTCTATATCAATATCTTTATTCTTTTTTATTTCATCTAAAGAAGTTGCGCTATCCATACTTTTAACTGACATTCGACCTTCCTGTTGCTGTTTAGCCACCAAATTTGCATTAAGTGCCATATCGTGTTCCATTGCCAATCTTGCTCCTTGTACATTGAAAAGAAGAGGACTCAAAAATTCTGGTGGACATGCTGCAGCAGCGGCTGCCGAAAATAATGCAGGATAATGTGCAAATGTATTGTACGAAAGAGGCAATGCTGGTCCTCTATACATTGGAAATGGATTTGTATTATTTGGAGTATTCATAACGTTTGGCAAAGGTGGTATCTGTGGCAAACCTGGTGGCAGTGGTCCTCGCAGATTTACGTTGGCTGCCGATGCGGTATCACAAAATCTTTTATGCTTCGTTAGAGCAGCATATGATGGAAACGATTGTCCGCATTTCCCGCACTCGACAAGAGCTCTACACGCCACATGCATTCGTTTGTGACGGCACAAGTTTGAAAACTGTGTGTAAGCCTGAAAAATAAGACATTTTTGATTATCGATATGTTATAACAATCTTTTCCTACTAACTAAGATTTTCATACAAGTTAAATTAATACTAACATTACAGCACCAGCTTGACATAAAGAAAATATTTTCAAATGTAGCCAATGATATCGTATCTTTCAAAGAGAAGAGGAGAAACACTTACTTTGTAGCAGACCTTGCACTGGAAGGGCTTGACGCTGGAGTGGATGTGAGTGTGCTGCTTGAGGCCGGAGGAGGTGGCGAAGGTCTTGCCGCACTCGGGGCACGCGTGGCTGCGCGCGCCGACGTGCTGCGCGCGGATGTGGCGCTGGAGGTTGGAAGGATCGGTAAATACCTGAAATAACATCAGGTTTCGAAAAACGTGGTAAGTTTTTCTTGCTACAAATCGACTAGTGATCTCAAGCTATGTAAAAAGAAAATTTTATATTTTAGGTAAACAATGTTGTTAGAATAATATAAATTGCTAGATAGTGTTATTGAATTTGTCATTTGTGAATTTGAATGATGTTAAAGTTATTGAATGGACATATTTCAAGTACAGAATAATAACGAATATAGCTGCATTTGAAGTAAATTGTCATGAAACCAATCCATACCTTCGGGCAGTTTTCACAAGGGTATTTTCTAATGTCTGTGTGGGTGAGAGCGCGATGTCTTAGCAGAAGAGCTCGGGAACTGTACGCCCGATTACAGAGTTCGCAATGGAAAGCCGATGCGGGTTGGGCGTGTGCTTGTATCAGGTGACGGTCGAGCCTAAACAAAAACAAACATAAGTTATTAAAATAATAAAATTGTCTTAAAAATCAATGTATTGCATATAATTTGTATGTAACCTTAACGGAACAAAGTACACATGTCAGAAGTGAAACTTCTTTGGCAAACTAATTTTTAAGTCTCGTTTATATTTAAGCTTTATCGTTAAGCTTTAGATTTTCGTTCCAGCACTATCAAGCTAGTTTGCAATGTAATATTATCGATATTAATGTAACAAACTTTGTAGTTTCTATAGTACACGCTAGGCTGCTCTGTTGTTCGACAAAAACGTTGCCGTTGCACATACGTTTCATCCGTAAAAGTTTTACCCTCATGCGCCTAAAGAAGTTGCACTTCAAAAATCTAAAAATGCATACAATTGTACTATATTGACGGTCTGTAACAATAAAAAAATGTGATATACCTAATATCTAAAGTATAATAAATGACAATCACCTAGTATTTAATGGGCGTGTAATAGAGTAAATAGGTAGAGATCCCTAGTACATTTTTTTAACCTGATCAGTATCAAGTTAATTTTCCGTGAGTAGCTTCATTTTGATGAGACGAACAAAAAGTTCCTCTTCGAAAACTCTCGATTGTGGTAGATAATAGAGTTAGCGGAAGGTAGAGCAGCAGTGAGCGTAGGACCGGGATAAAGTACCACGCAATTTGTAGGACAATGTTACCATTAAATTATATGAATAATAACAAAATAAAAGAAAAAAAAATCAGAAAAAAATCAAGTTTTGATGACCTTACGAGGTCATCAAGTTAATGACCTCGTAAGGTCATCAAAAATTATTACTAACCAGCTCATTTTTTTTTCTTTTAGTTAGTAGTAAATTATTCAATGCTTATTCAGAATTACAAAAGATTCCGTCAATAACTCAATATCCATAATAGAAAGTGAAAAGATAAGCTTAACGAACTGGTATCAGTAAAGTTGCATTAAGCGACGACTCGGATGCAAGTACAGGAAAACGAAATAATATCTATATCTAGACCCAGGATCGCCTACGCGGACAACTTATAGCGATCCAACCCATACATAACTCAAACGTGTTTTGGCTCAACACAGAGAATGTTCCAATCCATTTTTGATATGGACCGAACTAGCGTTATATAGGCAAACAAAACAAAGAACGAAATTTCAAAATACGTCATAAATATTTTGTCAAATAAATAGATGAACGCCGGCCGGCAGCATGCAGAAAAAGGATGACTGATTGTAGCGTTACGCTCATTGTCCTATTACGCTCATTGTACGCTTGCGCCGCATCTATCTCTCTTCCACTCGATTGGCCAATGCGTCCGAGGAGATGTTTTGTTATGACGTGGTCACGTTAAACTATCGTCCGTGTTTGATGTTTAACAAAATCAATGCCTTCTCGAAATCTATTCCGATATTCGACAGTAACGGATAATTTGCAAGAACGATTTTAGTGTTGTTGTAACTGGTTCACAGCACGCAACCCTTGCCGCCTCTGGCTACTTGAAATGTTACACCTGTTACGTATTACATAAGATACATTTTAATCGACCGAATTACATTGCTGGTTAGATATCGCAGACTTATTCGAGATATTAGAGAAAGGCCGTTCGAAGCAGCATGTTGGTTTGTCTCGTACTTGTCAAAGTGATAAGACACGTTTTCACTCTCCGCGGCCGACCGCCCGCCGTATCTTTTAATTAATCTTAGAAATAAAATCTATCGTCAGTAATGGTTCTATCGCTTACATGTAACTCGTCGATTGCGTAGTTGAGACTTATAGAGAGTAATCGAAAGAGCAAATAGTCGAACAAGTTCGTATTATAACGTTGTTTATTTTATACAATACTTTTTCTTAGTTTCTAAAAGATTTCTAAGCGAACGAGCCGGTATTTAGTTTTATCTATTGCAGATTGTAATAGAATTAGTTATTGTAAGAAGTCAAGCGTGCCAAATATGTACAATAAATAAGAATAAGCGATACATCTCAGTCGGTTGTTTATAATTATTTTCCTGACAATTATGAAGTCTAGCGCTATAGCCTCAAGGCTCGTATCTGAATCGGCGATCTTCAGCAGATATTTTTATTACAAATTCAACTCACGAACATTTAAATTAAAGTTTAAACAGATAGCGATTGTGTTTTAATAATACGCTATGTTGTTACATATTATTTTAAACCAATGATATTTATTACGCAAATGATATTTCAATAGAAAAATACCAGTTACAGTTTTATTGATATTTTTTTATACTTATAATAAAATATTCAACAATAAGTAAATAAATAAACTCTTTACACTTAACGGCCCCCCGTAAGATCTTCTCCTGTGTTGGGGGTCCGGAAACACACAATACATAAGCAGAAATGCCAAGACCACAACAAACATCTAAATGGCCAATACAAATGTGAGCGGGGATCGAACCCGCGACCGCCAGCGCAACAGCCAGTGCTGTGACCACTGCGCTAACGCGTCGTCTATGTATTCCCAATTTTCTTATATACTTTAAACTTTAGTAACCTAATTTGAATAAAACTAGTTTTCTCCTCAAGTATAAGTACAAGCTACGTTTCAATGTAAATTAGGACTAGAACATACAAGAGAATAGTCATTATAAGTTGCTGATCTTAGAATCGATCTGCATGTTCTCGGATTGATAACATCCAATGAACAACTTTCATTCGAAGTCGATTCATTTAACTCCACCCACATACGCCACTGAGACAAGATGAGGTATTAAAATGTTGCTAATTTATCTTATCTCATAATCAAAATCAAGACGATATGTGACGTGTTAATTTTTGTCAAAAATTACTTTTCATTTTGAAAAACGTTTTAGATGTAGGTATATATAAGTTTTATTATATTATTTAAAGTATTTTGTAAATTAGGTATAAATCATATCATATTAAAGGTAAATTTCCTACAAAACATTAACAGTTTAATGCTTACACGATTTCAAAGTTTAATAATTTCCGCGTAGTATTTATAAAATAGTTACATTTTATTTGCCCGGTAGTCTAATCACGGACTACCGATGACCGAGTTTACGTTTTAATAATCTACAGTAAACTATTAACGTTCGTAACAACGATCGAATCAGATTTCATAAGGCAAACAATTCAAAACGACCTTGCTAACTTGCCAATTGACTTCTAATTATGACAATTCATATCTATTGATGTAAATATTACAAAATACGGATACAACGCTGACACAGATAGATAAAAATCATAGAGTACATTTAAGAGTAGGTACGTTAGAACAAAGTTTTCATTAAGATTAACAAATCTCATTAATTATCCCCTGATTAGGATATATATATTTATATGAAGAAGATAAAATATAGTACGTAAATTCATAAGATTGATCAAATGAGGGAATTAATTGGTTGAAATCAAACGAAGATTAAGTTACCTATTATTTAAACTTTTTATCGGTATTCATAAAGCACTATAATTGGTCATTGATTTTACGATGCCCTATAAATGTTTCCAACAATTCATTGAGCAGTGATATTGACCAAAGCGAGGATACGTTAAAATGAGTGCATGTTGATAATCAAGATCTTGCATTATTGACGAGTGTCGACACACTGCTTCAATAGAATGTGATGACACACGACACACGCTATGATGGACTGCCGTCGCTTGTTATCGGCTGAATTTATTTCTTATATTTATTATGCTTTGATAATTTTCAATTATACTTTGTGTAATACTTTCCAAGCGATAATTATGTGACACATTGATTGTCCATTTTTAGGAGAAAAATTGCGTGCGTACGTAGATATGTCGTGTTCTAATTAACGAAACAATAATTAGCAAAAAAAATTCAAATTTTGTTGTTCAATCATCAACGAATTTTGTCATTGAATATTTTTATTACTACCTTATCTTTTCTATTACGTTATATCTATTTTTTCTTTAATGATTATACAATTTAAAAGTATAATCATAAACAGTAGTTAAAAAATAAAGATAAACATCATCGTTCGAAGTAAATTACGAGATTTAAAAAGCAAATGAATGTTGCAACGTCGCGTGCCGGCAACAAGTTATTGACGCACGTGTCTTATCGAAGAAGCACATCTTTAGTTGGAAATAAATCTCGAGTAGACTTCGGATGACCAAATAGCACGGCGGGTTAATGGTTCCGAAGACGTTTGAAATTGATTGACTTCTGCTCCTTACGGCAGCCTGACTGATTGCTTACGATAAGAATGAGATTGACTTATTGGAATTCAGATATGTTTATGGCATGTTATATTTATTTACTTATATTAAAGTTATATTGATAATATTTCTAACATTTTCTAAATATATTTAATAATAAGAGTTTCTAATATTACTAAGTAGTATATATGCAATTAGTTGGTAGTATTGTTTATGCTTTATCAGAGAGTTTAAGACTATTTAAAGTAATACTTACGCATCAATATTAGGAAAGGGCGCGTCACAAAAGGAACATCGAGGCTCTGTGTCCTCTCGCTCTTCGTCCTCAGGCTGCGAACTTGAGGAGTTGACACTTGAACCTTCACGACCTTTAATAAGAGATACAAATAATTAAAAAAAGATACACCCAAAAGATATTTACACAAGTAACAGAAGATAAGTAACACTACAATAATCTTTTAAATTCAAATTTACAATTTAAACGTCCTTATCAAAAATTAGAACCCGTTAAATATAAGATTTGAAATTGAATGGTATGTTTTACTTTCTTTTTTTTTATATTTAAAAATACACCCAAACTTTTTTATTTAAAGAGATTTAGGTAAAGATTGAACTTCACAACAAAATAAATTTTCTATCCGACTATTAACAATTTTTTTTTTAAAAAGTAATAAATGCTAACGAATTTAACTAATTATACCTACATGTTAAATAGCAAGTTGAACAGACAAGTAACATTAAGCTATAAAGTAAATAATAGTACCGTAAACACGATAGTAGAATCTACTAGCATCTAGATTTTATCGATTGATCAATGTTAGCCAATACGTATATATTAAGCGTCATGTAAATCAGACTCGTAGCAAGACGGTAGCAATTAATAGAAGACTTTCATAACAGGACGCATAAACATCCGCTGACAGCCGCTGCAGCATCCTGACATGAATTAATTTGTTTTATTGGGTGTTCCATTTAGAAAGCGCTGTAACTGCTTAACAAGTAATATCGATGGTTTATAGAGATCATTGGAGTAGACGGCAACGAAGCTTTTTGCATCATCAAAACTAATATGTCTTACGTACCGCTAAATATGGTAACTTGTTTTTGAACGATTTTAATAATAATTTCATATTCGTAACTGATTCTAATTTAACATCTTATAATTTCAATAAATATGATAAATTTTAATGATCTAACAAAATGCTAATT
This sequence comes from Melitaea athalia, assembly GCA_905220545.2. Lineage (NCBI taxonomy): Eukaryota > Metazoa > Arthropoda > Insecta > Lepidoptera > Nymphalidae > Melitaea > Melitaea athalia. The sequence continues at coordinate 11,825,233 of HG992193.1, forward strand.
AGATAATTATAAATCAAACATTAATATAATTTATTGCGTAATTGGCATACAGAACAAAGTCATCACCGTAGCAACGTCAAACTGAGCATGATTTGAAGATCACGAGCAAGCGTCGGAAGTATGATATGTTTTACATTGACACATGCAGAATTAATTCGAGTCACGACAAGTGAAACCACGCCTCGAGCATTGTCTAACGAACCCGCATCCGTGATAAGCCCGCAAGGATAGTGATATCATCGGAATAATATGAAGTCGAAACGAAATAGAAATAATAAATCATAAAATATAAATCGACTCTAAGCCTACGAGTACCTGTTTTCAGCTTACTCTGCTTTATATTGATATCTAAGAGTGACTTTGTTTGATTCATTTAAGAGTATACAAACGTATAAAAAATAAATATTTTCTTTTAATAATCATATGAAAATTTAGTTTTAAATAAAAACGAAAAATTTATTAAATTAAAGTTAAAAAAAAATTGTATAATATACAACTCACCCCAGAATTTGTTATAGTACAGCTTCTTAAGCACTAATTCAAGTCTAGACGCCGCGAAAAAACAAAGATGTTACTAAGTAAGGTGAGAGGTCAACCGAACTGTATATGATGTCAATACGACACTGAGGTGCTAGTAAAAATTATCAAGGGCCACCCACCCCCACCCTACCTGATGGTAATATCGAGGGTAAATATGTTCACTTGACCCGACATTTGCATTGGAAATCATTTATGCGGGACAAGTTCACATTTTGTGGTATTTTAATGTGTTAATTCATGGTTAAATGACACCAACTCATTTGCCACTTTCGCTTTACTACAGGATCCAAGAAAGCCTAAATGTATATCAAGGAGTGGGTTGGCTGAATCACACCGAAGAAACTTCTATGTAACATGTAATTTAGTCAGTTGTTTTATTTTGTGCAATAAACTGCCATGAAACAGCAATGAAAATGCATCTATGATAGAGATGCTTTAATCTCAAGAGCATCTCAAGGGCCTGGGTGGCAAAGATTAAATGGAAGACGGGAAAAAATCACACAAAATCGATAAAACCTTAAAAAAAGATACTACTCAATGTACATAAACAAAGAAATATTATTTAAAAATGTATACCTAACTAAAACGCCTAACTTTTAAATTATAAACAACTAAAGGTAAAGGTTTAAGCTTTACACCTATTTGTTTCTTCTTATCTCGTTGTTAAATTATTTATCATAAATATTCTAACACAATTGCATTCTCATCAGTGTATGCATAACTGTTTATTTGTTATAAATGAACGAATATAATTTAATAATTTTATAATTAAGGCATAAAAAATCGTAAATACTACTATCATGGAACATACAATAACATACAGAACATAAATTATGTTTGTCTGTATTTATAAACGAAGATAGCTGCTCCTAATACTCTTTCTGATAAGAAAGATAAGAATCGGTCTCTGCTACATTTAAATCTATACTAGCGAGTAAAACCAGAGGATACAACGTATTGAGTGTACATTTACAAACTTGCCTCGTAATAAACCGTACAGGGAAGCAATGCATAATCCTTATCTCGAGCAATAAAATAGATAATTAATCATAATGGATACCTTTAGTTTACAGAATTTACACACTGAGAATACCAACCATACCAGCAATCAATTGACGATGGAATCAGGAAAAGTTGTTTTTCAAACGCTTCGCGAATTGGCGACGTGTTCGATAAATTGTTGAAAAAAATTATATCAAATTCTTAAGAAAATTTATAATCAGTAATCGTTATTTTATAACGCGAAGCAATAACTATGATAAACAGATAATGAAATATTTAGTACACTGTGAAACTCGTTTAGCTCAATAAAATGACTTGAAATGTTTAAATCGATAACATTAAAATAGTTTGTATTTACTTACTTTGTTTTATATACCTACATTTTCTAGATTTTTTTAAAACCGTAAGTTATTCTTTTAATGTATCATATCGCATTTAATCAATAAAAATATTTTTCTGAACATATTTAACTTACTAGTAATACGGTTACCGCTTACCATTCGCGAGGACGTTAAGTTTTCCCACGGAGGTACCAAATGGCGTAGATGGCGCTCGCGGACCGTGACGGTGACTTACCGATGTTTTAAATTCATTTAACTCCTACTACACATCACCTGTTGTCTTTCGACTGTCCTGTCTGCATTTATATTTTATACTTCTATACTTAAAGGTACTTTCACTGTGGGAAAACTTGTGACCTTCGAAATGTAATTTAGCCGCGTATCGTCATACGTAAACTTTACCTGTGACATACTGGTATTGTGCAGGGTTTTTGAAAACAGTAAAGGAACAATACTTTTTTTTTCAGTAGATTGAACGTATTATACTACTTATTTTAATTTCAAAGAATACTTTAAAAAGTAATCATAACCAGTTACCGTAATCGCATTCACGTACCTACCTTAAGTTATATCAAACAATATCAAATTATTAAACATATGCATCAACTAAAGCTTAATGTTATTACATTCAACCGTCAAATTACTGGTATGTACAATAGTTGCACTGGCTAGGAACAAGCCCTTATAGCTCAGGGCGCAGATTCGGAGCGCGTCAGGTGCGTCACATTCGCCGTTACGCCCCGCGGTGCGAACGGACCTTTACCGGTGCTGACCGTTGCACAGGATGCTGGTGCATCGCCGTTTAGAATCTATAATAACTAGCCAGAACACTCGTATTGTACAACCATCGTTTACTAACTTAAGTTATATTAGCCCGAGATTTTAACCGTGTAAGACGCAATTCCGTAGAAGTTTCGGGATAGAAAGTATATGATGGTATGGTATCCTTGATACTACTACTGTTTAAAAGAATAATATTAATTCATCTCTATATATCTTCAAAATCTCGTTTGCATTATTTATACGCAATATACGTTTGGGCTAAAAAAGTGTTCATGAGATTATACTCTTATCTGTGATAGAACGCAATAGTTTAATTTTGCGTAACATCAAGATATGTTTGACTAATCTCCGAACAAAAGTACATAGGACACATGCTCCCGTACCAGATTCAACCCTTCACCGGGGGCGGGAATATTAAATTGAAATATTTCTATTTTATTGTCCGTAATATTTATTTGATTGTTAAATAAATACGCGATGTGGGACGCTGAGCGATTGTAGTCGGTTTAATGGAGGGTGAGAGTATTGTCGTTGGTTAATTTTTTGATTAATCATTCACTTTGTGGGGGATCGTTGCAATTGTGATAAATTTCGGTTTTGCACAAGTTATGCCTTTCTCATATTAATTTAGAAAGTTTAATGTGAGCTTTACGTAGGGTCAGAAACATTAATGTCTTAACTCTTTTATACTTACTTTTATAATGTAAGTTAAAGCTGGGTAAAGTTTACATATGATGAATCCTTTTATTTCTTATCATTTAATACATATTTAAAATTATTATTATATTACCTACTTATAATAAAAGGAAAACAACTTTACCTTTTTTAAATCTCACATGGCAATAGGCAAAGCCTACCTTAGTAAGTTGTCATTTGAATATAAATTATTTATTATTTCTTATCAGATTTTTCAACTACAGATTTAACATCGACTGCATGATAATACGGCTTGTACACACAACAAAGGCCCATGCGCTACGTCGGACAAAGCAACGTCATCAATTTTAATCTGTGCGACAATTGCGCGATGACAAATGTCAACGCGCGACACTCATTCATTACTCGCACGAATGCACGCGGCCAATTTAAAAAAAAGAACTACTAATAAAGGGTTAACATAACATTATTATTAATACAAAATATTGTCGCTGACAAGATTATATTTTACATAATTATTACTATAAAAATTACTACTGTATGCATGTTACCGTTATATTAAAAGGCGTCTTACAAATTTCTACAAATTTCGAATACTTATCATAATGACAACGATAGCAAATTGCTTATAATAACAAAGATCAATCATTGTGTTATCAAAAATCTGTCAGTCGAGCTTTTCTTTCCAAATATCGTAGGCATTTATCTTCAACAGATGACGTTGGATTTATTAATCCTTTAGCAAAAGTTTGTGTTATCGAATTATTGAATGAAAGGAGCTATAGGTGGCCTCTCTCAGTACGGGCCTCATCAATCATGTCTTGTGCAAGAGCCCCGGAGCATTATGACAAATGCTTGAATGGAGCCACTGCAAATCGATTCTAATTAGGGATAATATTTAAGAGTCATTGTGATAATGTGTTGCGTTTAAGTAACACATACTGTGTTTGGTCGACCACATTTGAAATGAAAATTATTATTTTTTTCGATATCTAACTGTTAATTACTATTATTGCAAAATACGTTACTGGTTGGAATTATTAATGGTATTACGCCGACTATTTAACTGAGATACTTAATGCGGATAATTTTATTTCAAGCCAGTAATTATGGACAATTCGAATCGCATAAATCACTGAACATTGCCGGCTGCATTGCCGCCGTCTACCGGAAGCCTAAGCAGGAAGCTTTGAAGAGCCCTATTTCATGAGCGTATCATACTAGATATGACAGTGGAAATAAACTAGCGCTTAACTTAGCTCTACTAATTATATTAAGATAGAATTCGAACATGTACAAAGATACACGTTAATCTATTACCTATGCAGTGACAGCTTTGCTAAAATTGAGGTTAATAAAAACAAAGAAATTTCTTTTCCTTGTGATAAAAATTGTTCTATTTCATTTAAAAAGGAAAATTTATAATTATACATTTCTTGTTGACAGAATTAAAACAATCACTTCTAGTAAACAATGATCTATCCTCAGTCCCCTTACGGTAATATAACATATGCGTGATTTTTCACATCGGCCGTCGCACGGCCCGATTTATCTAAATTAAATATCGCATGCGCGCGTGCCGCCGTGTGTTCGCGCGCTACGACTTTTTACATACACATAGCGGGTTAAAGCTGTCCTTACAATTATTATTTCAAAATATTATGTGTGTTTTGTTCTATAAACAATCCTATTATTAAGCTACAGGTTTCTTTTTTAATAAAAATAAGAGCCATAAATTACATACCTACGCCATCAATTTTATAAACAGAATATACCTACTAAGCATCTAAAATTGGTTTGTAACAGATAAAAAATATACATACTATGCTAATATTAGAATGTTGGTATTAGTTTATTTGATTACGCTTCAGCCTGTAATATCCCACTGCGGGGCATAGGCCTCTTTCTCATTTAGGAAAAGAATCAGAGCTTAATCCACCACGCTGCTCCAATGCGGGTTGGCGGATATTTTCCCTACTACTAACGATTGCTATCAGATGTACATGATAACAACCGGGACCGACGGCTTAACGTGCTCTCCGAGGCACGGTGGAGACACCGACAAGGACTGCACAAACACCCAGACCACGGCAAACATCTGTATGGCCGGTACAATTGTTTATCATGTGCGGAGATCGAACCCGCAACCGCCAACGCTACAGCCACAAACCAGCACTGTGACTGTTGCACTAACGCAGCGTTTGATTTGATTTGATTGCTAAATTCAAGATGTGCCTGTAGTAACAAATTATTAATAAATCATTTTATCATCAGAAAGCCTGTTACGGTATATGACAGGCTCTAAACACCAGATTATAGGACGTAGAAAAAAAAACTGGATGAAAGGAATCGCTACGTAAAACTCGAAAATCTAATCTATACTAATATTATAAGGCTGAAGAGTTTTTTTTGTTTCTTTATTTGTTTGCTTGTACGCGCTAACCTCAGGAACTACTGGTCTGATTTGAAAACTTATTTCGGTGTTAGAATCGCATAGGCTATATCGTCACGCTAAGATCAATAAGAGCCAAGCATCAATGAAGAATGTTTCAAAATCAGGTTTTTTCTTTTTGAGAGCTTATGCTGCGTGCGCTGCGTAAACTGTGCGCTGTGTAATTTCGCAAAAATCATGTATGACAGAATTGTTCCTATTCCATATGAAAGAAGTCGCGGGCAAAAGCTAGTACTTTAGAAGAATAAGGTTCTCACAAAAAAAAAATAAGAATAATGCAAAAAGTAGAAAAATTTCAAAAAGGTAACCACTATTTTTATTTTATGCATTCAAAAGATCGTCAATTCGCAAGACATCGTCTATTGTGTCCTAGTAGAATGAAACCTTTCAGATAGTCTAGTCGTCATATGTAAACCCGAACATCATGTATACTTGACACGCGGGCAAGAGTCACACGTGTCGCTAGCGGGCAGGTGACTCCAATTAACTGCTGGAGCTAGCGGACCGTGACGCGCCAGTGATTCAACTCTCACGGAACTTTACAGTCGGACTAGAACCTTGCCTTGTTATAATCCATAAGTGCTTTCACATATATGTTAGTGTTATTAGTCAAATGCCTCCAACGAACAATGGAGCTGGTCGGTATGATGAAAGTCAGCCCTTTTTAGGAATATCGTAAACCAATCTCATAGTATACGTTTACAGTGTTATTAGTCATTATAAAGTATCAGAAGTATTACCTAAAAGACAATTATTAATAGATATTCTGACATCATGCATTTTTATACTGACTGAACACAATTGGTAATTATTTTTATAGCAAATTGCAATTATCAATTATTTATTTATTTAAGTGATAGGTAATAATAATTTCACATCTTGGTGAATTCAATTCTTCGTTAAGTAGATTTCAGCATATTACCTATATCCTAACTCACGTGCTTTTAACAAAAAAAAAAAAACACCGTACAAATCTCCTACATTTTGGGGAAAGATCTTTTTAAAACTGGGATGATATAATTTGAAATAACTTACAAAATTGTATCTACATTTATCAAATAAAACCAAATAATATTATATATCAGTGGGACCTAAAATACAAGCCTACCTCACCGTGGGCTTTGATCGAACGTAATATTCTTATAAGGGGATATAACATATTCAACATTTCATCGCATTCATAAGAACTCGCCTTTTCTTGTGTTTCAAAAATAGTTATAACTTACCAGCAACAGCTAGAACATCTTGTAAAGGCAGTGGTGTGCGAGGTCCAAGCAACAATTCCTGTCCAGAGGCGATGTCTCTCGTCACTTTGTACCAGATCTGAAAGTTTTTAATGTTCTATTAAATTATGCTATTTACCTACGTATATGTAGATGTAACATATTTACACATGTAGGTATATATGTATATAGCTACTTAAATTTATAAACTTCAAGAGTAGTAAAAGATTACAGTTAATAAAATAATGCCTTATAAGATATTCTAAAACATAAATAAAATTAATAATTCTACATAGAGAACATTATGCTTAATTTATTTTTTTGCATTCATAAGAATAAAAAAGTCAAACAATAGCAATATTGTTTAAAGTATCTGCATTTTCGTACAGATTTTTCATATAATCACGTATACAGGGTCAAAATATCAAATACCGCTTAACCTGAGGGGAATTGAGTGAATCTAATCACCGCATCTGTTCGCTCCCCTGACCGGAAGTAGGACACAGTTGTTCAGAACGATTTTCTGTCACCGGAAACTTGCACAAACGTTCCGCATTCAAATTTTATTGGGGTGGTAACAAAGACGGTAATGAGGGTTGTGATTCGTCAGTTTTAACTTCTAGATAGTTGCGTTTTGTTGTGAAAATAATTTTAAAGACTAAGCATTATATAATGCTAAAATATAACATTTTTATAATCTACCAATTAAAATATAAATAATAATAATAAATATTCTTTATTGTACACCAAAAAAAAAGGAAATTACAATACATTTAGATAAGTCTAAGCTTTGTACAATAGGCGGCCTTATCGCTAAAATGCGATCTCTACCAGGCAACCGTGTAATAAAAATATAATTAAAAAAAGATACCGAACGCATTTTTTTTTCGTCAGCAAATCATAATTACAATTACGATAATGATAATTATTGTTTATTTCTCAAAAAGAATTATATTTCAGTTTCTGAAAAATTGCTTTATGTGTTTATTTATTTAATTTTGAGGAGGAAAAACAGCTAAAATACTTTTACAAATACACAATTTACATATAAACATAAAGCTAATAATAGTTCCCCACATATAGGTCTCTATATGTGGGGAACATATTTACAGACAACATTAAATATCTTACAAACGTTACATTGCAAAAAGCTATTCTGTATAATTTTAATATATTATGCATGCCAATTACAGGTACGTCCATCATTCTTATTACAGATAGATTAGAAATTAGAACAATCAAAACAAAAATAAGTTGACTATCGTAAATATTCTGTTAAGTAAAAAAGGTACTAGAAATAGTATTAAAAAGTCGCAATGGAGACAATATTATGTATATATATAATATACAGTTTATTAAACATTATAAATATTTACAATTCACAAGTTATGAACTAAATATTTACAGATAGTTTTGGTACAAATCATGTACGCGTGGAATAATTTTGCCAAGAATGCTGGCAGCATTTCCCCGTTGAATCGCTATGCCGACTCTCTGGCCAAAAAATTTACCAGCCTCTTGTCACAGTGGAGGCAATAAGGCGAGGAGTTCTCTCATTTAATTTTTTTTTCAGCGCAAGACAATATTATTCTAATACGAGTATATAATATATGTACCTAATAATTGCGAGACGATTTAATTAATCATAAATTATTATTATTATTACCTATGTATTTATTAAAAGATAATGAGTCTGGCACTCAGTGAACATTACAGATTTGTAATCTATCTATTGCAAGATTTCAAATAGTGACTTGGTACAAAAGTTAGTGAACTTGTCCGTTCCATTCAATTAGTATCACATCGCCTTCAGGATTCTAACGACTACTCCCTAGCCTAATCTATATTTTTATTTACCATTTAGTAGATACTAGTAGTTTTTTAATTTCACTATAGTATTTACTTTGCATGTCGTGGTAAAAGAATTGACTGATTGATTGAGACTGACGATATTCAAACCATCACGATGTGATATATCTATAGGTAGATTGAGTGAGATTTTTAGGTGTACCTAGTCATGACAGAAAACCAATATTAACATTAAACATACAAACAACAGTCTTTTATCATGTTGTATTTATTTATATTTTTTGCCTAGATAAAGGGCCAATAATCTTTGCTATTTATAAATATTCAATATTTTAAAATGTATAATAAAGTTCATACTTGACCAGCGAGTAGCACATGCTGTACGTTGACGTCGTGGGAGTAGGTGGTAGACCGTACAAACTTTAGCCAGTTCGATTTCTCAGAGGTGCCATCAAGCCAACCGCGTACGCCATTTTTTCCCAGGACCTGATAAGGTTAACAAAAATTTTACAGTGTGCCTATTATATTTTAAACAAAAATGTAGAGAAATTAAAAAATTGTAGAGACTTTGTCGATCAAGCACTTCATTAGATTATAAAAAAATTGCGAAATTATTTCTGTGTTTTAGGTCAAAACTTTATTTTTTATAGTCTACAATAGTATTTTGGTAATAAATCATGCCTACAAAAATATTAAAAATATGTATGAACTAAGGAAATCCCGTTTAAATCGGATCAGATTTTAAAACTCAATAAATAATTTAGACGGATAGGAAGTAGGGTAAAACATTGAACTACTTTTTGTACAGTCAGTTAAAGTAGTAAGTAGTAAAATAAAAGGTATAGGAATATGTATGTATGTACTTTAAACTCCAAAAAACTTTTATTTTAGTTACCAATTTAAAATAACATTTTTGTGTAAAGCGCCACCTAGTTGCTTTTATAAGAACTTTTAAGATCTCAAGGTAGCAAAGTAAACACTCAAGTAGGTAGGTACCTAAGTATCACAGATGGCGTTTGGATTTCTGGAGTGTGCTTAAATTTTCAATTATCCATTTATAACACTATGGGCATCATATTTTTAATCTTAATAATTAATTTTTACTTTACGGTTTATTTTTATCATCATCATTTTTAGTCACTTTTAAGTTATTTATTCATAGTGAAGTACTTGTATTAAGTATTATTGTTGTTAAAAAACTTCCATTTACATATATCCATCTACCATTACAATATAACAACATTAATATAATATAGCTCAATGTAAATTATAATCCGAAAGATAAGTTTAAAGGTGAATTTGTTAAATTGCAATTATTACTTTTCAGCGTCATCTCGTAGCACCTGTGGACACTGACACAGCCGGACACAGCGGCTTCACGATAGATGGCGCTATTTGTACGTGTCAGTGCGGGATCGTCACAGCTTGGACATTTATCATTGACCACCCCCGATAATTTAATTTTCACATCGCTCTTAGCATATTTATCATGTCAGCGAAATTGGAACATATTACGTTTAAAAAAATATTGTTGAGTTATTTATAGCCGACTCTATTTTTTTATCTTTTGCTAATTTTTTTTTTTTTTATATTTGCTGTACAACATTTATTTTAAACTAGCCGTGCCCGCGACTTCGTCCGCATGGAATTTAACAAAAAGTTATTGTTTTTTCCACAAAGTTATAAAATAAATAAATATCTAAAATAAAAGTAGCCTAAGTTACTCCTTATTAAATCAGCTATCTGCCACTGAAAATCCCGATAAAATCGGTCCAACCGTTTCAAAGATTAGCCGGAACAAACAGACAGACAGACAGACAAAAGTTATAAAAAATGTTATTTTATTTATTTGTATAGATTATTGCCACAATCGTCTAATTAAGATTTCTTAAATAAAATTCCATCGTGAAAATTTTACAAAAATTAATTATAGGTACTTAAAGAATAGCACTCGAAAGGCATAATTTACCCAGATAATAAGAAAACAAGGGAGCTTAAACTAACCGTTATGAAAACGAGGGGTTCATAACCTACAATTTTTATCGAGCACTTCAAATTCCCTTCTGCATACAATAGAATACATGCTGTCCTAACTAAAAATGTTGAAGCAAATATAAGTCTGTAATGTTAAGGAATTAGAGTTGGTTTTGAATGTATTATTTTTTCGGATATTTATACCTCTCGTAAGTGATGGGTAGTCAATTGAGTCATAACAGAAAAGGCAATATTTTACAAGATGTATGCCTCCATGATAGAGGGCTTCGTGTTTGTGCTTAGGGGGTTTTAAACTAGATATATAGCTTTTGGTAAACACGGAGCCAATACATTTTAGATAAAGTTTTACATTTTTTACAAACATCAAAAAGATATTAGATGAGTATAAATAAAAAAATTTAGTATACAATAAGTAGATAATTTATATTTAATACCTATACTACCTATCAATATTTTTTCTCAGATACCTTATTAAATAAGAAGGACAATCTAAATTTAGTAAAGAGCGAGTATATAAAGAACATTTTAATTATTTAAATGATAAAAACAGTCAACAATCAACAATAGTTTTACGCTTCAGCCTGTAATATCCCACTGCTGGGCATAGGCCTCTTTCCCCATCTAGGAGAAGGATCAGAGCTTAATTCACCACGCTGCTCCAATGCGGGTTGGCGGATATATTCCCTACCATGAGTAACGATCGCTATCAGGTGTACATGATAACAACCGGGACCGACGGCTTAACGTGCTCTCTGACGCACGGTGGGGAGACCCACAAGGACTGCACAAACACCCAGACCACGGCAAACATATGTATGGCCAATACAATTGTTTATCGTGTGCGGAGATCGAACCCGCAACCCCAGCGCAACAGCCACAAACCAGTGCTGTGACCATTGCGCCAACACGTCGTCAACAATAATGTTAAGTAAATATAAATTTAAATATACTTTATCAATAACTAAGAAAGACACATTATTTGTTCATTAAGGAGACAAACAGCCAACGTTTATCTTACAACGAAGTGAACAGTCACTAAAACAAGGTGCATCTAATCGGGCGTAAAATTAAAAACTCGATCCCCAAGAAACGCAAAGAAAATTATATAAAAAGCATCTGTTGCACAATAAAAGTAACGTAACAAGTAAGGTATTAATCAAATCTAAGTCGGGAAACCCTCCTTACGCGTCACCGACAAGCCTTTCCGAAGCATTTATCACGTTATTAAAACGGCGTCGGGTGCGTCGGTAAAAAAGATAATTATCTTAGCAACCCCCCGTCTTCGCCAGGGCTGGGTATGCTCAATTTGTTCTAGTGATTTACCACTTGACTTTGAATCGCATCGCTGACGCGCCATTATAGCGGGTGCGATTTCATTTAACAGATGTTTTGTAAAATAATATAATTGGAAACAATATTTTAAGTACCTATCTGTTAATAATTGTGGGTTAATAGTATAGCAAAAACTATAAAATATAAAAATTTTAAATATTCCTATATGAGTATACCTACTAGCTGACCCCTCAAACGTTGTTTTGCCATTTATGTTATTAACCCCCGCAACCCCCTCTTGTGGGTGGAATTTTGTAAAATCCGTTCTTAGCTGACCTCTACTTGGCAATAGGAGTATTCCTACCAAATTTCAAGTCTCTACGCCTTATAGTTCCAGAGATATCGTGATGAGTCAATGGGTGGAAATCTCTTTTATATATATAGAAGATAAAACACCAAAACACTTCATAAAATTGTCAACACGCGTCTTGACAATATCTTTTATTTTCATTATAAGGATAAATATTATTTTGAATAGTTTCAGTAATAACAAGCTATCAGCCCTACAGGGGTACGATGAGCAGCACATGTACGCCATCAGTCATCGATGTGGTGCCCAGTGAAGGACGCGGATTGAACGGTCTAGGGAGAGACGATGAGAAACATGTGTCCAGTTTGTTAGTGACACTTGACATGATAGTGTGATATCATTGAATCATTCAAGCAAGTAATAAGCCATATTTTCCTGGTAGAAAGTATGAGTGACTCACACAATCATTGTTGCTATTCTGACAAGATTCTGTAGACATAGGTATTAGGTAACTATAATTATATCTGGTAATTTTTGTATGCATCAGAGAAATAAGTGTTAGCTACCATTTAACAAGCTATTGTTTAATAGCTTGTTAAATGGTATTGTTACAAAATCACATTAGTATCTATTTATTTATAATAAATATAACTTTTGTGTTTAACGTAAAATTCGTAGTTACAGCAATCTTACAAAATATTTTATGATACTCGTACATTTATAAACTTAATATTTTAAGGCTTTTTTTACTCAAATGTTAATATCTAAAATTATGAATTATCTTAAGAAAAAACAATTCACAAAATTTAAAACTATATAACAGTCTTAAAAGTAGAAGAAACTGTATAATGATATATGTTAAATAGTAAATATAATTATATCCAGCCTACGTCATGTGGAAAGTCGAAATCCGTTCTCTCTTAGATATTTATACTTCAGAATTTTAGAAGAGCAAAACCATAACGACCGCAGTGCAGATTATTATAAAAATGTGTTTGTAATTTAAGCGAACTGCGGCTGATCTCATATTTTGCGCTTTACGCGGAGATCGCAATTTCCCGGAATACTCGGAAAAGCTACAAATGTTCGCAAGCTAGCGTCGGAAAATTACATTTCATAAAATTGAGTGACGTGCGAATTTATTTTATCGATAAAAAATTTAATGCTTTTTTTAGTAAAACATTGATATTGAAAAAAAAGTTTATACTTAAATAATCATAAAATAAATAATTTTAACAACCGCTCTGGTGTAGTCGTGGGAAGAAGTCATCGACGGTTTGCGGGTTCGATTCCCAGTCGGGATGGATATTTGTACAAATACTCCATTCCGGTTGTAATGTCTGTCCTTGTGGGTCTCCCCACCGTGCCTCAGAGAGCACGTTCATTTTAAATTTCCTTGAAACTGTCAAATATTACGTGTCTAATACTTCTTTAGTTTAGCTTTCCGGTTGCGTAATAGATGCCGAGCCGAACTACAACGTCGCGCATGCATGAAAACCAAGTTGACTCACTATCACAATTTATTACACTATGCTATTATTATAAACACATTATATTATATACAGACAATAACCGCTCTGGTGTAGTGAAGCGTGTGCCATTTACGCGTCTAAGCACCGCCAGTTTTTGGGTTCGGTGTGGTGGATTTAGCTACTCCTACATGGAGAAAGAGGCCTATGCCCAAGAGTACGAACATGCTGAATTCGTAATGCGTATAAATAATTCAAACAACTTTCACAGCAGTGAAAATATTTTTTCTAACATCTTTAGTGAGGCCGCACACCACAGCTACATTTGTATTACGATAATCGTAGCGCCACGTTTGAAACGCGATACATTTATCGACCCCCTATATTTGTATGTAAACCCGCACATCAAGGACACATTTGTAGTAGGTGCGGTTTGTGGCATGATGTCTGCCACGCCACACGAATTCAAGATCGAACACGTTCGTTTTATGTGGCGCGAACATACAATAAAAACGCGCGAAAATGAAAGAATGTTGAATTTTATGTTGAACTAGCTTCTGCGCGCGACTTCGTCGGCGTGGACTGAGCTCCTATTGGTCTTAGCGTGATGATACATAGCCTATAGCCTTCCTCGATAAATGGGCTATCTAACACTTAAAGAATTTTTCAAATCGGCCCAGTAGAACCAGAGATTACCGCGTTCAAACAAACAAACAAACAAACTCTTCAGCTTTATATATTAAGTATAGATTTATTGCAGATTGAAAAAAATCCTGTTTGAATAAATTTATTGAACTGATTAATTGAACAATTTATAATTTATTGAACAATTTGATTTGATTGAACTAAATTTAATAATAATTGATATGTGTTTTCAGACATTCTATAATATAAACGGAACTTTTCTTCGTCGGATCGTATAATTCTTGCGCAATTTTGAAATTTCCGTAAACTGTACAATTTTGATGAAACGGGTGAACCCAATAACGTCTTTTTTTTCTAATTAATCGCCACATCAAAAAATCGTCATCGTCAGACGATGATGTCGACATTCTGACTTCTGTTGTTAGTGCCACGCTACAATTGTGCTTCCAATGTGCGCACACACGACACATTTGTGGCCGCTTAAATTGTATCGCAGTAATTGTGGCGCCGTAAATGTATGTTGAGTGTAGCGTGTGGCGGCGGTGTGCGGCCTCACTTAGTAGTCAAGAGAAAACACATTTTATATTTACATAGAAAGTTTGCATGCAGTTTCTACTAATAACCCAAAAAATAATAATAAATAAAATCACTCCAGGTCATTTTGATTTCACTGGAAAAAAGTAATAACTTATCCTTTTCATTACTAAATATAAATTTCTTGTGAGCAGAAGCATTTCATAATAATATAATGTTTTATTTATAATTAACTTTCAGTAATAGTCGAGTCACCCGTTATCTGCCGTGAACCGCAGAATCCGTGAACTTTGCCGAAAAACTGGTAACTACAAAAAACAATCACAGTAAGTCCCTTGTAAGTCAAAGCATTTAATTTAACGTTTTATTACGAACGTACATCGATATCGATACACAACGCCTCATCCCTATCGACTGAAGAGCGTACCGCGCCGCAGTTGCGGCGATCACGCGTCGTTGCTCGAATCACACGACTCGCTTCACAAGATAACAATTTGTGCGGTTATTTACCCATACGTATGCCTGCGCCAAATTGGACCGTATGCCTACATAGCCTAGATATATAGGCTTGAATTGAATTTAAATCCAAATTATTAGTTTAAACTAAAAGCATTCAAATTTAGTAGAGCGAATCTACTTTTATTAATATATTTGGATGCTATTTTATGCTTTAATTTTTTTTTTGTGTGCATTTTCATTTTATATTAGCTTTATTTAGGACTTGAAAGTATTTAAGCCACATATAAAATACCTAATACTTTCAAATACCTATTTATAGACGTACTAGCTTCTGCGCGCGACTTCGTCGGTGTGGAATCCGCTCCTGTTGGTCTTAGCACGATGACAAATAGCCTATAGCCTTCCTCGATAAATGGGCTATCTAACACTGAAAGAACTTTTCAAATCGGCCCAGTAGTTCGAGAGATTACCGCGTTCAAACAAACAAACAAACTCTTCAGCTTTATATATTAGTATAGATATAGATGAAGGAAAATTTAAAACTGCGAATGTTATTTCAATTTAAAATAATAATTATGTGTTTTTAACTATTATTATTATATACTACATTTTTTATAATTTATCTTTTTTTATTTTTCTTTTATTATTTTTTTTTTAACTTTTTTTTATAATTTATGTGCTTATTACTATTATTATCACTTTTTTACCCTCTTGGTAAAAATGCTGACTTTAGGAATAATTAGGATAAAAAGCTCACAAGAACAAAAAAAGTTGATTAAAAATCATTCAAAACATTGTACTTAGTAATCAAAATATTTTAACCATCCCTAATAAAATACCTGCAAAGACGCTCTCCATATAATTTTTCCTATAATTCTTGTTTAACAAACCCAAGGAGTCACGACGCTTCCTTACGCTGTCCTCGCTATCAGCAGGAAAAAGAATTACTTCCGCCACTGTCAACAGATACTAAATCGCACTTTTATAAGGAAACTCCTTTGTTTTATTACCCTCGTTTAGGATAACTGTTGCTTCAAATCGTTTTACTTTTACATTTTTACCACGAACAACTAAGATAACGATCAAAATAATGTACGTTAATATGTGCAAAATAAACAACAATTGGCAATTAGGTATTCTTATTTGTTGTAGTATTTTGTAACAATTACTTTAAGCGAATTGAAAAGAAATTATTAAGTAAAATTATATTTTTAAAAGTTTGGCAAGTTGAAGAAGTAATTATAATATGTACCTACTTTGTTAAAATGAACCATCCTTATGTAACTACATATTGCAAACAATCTATGTCTTTAAGGCAATCGTAGATACTTCTTGTTCTTGCACATACCTACATATTATATGTATATTATGTAGAAAATTTGATATATATAGACTTTATATAAACTTCAAAAGTAAATTAAAAAAGAACTTTTTTCTTATATCAAGATTTCGGTCTTTTTAACCGACTTACAAAAAAGGAGGAGGTTCTCAATTCGACTCTATTTTTTTATTTATTTCGATGATTCTTTTTTTTAACCGAAAGGTCATGTCACATGAAGTATTATTTAAATTTAATCGAGATCTAAAAAGTTATTTTCCAGTTATATCTAATAATGCATATTTACCACAGACCACAGAAATACTATTTTTACATAACTATTTTTTCGTCGACCTACTTTGTATTACATCATAACTTTTTACTGGTTGTATCGATTTTGGTGATTCTTATTATAATCGGAAGCTGGTGCTTGTTTTGTCGACCCATTAAAATTGAATCGAGATCAGATGACTGCTTTTTAAATAACCTTTGATAACAAGTATTTACTTGACAATTTTTTTTCTACCCACCTTGTATTAGTTGTCGATGTAATTGAAGTCGGCTTTTTTCGTTTCCGAGCAAACACAATTATTTCCTTTTCGTAACAATACGTAAAAATGTCTTATCTCTTAAAAGGGGATAATTAATAACCAGGTCAGTCGACAACAATTAAATTTTCGGCATCCAATGTTAATTCTCACGTTCCCATAAATTACCGTAACTTTTGAATTGAAATCGACGTTTCATTGTCACCGTATCCCGAACAAATTATTAAGAAATTAGGATATCGTTCTATGGTCACGTTTTGACCATTAAACGGAGACAAAACGGTTTAATTCCTGACACGACAAAATATTCACGAAGCGATGCTATCATTGCGCAAAAAAACATGCATAACTTACAGCAATTAGCGAGTGTATTGATATGCGATTTTAAGCTTTATTTATACATCACTAAGGCTATAAAGGCTGCATTTTATTGATAAAGTATCGACGTTGGTCATATCAGTGGGTGTTACACGATGTCCTATTGATCCAGTATTAACGGCACCCCATTGATTGGCACAAAGAAAGGCTATCGTTTGTTTCGTGATCGCTTGACAAAGCGCCGCTGTCAATTGTGGATATGTATCGCTTTTTTTGTGTTATTTTAACAAAAATAGAGTAAACACTACTGTCGGATATATCACCGACAATAGTAGGTATGGTATGTCTTTTTATAAATGCATTGATGTTGTATTTACCAATCGAATGATAGAAATTTATAGACTAATCAATAAAATATATAATTGGAAAACGTTTAAATAAATCCATTAAAGATTGCATACTATTTGGTTTCGATTATTTCTCATTAATTGCTGTTTATTTTTTATACGTATAGTGAAGAGGACTCATAGCTTCCGAATGCTTAAAAAATCTATTCCACCTCTTTAAATACAGAGTACAATCAAATTCCTTTTCGAAATGCAGTCTCACATCTGGTTGCGTTAAAACGGATTAGCTTGAAGATTACAAGCAAAAAAACACCAACAAAGACACCGGCGGCTGTCACCGTGACAATTGCTGGGATCCGAAATTATTCGGTTAGTTACTGATCTTTTTTTGGTGATCATTGCTATTTTCTATTAAATATAGAGCAGTAGGGTGGGTAATGAATTTTGTTCTAGTTTTACGTAAATTGGTTTAAAAAACGGAAAAGTTACAAGGCGTGGTTACTGATTAGGGATATAAAATGATCAACGTGTGGAGAAAACATAAATAAACATAATAATTCAAATTAGTTATTAGTAAAGTTTATGTCAGTAGGTCCTATTGTATTTCGAGTACGTTAGTTTCGTATGGAGCTACCTAAATGCATATGTTTTACGCTAACTACACGTACTGATTCAAAACATTTTGACATTTAATAGGAACACGTCGAGATGGTTATTTAAAAACAGCGCGCGTAACAATACAACGTCAAAGTTAGCCTCTTGGCATCCGACGCATCAACATTCGCCTCTGCTGAGTTCTCTGTGTAAACAAGTCTTAACCTAACCCAATAACCGGTGCATATATCGCGTTGCTTTCGGGGTAATTCATTATTTTGTCTACACGGATGCTGGCGATGGTATATCCATCGACCGGCTTGCGTTGAGCTCTGACATTTAAAATTTTCGAATTAATTTTTGGAAGATTTGTTGCACGGAAGAGGGGTCAACATAAAACGGACGCTGCTAACATTGTGGCGCGAACGTGCCGTGGCTTCGACTCCACAAGCTATTATTGTTCTGGCCAGCTCAGATGAAATATTGCCCCACTGTGCATGCCCGCACTGTTTTTACGAACATGAATTTGTCGGTGAAAATATTGGTGGCAATAAGACGCCGCAAAAATACTACTTGTGAGAGAACTTTTCTGTTTTAAAATAAAATTTATATTACCAGACGCAACGATTAACATTAAAAGATTCAAAAATTTTCGTACTTCATACGTATTGTTTTAGAATTTATATTTTTATTTAAAGAATCATTTTATAAAGATGTTTATTCGAAATTCGAAACTCCAAATATTTCTCAAAGATACGAGACGAGGGGAAACCGAAGCGAAGTGACAATGATCCGCCAATACCGAAGATAAATTTATATCACGCCTGGAGATTAGCCGCTATTGTGCCACGGTGTAAGATTAACTGATAAGTGTCTGATTGTTAATAATAAAAATGTTTGGATTGTTCCATCTGGGGTGAAGCTCCCCTCCGATAATATTATTTATACCGCTACTTCATCAAATGGATACACGTATCATTGCTGTAGGAGTATTGTATTTATTGATTCACAACAACTCGAACCTAATTTGTCGATTTACCTTAACTTTATTTGACTTGAAAATTACCTGTAATTAATTTTTAAAGCTAAAATCGTTCCTTCAGATAGGTACTTATTCAAAACTTTAGTTCAGGTCCGAATGAAAATTGTTCTAAGTAGGTACTAAAGTACCTACTAAAGGAATGCGAGACTGGACGCTCTCAGAAAAATAGTGTCAAGCTTTGAGCTTAATATTTATTTTGTTCTTCTTATCAAGGATGCTGCAAGTGAAGCGGCATTACTTAGGTTGCTCCCTATGAAATTAATGGTGAAATAAGTAGGTAGGTATATTTTGTATCTTGGTACTTTTGCATTAGGTATTGTAGGTACTTTATTTTCATATTAATTTATAAATCTCATAATTTTAGCTTACAGAGCGACATAGTCGCAGTAGCGGCAAAGCTCTTTAATAAAGAAAAAAAAAATAATTTTAGCTCTAATTATTTTCTTATTTATCTTACTCTCATTATATTCTCAAGTTGATCATGTTTAAAAGTTATTTAACTAATCTATACTAATATTATAAAGCTGAAGAGTTTGTTTGTTTGTTTGAACGCGCTAATCTCAGAACCTACTGGTCCGATTTGAAAAATTCTTTCAGTGTTTGATAGCCCATTTATTGAGGAATGCTATAGGCTATATTTTTTAAATTAACGCGTGTGAAACTGCGAGGCACAGCTAGTATTGTAATAAACTAAAATATAACTATCACTTCAGCCTGTAATATTCCCACTGCTGAGCATAGGCCTCTTTCCCCATGTAGGAGCAGGATCAGAGCTTAATCCATCACGCTGCTCCAATGCGGGATGGCGGATATATTCCCTACTATGAGTAACGATCGTTATCAGGTGTACATGATAACAACCGGGACAGAAATCTTAACGTGCTCTCCGAGGCACGGTGGGGAGACCTACAAGGACTAACAACCAGTCTGGAAATAAATATTTTTATAAACACAAATATTCACTCGGAGCGGGAATCGAACCCGCGACCGTCGGTGTTTCGGCGTAACCGACACGGCAAACGCACTATTACACCAGAGCGCTCATCGATATATATTATAATTATATAAAAGATAATTATGTAGAAATCAAATTATAAAATTAAAAGTGAAACATGAGCCTTTTAGTCTAACTTAATACAATTTTAATAAATTAATAGGAACAATGAAATCAGTAAACTTGTATTCTGTGCTCATAAGAAAGTTCTCTATCAATTAGAATTGTAAACTTACGAGCATCACATTTCACTTATTATTAAACAACAATCAAATTAAGTATTTTTTGATGCATTATATTATAAACATTTAAAACAAATCAAAATTCATTAATGAAATAGGTCTAATAAAGTAAAACTGTGTTACTATATTGCCAAAAAATATTATTCATCCTCGACACTAAACGCTCTATTTTAATCTAAAATATCAAAATTTTAAACATTTCACAAGTAACGGCAGTAAATTATTTTCAATCGATAATGAATAATTAACTTATCGTCGACATTGAACGACACACACATAAAACGTATTGCATAAATTATAAAAAATTAATATTAATTCGATACTAAAAATTTAAACTAAGTATGTACATCGAAAACATGCCATATTCTATCGGACTACTGACGACTCGCATCTGCACTAAGTAAGCGGAGAACCGTATATAAATATCATAGCAATAAATGTAATAACAATAAAAAATGTTATTATTTCATACACAATGGCGTGTCAGCCGCCTACCGTAATGAAGATGTAATAGGGCCGCGCTAATCCTTTGCTAAGGGGGTGGCCGGTTGAAAAGATGTCACACGTTTATGACAGATATTTTGACAGTAATGCAACGGATTCAGCCCAGCTTTACGAAATCTAAACACAATTAGCTTTATGAATTTAAATTATTTTTTTATAAATTCAGTTGAAATATCATGTCACATTGAAATACTCTATGTAGGTATTTGTTACTTCACAAATAAACATTTTAGGCCAATTAAAGTCGAAACAATCCGAATTTGACCGCTGTTTTACTATCAACGTGTCATTTGTATTTGCATAGAATGATCATTAATAAAATCAGTCATTATTTATTTTATACTGTTAAAGGTGAGAAAGGTGATGTAAATAAAACCGTTGTAAAATAACATCGGACAGAAGTATACGATACGATAAGGTATTAAATGTTTAAAACCATATTGTCTAAATTAATTTATGCATATCACAAATATCACAAACACATTTTACGAGCTCCGACGCTTCGCTACGAAAAATAAACAGAGGTCTATTAAACATTCATAACCATTTCCCTTTGTCAGATCCAATGCAAACATCGCCGCTATAGAGTCCATTTTTTTTTTTCATTTACAATCAAATAGAAATTGCAATATAAATTAGTGGTAGGTATCCATTACGTGCCAATTTTGCATCAATGTCTATTGCACCCCTAATTATAATCGTCTTCGTAATGCATAAATTCATATTTTGATTGACATTTGCCGATGCGATCCTTTTGTAATAAACTTGTTTCTATCATTCGATTATTACCAGTCGGAGTGCAGTTCCCAGAGAATTAAATAAATAATATTTGATTGAATTATAATTCATTATTTAACTGAAGAGTATCGAAGATGAAATAATTAGCATCTTGTAACGATTCCAGAGACGAATGGAACGTTATTTGCATACAACGAAGACGGGAATTTCTAAGATGTCAATAATAAATTTAGGGAAATCTTGTGTGAACCAAAATCCTATCCAATTGAGATCTAACTAAAAAAGGGAATCCTTATCAACAAATGCCAATAATAAAAATTGTAAAGAAAGAGATCTGTTTGAAGAGATTTTTGACAATTTTTTTTTTTCTTAAAAAAAACTCGCCAATCAAGTTTTAATTTTTAAGTACGAATTCGGTGACGTGTCTCATTGTTAAATTTGCCGTTACTTTCGTTTTTTTTTTAATTTAAAATGTAAACTTTTGTCGAAAAAATTGTTGACGGGGGTCACGCCTTAACCAAAATTAAGTTTTATTCGTACACCACCTTTCATTGCACTTTGACACGGGATGGTAGTATAAAGAATTCTTTGATTACCCAGATCAGACTTTTTTATATAAAATCTTTATAGAGATATAAAAATTTCTCGAAACGGTGGTTAGATGACAACACCGTGTTTCCGAAATAACAATGAATGTAACCCTTCAGTTTACACAGACATGTGAACATTGTATTTAATCCAATCCTTTTATTCATCACTTCTCGCTGTGTGAAATATCTACAACGTTAAATTCACCCTAAAGTACAAAATCTATAGTAAAAAAATACTACTTTTAAATAAAAGTAAGTTATCGAAAAATTTAAGTAAATTGATACATACAGAAATACTAGAAAAATTTTAAACTAAATAATCGTAGCTATGCTCAATTTATATATTTAAGTGTGTGTACTGTGTGTGTGTGTGTGTGTGTGTGTGTGTGTGTGTGTGTGTGTGTGTGTGTATAGTATAAATCAAAGTAGTTATTTTATGATTGACCGGGGAGTGAGGAGGTGCATCAAAGAATCTTTACAGTCGACAGCGCGGAAGCGGCGCGGTCAGCGATTAGGATTTATTTCTAACGACGCCACCTACCCGCAATTGGCACCTTTACTGTGACGTCACGTACTCTACTAGCTCAGAGAACAAATGAACAACGATTTATTTTATTTTGAGAGTAATTGTACAATGTAACATAAGCTAAATTTTTATTGCAGCTTTTAGTAATTCATATTAAAATCAAAGCGCTATTACGTGTTATCTACGTCATGTTCAGAGTTCTTATGTTGTCGATATCTTATTTCTTTATTGTCTATTATTTTTCCCAATAAACTTACCGATTAACGTCTTAAGATTTTTGTAAACAAACTGATTAGCGTCAAAAAATATTTTTTGTAATGAAACTTAAGAATTCTGAAGCTACGTTTAAATAAACCACGAAATAGAAAAAAAACCTAGTATTCCGTAAAACAAACGAAAAAATTGCTTTATTTTTCATATTTGCAAAAAGGTTACGAAATATAACTTATAATTTAATAATTTTATTATTTTTGTTATTTTTTATAATTTTTTTTATAATTTTATAGTTTGCTGTATTACAAAAATACCACTAAACTAATAAGTATACCTATTTTTGTTAATTAAATTAAGATTGCAGATAATAACAAACTCAATAAACTATTATATGTTTATTAAGTCTTATCTTTATGTTCATCAAAAAGACATCCATCGCTAAATGATAATTTTCTCGGTAAACCTCAAATATTTATACATTTCAATTCATGCATCTATCTATTCAAGAACCGGAACTGAGTACGCGCCTCGTCGGCTCACAATGGTGGTTTGATTGTAACATGACACCCACAACTTTGCGAACTATTTGTTGTATCACTTGTCCTACTGATCAAGGATATCACAATTGATAAGAAAAAAATATACACGAGAATCGTATTAATGGTGTGGTAAAACTTTAAACTTTTTTGGCATATATAACACTGGCCCACAAAAAAGTGCTCTATACCTTTAACCAGACTCATCTGGGATTATGTATTTCAATGCGCTGAATCCGAATTTGGAATCCGTTTGATTCCTACACCCCCTAATTTTGAGTAAATTTAAATAAAATCCTAAAAGTAGCCGTTTAGCCACTAAAAATCGTAAAATATTGCAATTATGCTAATGAAAAAAAATCTTTAACTACGGATTTGGGTTCAGTACATTAAAAAACACAAAAAACGTACTTGTGCTAGCTCAAAACCAAATTTACTTGAAGTGTTCAAATTGATAATAATAAAAAAGGTTCATTTGGAAAATTGAAAAATTCCATTTTGACTTAAAATCTATTTTAAACACTGTTCTGTTTACAAATTGTAAGTTCAAAAATATTGCATTGGTGTGCTAACTATTTTTTTTTATTCCTATTAAAACGTTTATAAGTGGATTAATATTGATTATTTCTATTTTAATTCTCTATCGGTTTCTCTTGACAAGGTAATTAAAAAGAATAAATCCATGAATAATATTGATATAGATAGAATGCTCTCTTAACAAAATATGATATCAAAAGAAATTCGATATATTCGTACTTTTTGCGATCAATTATACTCCGTGATTTTGCCATAATCTAGGAATCGGAACAGACAATTGATTTCCGTTTCCTACGGACAGATAACGCCACACCCTCTGAGATCTGAGACTTCGCATTCAATCATTTGAAGTCCTTATTCACGTATCAACGACGATCTTTACACTTGAACACACTTTATTTAATTGAACAAATAATTGACAACTAACACCAAAATGTAAAGATAGTCCGATTTTCAAGTATAGAGACCAACTAAGTACATAATAAAAAGTAAGGAACCTAAGTTCTGTAATATATATTACTGATTTCTGAAAACGATCACGATTCAGCCTGTAATATCCCACTGTTGGGCATAGGCCTCTTCCCCATGTAGGAGAAGGATCGGAGCCTAATCCACCACGCTGCTCCAATGCGGGTTGGCGGATATATTCCCTACTATGAGTAACGATCGCTATCAGGTGTACATGATAACAACCGGGACCGACGGCTTAACGTGCTCTCCGAGGCACGGTGGGGAGACCCACAAGGACTGCACAAACACCCAGACCACGGCAAACATCTGTATGGCCAATACAAATGTTGTCGTGTGCGGGGATCGAACCCGCAACCGCCCGCGCAACAGCCATCGCATTCCAATGCTGTGACCGCTGCGGCAACGCGGCGGCGTTTCTGAAAACGATGTCGAATTAAAATTTGCTGACATTATTCTTAGCTGTAGGTAAACGTAATTTTTTTTTAATAAAAATATTACAAAACATCCCAAACGTTTTAACAAATATTTCACACATTAAAACAATTAGTTTAAAAGCACCCACACACCATCTGTGTGACATGACATAAGAGGTAAAGGAGTCACTTCAAGAACAACACATAAAAAATGCAGTGCTACTTAAGGATACCAATAAAATAAACAGTTTACTGCTGCCTCTGACATTTGTTTCAAAGCTTCAGTTTTAGGAGATTATTATTAACAAGACCCTTATTGAGTTTGACACTTCCATCACTCGACTCGAAAGTACAAGTGGTTCTTTTTAAAAATGCGTGTTACGAAAATTCGATAGCTTTTCTAATTAGTTGGGGTAGTACCTAAGTGTTGACACTATTCAATTTTATTTATAGTTATTTGTATATGAATTGTTTAGATAACCAATTTTGTTATTAACGAAAGACTGTTGCTGACTATTTAATTGTAACAATGCGTGATGCAATTAGAAATGGCAATTAGAAATTCCTTAACTCTGATTTTGTATTGTTATAAAAAAAACTCACCTCCCAAGCGTATCTTCTTTCCAAAGGTTGTGTTTCCCATTTCCCATTAAATGGCCCATATCTAGTACCACAGGGTATATTACTCCGAGCAAATATACCTCCAGACTTAACCACTAATTCATTTGGCATATTAAATTCTAACTTTTCCAAATCATCCTTGTAGTCATCGTCATTTCCCTTAGGACTTTTAGCTGACTCTAGGAATCTTTGATTAGGTAAGTCTAAGGGCCGTGATAAAAAATTTCTTGCGTAGTCGTAGCTCGGTGGTAAGTACGTGTCGGGGAGAGCAAAATCTAATGCGCCATAATATTCCTTCATGTCTGTTCCTGGGGCCATAGTTTCCTGTTTGATGTGAACTAGGGTGGGCGCTGATTCTGAAGCTCCAGAGTCTGTTGGGCTGGGAGGAGGACTGCCAGATTCCTGGCTGTCTGCCGCTGTGAAACAATAAGCAAAAATTAAAACATGATATTTTTAAGGAAAATCTTACATTTAAGATAGATAGGTAGAATATACTTTATTGCACACCACAAAAGATTTACATAAAACAGTTATTTACAAATAGAGAAAGCACCTAATGTACAAAGGTGGTCTTATCGCTTAGTAGCGATCTTTTCCAGACAACCTTTTAGAAAACCATTTAGAAACAGTCTTAAAAAATCAATATAAACTAAATGGTTAATCTTTAGTGTTTTAGTTATAAATGAGAACTCCAATCGTTCCTGCGTCTTGACAACGCGAACCTGTCTTATTTCAGACATAAAAAAAATGATGGAATGCAAGATGGTGATCGCATTATGCCTGGTTTCCGCTCGCCACAAAGGATTTCCGCTTGTCTCTTGTCTCTCAGAGCATCCCTCCGAAATGCAAATCAACATGAAGATATTTCTTTGTTTCTTTTATTTTTATTACTCTCGTAAGGATTAGCAAATATCAGATCAACAGTGAGGCCAGTAATGTTCATAAACAAAATTGTTTTGTGGCACAATAGTTAAATTATTGCACGCGTCACACGCTTAAGCGTGTGGGTGTGCTTTACTATCGAAAGACGGCTCTGTGTCCATTTTCCAAGATAAAATCGTTCTTATACGTTAAGTTAGGCACTGAATTTAAAAAAAAAAGGTTGTTTTGGAAACTAGACATGTTAATCTATAAAGTCAGCGTATTTTCTTTTCATTTTGTTTAATATTTATAACAAAAAAAACGTAATTAAAAAGTGATATGTCAGCTGTCCGTTGGTCTGTGCCCTTTTGTTGTCTTCACGTTTTAGAATAATATAAACAATTAATTGTAATAATTTCTTTTGAATAATACTTCAGTCACTCTAAGGATGAACTGTATATCTTTTTGTGATTGAACTCTTAACCGTTTTAAAGATATTAACGAAATTCGAAAGACTTTCTGGGTTTCTTTCATAAATATTTTTTCTTTTTTAAACCCCGGCGCAAAACGAGGGGTGGTATAAGTTTAACGTGTCTGTGTATCTGTGTAACTGTCTGTGGTACTTTTTTCTAGTTGATGAGGGGATCTGACTACCTTCCTTATGTCCTATCGATTCGAAATTTGGTACCGTGTTACTTTAATGATATTGAAAGTATATGGTAGGGTAACCATGACCTGATCAGCCGTTCGAAGATCATCAGCTCTTTAATAGTTGATGAGGGAATCTAATTACCTTCCATATGTCCTATCGATTTGAAATTTGGTACCGTATTACTTCAATGATATTGAAAGTGTATGGTAAGGTATCGTATTATGTATAGTAAGGCATCCGCCAACCCGCATTGGAGCAGCGTGGTGGATTAAGCCCTTTAATATATATAATAAAATAATATATCTACAGCTGTCCGTTGGTATGTGCACTTTTAGTTGTCTTCTCGTTTTAGAAAAATATAAACAATTTTAGCGAAATGTATAAGCTATTGAACGAGCGGATAAATAATAAGATGTTATCTATCTTCGCTGACTCTTTATTGAAGAATAATAATGATAGAAAAACAATATTCAAGTAACAAAATATAAAAAAGTTGCAAAATACAAAATATAATTATAAGATAATAGAAAAACAATATATTCAAGTAGCAAAATATAAAATATAATTATAAGATAACGTGCTACGGGTACGTACATAATTTTACTTACTAAATTGAAAAACAAATTATCAAGAAGAATTTAAAATCAAATTCTTTGACGACTATCAAAAACACGCCACATTACTCTCCTCCGAGACCGAAGGTCAATAGCCGGTTGGCGGGCCAGTGGAACCAGATGCTGCATAGCTCTCGGTGAGTTGGAACTGTCTGCGGTGATGCTTGCGAAGCCTGCGTTGCCGTTCAAGCTCGAGGTTACCAGCTTAGCGAATGACCACCAGTTTAGCAAATGAGCTCGGTTTAGCGAATGGATGAGCGGATGATAAAATATTCGCTAACTCCGCAGACTTTTTATTAATGAATTGTTATTTTGTTATAATATAATAATGAATCAAGTAGCAAAATGTAAAATATTAACAAGAAGAGCTTAAAATCAAATTCTTTGACAACTATCAAAAAATATTTTTATTAAAATGATAAAAAGAGGTTTTTATTATTATTTATATAAAAAGTCTATATATGTAGAGACGCCAATTAATTGTAATTATATATTCCTTTTGAATAATACTCCAGTCACTCTAAGGATGAACTCTTTTTCTTATTATGACTGAACTCTTAACTGTTTTAAAGATATTAACGAAATTCGAAAGATTTTCTGGGTTTCTTTCATAAAAATTATCACCGTCTATTTTCTTTTCCTCTCTTGTTTTTCATGAACTATTTATTTTTTAAATAACTTCTGCTGCATCTAGCGACATTATTGATATTTTTGGCAGTGAAGTTAAAATTGTATCTATGTTTCGTGACGTGTCGACAGATTTTCGATAATATAAAATGCCAAAAGAAAATAAAAACTCTGCAAGAAAACGTGATCAATTACAACGTGATTATAAAAGAGAACGTCGTAAAAATTATGAGTCTTTCGAAAAATTATAAAGATGATGTTATGATTGAGCTGAATAAACCTGAAAGCTGCTGTCTTGGAAATAAACATAGTGGAATCTATTCTGCTCAAATTCCTAATAAGGATGATGTAAACCTTGCTCAAAAAAAATGTCGAATGTCTCAAGTTCGTCAAAACGATGATTTTAGACAAAGCGAACGAGAAAAAGATAGGTTAGCTAAGCAGGCTCAGCGATAATTTAGTGCCTACCTTAACATATAAGAACGATTTTATCTTGCAAAATCGACACAAAAAATAATAATATTTTATTCAATTGATTTCTCTTTTAGGCAATTATTATTAATTTAAATTCGTAACACAATGAGCGTGTGAGGCGTGCACTTTTGGATTTTCCAAATTATATTTTTAATACTATTAATAACACAGGTCGATAAAAAATAAGGCACTCTGTAAGTACATTTGGCCAAACCAATCTGGGGTTGTGTTTTTGTGTTTTGTTGTGTGCTGAATCCCGAAAAAACCGCCAAAATTAGCTAAAAATATTTTTAAAAAATGCATTTATGTAAATGAGTCTTTTTATTTTTTAAATAGCACAAGTATGTTTCCTAGGTACTTATTTCAATGTAGTGAACCCAAATCCAAAGTTGGTTTGGCTCGTCAGCCCTTTAAATTTACTTCGAGTAAATTGCAAGAGACCACTAAAAATCGCAAAAACCTAAAATGAAATGTGTAGAAAAAAATTCTCGAACTAGGGACAAGTATATCTCTTATGTATTTTGATGCGTTGAATCTGTCTCAAGTTGATTTATCCAGAAGACCCTCCAAATTCGGAGTAAATTGCAAAAAAATGGTTTTTTATAGCTAAAAAATCGTGAAATATTGCTATTACCTATACCTATTAACGAAAAGTTTTTTCTTAAGCAACGGATTTGAGTTCTGCGCATTAAAATACCTAATAAACATATTTGTACTAGTTCCAAAAAAAAAAAAATTAAAAAAATTCTTGCTATTTTTAGCCATTTTTTAAGGGCATTTCTTAATTAGCGTATCGAAATACATAACCCTAGATGGGTCTGGTCAAAGTTACAGAGCACTTTTTTTCTGGGCTAGTGTAATCTAACTAAACTCGAAATAACCCAAGTGTAGAACACATTACTATGAGTTAAAAAGACGCTACAATAAAAAAAATTGTACTATAATTTATCATTTCCGTCCACCACATTAAAGTAGAAAGACAAATAGCCGACAATAGTGTTTAGCGAAGGAAACGAATTCATTACAAGCGACGCAACGCACGCGTGTCATCAATAAACTGCATCCCCCAGCAAATACAGCTGAAAGAGACACTCCATAAATCATAACCACCCCATTACTACTAATATACTTGTTAAAACAACCCCTATCTTGTCCATACGTTTTCCACAGCACGTGGCAATGAAAAAAACTCTTTAAAATTAGACGCTTGATGGACCTCTAATACAATAAGATTACAAGCGGAGAATGATAACTGCTTAGCATTATAAAAGTGCAGTTCCGTCTAACAAAACGCAGGATGTGCGTGAACGTGTCTAAAGGATCCCTTTTGTAAATCCAGTTCGGTAAGAACTGCGTTCCTTTAGCGCGGTTGCTAGGCCAGTTCACCTGTCGCAATCAATTTGTATAAAACCAAATTGATATTTAATTTAGTTTCAAATTTAATACCCAAAGATTTTATATTCTAAATTCAAACAATCCTTCGCAAAATTTTTGTGTTTGAGTTGTGGTACGAGTATATTAAAATTTTACTAGCTGAACTTTCACTGGCCGATAGCTGATATAATATGGAGTAACTTAGACTACTTTTATTTTAGAAATTTTAAATAAATTTCTTGTTAAATTCCACGCGGACAAAGTCAAGGGCACAGCTAGTTTTCAAATAAAAGAAATTGTCATTCGATCCGGTTGCAATGAATTGGCATTCGATTCGGACATGCAAAATTTACCAAAATATCATAGAAAAGTCAATAACACAGACCACAGAATGGTCAATAATAATCAAAATTATAAAACTGTTGAGTAGTAATAAGTAGACTTTAAACGTAATCACTAATCACGTATATAGAAAAATATTAAAGAATTCTTCATTGTGTGTTTTCTCACCACAGAGCATTCGAGATATTTTAGCCTAGAAATTCACCGATGCTTTCGCAAATTGGCCAATCGAATCAGCATGCTAACCACTAGACCATCACTGCTCATAAATCACAATAAGTAATTATTAGTATGTACCTATTAATGAATATGCAATGCAAGGACATAATATTAGCATATAGTAAAGAAACATTTTATGGTCGGCCGGTTCGAGTTATCTCTGTTCCAAGATCCCAAGGCGAGCCGATTTCACGAGTTAGTTACGGCGACTGACAATAACCGTGGCTTATGTCGCTGTGTCACCGAGAGTTCACGGCTCGTCTCATACCATCATAAAACACTTTAAACTCGACAAAGACTCTCGTTATACTTCAAAAACTATCTTTAAGTCGTAGTAATAGGGATGAGTATTGTATATATTACGGATTTTCGAAAAATTAAACAGCCGTGCAAACTGCATGCCTCATCAGATATTATATTTGCAAAATAGGTATTCGTTTGACGACCGTCGAATGTTTCTTAGAAAGTTACTTTCTAAAGCGAGAATATCTATTGAGTGTATGTTATGCGTCAACGGCAAGTTAAAAAGATTTGTGGTTTTTTCTTATACAAAATTAAGAAACAAGTAAATAGATACTAAGTTACAAGGTCTTAATTGAATGAACATTTAGGTATTACATTTATTTCCTTTAAAACAAGTTGAATGTTGCTTAGGTAGGTTTAAAAATGCCTTTTTACGTGCTAATCTTTCTGCCTTATGTACAGCTATTTCAATTTAATTGATGAATACAAATTAATAGGTACCTACCTAACTTTGAGGATCATTTGATTTCCATGTTATTTTCCTACCTCTGCACCTTTTTCAGCAAATTTATTATAATAAATATGAATTTATCAATAAATAATAGATTCATTATTGGTAATCATTCTTTGAAGCAACAAAATAGTTTGTAAAATTTTTATTTTATATCTTATACGCAGTACGCACATGGTCGTCTGTTCCTAAGGTAAGCAACTTAATGATTGTTATAGATAACGGCCGACTGTAGGTTTTTTTTTTTGATAAATATACTTAGAAATAATACTTATATAAATATATAAATAGATACAAATATTACACTCAGACTCAGGCGGAAATCGAACCTGCAACCCGCAGAACAGAAAGCAGGGACACTACAAACTGCGCCAACGGGCTAGTCAATATGTAGGTAATGTACAATATTTCTAAAGATTGTAATTTTATTTACATACGACATTCGTAACTTATTTCGGTCATGATTCAGCCTGTAACACCCCACGGCTGGGCATAATAGGCCTCTTTCTTCATGTAGGGAAGGATTTGAGCTTAATCCACCACGCTGCTCATCTGCGGGTTGACGGATCGTAACGTATTTTTAGTCTTTTATTTTTCACAAAAAATACTCACTCGACACGGTTTGTCGGAGGTGCGGGTTCAAACCCCGCTGGAACGGTCGGTATTTTTGATATGATATTAAAATGTTTATAATTTCCTCATGTGTGGGTATTACACAAAAAAAAATAATATAAAGAAAAATACTCACGGTTTTTTTAATTAGAATTATACAATATAGGTAGGGATCCCTAGTACATTTTTTTCACCTGATCAGTATCAAGCTAATTTTTTGGGAGTGGCTACATTTTGATGAGGCGAACAAAAAATTCCTCTTCGAAAACTCTCGATTGTGGTAGCTAACAGAGATAGCAGGGGGTAGAGCAGCAGTGAGCGTAGGACCGGGATAACGTACCACGCAATTTGTAGGACATTATTACTATTAAATTATAATATAGATATTAACTAACTAAAAGCAAAAAAAAATCAGAAAAAAAAAAAGTTTTAATCAAAAATTATTACTAACCAGCTGATTTTTTTTTCTTTTAGTTAGTGATTATTTATATAATTTAATAGTAATATTGTCCTACAAATTGCGTGGTACGTTATCCCGGTCCTACGCTCACTGCTGCTCTACCCCCTACTATCTCTGTTAGCTACCACAATCGAGAGTTTTCGAAGAGGAATTTTTTGTTCGCCTCATCAAAATGAAGCTACTCCCAAAAAATTAGCTTGATACTAATCAGGTGAAAAAATGTACTAGGGATCCCTACCTAATACCTATAACTTACAAATATCTATAACATATTATTCTGCGGATCCATAATTAAAAAAAATGACAACAGATATTAAGATTAAATAAAAATGATCTCACATATAAATGTTATAAACTAAACCCTTAACAACTTTAAGTTGTGTCAAACAATAAAAGTAAACAAACTTTCTGGCCGGCGGCGCCCGCCAAAAGATTACACCGCCATTTTGCCACAGATAAATAATCTTTTTTTTTTTTTATTAATCTGTCATAATTTTGGGTTATTTCGCACGCTCTTAACATTTTTAGTTAGCACTCGATTAGCTGTATAAAAAAACGTCTTCATTTTTTTATTCTTAAGAAAAACCTACGCGTGATAAAACATTCTTTATTTTAATAGGTTACAGTGATAAATAAATATTATCATGATAATTTCATATTGTTTATTATAGAAAATATAATATACCTAATAGTACCTAGGTAATGATGACTTAAAAATTTAAGCGGTTGCTCATTAAGGAGAATTAATGATACAAAGAGTGTCCGACTTCTCAATTTCAATATGTCACATTAAAAATTGCAGAAAATATTAATTATGATTGCAGAAACAATAATGACGACGCGTTGGCGCAACGGTCACAGCACTGATAGGTAGCTGTTGCGCTAGCGGTTGCGGGTTCGATCCCCGCGCCTGATATAAACATTTGTATTGGCCATACAGATGTTTGCTGTGGTCTGGGTGTTTGTGCAGTCCTTGTGGATCTCCTGTCGTGCCTCGGAGAGCACGTTAAGCCGTCGGTCCCGGTTGTTATCATGTAGGTACAACTGATAGCGATCAGTACTGGTAGTAGTGAATATATCCGCCAACCCG
The DNA here is from genome assembly GCA_905220545.2 of Melitaea athalia. Taxonomy (NCBI): domain Eukaryota; kingdom Metazoa; phylum Arthropoda; class Insecta; order Lepidoptera; family Nymphalidae; genus Melitaea; species Melitaea athalia. The sequence goes on from HG992193.1 coordinate 11,859,355, forward strand.
CATTGGAGCAGCTTGGCGGATTAAGCTCTGTTCCTTCTCCTACATGGGGAAAGAAGTCTATGCCTAGCAGTGGGATATTACAGGATTATTAATTATACCTACATACGGTACGGTGGTACATTTCTATATTGACAAATATAAATGTAGGTAAGTAATTTAAAAATGCCTACGCGTCAGTATAAGTTTCAAGGATGAGAAAGAATTAGAAAAGTAGGTACATGTACCTATGTACATTTATAATTTAGTCTAAGAATGAGATAAATAGAGAATAAAGCATGATGACTATACAAAATTCTATTTTTTTTAAAGTAGAGTCACTATTTGTGCTTATTTAATCTAGGTGCGAAAACGACACAAGTAGTCAAGTACCTTATTTATATTGCACTATAAAATATAAAATTTATTAGTTACAAAATAATGTTACCTATTATTAACGAAATAAATCTATAAAGGTTTTTTATCACAGGTAAATTAACAAAAACGTATCAATGACTCTACGTATTATTAATAAGGCTTTTCTTCAATTAGGTACCTACTGTCTGTTTTTTCAATAGGAGATAAAGGGTAGTAAACGTTTGAAGGGTGGATGTCACAATTTTTTATCTAATTGGTAGTTAACGTATAATAAACTACCTACTGAAATTTTCATAATTTTTAGTAGTAGATAGGTAATTACTGACTATTTAATTATTGCAATTAATTTAATAATATATTTGGTTAAGGAAATAAATTACTTTATAGTATTTCTTTAACTATTTTGAAATAATTTAAGGAAAACTGTGACTTATTTTATTTTTATGATTAAATTTTTTTCGTTTTAATTAATTGGATATTAGTTAATTAATTATTAATTTCAATTAACAAATATAAGGTACAATAAATCTTTTAAAATAAGTTAGATTATGCTGCTTGAATTATTCTTATCATTATTATTCTTTGAACTTAAATATTAAAACTTACCGGACATCTTCATTCTCAATCGCTTAAATTTAGGTAATTAAAAGCATTCTCGTTTAAGTCCATAAACACATCATAAAAAAATATAATTAAATATAAATTCAAACACTGGTATATATTAGGAAAAAAAATCCTTTAGAATTTCACTTATTTTCGAACACAACACTAAAAAAATATAGATAAGATAATTTATAAATCGAATCGTCAGGGATGTCAATACGTCGGATTCGTCGGAACGCACAATCCCGATGCGACGGGATCGCGAGATATGTGCGACGGCCGCGACGATCGCTCCCAGAGTAACGAGAGGAGGCAAGAGCTCATCCCTATAATCCCGAATCATACCCTCGCCCGGGCCGCCCCACACCCCTCACTCCGCGCCTCTCCGCACCCTTCTCTCTCATACGAGTTTCGGGGACGCTTAAATACAAGGTTACCATCTGAAAACGTCGCAGTTACGAATGTAAATAATTTCTCCGTATTAATATAAAGTTTATATAACAAAGACAATGTTAGGTCTTATCTGTACATTGATTTATTTGAATGGTGTACTATTTCGATATTAATTACGTGTTTTTTTTTTTTTAATATTGTCGACGCTACAATAACATCGTCTCTGTATGTTACAGAAGTGACGTTTAAACAATGGCCCTTCAGTTTATCGACAGGGCTTATAAGAAATCAGTCGCGCTACATATCCAGTAACGTTGACCTCTCTTAATACCTGTAATCGATCGTTTTGTAATAAAGTTAGACGTAGCACGAAGTATACACGAGTTTCAAATTAAAGTGGCTACACAGCATTGATTTGGAAAACAAAGCAAAGTAGGTATTAAATACGAGCCGGCAATTTGTGTCTTATCGTGTCGCATTGAATCGCTAAATAGAAGCCAATGGTTCCTTATTTACATTAATTTCTCAACCAATGAACAGAATCGATTACCTCATTGAGTCATTAAAATTTAACTACTAAGAGGTTCAAAGATCACTTGCGTTAATTTAAATTTATTTCTTTTTAATCTAATAGAAAAAATCAAATGTCGGTTTTTCAAATGTCGACTTCAGTTTTGCTCTATTTCAGCGCTATATCAGATTTTCATGTCTGAAAATAGCTAGTGTGGCAAGTGAGACGGCAGATAACTAGATAACGTTTGAGATCTGTAAGGGAGGTCGCGATTGGTCGGCCGTGCGACTGGGCGGGGCCGCGCCTCGGATGCACCAATGGGATGTTCCTTATTATCTGCGTCTTTGTCTGTCAGCGGAGTCTGTGAAAGCACAGGTGCCGCGCGCATCAAGTAACCGATTGACTCTACCTAGTTAGTAGTTGGGTTTCATATACGGATATGCAACGGATACGGCTGAAGGAAATAAAAAATGCATTCGATGTAGCGTTCGAGTTTGGATTTCATATTGGATTTGCTTTAGACACGTATCTTTGTTTGATATAGGTATAACTCAAATTTAATGACAAGAAAATAGATTTTATTTAGAACTAGCTTCTGCGCGCGACTTCGTCGGCGTGGACTCCGCTCCTATTGGTCTTAGCGTGATGATACATAGCCTATAGCCTTCCTCGATAAATGGGCTATCTAACACTGAAAGAATTTTTCAAATCGGCCCAGTAGAACCAGAGATTAGCGCGTTCAAACAAACAAACAATCAAACAAACTCTTCAGCTTTATATATTATATTTAGAATTTGGGAAATACCTATAAAAGATTTTTAAACAACTATATTAATATTTATATTCTACAACTATAGGTATTAGGTGATTATCTACGTATCTTCTACCTGAAGATTTTAGGAATATGTTTTTATAAACGTTGTTAATTATACAAACTCTATTTAATAATGTCTTCGCTTTTATAACAAAAATATTAATTTATTATTATTTGATAGAAAACGCCACGCCGCCACGTTGGCGCAGCGGTTACAGCACTGGATTGGCTTTTGCGCGGGCGGTTGCGGGTTCGATTCCCGCACACGACAACATTTGTATTGGCCATACAGATGTTTTCCGTGGTCTGGGTGTTTGTGCAGTCCTTGTGGGTTACCCCACCGTGCCTCGGAGAGCACGTTAAGCCGTCGGTCCCGGTTGTTATCATGTACACCTGATAGCGATCGTTACTCATACTAGGGAATATATCCGCCAACCCGCATTGGAGCAGCGTGGTGGATTAAGCTCCGATCCTTCTCCTACATGGAGAAGAGGCCTATGCCCAACAGTGGGATATTACAGGCTGAATCGTGATCGTGATCGTGATAGAAAAAATGTCACCAATAAAGTAAAATATAATAAAATTAATCAAGTAGTTCGCAGTATTACTCGTGAAGGTGACAATCAGAATCGATTTTCACATACACGTCCTCTGTTAATCGAATTAAACAGACACGATAATCGATTTCATACCGACAATATTTAATATCGTTAACTTCGTAGAGAGATAGATAAGAATTGTGCGAACCACTGTGGAAACTTGATTAAAGAAAATTGATGTTACTTATGCGAAGGTTTTATGTATTAAGAGCTCTGTGTTAACTTCTGATAATTCTACACTACACTTCTTTTTTGTTTTAGGTAGTGTTTTAATGTTTGATTACAATCTAAATTAATCGTCTTTGAAACCATTAGTCACAATAAAATACAGCGATAACTGATATTATCATCATCATATAAAATATAACTAAATCAGCGGAAATAAAATGTAGCGCACTTGGAGATTTCATAATTTTATGTTATCTACTACCTACTTAACAGATTTTACCTTTGTGAATGATGGAATAAAATTAGACATTAAATTATCGATAAACAGACATCACAACGTACCTACGTGCTATTACTTCAATCAAGAAGTCCAGTCGATGTACAATATGGCGTAGACTCATAATGTCATTGACACTAGCTTCGCACTGCGTACCTACATAATTATACGAGTAAGCTATGATAGTTAGTTATTTACTGACAACTTTTATTTAAAAGTAAAACCATTACAACACAGACATGCAAATTGTACCTATAAGTATTCAAATAATTTTTCAACGATTTTCCATTAATATATCAATATGTCATAATGATAACATTTCCTGTTATTATGTTATGATATAACGATGACAATTTTTTTAACGTTTTAATATTAGATATAGGTACCTATCTAGAATTTTTTTTTTATATTATTCATTATTTTTCAACAATATCATTTTACTTAGATTACAAGTATTAAGTACTAAAACTTTCCGGATATCCTCTGTATATCGGTAAATACCCAACATATTTCTAGTAATTAACAACAGCTCCAACAGCAATAAGTCGAAAACAGTAAATAGCAAAACGAAACATATTCTATTTCCAGTCTTCTCGTCGTTTATATGCAGTTCATGTCTGCATGTATTAGAATTTATATGATGTAATAACGTCGACCACACAAATTTATTAGACTGTGACACAAAGCTGCAGCTAAATTATTTAAAATAGGTACCGTTTCCCTCATATATCATCATTTGTAAGAATATATTATGTTTGAATTTTATTAGTCGAACCGCAGTCCCCGAGTGTAACAAAGTAAGCAAGGCTATCTTACTGTAGGTACCTATACTTATACAGTACTAGGTATATGCATATAGTATACTTAGTTGACATTGAAGAACAATTTTGGACACTAGGTACGGTTCGGTCACATTGAATAATTCATGTGATTATTTCTTTTGTGACAACATTACTTGCAATTTTAATTTGTAACTATACATTGTATTTTGTAAATGTAGTTTATCGTAGAAATTTTTTATTATTGCATAGTCAAGCTTGGAATTTCGAACTAAATGTAGAGCAAACTCCTACTTAATAGATGTCTTAGCTAATAAATTGACGAACCTATAAATTAATAATGCTCTGAACAATATTAAAATTACTTACAGTTTTTTAAGAAGTAGGTAAGATGGTTTTATTATTATTGAAAACAAGATTTTCTTCTCCCTTTTATTTACACTTAACTTCCACCTAATAGTCCGCTCTGTTGAGTGATATATTGATTTATTATCGAAAAACGGCTCTGTGTCGATTTTCCAAGATAAAATCGTTCTTATACCTATGTAAAGTTAGGCACTGAATTTAAAAAAAGTAGGTTTCGTAAACTAGACATGTTGAATTATACCTATAGTAAGCGTATTTTTTTGTCTATATTGTCAGTCATACAAAAGTGAATTGACGCACACTTTTATCAGTATATAATGAGTTTTAGATATACCCATAAGTAACAACACGTTTTGATGAAAACTGATGCCTATTTTATATAGGAATGTGAAACAAAAACACACGCGCATGCTTTTGATATTGTCATAAACTTATTAAAATTACCTACTTAAAGATTACTTAATTTTATTCGTTTTATAATTTGAAAAAAACATTTTTAGAAAAAAAGCACTATAGATTAACTAAATCAGCATAACTAGCAGTTGCCCGCGGCGTCGCTCGCGTAGCCATTGATAATATTTACAAATACGAGCAAAAGTAAAGTATAATCATTGTATTACAAATTTAAGATATCTTCGTACATACCTACCTTTCATGCGATAGAGCTACTAGACTGATTGGAGAACTCGCTTTCGATTACGCTTCAACAGTCGAGCGAAAAATAGTCTTCCCACGGGTTTTCTCAAGCCATGTTTAAGTGATTTCGGTAAAACTAACTAATCACTTATTTTACCATACAGAATATCCGAATTGCCGCAAATGCTGGAATAGTTATTTATGTTATATACAATTAAAAGCCTAAAAATTATTTCCACTTTCGATATGACAGGAAAACACTTCACACAACACTCTTCAAACACTTTATTTTTTAATTTATTTTAATTAGTACCTAACTAAGAATAATGGATAAAATTTTACTTATAATTTCAAAAGAAGTCCAGAAATAGAGGTTTATGCAAAAATAAGTCACGTTTTCATACAAAATGTCAATGATTTTGATGTGATTTTCCCTTAATTTCAAAAATTTTAAAATATAAACATATTGTTTTTATATTTGTAATCTAAAGACTAAGGATAGAGTTTCAAGCTTTATAGACAAGACAGAGTCCATACGAATTTCATCCCCATTTTCACCACTTTAAGGGTAGATGCTCTACAAATGCTGAAATACGTACGTAGTTTTATGTTTCGAATTCCAATAATGATGGACTTTATATATTATATAAAGTCAATATTATACAAACTTTCAACCCCAATTTCACTTCCTTAGAAATACAATTTTTAACACTACTATATTAACACTAAACTATTAACACACTAATATATTAACACTACAAGTGTTTGAAGCACAAAAAAATGTAGAACTTTCTTTATACAAACTTATGAGTGCCCTTCTTAGACAATATTAATCCAGTCCTACTACGAAATTCCTTCGTAACAGACGTTTACTAATTTTAAACAACCTCTGTGCAAATATTTTTCAGTTTGAAGTACGAAATTTTAGAAAATTAATGAAATCGTTCTTAGCTCTTAGACTTAAAGGAAATTTCTGCGGCGGCTCTTTCACAAAATTCGTTCTTAGCGGACGTCTACTGACTATTAACTAACTCTCTACGAAATTTTAAGCTGGTAGCACAAGAAGGTTTTAGTAGGTACTTAAAAAAAATATTTGAGTCCTAAGACCTCTTTAGTGCGACCCTGTCACAAAATCCTTTCTTGGTCTACTAACAATCAACTATATATCTCTCTGGCACCAAACGTAGGTCGTCACGGCACCAAAATGTAGGACTTTTGTAAAAACTTTTAAGAGATAGAGAGACGTCTTAAACTTTTTCAATGCGGCCCTGTCGCAAAATTAGTTCTTAGTAGACGTTTACTAATTATAATATTAGCTATCTCTGCCAAATTTCAAGCTTGTAGCATAAAAAATGAAGGACTTTTATACAAACTTGTAAGAGCCCTTAGAACCCTTTAATCCGGCCCTATTGAAAAATCCGTTTTAGCGGACGTCTACTAACTATCAACTACTTCCCTGCCAAATTTTATCTTTATACGTCCAGCGATTTTTGAGAATTGGTGATGAATCAATGACGTATTTAGACACAATCTTACACACCATGGTACATATGCATTTAAGTATTTTTAATTTTTATTTTAATTTTTTATAAATTATGAAAAGTTTTCAAGAAAATTATAGTTCGAAAAGGCTGTTGCCAAACAGTGATATGTCTACACTGTATAATATAATATTTATTAAGTAAATGCATTTTATTTAGTACCTACAGTAATCTTCTAATTAAGATCGCTTACTACCTTACTTTACCTTAACGTTATTGGCCTACTATTATTATCTAAAGAACTGGTACAAAGCAAATGAATCTAGAAAGATTGGGCCAGCGTGTTTTCCGCCATCTTGACCGAACAAAGGACGCCATCCCCTGCGATCTCAATAAAGAAACCAGACGACCATATACATAACTGAACTGAGTATATTACGATTTTTTCTATACCTACTACACTCTATATATACCTATAAAAACCTTTGTATTTTTGCTAACGGGTTATCATTATAAAAGCATGATGTCCAAAAAACATTGCCATATATGCAATTTAAATGTTCAATAATATTACCATAGTACGATTATCAATCCTTCGCAAAAGTCTGCTGTACTAAAAAGTGTAATAAATATTAACCAATTAGACATTATTTTAAGTGACAAAAAGGTAACCGAAGATTGAACACCATGGAGGGTAGGAAGATATCTCTACTTTTTGAACAACTCCACCGCTAAATAATACTGTTTTAAAGCAATATTGTGTTCCTGTATGTGAGTAAGGTGACCAGAGCTCCTGGGGGGGATTGGGGATGGGGTAGGCAACGCGCTTGCGATGCTTCTGGTGTTGCAGGCGTCTATAGGCTACGGTCTTACCATCAGGTGAGCCGTACGCTTGTTTGCCAACCTAGTTAGGTACATAAAAAAAACTACTACAATTACGACCTATTTAAAAGAAAAACGGTTATCTTAAGGCTTTTATTATAATTAAATTCTTAATGCATTGCTACAAATAATTTCAAGGACACGAACTAATGCAATCTTGTAATAACTGGTTGGTATTTTACTGGATATATATGACATCAATAATAGTTGGGCGGTATCTAAGGCATCAAATATTATCTACTGCACCAATTGTCCCGGACAAATATTTCGTTCACATACCTACACCTCGCTCTAAATCGTACAACTATATGCCCCAAACACAAATAGCAACAACGCCATACCGAGCAACACATTCTGCTAAATAAATCCTCAATCGAAACAAACTTCAAGGTGGCACAAACCGGGATCCTGTACTGAATTCACAATGACCAAAGTACGTGAGACGTAACTTCTGTGGCGACAATTTTATTCGCGGACTGCCCCCCATTTGGCACCTCCCTTTGTTGAGAATTCGTGATAGTCTCCATTTTAGAACAATGAACTATGGAAATGACATATACATACATAAAAATATTAAACACAAAGTGTGACCCGTGATCTTGAAGTCTAAAAGATTTATTTAGCAAATCTCAGTTTCATATAAAACCAAAATAAAATACTGTAATTACTGCTCCAATGCGTAAAAACTACTAAGTAATGTGTAATAATATGTAATATGCTTTTTATTGCAATTTTTAACTGTAATTAATGGATAAGCAATTTCTAAGAATCCTGACAGGTTCGTACTAACAGAGGTATTAAAAACACTAGAGGGACGTAAAAACTAAAGTTATACTTATACCTACTAACTTTAGATTTAGACGACCTGCAAAAACCATTTTACTGCATACCACTTCCAACCCACTAGCTTATCTATGTTATATTTCTACGTAGATGGAATGCCGGAGCAAAAAAGTTCCGCCAACTTGGCTCGGACGTGGCTGTTTATGTTGCCTATTACACTGTAATTCACGTTTTAACTTAGTGTTTCGCTTGCTAACTAGAGAAAAAAATATCACAATTGTTTGATAGATAGTATAAATGTTTTGTTAAGCAAATTTAATACAGGATCATAGTTTAGCAAAAACAATGGCATTTGTCTTCTTACTATAAATATACAGCATTATAAATATATTTATCACTATGCAATATATCATCAATACATACATATAATAAAAATGTTATGGATCGCTGTCTGTACATGGAGGATATATGAGAAAAAATATTATTGGGACCTTATCAACACAAACAGCTCCCAAAACAAATATTGTTAGAATTTTTGTCTGTTTGTCTGTGCGTTTGTGCACGCTAATCTCAGAAATAGCTGATTTAGACGTGGTATTCACTATTATATTGTGGTAGCTTCACTTAACATTTAGTGTTTGTTTAATGTCAATCGGTTCATAAATAAAAAAGTAAACATGTAAATACCAAAAACGCGGACGAAGTCGCAGGCACAGCTAGTTTATAATAAGAAGACAAATTTGATTCATTTCAAGCTCTACATGACTACTAATGAGTTAAATACCCTAAGCTTAAAATAGACAAAATTTTAGACAAACAATTTTAAATATACTTTGATTCTTATCTCGACTGTGATCTATAAAGAGATCTACGAATAAAAAGCAGTAGTCATTTAACCAGCGAACCCTTCCAATTCGACCAAAAGAATCGTCTTTAAAATGTCCAATTTAAACTGTTCCGATAAAGGGGCCGGCTATTTCAATTTTGATCGGAGCGAATTCTAAATCGAAAGGCGCGATAGCCAGTCAGTAAGCGCCTCCTGGGGCGATCCATCGAATTTATAGAGGTAATAAAATAGCATTAGAAAGTAACGCTAGTGCTTACTAGTCGAGTGTTCAAATGCAAGTTATTTTTGTGGTGTACTAACTTAATGTCATAAAATATTTTCGATAATCAAAAATGTAAAATAACTTTGATGAAGTTTATAAAACTGAAAGGTTTTATCTGATTGGTTCATCTAAGATATATCTAGCTTTTGTTGTTTGTGACTAGAAATTTAACTAGAAATTTTATAAAAATAAATTATGTTTCTTGAAAATAAAATTAAATGATATTTAAAATGTAGCAATAAAAACAAACCTCAACAAAAATTCAAGGCAAAGCTACAAGGGTAATAGGGGCTACACGATATTGTACCGATGAATATATTTTATCTATTAAAAGCTTAATCTATACCTACTCTAATATCTGAAACGTTATCCGACAACAACAATATGTAAAACAAAATAATGAAAATAGATCTACAAAATTTCATTTCACAGATTCATTAACTTTAAGTACTTTCTCTTTTAATATAAATTTAATAAATGTAGGTATACTTTAGCAATAGATTTTATACACCTATTTTAAATACATTGCGAAATGACTTTTTTTCTCTTTCAGTTCTGGTTGTTCATTCTTGTGGGTAAATCCACGGTTCTTCTTGTTTTATTTCCTTTTTGTCGTTGAACTAACTGTATGTTAGGTAGTTCTCTTTTGTTATTGCAAACACTTGATAACGATGATCCTCTTGATTCGAAAATCATCTGCCTATCTATACTAATATATAAAGCTGAAGAGTTTGTTTGTTTGATTGTTTGTTTGTTTGTTTGAACGCGCTAATCTCAGGATCTACTGGTCCGATTTGAAAAATTCTTTCAGTGTTAGATAGCCCATTTATCGAGGAAGGCTATAAGCTATATATCATCACGATCTAAGATCAATAGGAGCGTAGCACTAATGAAGAATATTTCAAAATCGTTTTTTTTTTTCCTTTTGAGAGCTTCCGCTGCGTAAAAGGTTAAAGTTTCGCACAAATCATGTATGACAGAATTAGTCCTATTCCACGTGGACGAAGTCGCGCGCAGAAGCTAGTATATAATATTGCAACATACTAGCTAGCCTACTTTAATTTTCTACTATAAAGAAAAAGAGGAACTTGTTCAGCATTTCGCTATTTACCGTTTGGTTAAGGTTTAGATTCGTTTAAATATTTTTAGATATGTCCATGGAAAACTTCATACCCATTATAGTCCTTATTTGCATTAATTTCCTATGGCAATTTAAATGAAATCACAATAATGCTTAACTTGTTACTGCCTTTCACTTTGTTTTAAGAAATCAATTCGACACCAAGAAGGAAACACGGAAACATCAAAATTAAAAGCCCTTTAGTGGGAGCGTCAAAACTCCCGAAGTATCATGTCAAATTAAGTAATCGTGGTGTAATTGAGCCGGCGATCAGAACAAGGGCGGCTCATCAATCAAGCTTCCCCACTACTGTTTACAAGGTACAAAATTCATAAGAGGAAGCGATTTATTCAAATAAAATCTGTAACTATCATTGCTCCTACTTAATAATTGCTCCCACTAAAGACCTTATCTCAAGAATTAAATATGATAGCTTAGTATACGATAGGTTCGACATGCCAGATGCTTAAAAATCCTTAAAAATCGATGTAAAATAAAAATTAAGTGCGAAAATAATCCCTTTTTTATCGTTAATATGCGTCACGTGTTTCAATAATTATTTTAGCACTAAACTATTTATCATGCCTTTTGAGCCTTTTGGTCAAATCGCTTATTGCCTTTAACCGCTACCACCTCCCTAACTTAGAGCCACTTACAGTGTTATCCTCGCCTCTGTTTTAGTAGTCATTAGAGGAAATCCCACTAATGTGTTTTGAGGTTAGATACCATTGAGAAGATGTTTATTGTTGTGAGCTAAGAAAGGGATAGTTATTTGCTAATGGATTGCTCTATTATGTATATTGTTATATATATTATACTAGCTGACCTGGCGAACTTCGTACCGCCTTATATATTTTTTGTATATATTAATTATATATATCGAAATAAAATATAGCCTATCTCTCAAGTTGGATCGAGCTGCACATGGTGTGCGAATTTTATTATAATCGGTCAAGTGGTTTAGGAGTCCATTGAGGACAAACATTGTGACACGAGATTTATATATATTAAGATTTTTATATTTCTCTTAATATACTTAAACTTTAAATTTTAATCTATTTATCATATGCTATAAATTAATATGAAAAACTATTTTACTTTTCCTCTTAGTATCAGTATCATATTGAAAATTCATTTTGAGGATAACATAACAAAGCAAATATACCTATTTGATAAAAAATTCCACATATTCAAAACTATAATAAGAGAGTAGAAAAATATTATATGAAGAATAAAATTAACACCTATCTAAGAATATAAAAAAAATATTTCAACAATATACCGATGGTTTTCCACTTGCTAAATATATAAATAGAACCGTTAGAACCGATCGTGGCCTTTTATAAAATCACTGCCCCTTACTAAAATCGACTTGATAACAAACAAAGCCGGGTTCGCATTGACTCTAGTACAATGGCCCTTCGCAAATTACACACTAGGCTGGCAATTACTGGGCACAACAACAGATACATTTGTATGACAATGATCAAGTTTTTCTACGAAACACGATACAGCGGCGCACACGGTAGTGTGAGAATGTCACGTATTTTGTTTATAATATTTATTTTAAATCATAAATATGTAATTTTTGGTAGGTCAATGATATCGAAAGACATATTAATAGAGTCAAATGTAAATATTGTGTATTATTTATATTGTACTAGCTTCTGCGCGCGACTTCGTCGGCGTGGACTCCGCTCCTATTGGTCTTAGCGTGATGATACATAGCCTATAGCCTTCCTCGATAAATGGGCTATCTAACACTGAAAGAATTTTTCAAATCGGCCCAGTAGTTCCAGATATTACCGCGTTCAAACAAACAAACAAACAAATAAACAAACAACCAAACAAACAAACTCTTCAGCTTTATATATTAGTATAGATACGTTAAATGTTCAAATACCTGCACACATACACTTTAAAAACTCACATAAACACATTTAATTTTTTTCCAAAACAATCAGTAACTAATATAAATTTTGATTTCTTTCCAAGAAAACTGTAAGATATAACATTTAATAAATATTTTAAAAAATGCCATTGTTTTTTTTTTATCTATATAACACAAAGTGTTTGTGACGATTGTATGAATAAAACAGCATCAAAATAGAATAGATAGAGTTATCATCAGCAAACACTGTAGTAGACTGACCTTCCGTCCGTCTCTCTTAGAAGCGATAGTTGGGCGTCCGCCCGACCCCGTCACCTCGCTTCCTACCGCTTCACAGAACAAGACCGTGTCGTAATCGCTTCTATGTTAATTAATCTACTATTTACAATTTTATGTCTCATTTTTATGGTATCGTAAAATATCGCCATTTCCAGGTTATAGGTGACGTTTTATCCGAACTTTATTCGAGTTCTACGGAATTAGATACAACAAAAATTGAAAAGTTAAATATATTTTATTATGTTTTATCATACGCCAAAAGATAATTGCTTAAAGATAGCAACAGATTGTGGAGGACTTACGGCTTATTAGACGCGACTTCGTCGGCGTGGACTCCACTCCTGTTGGTCTTAGCGTGATGATATATAGCCTATAGCCTTCCTCGATAAATGGACTATCTAACACTGACAGAATTTTTCAAATCGGACCAGTAGATCCTGAGATTAGCGCGTTCAAACAAACAAACAAACAAACTATTATATTAGTATAGATTTCGTCAAGTCAGCCGAATATTTTGGCAATATGTAAAAAAGCCAAGGATGACGACAAAGAACTCACAAAAACTATATACTACTAGCTGACCCGGCGAACTTCGTACCGCCTAACAGTCGATTCTTTAATATTTTTTTTTAATACTTATCCTTCCCGGAACCCCTCCACTAACACTTAAACTTTATCGTATGGTATTAAAGTTCAAGTTGACTTTTAAGTATTATTACGAATCTTTTGTATTGGTTTATAGAAAAGTGTTGTTTTTAGACTTTTCAGGCAATTTTTTAAATTTTTCTCTCCGTAACAACCATCCTCGTACTTCAAGGAATATTATAAAAAAAGAATTAGCGAAATCGGTTCAGCTGCTCTCGAGATTCGCGCTTAGCAACACATTCAGCGATTCATTTTATATATATCTAAGGAGTCATTCCACGTCAAACCAACAAGGCACTCAACCTGACCCTTTCAGATTTGGCTGAAACTTTGTTTATTTATACTCTCTGACATCCTGAACTCAAATATAGTTTTCAAAAAATTTAATCACTGATAGTTTTTTAGTTATAAATTTTTGAAAAACACAAAATCCGCGTTTTTTGACGTGCACTAAAATCTAAAATCTGCAATAACTTTGGTTCTATTAGAGATAGAGAGCTAAATGATAGCTCATTTTAAAGAGGGTTTAATGGGCTTTAATGTGATATTCAACATGAACACATTAATGTACAAAATATTTTTTGAGTAAAAGTCAAAAATCGTTTTTGAAAAATCTTTGTGTTGGTGTTTTTTAATTTTTTTCAAATTTATATATGTCTTTATGTATAATTTTGTGAGTACACCATAAAAATTTCAGAGTGGGACCATGATGGGATCAGGAGATATATTAAAAATACATCACTGAAGTATCACAATTTTTTTTATTTCAATTTAATTTGTATAATTTAAGTTATGCAGGCCTAATTCTTATGTTTTAAATATAAAAATAATGTATTTTAATTATATTACACTTTATATTAACTGAAAAGTAATACAATGTAGGTAGACGAAAAAATATTCAAGTAATTACGCGTTAACAACGATTACTCAAAAAGTTCTAATCAGATCTTGATGAAATTTAAATGTGACCAAATGATAAACATTTACTTTCGATTAAATCAAAAATCATCAAAATTGGTACACCCAGTAAAAAGTTATACGGTATAATACAACGCAGGTCGACGAAAAAATAGTCAAGTAAAAACGTATCATTAGATATAACTCGAAAAGTACTTCTTAGATCTCAAATAAATTTAAATTGGACCAAATGACACGCTCCACCTTTCTATTAAAACAATTGTTATCGAAATCGGTTTACCCAGTCAAGTTCTGAAGTAACATACATTAAAAAAAATACTATCGAATTGAGAACCTCCTCCTTTTTTGGAAGTCGGTTGAAAATAAAAATAAAACTTTGTTTTTCATTTCCAAAGATACGAGGGGAGGTCCAAAAGTTCGTGGAATGGAGGGGATGGAGTGGAGATAGGGGCGCTCGCTTAGTGTCATACGAATTGGGGACTCATCATTAGTCTATAAATTTATTTTCAGCTCTATTGCATGATAACCTTACGAACACTCGCCTGCTAAAGAAGTCAATCCGGAAGAAATCTGAAACTATAGAGAAAATTGAACACCGTGCTGTGATAAAATTCCTTACCAAGTAAGGAAAGAACGCTCAGATCATTTTAAATAAAATAGAAACCATTTATGGGGAACAGTGCCCTAGTAAATCAGTGATTTACAAGTGGCATGGTCTTTTTAAACTTGGTCGGGAGCCGATTAAAGACGACCCCTGCTCAGGGCGGCCAGTTGAGGCCACCACATCAGATATCGTCGAAAAAGTAAAAAAATTGTATTGGAGTACACCCGTTTGAAGAAAAAACAGTTATCTGCATTAGTTGGAGTATCAGATACCACTATTTTGCGAATCCTACATGACCACCTGGGTATGACAAAAGTCAATGCAAGATGGGTAACGAGAATGCTCACGCCGCTTCAGAAACAGCAGCGCGTCGATGCGTCAAAACAATTTTTGGAGTTGTGTGGAGACGAACTTGCACAGATTTTGAAGCGGATTGTTACTGGAGATGAGACATGGGTTCATCACGTTTAACCTGAGTTCAAACAAGAGTCCATGCAATGGCATAAATAGGCTACACCACCGCCAAAGAAATTCAAAGTGTCGAAGTCGGCTGAAAAGTTGATGGCCATTGTGTTTTAGGATTGTGAGGGAATAATACTGATTGATTACAAAGAAAAGGATAGCACAATAACCGGAGAATATTACGCAACGATACTAGAAAAATTAAAGGAGGCCATCAAGGAAAAACGTTGAGGAAAATTGACTAAGGATGTGTTGCTCTTGCAAGACAACACGCCGGTTCACAAGATCAGAGTTTCAATGGCTGCTCTGCACACACAGGGCTTCAGCTTACTAGTCCACCCACCCTATAGTCTAGATCTGTCCCCAAGTGATTTTTATTTGTTTTATAATTTAAAAAAAGACTTAAGGGAAAGGAAATTTTACGACAACAATCGGGTGAAGGAGGCAATATTGGCTCATTTTGAGGCAAAATGTAAAAATATTTTTACGATGGTTTAGAAAAATTAATTCATAGATCTAATAATTGTATTTGGCTTAAGGATAATTATATTGAATAGGAAAAATAGATTTATTGTTTTATTTTATTGAAAACCCTTCCATTCCACGAACTTTTGGACCTCCCCTCGTATGTTTCATATAGCCTATGTATCAGAACCAGGCTATTAGAACTGAAAATTTTGTGAAAGGTACTTCAGTGATGTATTTTTAAGATATCTCCTGATCCCATCATGGTCCCACTCTGAAATTTTTATGGTGTACTCACAAAATTACACATAAAAACATGTATAAATTTGAAAAAAAATAAAAAAACACCAACACAAAGATTTTTTAAAAACAATTTTTGAGTTTTACTCAAAAAATATTTTGTAGATTAATGTATTCAAATTGGGTATCACGTTAAAGCCCATTAAACCTTCTTTAAAATGAGCTATCATTCAGCTCTCTATCTCTAATAGAACCAAAGTTATTGCAAATTTTAGATTTTAGTACACGTCAAAAAACGCGGATTTTGTGATTTTTAAAAATTTATAACTAAAAAACTATCAGAGATTAAATTTTTTGAAAATTATATTTGAGTTCAGGATAACAGAGAGTATAAATAAACAAAGTTTCAGCCAAAACTGAAAGGGTCAGGTTGAAAACATTTTTTTATTGGTTGATTTGACATGGAATGACTCATAGAGATAAGCAAATGTCTTATTAATACAAAAAATTAGTATCAAAACGTTAAATCTTAATTGATAATGGTAATCTTCAACACACTGAAACAAAATAAATTTAAAGACTATTTAAAAAATAGCGTAAAAGTATATCAGATCAGAACACACGAGTACAGAAGCAAGTTCCCAGTGGCAATTCCTAGTGATAATGGGAACGTCAAGAGCGCGAGAGGCGCCCGACTGTGATCTGTCACCGGCGAAAGCGTTAAAGGGTTTTTGTCAAGGCGCGAATTAAATCAGCCAGCGGGAGGCTTCAGAGGTGACGCGCAATTGATCGGGGACTGGTTTTATCCGAGTCCTGTATGTCTATATATATAAACATTTAGCTGATTGGGAACTCAAAAAGCTCTTATTCATAAAAATATTTATTTAATAAAACTTAAACGAAGGGAGAAGGTTACATAATAGGTATTTTTAAGATTACGCTTACGCTTCAGTCTGCAATATCCTCTCTCCTCTCCCCTATGTAGGAGAAGGATCAGAGCATGCTTATAGTGAGCTACCTTTGCTCTTAAGTACGTTAATGACGAGCACCAACTTTCGAATACTATTAATAATTTTTATTTTTTGTTCAATTTTGTTAATATTTATTATGATATTGTATGAAGCTTAAGCTTAGATGTTTATCACACTAAATAAACAAACTAATTAATACAAACTAGTGGTCGCCCAGTGGTCGAAATTCGACCTTAATGTAACCAAATACTTGAACAATAAACAAAAAAGTAGGTATATATGCGTGTTTGTGTCAAATACATGGTAGTGTATGTTTTTTTGATTTAATGTACTTTTTTTGCATAATTAAAAAAAAATATTAGCATTCTGCACTCCTTCTATAGATATATAAACAGCTATAAGTGTGTGAAATTTCATAGTCCTCCGTCTGCGCAAATTTCATATAAAGGGGTACAAAGTTTTTTGCTTCACGTAATAATATATAGACTAGCGGTCGCTCAGAGGTAAAAATTCGACCATAATTAAAAATTTAAATTAAAGAAAACAAAAATGAAAAAAAAAGAACATTTTTTTAAAAAATTTCAATTTAACTACAGACTGACAATCGATAAAAGAGTATGGATAAGCATGTGTGTGTCAAAAACTTGGTGTGTGTAATGTTTTTTTTTTTATTGATTTAATATATTTTTTGCATAATTAAAAAAATATATATTAACAATCTGTACTCCTTCTCTATATAAACTACAATTAGGTGTGCGAAATTTGATACTTCTCCGTCTGCGCTCATAAAAAGGGGTACAAAGTTTTTGCTTCACGTATCAATATATAGATAATAATAAGGCAAATATTTAAAGCTTTTTTACAAAGACAACGACTCATCTCTTGTGATAAATAAAAATGCATTTGGAACAAGAGCTTCATTATGTTCAAATTTTATAGCAATTGTATGTGTGATTGTGTATGAACAATATTTTTTTCAGTGGCGTAAATTAAACAAGTCTACCGCATGTATTTATTGAATTACAAAATAAAAAAGAATATAACAAATCGTAAATTCAACATCGAACAAATTAAGGAAGCAAGACTGTTGCCCGAATATGATCGAATAATTACCCTCTCGATAAAATATTGGCGGTACGATCCTTCCCTCCGACTTGTCTCGCTCCCGAGAGCCACAACTGTCGATGTCACCTTAATTTACGACCTTCAATTATAAATTTCACATCTTACGATCGTGGAAAACGACAAGTTTGAACTCTATTCTCAATATATTAAAGTAACGCCAAAATTTGACGTGAGAGCACTTTGTATCAAGGAATCAGAATAAATAAAACATCAAACATTTTTTCGAACAAAAAAAAAATGTTTTGAAACAAACAAAAAATTTAAAATATTCATTTGTTCCGTAGTGCGTCCGATAACTGGCATTTAACGACGCACATACAGTTTCTTGTAATTAAAACGGCCTGTTAAAACAAAAAGATAAAATTGATAATTAAAACAAATAGTTAACGATGTGTTTTTACAGCGTAGTTTTCAAAACAAGTAGCTTTAAACGGTTTCCTCGTAAGTGAACTTTTGACACGAGATAGTACCTACATAGTGTATTCCTGCTAATTAAAAACAGGCTATCGTTATCAGTGTGTGTATTCATTAAAAATAACTGAACACAAATGAAATTCCGTAATTATTTATAAAACCGTCGTTGCAATAACAATCATAACACCGCTAGAATCTATAGTCAAAGTTACACCTAGTAAAAGTATTGAATTATAACATAGATTGAAGATTCTTTCTTAAATCTGTGACTTGTAATCACTTAAAATAACAGTTCAGATTCACGGCAAGATATCTCCACCAATAGTCAACATTTAAAGCTACGGAAAAGCCACAAAAGCGTAGACTTAGTAATAAAAAGGACAAAGAAAAATAAGAAATTGGCTTCCAGCTCTCTTACTCTTACAAAAATGCCTTATACCTAATACTAACTAATTTTCAGTTTTCAGTGAGAGTAGATATAGTAATAATACCTGGAATAGCTCAGCGTGAACAAACTGTTATCAATCTGCTACAGTTCGTTGAATAGCATATAAAAACGACTATAATTCTTATAATCTATCATATATTTAGCTACAAGACAAAATTAGTAAACAAATACTTCTATAATAAGTAAATAATTAACTAAACAAGAGGCATACTAAAATAATAATACTGGGAGACAGTAAAATCCCGTACCGTTATCCTGTTTCAGAACACAAAGATATGATTAAACTGCCAGAGACCGACTTCATTTATAAAATAAAAATTATTTGACGAGGGTCTGCCATTAATTTTGGCGACAATGTGATAAATAATGAGAGAGGTGTAATGCGGGGGCGGCATCCCTCTAAAACGTCACTTTGATGGGCTGGTTTTGAAGTTTTGACGGCTCACATCCTAATTTTCTTTCTGTCGGGAGTGTTATCCCCGACACTTTTCAATAAGTTTCTCTTTGTGGCTATATTTTCAATTTCAAATTTTATAGACGGTACAAACGAAGCGAATCTTTAAAAGAAAGAGGGTGTTACACAACATTTGAAATGCTACTTTTTCTTTCTTCAAGTTAATAAAACAATTTATCTTTTATCAGATCAGTTTCATTTATATTGAAATTAATAAGTTATTATTAATAAAACATTCATAAACTTTGTTGTTAATTAAATATTATAATTGCATGTATCTAACAAAAAGAAAAAAAGAACTACCAATGACTAGTTTAAGCTAACAGTAACATTTTTGCAGATTGTTTTAAAATCTGTTTCTGCCTCTTGCTGATAAAATTTTATACTTTATAAAACTTGTAGGTAATTAGTTGACCAGTATTAATTTTAGCAAAACTTTGTACGCATATTTGAGAGTATTGTGATATTACAAGAACATTATACGGAATCAGTACGCGATGCTAGTACGCCCTCAGTCTGACTAACACCCTCCTAAGCTCATATCTGAACCGTATGAATTTGAGCAGACAGCTAGTTACTATGTATACCAATAGTATATGCAAATACATGCCAATAATTCAATTACAGCTAGAACGTCACAGTGACACGTCAACTGGGCAGCATCAAAGAATGTCAGCTACACGCACTGACCGACACATTTCACAACGGTCCTTTAATACCGTCGTTTCAATTAAACATGATACTGGTATATTCGTGTAAATATTCACAGTAAACAATATTATATATTTGAATAAACAAGTAATATGATTAAAAGAAAACAAAAAACCCGCCTGCGTAAACAACGGAAAGAGCAAAGTCAACATTTTTTAAACTTTCTTATTGTATTTCTTTATTATTATTACGGTAATAATAATCATAATATACATTTTTGAAATCCTTGTATTGAGCCCTTTAATTTGATACCCATACTATAGTATTCTAAAAAAAAAAATATTTCTTCATTAACTACAATGGCTTCGCACAGCCACCATGTTTGTTTTTTTTTTAATGTCACCTATCTAAGAACACTTGGGCTGCTAAGACAAATCTAACGATATCTCAATTATGCAAATCCGTTCAGCGGTTCTAGAGAAATGAGGTAATTAAGAATATTACATACATACATACATACAAGATACGCGCGAAAAACATAACCCTTCCTTGGCAGTCGGGTAAAAATAAAAAGATATACAAACTATGACAGTAACCGACTTTACATCGACAAGTAATAAAACGAGAACATCATCATTCGATAAATCATCAAACATACAATATAAACATACAACACGACAAACGCCAGCTTTCGAATAAAAAAAGTAAAATCGGTACATCCAGTAAAAAATTTGAGATAACACACATAAAGACATACAGTCGAATTAAGATCCTCCTTTTTTGAAGTCGGTTAAAAAACCAGCTTAATGCGAGAATATTACTTCGCTATCTGTAAAACCTATCAGCGTTTACATATATCTGTGTATTGAAAAGGCAATAAGTCAAGCAGATATTGCGTGCACATTTGGCCCCAGTAAATCAAATTTAAATTCGACTTGGCGATTCATAGCGGCGCGTGATCCATGAAAAATTGCTTATTTTAAAACGCCATTTTCACTTCTCTCTTCCATGGGGTGGCAGCTATCAGTAGAGAGATGATATACATACAACTCTATAATAAAGATTGTTATTTAATTTGACTTGAAACAAATCAAAAACAAAACAAGATTATATGAACTTAATTGGAATAAAAATACTAATCTACGTTATACAAAAGTTTGATTAAATGGTTTAATTGTTCCCAGTTATGGAATTTTACTCTTTATAATATGAGTACTATTTCATGTTATGATCTTCATAGGCTACAGCACATAATACATACCTACCTACACATAACATTCAAATGATTCGAATACATAACTATTTTTACTAAAAGTTAAACGTTCTAGTAGACCATATACAATAGCGCCTTAAAACTCTAAGAGTTATATAATTATAGTAGTCGGGTTTGATTGGTTAGCTATTTTATGTTTTCCAGATCCTCAAAAAAACCACGAGTTCATGAAAAATTACGGTTTTGGATTAGTTCAGAGTTTTTGGATAATTTTACCCATAAGAAACCCAATAAGACTATATGAGTGGATTTAACTTAGCTTAATAACTTGCTTTAAATAAGATTTAAATTATATATTGGTGGTATTTAATTTTCAATTTAAACCAAATCATACCTTATATGTTATCGCAGCGAATGAAGCAAAAGCAACTAAATATAATAATACTAATATTTGTTAAGAGTTTTGATATGATCTTGAGTATTCTCAATGAATTTAACAAAGCAACTGCATTTCTTTATTACATTTTTCGTCATCTGCCTTTAAATTATCGTAATTACAAACCACGGGCGTACTTCAAAACTCTCAGGTTGCTGTCCAAATATACGTTAGGGTCCGTTACGATTCTTGCAATCAAAAGAATTCAATCCACGGAGTCGGGCCCCATATCTATTCTTTCCTACCCCTACCTTAAGGTTTAGACTAGGAAACAAAAACGAATCTTATATCATAGCACTAAGATTCTATTTAAATTTAAAATGTAATAAAATATTATTGAAAGTCGAGTGTCTTGCTAAGAAAATCGTCAATAAACAAAGGTATAGTTAAATTAATGCTTTGCTATTTAGTCCTCCGTCCGTATCAACAGCGTGTTCGGATATACTTCATCGAACTTTATTTTTAAAAAAATTAAACGCGTTTTTCTTACTACTTGTTTGA
The DNA here is from genome assembly GCA_905220545.2 of Melitaea athalia. NCBI lineage: Eukaryota > Metazoa > Arthropoda > Insecta > Lepidoptera > Nymphalidae > Melitaea > Melitaea athalia. Next base: position 11,881,947 of record HG992193.1, read on the forward strand.
AATATTCGTACAAATTAAATAAAATGATTTATGTTACATAATTTTGAAAATTTATTGTTCATTTAACATTTTACTTTTTACTTCGCATATTTGTTTACGTAAATTAGTTAAGTACCTGGGTGACCGAGCCTAGCTCGGTATTTTCATTTTATTTTTTGTTTTTTTTTTTCTCGGTATTTTTATATTTTAATTTTATTTAAATAATAAATCACGAGTGAAATTAAAAAAAAAAAAGAAAAAAATTTATCTGGAGACTGAGATTCGAACCCGGGTCAACACGATTTGACACCCGCCGATTTCTTAATTACGCCATTAAAGCTATGTTGACGCGTAGCGAAATTAAGCTTCATATCGCTGGCCCCGGGCAATAAAGTGGTAAACGCCAGTTACGCCTTTTTTAATGTTATTTGATTTTTGGCTTCTCTGAGTATCAATCTATCACTCTTATTTTATTCGGATTTTTTGTATTAATATTTCTTTAGAATAAATGACAATAACAGTTTTATTGCATGGAGAAAACATAACACAAAAAACCGGTGAACATCTTTACACTAAATTTTTAAACAAAGAGTAACAGTAATAAATTTCACCGCGCTTTTGGAAATAAACGTATTACATCAATAAACTGTAAACACTTAATACTAAGTCTGCCCCCGATAGTTAAAAAGACGCATCTAACATTTTTGCCGAAATTGAGTTATATATATTGCCGGAATCAGGAAAAAAAGGCGCATCTGATAGTAATTTTCTTATTTTGTTATCTCACCCCGTTACAGATTTATCATAACGAATATGGGCGCAATTATAAACTTTTTTCTATTAGTCAGAAGATGAAAAGACGGATTTCGTTAAAACTTAATTGAAAAGGCACATTTACGTAGAAACGCCATTTAGTTTTATAATATTCTTCTAAGTTCGGAAGTTGAAAAGGCACATGTTTCAAATAGGAAATTGATTAGACGCAACTGACCATATGCGTCTTTGATAGTAGTTACAAAATTCATGCACACTAAGAAGAAAAGTCATCATCTGTCACAAGCGCCCTTTTAACCTCGTACATCAAGTTTTTTTCGAACGCATTTGGTACATACGTCTTTGGCCATTCTAGAAATAGCCTAACTTTTAAGTAGTGCGTAATTGAAAAGGCGTAAATGTGTAATAGCGCCCTTTCAATATAGCACCACCAACATTAAGGTGCGGGGGTTAGACAAAATATGTACAGCAAAAGACCAGTTGCGCCCAAGTGGCTAAGCAGGCAGGACGTCGTTATCTAGCGCGCTCTCTGTGTTCTGATGGTGACTTGTTAAGGGTAAGAGTAATATAATATTATTTTACTTCAGTTGGTCAGTCAGTACAGCCTATTGCAGTCCACTGCGTTTGCCAAGACGCGGTCTCCACTCCAGGACACGTCTGCTCCGATGGCCATCGGTCCTTTCGACATAGATGACCAGCCCACTGCCACTTACACTGCTTACTTTCGTTCTCTAGCGAATAATCTCATTTCTAATTCTATCTTTGAGAGAAATCACAAGCATAGCCCGTTCCATTGCACGTTGAGTGACTTGTGGATCAGTCCCTTCGTCAGTATCCACGTTTCGGCTCCGAAGTTTAGAACAGGCAGGACGCATTGCTCAAAGACTTGTCTTCAAGCATTGCGGAATCTTTGAAGTGAAGACTCGACAAAGCCTGCCAAACGCCGACCAGCCCAACCTAATCCTCCTATCGGCCTCCTTTTCGAAGTTGTTGCAGCCCAGTTTTATGGTATGGCCTAGGTAAACATAATCGTGAACAACTTCGAGAAGCGTACCATCGACCGATACCGGTCACGGTATGACTTGGTTGTTAAACATAACTTTCGTTTGTCCAAGTTCATACCGAGACCGACCCGTCGGGAGGACTCGTTTAGGCTGGCCAAAATTTATCCCAGCTCATCCAACGTCTCCACAAAGATGACGATATTACCGGCGAAACGAAGGTGAGAGACGTATTCGCCGTTGACGTTGATGCCTCGTTCCCCCTAATGGAACCTAACCAAGGTCTTAAAGACATCCTCCAGCGCAGTCGTAAACAGTTTCGGTGATATTACTCCTCCCTGTCTTACCCTACGCCGGAGAAAAATGGGTCTTGTTCTCTGGTCTTGGATATGAACGGTCATCGTCACCGATATATCGCTAGTCGATATGACATCTCTGCAGAGAGTCCAGGACAGCCCAAGTCTCGACAGAGTCGAAGGTTTTCTCGAAGTCCACAAATGCCATACACAGCGGCTGATTATATTCTTCTATCTTTTGAATAATCTACCGAACAGTATGGATGCGGTCGACGGTTCTGTAGCCATTTCGGAACCCATTATTTTACTTGCATTTATAAAAATATATGTTATTATTATTTGTTTACCTGTTATATGTTTAAACGCAATTAGCTAGAGCTCACAATTACCTAGTGGTTAAATAATAAAAACTCTTTATTGTACACAAAAAATAAGCAAAATTACAAAAATAAAAACAGGATATAAGTACAAAAGGCAACCTTATCTATAACATTTGAACGAAACAAAACAATACAAAATTAGAAGAGCGCAAAAGAAATAAAAAAGAATTAAAAAATAACTTCAAATATTACCTGAAACCGGGTTGTGATGAAAGTTGTAAAAAAAGATGCAACGCGAAAACTTCTTCAGATCATAGAGTGACATTAAATAAGCAATTTCGTAAATTCAGTTACAAAGAACAGTATGTATATTTATATAGCCAACAATACTTCTCAAGCGACACCAGCAAGACATAGACAAATTAACAAGTAATATAATTAAAAGAAAACAAAAAACCCGCCTGCGCGCGTAAAAAACGGAAAGAGCAAAGTCAACATTTTTTAAACTTTCTTATTGTATTTCTCTTATTATTACGGTAATAATAATCATAATATACATTTTTGAAATCCTTGTATTGAACCCTTTAATTTGATACCCATACTATAGTATTCTAAAAAAAATATTATTTCTTCATTAACTACAATGGCTTCGCACAGCCGCCATGTTTGTTTTTTTTTAATGTCACCTATCTAAGAACACTTGGGCTGCTAAGACAAATCTAACGATATCTCAATTATGCAAATCCGTTCAGCCGTTCTAGAGAAATGAGGTAATTAAGAATATTACATACATACATACATACAAGATACGCGCGAAAAACATAACCCTTCCTTGGCAGTCGGGTAAAAACACGTACTCAAAAAAATCAACCGTGAAAAAACTATAATATATTTTTTAAATGATAAAAATGGAGAGAAAATTAATGTACATGTAAAATTATGTAGTAATAAGTACATAGTAAAATATCTTACGCTTAATTGAAAGGGCGCAAATGGTTATTTGCGCCCTTTCAATTAAGCGTAAGACATTTTACTCGATTTTTTTTGCTAAGATGAAAAGGATTTTATGAAAAAACTAATTAAATTAAATGTAAATTGTTATTTCTAGTTAATAGAAATCAAAGATGAATACGTCGGCCATCATTCAGTACATAATTCATTTTCATTTTTATTATCTCTTAGAGACAGCAAAGAAATTCCCGATTTTGACATTCAAACATTTTTTTCTCCATTTTACCTTTTTGTTAGATGCGTCTATTCAACTATCGGGGGCAGAAGTAATCACAAGAGATTTTATTCTGTACAATGCTATTACGCCTTTAAAATTTTTCTGAAGAAGGTGGTAATCGGCTGATACGCTCGAAATCTAAAGTAGAAATTATGTCGTATTAGTTTCTTACATTTCTGAATCTCAGTGGTTGGTGTTTTTATAAAAATTATTAATGATGTTACAATTAAAATACATAGTATCATCTATAAATTGTATTATACATTTTTTCAATTATTTCAATTAATATTCATACCATTAAAATTATTTTTAAAAGGTTAAATTGGTAAAAAAATTAGCTTTTATTTGACATATTGAACATCTGTTTTGCATCACTGTACGCTGCACTATAAACAAATTAGCTTGTTTTATTTCTCCTGTAAAATTTGATTTTTGATATTACCGCTTTATTGCCCGGGGACAGCGATATTCTAATGATATTTTTTCATTGCTTAAAAACAGGGATAAAACGACATTTTTTTTAAATGAATCCTAGCTAGATCAATTTTTCGCCTCAGAAATCCCCTGCATACTAAATTTCACGAAAATCGTTGGAGCCGATTCCGAGATTCAGAAAATATATATATATACAAGAATTGCTCGTTTAATAGTATAAGATATGGTTAAACGTAGAACAGAATACGTAGCATGTGCGTTGAATCAAATCTTATAACATTTCTATGAGTTATGAAAATTGTCAATTACGTCATAGAATGTCAATGTCAAGCATTGATTGAAACATTGACAAGTTTTCGCTGTAATTCATTAATCAATAAAAAATGTCCAAATATAAGCGTTTCCTTCAAACTAAAAAAAAAAACACCGCTTACATTGCTAAACAATACAAAACTTGATAAAGTCCTTGAATTAATAAAGGCAACCAGACATTTGTGTTAAGTCGAGGCTGAGAATCGAATCCACTTTCACATCGATTGTTCTTAGGACAAAAGTTGCTTAGGACAAAAGATGGCCTGATAAAAATATTCGATAACAGTTCATTTGTGAAATTAATTTTTTTTACGCGGGAAGCAATTGGTAAAATTATGTTAACTTTAGAATATTATGAGTCTTATAAATAATGGCTTATTCGTAAAAATATACATCACTTAAGTACTGTAGAGTTTTTCATACTTCGAATGTAACAGTTTTATTTCATTAAAACAACAGAAAAAAAATTATCTTCGTATAGTAAATAAGGACCTGTATTACTCATATGACTGTATCATACATTTTATGTATAAAAAGTGCAATAAAAACTACTTTTATGCAAAAATTAATAGAAAAAACCGTTAGGATACGATTTCACGGATAACGCATCGCACACTCTAACTCAGGAATAGGTTATTTTTACCAAATCAAAAAGAACTTTATTGAAATACATTTTAAGATAATTATTGCAACAACGACTTGGGATGCAGATTCTGTTGGGCAAAATCAGCAAGAAATTTAACAGTTGTTACCCTTTCGTTTACTAGCAAAAAACTTTTTTTTTTTTGTAATTTCTGATTTTTCGCTATCCATTGTTGTGAATTTCGCACGGTTCGTTATGACAATCGGGGTGTCAAAGATTATTTGAATGTGGTCTTAATTTCGGTTTCTAAAGGCTTTGGTATCACAATAACAATGCTACTATCTCTAAAAAAGAGCCCTCCGTACCTGTCTTTATAGAGATGTCAAAGGGTTGATCCCTTTCCTTGACCTTTGACGCAATAGGTTATTTTTTTTGAGAAATGTGTGAATCTAACAGATAAATCGAATCAACTTCAATTGTGTGCTCACTCCTCAAATTATTTCAAGATTTATTATTGCCTTCCCATATTTTCGAGAATTTCAAATCGAATCGAACCGTTATTTCATTATTGTTGAATAATCAAATATAATTGAGAACTATTTCTTATTTTTATATGGAACACACAGTTTTGTTTTATAAGAAAAAAAAAGTTTAAGCAGAAAAATTAAATTAAATTCAATAATAAGCAAAAACTTGTTTACCATAAAAAATCTGTATAAGTATAATAAGGAACCTGAATTAATCTTGACTGCAGAACTAACATAGATATTAAAGGTACAAATTGTAAGCACACCTACTGCGATCCGTAGGTGTTCTATTTTATATTTTGAACTGATTTGACATATGTAATATAGACCTTATATCATCAACAATAAAGAATACATTCAGACTTGTGTGAACAATATAATGTGTAGCCACAGGGCGTATCTGTTTTGTCAAGGTAGTCATGTGAATAATTCCTTACAAATCCTTTTAGTGATTATCATTTAAATGACAATAAAAGTCAAGAACTATAGGGCAGTAACAAAAGGGGAATATAATAATCTTACTGCGTACATACATGATCAAGCTTTTGTCTACCATTGCGATTATTTGTACGAAAGAACTAAATTTTTGTCACGGTATATAAATGTATTTCTTAGTAAATAATTAAAATATAATTTTATTACTTTAATTACAGTTTATCTGAAAGCAGAATTCGACATCTATTCAATATTATTATTAGCCTGTAAATAAAACGGGCTGTGTTTAATACTATAATGTTCGATTTGTAATAACGAAACAGCAATACAAAGCTACAAATGTCATTGAGAATCTAAAAAAATCTTAACACCCCCGTCCTACGCGCTACGTGGCGTAGACACAGATCGATTTGCGGCTACAAGTGACAAAGTTTTTCAAGATGGCGCTGGGGGTGTATTAGGGGGATGCTCATATTTTTTACTGTCGCCAGGGTGAGCAGTGGAGCCGATCGCAACAGCGCTCTCCACTCGGCCTCTTAAAAGCAGTTTCTAAGGGACGTTTCTGATATGCGCTTATATGAGTAGGTAAGTGTCTGTAAAGCTGAGGGCACATACACTTTGACTTCCTACTGTACGCCTGAGTATTTTCGGGGTAACTTCTAACTAACTAGAACATATTTATGTATTATTTTCTTATATTTTTATTTATCTAAAATAACATTTAGAATATGAACTTTGAAAAATGAGAAACATTTTTTTTTTATATTTTACTGGAATTTTATTTTGCTGTGTTACACACAATAACAAAGCAAGATAATATTTAAAAAATTAATCCCTTTATTCTCTGAGGTATAAAATATGTACATAATAACATAAACATGTACTGCACAAATGTCAACACGAATAGATAATGTGTATCTGCGGATAATACACGGCGAGTCGGAGGTAGCGCAAATATCCTCCAGCCATGTTTACAACCAGCGATGATACTTGCAAATTATAAGGACGTAAGTAAAGTTTTGGTCACAAAAATATATTCATTTATTTTATAATACAAAATTTTATAACATAAATCAGATACAAAAAAAATAGTTTTATTTTTAATGACTTTACATTGTTACTAACTACGTAAAGTTTTCGGTTAAGTTCGTTTAAAGTTACTCTCATTTTGAATGTTAAAAATTTCGAAATTGTACCCATTGATTCAATAAGATTTTTATTACGGACAATATCTGAAGCTCAGCAGAAATCACAATCAGACCATAAAAATCAATTTCAGTAAGATTAAAATTTTGTTCGCGGATAGTATCTTATATGATTCGATTCACAATCAAACTATAAACATTAATTGCAGTAAAGTTTATTACATCAAAGCCACATACCACCTTATACAGGTCTCGCGTGAGTAGAGTTATGTACACAATCCGAGGCGTACTTGAAATTAATTTCACAGAGCCCGCGGGCGTGCGGTGGGCGGGAAACATCCGCACTTCCCAGCCGCGGACAGACACGTGCTTGGTTAATCATATTTTAGTAGCTCCGGCCTGCCTCGGGCCTTTGATTAGATTGCAATTGAATAGGTTAACTTCTGTAACCGTTACTACTACTAATGTACTTATAACAGATCACTTATGGCCGAACCCAATATTCAATCTAAAGATAGAGATAGGTAGCTATCATCGACTGCCAGTAACTAACTATCTATCCTTTGTAGTTGTCCCAATAATTCGGATAGGGGACTACTATCTCCAGTTAGCTGTAGATAGACAGACTACCTGAGCCCTCCCTTACATTCCAGTATACGCAGCGTCACAGACGGCCTCAGTTATGTTATGTAGATGTTTTGTATTATTTAAATTTGTCATACATGTTTTATTCATATTAAAGTAATCTTATTTTTAGTAAAATATGGACAAATTAATTTTACGCAGTTTTTTTTAATTTAGAATAAACGATATTACTTTAATATGGAATGTACGGTAAATCTAGTAACGGAACGTAAACGTTTTTACACGAACACGACATTGAATTGATGCTACGGTCCTTTGTTGAATCGTAGTTTCAAGTTTTTTTTTTATTAAATTGTATTTTGTGAAAGTGAATTGTGACCCAAGCGTAAACAATACAACTCATTGTTTGCAAGTTGTTTTTTTTGTATTATTTATAAGATGAGTAAAGTAAGTATTATTTTATAAGAAACTTATTATTTTTATCCAAATTTGCGCGGGAATCTTAACATTTTATGTTGCACATATTTCAGCCCAAAGGAATGCCATTGACCAAAGAGGAGATAATGCTGTTGTTGCAATTAGATCAACAATCACAACACAAATCAAAAACAAAATCGAAATCGTCATATTTATTAAAATAGTTAATACGCTCTTCATATACACACGTTGTACCGGGCACATTGTCTTCGTCAGATTCCCACTTTCCCAGTCACTTAATTGTTGCAAAAGACCAATATCACTTGAACTGCTACTTGAACTTGAGTCTGCCATTGTTTTTCACTCGAAATTAGTTTTATTTTTCACAAAGAAAATACTTTTACAATTAATAAATCTTAGTTATCCCCCGAAAACTAAAGATAAGGTATTGTTGTTACTAAAGTTAGCTAACGTTACTGACAGATAGAACTCTATTATTATTGGGACGCATAAACTGTCATTTTCATACGAACTGTTATCTCTGGTAAGCTATCCTCCCTCCCGTCGACAGATAGCTTTGTAGGATAGGATTGCCTACCGTCGACAAGTTTATTGGGACAGTAAAATGAATGATAGATAGATATTTCTGTCTCTAGTAGGGCATAACCAGAGATAGACTGAATATTGGGTTCGGCCGTTAGTCATTACGAAATGAGGACACGTTTTTGTGTAATGACGTTCCATTTTATACTATTTTGTTTTTCGAAATTCTAGGTTTTAGAAATTTCTCACTACCAATAGAAATTTAAAATATTATTAACATAGATTTATTATTTAGTAAAAGTGGATTTATTTTCTGATAAAAACTACAGATAACTCTAGTGAAATTAAAAGTTTTAAGTTCATGTTTTATATTATTATTACTAATAAAAATATTGTTAATTTATACACATTAGTTTTACACATATATTATGAATAATATTTTAATGAGTCTCATTATGCTGTCCATTCGCTAGCTACATTTTTTTTAATTTACCGTTTGAAGGAGAAACAGGTGTTTCTTGAGAAGAATGTTTGTATATGTTTGTTAAGAAAAACGTATAAATTTAATTTTTAATAAATAATTGGAGCAAAGTTCGTCTTTATTATTGCATATAAATGTAGCCTCTACAATTAAAGCAATTTTTGATGTTAGATTGATGCCTCCATGACAAATTTCTAAAGAGTAAGAAGGAAATGCCGAGAAATTTCACCTTATCATAAAAGATAAGAATGAGATAACAGTGAATTGCGTAAGATAATAAAAATAATAAAGAAAAACTTGTGGTCCCTATATTTTCAGGTCAATTTTTTAAACCAAAATATACTTATGTTGTTGGCGTTGCGGTCACAGCACTGGCTGTTGTGTCTTTGGTTGTGGGTTCGACTTCGATCCCCGCACATGACAAGCATTTGTGTAGGCCATACAGATGTTTGTTGTGGTCTGGGCATTTATACTTGTGTATTGTGTGTATTTCCAGACTATAGTCTGGTCTGGATAGAGAAGAAATTCCTACTGGGGACCGTTGAGTGTGAAAAGTATATTATTATTATCATTTCCGTAAGTATGGATACTTTTTAATGAAAAAAAGTTAATATTATTTTATTAACTACTTCATGCAACTAATGCACCATTTGCAATTAACAAAACATAATATATAAACACTTAATACATCGTATAAGTTGTGGGTCTCCTCACCGTGCCTCGGAGAGCACGTTAAGCCGTTCGGTCGGTCCCGGTTGTTATTATATGTTATTGTTATATGTGGTTGTTATTATAAGCGATCGTTACTCATAGTAGGGAATATATCCGCAAACCCGCATTGGAGCAGCGTGGTAGATTAAGCTCTGATCCTTCTCCTACATGGGGAAAGAGGCCTATGCCCAACAGTGGGATATTACAGGCTGAATCGTATCGAATCGTATCGTAATATATAAAGAGTTAAAACATTGTATAAACAAAAAAAAACTTTATTTTTACTTGACTACGTAATTTGAAACGTAAAATATTCAATCATAATACTGTATCCTATCTGTCTGCGTGCAAATCTTATCAGTCTTACGTGAATCAGCTGACTCTCATATAAGTATAATATAGAAAAACATTATCGAAGTATTCCTTGACAGATTATTTTAAACAATATAACGATAAAATATTAATTCATGATCAATTTTACTTGATATGGGCTAATGGTATTTTCCCTCGTTAATTATGATTGAATACATAACTGGGTATAACAGCATATCATATTTTTAATGTAATTAATCGTAGCAGTCGCACTAAAATATATTATTAAATTCAATATTTAATTACTCAGAAGCGTTTTATTTACATGCATAAAAAAGTATCTTTTCTTTTTTATACCAATTGAAAATATAAGTTTAGCAGTAGTAACATCTGTGAGTATGTTATATGTATGTGTATTTGTGTTATGTCATTTAGATGCTTGCTTAAAATTTTGCCCAAATATTACATAATTTACATACCTTCATAATGAAGCAAAAGTATATAAAATATTTTCTAGCACAGACTATGACTCCTCTAAGTACATACATCTATCATAATGTAAGAAAACTTTAACTTTGAACAAAATTATAAAAAAAAATCTATTTATAAACTGTTGCTTTTTTCTTATTATCATTAAAATTATATAATGTACTAGTTGTGCCCGCGACTTCGTCCGAGTGGAATAGTGACTTTAGATAGCATTTTTTGATATATCTTTTGGTTTATTTCTGACATCAGAATAGCTCTAATATTTTGTCTCTTCTCGCAAACTTATAAAACATTCACATAAACTTTATATATTTCCTTACAAACTTTCAACCTCTATCCCCTATTGTTATTTTATACCCTAGAGGGTAAAACTTTTACAAACTTTAAATGTCATATTTATTTATATCGAATCAACAGCCTAAAAAATAAGTTTCGAGCTTCTAACTCTAAAAATGACGATACTTCCATAGAACTTTTTATCCCCACCTTTTAACCCCTTACCCCTTTTTCGCATTAAAAAGTACTTACTCAGGCTCTAGACTATCTGTGGACCTTTTTTAAATCGGTTCAGTAGTTTTGGCGTGATAGCGCGACAGACAGACAGAGTTACTTTCGCATTTATAATATTAAAGTATGGATTTATTACCTAAACACTCATTCATATACTTAACAAACACAATGTGTACCATCGTTAGTAGGTAATGTACGCAATACGTCTGCTCAACAAGAACATAGAGTGCAAAATATTCGTCTTTTATCCATTTGTTTAAAACAAAACTGTTTTTCTAATAATAGTACATTAAGTATAGAATATTATCATTCGACGTACATGGCTCGCACTCGGAAACGACGGAGGGGCTTAAAACAAAAAGAACAAAAGATCAAAACAATGGTCACAGTTTAACGTGAGAGCTCGCATTGTCTCGATATGGGAAGACTCTTGTGCAGATGAAATCGCTTAAATTGAAGCGAATTTTTATTTTATTGTACGTTCATTAATATTTCATAATCGTCATTCATAGTCGAGTGGCTTTACAATAATCAACGCATGAAAACACGAGCACTACAACTAGATATTGAATATTACGCTAATAATAATTTTGAACCTAGGTACATACAGAATACCACAGGCTGAATGCACATGCACAATAATTTTGAAAGATATTCTCAATTTCAATAATTCTATTTAGATTTGAGAAGCCAATAAAATTGTTACAAACGTTGTAAAAATTAAAATAGCCTATAACTTTTTATCTAACGCCTTATCTAAAGACACGTTGAAGCGGACGGCGTCTATTGCAAAAATTTCACGGCTAAATATTATTAAAATGAATGCGATTCGTCAGAGTAGTCGCGCAACTATGTACATTGCTTTCATAGCTACATCAAATGCATATCGAGAATATCTAAATATGCGAATCCTATTAAATCAGAAATATCCATCCAATCAGTGGACGCATGCTTCAGTGCTTTTATGTAGTTGTTATGGCGGCTGCATGAACAGACTCGATACGAGCGGGGTCCGTTGCGATATTTATAACTTTAAATAAATCTTTGATACCAAGCATTAAGGTTTGAAGGAATCTAAACCTTTTTTATAAGAGTTCGGTAAATTCACATTTATGCACACTTTACACAAATTATTCAATATCCTTATCACTGTATTATTGATTAAGAAAACCGATAAAAATATAATTAATTGAATATAAAATGACGTCATGCAAAAAATATCACATGACTTAAGTAGCATTAACGTTTTATGTTATCATATATCATTAGAATATGTCTCTTCAGCTGTAGAACCTTACGTAGTTACGTAGTAGCTATATAAGAATGTTATGTACTCGTACATGATACGACAACCGCCAATTTTCCGCCTTTAAGAGTTGTCAAAACGGATCCTGTTCCCCCACGAATTGATAAAATAGCTCGACCACGATTACCCGCCAAAACGATATAAAAATCTACAAAAGGCTGCGCCCTCAACGACTCTCAACCTAAACGCTTTAACTATGTCCCAACCCCATACTCGAGGATTGCTCACTCCACTTGTCTCCAAAAACCCGTGAATATTTCATAGGATTCTATGTCCAATGACAGGGCCTGAAGAGCTAGCTTCGCGTAGTGGAGCCGAGATAATGATGGCACTTGAGCCGATGGTTTTGGTATTGCTTCTAATTGGTGGCAGTCCTCATGCAAAACTGTTGCACGCGCCACCCCTATATACAAACACTGAGTAACTAAACCGGAATATCTATACTATGTATTACTATATAATATGTTTCTGAAACTATAACTTAAATATAAGTATTTAATTAAGTGTAGCTGAAAGTTTACTAAATTAATAAGTGTGAATCGTAACATCAACCCTAATTTAATGTGAAAATTAAAGGAAATAAGAATGGGCTCTTCTGCAAACGTTTTGAACCTGCAGGTAGACTTAAAATGATTGTGGCTAACTTAATTAGGTACCGTAACGAAGGGCGTCTCGAGTAGACTAGAATGTTAAGGTAAAACGAAAAATAAAGACAAGAGGCGCTTATGAGCGTTCACAATATAAGGCATCTACATACAAAACAAACAAATCACAATAATATTTCTTGCTTTCAATATTTTTGCTTATTTTGTTATTCCATCATAATAAGTAACCAAATGTTTAAATTATAACGTACTAGCTTCTGCGCGCGACTTCGTCGGCGTGGACTCCGCTCCTATTGGTCTTAGCGTGATGACACATTGCCTATAGCCTTCCTCGATAAATGGGCTATCTAACACTGAAATAATTTTTCAAATCGGTCCAGTAGTTCCAGAGATTACCGCGTTCAAACAAACAAACAAACAAACAAACAAACAACCAAACAAACAAACTCTTCAGCTTTATATATTAGTATAGATTTTTAAAATCTAAAATAAGCCACTATCCTTATATTGTGGATATATGTATGTTGTCGATTCGAAACCTTTATTTAAATACGTTTCTTAATTTTAGGGGAGAGTTTACCATATCGACGGGATAAATATTAAATATTTGACAGTTACGAAACACGAATATTATATATCATACTTCCATATATTCATATTATTTCATTCCCACCCTTCAACCCCTTACACCCTTTTTTTCGCATTAAAAAGTAGCCTATGTCTTTTCTCAGACTCTATATTATCTGTATACCAAATTTCATTTAAATCTGTTCAGTAGTTTTGGCGTGATTGCGCGACAGACAGACAGACAGACAGACAGAGTTACTTTCGCATTTATAATATTAGTATGGATTTATTATGAACCAAACAATTTGAACTTGTCTAGTATTTTTAAATATTCGGATTCTGATTCTTCTAAACTACGTATAGGTTATATGCTACACATAATACTTTGTTATCTTTAATTCTACTAGCATATACATATTAACATGAACTAAAATTTTAAAAATAATACAATTTTTAGAACCTATATGATATGAGTGATGCTTGAAATAGATAAATTGAATTTAAATGTTTGAATTTAACTCATTGAAAATTAAAGGCGCCATCACGATACTTAACCGTTTTGTTCCATCTCGTGAACATTGGACGCGATATTCTTCATACTGTTTCGTTCGATCTCAAGTCAGCGAGTCTACCATCAGCCTTAGACAGTTTATCGGCTCCGGGCGTGCCGCACGCCACATTCCGATACCGTCGACCCGCGACCACGCTTTACGACACCATTAATGACACAAGTAACGACCGGGAAGAGAATCGATTCTCGACCCGCTTTACTATCGACTGGGATCGAATTCAGATATCGCTTACTATATTTCATTTTTACAATATCCGCTTTTTCGTCTTTTATGTTCGTACTGAACACATCATTAAAATGAGACGAGCTTATATTAGATAGCTTAAAAGATTGTTCATTTCGTGATTTTGAATAGAAATATTCAATAGAAATATTCTGTGTTAGAAAATTTTGACGCAGCGAAGTGACACGTGTCTGCTGTTATATATACCCACTATATGTCTTTGTTTCAGTATAAGATTAGAACTAAAGATAATAAGATAACTGCAATCTAGATAATCGTCTACTTAGTTGGCTACTAAGCTGATATGAGACCTACGACAAGATAACTTTATCATTATGAAGATTTCAATAACAAATAAATTATACAATTTTCACGTCAGCTATCTGTCACGTACGATAATATAGATAGCGTTGATAACGTAATTTAAAGCTTTATAACCTTTATCCTTTTTACATAAAATATCGCTTTTTACACGCTTTTTATTAGCTTCACCTGTATGTTTGTTAATATGTTTGTTTGTAACCGACTCCTTTGGACTTCATTTTGACCCACTTCTAACGTTCAGATTTCATTTAAACCTGGTAGACTTATCGAAGACCGATGACAATACACTAATTTCATAAAATTATTCCATCATCCTAACAGAGCAAGTTCAAAAAATTATCATTTTATGTTGAGGTAGGCAAATTCTATTATTACATGTTGAAAATTATGAAAATATTGCATCATTGTAACGAGCTTATCCATAATACTTAACTCAACTATTCTTATAGAAAACCTGGTCCTTCTGTGACTACGTGGCTACGGTTGCTGTAAAGTATCCGAAACGTCGGGCATCTAAAAACTTAATAAATCGCGATAAAATCCAAAAAAGTTGTTTCATTATAATGAGTGGAATTCGCGTAAACATTAGAAAACATTATTCTTATAGATTAAAGACGGTCAATGAACGTTGTCTCTTATCTATTAAATATCTATTTGTAAACCCTTGTAAAACTATTTTTTTAATTATATTTTTAAAAAAATATTCGTTTAGTTAAAACGAACATGTACACGCGTAACAGCAGTTATCTGAACAAAAATTAGTCGTTAAATGTTAAGATAAATTTAACAATCACTGGTGATAACGGCTATTAACATTTAATTAGCGTGAGTTTATCATATACTCGTACACTGAAATAATTTTTTTACAGCGAGATAAGCATTTAATGAAGATAAAAACTTACCCCAGAATCCCCTATTTTTAATATTTGATAATCATCAATGTAATCCACTTTCCGCAAGCAGCCCGAGACACCGCCACAAGTTTGTAAACCGACTCGCACGGCTATTTCCATTGGATTATTCGTTGCTAACAATTCCTCCATCGTATCAAAGAGATATGACAAAAAATTATAATCTTCGATAAGTGTATCAATTTTTATAAATAAACTATTCGTTATAGAGATAAAGATATTCTACTGACCTATCATTCGTATATTACGTTACATAGTCATGAAATAGAGTCGAGACAGATTATCTTACGTTACTATTACATTATTTAATTAAATTAAATTAAAATAAATAACAATAAATTGTTGTAAATAACAATAAATGGTTTAGAAAGTTTCGAGTACCTACATGTATATTGAGCATAAAGCTCAAGAATTAATATTTTTAAATTTAATTCTTTTGTTTGTTGAATGATTTATCTTTGATTTTAGAAAATATGCAATCAACTACATGTGCCTTTTGACATTAGAATATTCCAGCAATCTCTTATCGAAAAAATAAACTTATCTACATCATTAACATAGCTTTTATTTGTCACATACTGATAATTGAGTCACAAAAGATACCAATTAAAAATAATATGGATCTTTTTAATGTCATCCAGAAAATAATACCAAATTTTTATAGTTTTCTTAAAAGTCATTTCTTTCAGAATGAAATCGCAGGGTAACCCATTTACGGGTGATATCCAGGACGCCCGGGTAGGCAGTCCTAGACCGTATGTCAGACTCAGCACTTGGGGGTGCCAATAGCGCACTAAACCCCCTGCGGGAGCCTTCAGCCGCTTTAATTGAAGGGTCCCGGATCTGCAGGCAACAGGATCCCTCCAGCGACATTCTGGCCTCGGCGAAAAGGCCAGACTTCTCCTCCATGGGGACTGTCCGGCTCACCTCTGAACAGTCCCGACGAAGCCGTGTCTAACAGGACCGGGTTCCCATATCGGCCCGACACGGGCACAGGGGCATTACAGACCCCTTCCTCCCTTCATGTAGCCTAACGTAGCTTTTCATGTCACGTCACCCACCACGTACTTTATATTAAAAAAAATATTTTAAAGGAATAATAATATCTGTATATTTAGAAACAGTCTGACTCAAATGGTGGCTTTAGCCACTCATGTAAGTTACCGATTATTGGGATATCTTCTTTATAATATAAAGCATAAACCAATGGATATTTTTGATGAACATTTTCATCTGAAGAAAACTACGTAGCTTTGCTATTACCTCCTCCCCCCGTTACGTAGCTCAGCGTAGCATTCAAACTTATCCCTCCCCCTTCTCGACCAGGCTACGTGGTATACGGACGATCCCTAATATCGTTAACAATACTAGTACTATACGCAATTAGCTTAATTTGGTCCGAGATATAACAGGTTACTGCTGACTGAACTTACTGACCTGGCTGCAGGTAAGTGTAGCAATCATAGAGATGGGTGCCTACTACAGTCAGGTACATAATGTAAAATATTAACGGTTTTAGCTTACTACATGTAATTAACATGAGAGGGAAAAGATTTAAAAAAAATTGCAGCAGGCTTATGGTGGCAGAGGTTGTTTTTATAAATTCACAATATTGAAATCAGCCTATAAAAAATTGTTTCATCTAATTAACTGATGAGGGAATGTTTAGCTATCTCGGATCTTAGACCAATTAATTATATTAGGGGTTGAAGTATGAATTGCCGATTTGTACTGAAAAAGTGAAATATATATATTTTTTAATTTAACATAATATATTTTATTTAATCAAAATAGTTACCATCATTATCTATACATTGCTGCCATCTAATAGGAAGGTAATTGATGCCTTTACGATAGAACTCTGGAGATCTAGATTCGACAAACTGTGACTACTGTGTGAAAGCATTTTGTAGATCTCCGCTTTTCAAATTCAAAATGGCGTTTGCGCCAATCTTTATGTTATTTATTTGTCAATGTTATACGATGTTTATTGTTATGATATTCGTGATTAAGAATCGTTCAAAATACGTTAGTACACCAAATTTCAGATCGATCGGCGGTATGCGCTTTTCGGAAGTACACCTTTATATATTATTAGCACTTATGACCAGATTAATGGCATTATTTTAAATATATATGTTTCTTTACAAATTACACGAAGGAGATAACGGGATGAGACCGAATAGACAAAATCGTTTTACGTTTGACGGCCCGTAAGCGAGGAAGGCGGCTATATAAAAAATTTACTACCACGCAGAGAAATAAAAACAGGAGTAAAAATTGTTTTCTAAAATAATAGTTAATAAATCTGTTAATTTGTAAACCTAATTTTCAGAAACTCGTACTGTAAGTACGATTCAAAACATCATTATTTTATTATACACTAGCCGACCCGTGCCCACTTCGTTGGGCGTTATAATCCATTTCACATAAGAAGGGTACGGTGAAATTTGATATGTTCCAATACACTCTCACTATTTTCAGCAAATCAGATAAATATAAATGTTTTAAAATCACCAATTAATTTCTAAGGCAAATAATAATGCTTGATTAGATTGAATTGTTGACACGGCACGTCAGAGGGCGCAGGTTCAAATCCTGCTGATTTAAAATCTTTATATATTTTTATCTTTTTCCTTTTATCTTGTCACTCCTGAATAGTGTAGCTTTCTGTTAGCGAAAGAATTTTCATGATCGGATCAGTATTTGCGAAGATTACCCCGTATATACAAACAAAGTTATAAACTTTACCTCTTTATAATATTAGTATAGATACAATTAGGTCGGCAAACAAGCATACGGCTCACCTGATGATAAGCGATTACCGTCTTTTTTTTACGCAGAGGAAGTCTTCAAGAAGATGCACGGCTCTTGGGGTAGAACTGGGTTATGTGGCATTCTTACCCACTAAAATCTCTGCGAGCTAAACCACTGGAGGAGCTACGGGATCGCTTGCGCATGCGCATCCGCTGCTCCACCTGTGCCTCGCTCCACCCGAGATTTTTGGAGCCCGTCATAGGGGCCAAGTATTATAATGCTCCCACCAAACTGCTCGTTCGAGCAAGCAACAGCACGATCCATCTTGGCAGCCACTGGGCTGTTCAAAAACGAACGTGTGAGTCCCCTCTCACACTTCTACAGCCGGAAGAGGGGGGGATAGCCCTATTTATTGTGCCTTTGTTCTGTTTATCACGATTTGATATAAATTACACTACAATTCAAACGAAAAAGATCATTACCACCGTTGTCGTCGTTACTGGCCGGAGGTTCACCATCATCTTCTTTCCCTGCAAAAAAAAATAAAACTTTGATTTATTTATTCGATTACAATAGTTTTTATTTACAGAAATTAAATCATTCACAAAGTAAGCAATATCAAAATATTTAATCTTATACTATTAAACGAGCAATTCTTGTATATATATATATATATTTTCTGAATCTCGGAATCGGCTCCAACGATTTTCGTGAAATTTAGTATGCAGGGGATTTCGGGGGTGAAAAATTGATTTAGCTAGGATTCATTTAAAAAAAATGTCGTTTTATCCCTGTTTTTAGGCAATGAAAAAATATCATTAGAATACGAAGCTTAATTTCACCATTATTAATATAGCTGTAACAGCGTAATTAGGAAAGCGACGGATTTCAAATCGTTTTGACCCGGGTTCGAATCTCAGTCTCCAGATTACTTTTTTTTTCTTTTTTTTTAATTTCACTCGTGATTTATTATTTAAATAAAATTAAAATATAAAAATACCGAAAAAAAAAAACAAAAAAAAAAAAAATACCGAGCTGGGCTCGGTCACCCAGGTACTTATATATAATACACATAAAATTTAAAAATAATTCACAAATTGACTATCCAAAATAAAATAGATTAAAATAAACTATAACTATCTATTATATATATTATATGGTGAGATACTCGTAGAATAACATTATGTTGAGAAATCATGTTTCTTTTTAATATAGACACAAATTATGAATTTGATGAACAAATTTCAAAAATTCTTTCATCACTAGAAAGCTGCATTGGTTAGTTGTAATCTATACATCTATACTAATATATTATAAAGCTGAAGAGTTTGTTTGTTTATTTATTTGTTTGTTTGTTTGTTTGAACGCGGTAATCTCTGGAACTACTGGAAAAAATTCTTTCAGTGTTAGATAGCCCATTTATCGAGGAAGGCTATAGGCTATCTATCATCACGCTAAGACCAATAGGAGCGGAGTCCACGCCGACGAAGTCGCGCGCAGAAGCTAGTATAGACTATAAAACATCACGCTACGACATATAATAATAATTAGCAGCCATAAGTGTCAGCAACGAAATTCCTAGAAGACACTTTGTATTACCATCTCTGGGCCTTATTAGGCCTCTCATTTTGAGACCAAGTCTTAAAACTCGGCTTTCACTTTTAAAGGCTTTAAAGTTTCATTTTTAACAATATACAGATATCAAAGCAACCAAAACTGCGAGGTGTTACAAGGTATTAAAATTATCTTCAACCCTTACAAGTTCCGCAAACTTAAAAACAAATAATTAGCTGTGAGTGTCTGAAGCGCTGGTACCGACAAGCACTGCTAGGGTTCGTAATGCGTTGAAAATTGAACTAATTACTATTTGCGTGCACGCATCCCCTAAGACAAACTGTAATCTAAGTGTCTGTTTAAGTGTTGAGTAGGTGTAATATACCTTATGTATCACGTAATGTGTTTCCAAATGGTATAAAGGTGATAATTTTACTTATCAGCAATTTTTCAAAAGTTAAGTAAATTTAATCTCATCGAACATATTAATTTTGATTAGTGACATGGCGTCCGTTTTAATACACTAATTTACTATATCAGGTTGTCTGAAATAGATCGTTAAACGATAAAAGTGATTTTTGATTAAAGTAATCTAGAGTATATTGTTAAGTAAATATTACACACTACACTATAGACTATAACCCATGTTCGGTCTCAACCACCCCAGATCTTAGTCTATCAAAACATCTTGACTAGTAACGGTACAGTTACACACGAACACCTTTCCACCTACTTACAGTCTCAATAATAGTTCGAGGCACGCGACAGGACACCGGAACAAAGGCGCAATGCACTACAAACCATCATTACCAAATCGAAGAAAAAGAAGTCATAGCCAGCTGCCTTCCTACTTCCTCTCCGTACAAAACTTGGTAATACAAGATGTTCGCTTTGTATGGCGGTTTATTTTAGGGCTCATTCATTACGGCACTCAATTTGGCGCGTGTTCTTATCTGCTCGTGTGTTCGTGAGCTACATAATATTTATCATGTTTATGTGTGTGGCGAGCAGACGCGTGCCGTGACGCAGTTCTATGATAACCGGAAACTGTATGGAAATTATTTTTAGGGGAACGAGAATATATAAAATCACAAAGTATTATGATTTGCATGTAATCGATAAAAGTACAAAACCATAGCAATATCACTATGTAGTATAAATTTCGAATCGAATGACAAGACTTATCTGACAAGTCAGCATTATCGGCCATGTGCCAAAATATACATCGAAGGGTTAGGTCAGTCAGGGAAGTTCAGTAACTGTTTGATATTTAATCATTTGTTTTTGGTTATTATACATTCGTTTCGTATATATTAATATTTATAACGTCCATCTGCTTTATCAATGAACGAGTGAAAAAGACTTTCATTCAAAATCTGATTAAAAATTCCTTCAAAGCTGAGGTCAATAAAACTGCGTTCATTAGAAACCAGTTTCAAGACGGTCGTAGAGGGTACCATCTGCCGAGGGCGGCGCGCGGCGTCTTCCGTTGCATTGTGATAGTACACCCGCCTTGCGCACGCGCCGACATTGCAATTCTATGCTGATGTTCTTTAGGGTAACCTTAGTTTTAAGAGGTCAATCCGCGTTCCTTAATACCAGGTCACAAAACTCGTAATGTGATAAAGAAAAGCTTTGTTCCAATTAACTTTAGCCTAGAAAATTAATAGCTTAACAAAATGTCACCAAAACACGCTACATCCGAAAACGAGTAGCGCATAGTTTATTCAATAATAACGGTGTATTGCTAATAAATGGTTTTAACCCTCAAGCGCTGGTGTCATACGACAGTCCCTTGTTTGTACGGAAGCTAAGCCGCTGTAACGGTGTTTGTCCTCAAAATTTATGTGCGTCGTTACCGTACTGTCACAAATCTACTTATCTACTGCAACCACGCCTTCTATAACATAGAGTTTGGCTAGTCGAACATCTGTGAAATAAATTAGTTCGATACCAAATAATGCTTACCGTATTTAAGATTGAAATACAAATCCTTCGTAAGTACATAGGTAAAACTTATGTCTTATATAAAGAGAAAGTGATTATATTCAACGACTAAAGTTTTGAAGATTTTTCATTATGTATATACATTGATAATAAAAAATCATTTTTGTTGTGAATTAGCAAGATATGATAAGGGTATACATGTACGGTGAGTATATCAGTACACAAGTACACAAGTGCGAGTCGGACTCGCGCACGAAGGGTTCCGTACCATTGACTACGTAAACAACAGTAGGTACACAAATTTCAAAAAAAAATTGCATTTTTATATGGGAGCCCCCCATAAATATTTATTTTATTTTGTTTTTAGTATTTGTTGTTATAGCGGCAACAGAAATACATAATTTGTGAAAATTTCAACTGTCTAGCTATCGCCGTTTTTGAGATACAGCCTGGTGACAGACGGACGGACGGACAGACGGGCAGCGAAGTCTTAGTAATAGGGTCCCGTTTTTACCCTTTGGGTACGGAACCCTAAAAAGACCAAAATGTACTTATTTCAAGAAAACTCTTAAAATCACTTTGAATCGTTGTGATTTGAAATTCGATGAAACGAAAATGCGTCACGTTAAAGAAGCAAACATATAAATGTATAGGAGAGAATGCGATAGAATACATTTCTGCTCAAAACGCGTTGTCGCGTTTTGCATGGCTCTCACAACCTTTTTTACGAGACCGTAATTCATCATCGATATACCAACCGGCCTACCTTCCGATGATTATAAATTCGCATAAGATATTACATTCATTTAAACTATTTTTGAAGTTAAACGTCATCAGCATCGTTGTGATTTGAAATATATTCCTCAGTATTTTGTATTCCCGAAAAAAAAAAATATCCCGTCGGCTACTTCTCAAAACTTTCACTTCTGCCATTACAAATTGACAACCAATCTTTATTAAGTAGATATATACATTTATGTTCACGATGTCATGTTGCATAACTATCAATACAGAAATTACGTATCTTATCTGATTGAAATTCAACGCATTCTAATCGTCGGCGCTCTTATCATATCAAATAAATAATCATTTACGGAATAAAATTCTTTATCTCCAAGATACTTTTAATAATGCTTTTAATAATTACAGGTGAATTATTATAATAACACTTTATTGTAAAATGTATCATTACATACACAATAAAATGTATCATTAACAATCATGAGAAATATGTACCTACAAAAGGCGGCCTTATCACTTAAAAGCAACATCATCCAGGCAATCACGGCAGGCTTAGGGGAGAGCAAATGATATATATACATAGTCATACGGAGAATAATATTGTAATTAATAGACATAAATAATATAACAAGTATGAAGCAAATGACGTAATCGAAACATCAATACCCGAATGGAATATATACGTATGAAACAAGTCTCAGAGTTTACACCGTCAACCATAACAATCGTTACACAATAAAGCACATACACACACGGACACAGGTTAGATGAGTGTATTTATCGTATCCGAGGTACGGGCATTGTCCATTGTGTCGACGCCTTGGCCCATTGTTTCCGTACACAACGCTCAGCAAGTCAGCACCATCGATCCGATAGAGTACATACTCATGTACTCCTAGCAGGAGTCAACCTTCTTACTATCTGAACGGAAAATATGTTTTCAGTTGCTGTAAAGTGTTAGTGGCTTACATTATTAGCATTAAAATTAAGTTTCATCATGTCAGATAGTCTTTATAAGATAGATCTTAGTTTTCTTCTTAAACATGAAAGAAAGAATCATGCCAGATAATCTTTATTAGATCTTAGTTTTCTTCTTAAACATGAAAGAAAGAATCATGCCAGATAATCTTTATAAGATAGATCTTAGTTTTCTTCTTAAATATGAAAGAAGAAAGCTCTCATTCAATAAACTTTATAATAAATGTATCTATTATCTGTAATCGCATGCAATTAAAAATGCTTAAGTTCCAAATTAAAAACAGTTCAAAAGACTATACAGAGAAAACATTAATAAAATAATTTTATAAAATATTATCAAATATATCCTTCAAAGTAATACATCAAGGAAACAAAGCTCGCAACCCCTACGTTATTTTAATATACTCCGAGATATAAATCCGTAAATCGTCATATTGGAGTAATTCTTGTAATAACCACGTGTAGCTGTCATTTGAACACTGTAAATCCACCCACAGACGTAGCCTTACCCGGAATTCGCGTTTCGTCGCCAAATTAGATGATTTATTGTCATCGTTTGAAGCAAGCAATAACGGAACGTACTCGCCTCACACGTGGGGTTCCTTCATATTCTCTACACAAAATTTATTCATATAACATGATAAATAATTATCAAAATACAATCACATTCATACTTTATTTAAAACAAGCTGTGATAAAAAAATAGTATAAAATTAAAACAGATACATAAAAAACTTAATTTAAAAAATTATATTTTATGATAAATGCAGCTACTTTTATGTTATATAAGCTAAGTATACATAGCCGAATGATTACTGTTTAAAACTTAACGCCCAATAGACTTCGTGACTAATTTAAATCTAGAGTATTCGTTATAAAAATTTCAAGTACAAAATCACGTAGTGTAAACTGTAGAGCGAGGGGAAATGGGGGCAATATGGAACGAAAATATTATAATAAACTATAAAACTATATTGTGAATGTGACAGTCCGCGTGTCGAGGCCCCCGGACGTTTAAGGGTTAATACGGACAGAGGGTCGTCTTCGGATATTGAAGGGATAAACATTTCCCTACACAACGTTTATGACTATTATTTGTCTTTAGGAAATAATATATATAACAATGTTTTTCATATATTTGTATTAATTCCAAATTCTCATTAAATCTAAATTAATATATCTAATTGCAAATAAATTTGAGTCAAACTTATACATGCTCACAACAATGGGCAAAATGGCAGCTGTAGTTGTATTTACAACGCGTGAAAGAGCCGTAATCCACCATCCTACATTTTCCTTGTCCTTCAGACTTTTCTACATACCTTCATCCCTTTAAGCCAGAAACTCATTTATGACTTTTGTTGTACTGCGTATCTTAATTCCTAAACACTAAATTTCAAGAAAACGATGTTACATTTTATATTAAATATATTGAAATCATAAAGTACCTAATTGGCATACACATCTACAAGTATAAATTGAAAAAGGAAAAATTTTAATTTATCGCTTTTCGTTTAAGTAGTGTAAAGTTTCTAAGAAAGCTGCATTCTCTCCGACACATAATAAAGTTACTGCATTGACAACAAACACGAATTAACTTTCAACGATAGCCCTCGCTCACTATCAATCTTAAGGCTAAACTTCCACCAAATACGCAGTGCTAGGAAGAGCAGCACAAAATTTTGTGTTCAGACTAAACTGTCTAACAACCAAGCAAATACATGTTAAACTATGATTCTTACTTCAAGTCGTAAATTTTACTGCTTACAACGAAACGTAAACAATTTTATTTTTTATGATTATTAGACCAGTGACTTAAATACCAAATAAGGTTAGTATTCGTGTAAAGGTGAGCTTCGTCACCCTGCTTTACCTGAATAGCTTCTAATTTAGTTTAAGTATTACAAATTTCTTGTCTTTTCATTCTTTCGTACCACTTGAAAGGATAACAAACTTCCCTCCTATCTTTCGCTTTCATCATATTAACAAGATTAAATTAAATATCATATCAATTTTCTGGACTGTGAGTCTAAGATTCATACACGATTGTAAGTAGTTCGGACCCCAGTTGTTCATTCACTTCTCACGCAGTGGGTTACGCTTAAGGGATTACTTGCCACGCGACAGTACAGATATTGTCGATTTAGTAGTGATCCGACAAAGTAATGATGCCAGCGAAATTGTCAGGGATCTGAAAACTTCTGGATCCATTAACATTAATTAATTTCACTTTACTATTTAAGGGTTATATGAAATTTTGCTCTGTATTAAGAATTATGTCATTTATTTTAATGAAATGTTCCAGTCCCATGTTTTGTCAACTCTTTATGTTTGATTTTACTTCATTCTCAGTTGAGCTAAAAGGTTTGAAGATTTGAAAAGAAAGGTTGAAAGATTTCAAAACCATACAGATTCATTAATGAAAAAATATTCATGAGACTGTAATATCAAATACTACTACAAGACGCATAGAAATATGTCGCGTGTTCGATACCAGTCTGAGTCTGGGTGTAATATTTGAATTAATTATATGTATATTTATAAAAATATATATAAAGCTATAACAGTCGGCTGTTACCCATAACACAAGTATTAAGTTGCTTATCTTAGGAACCAACGACCGTGTGTGTACCTTATAAGATACTAGCTTCTGCGCACGACTTCGTCGGCGTGGACTCCGCTCCTATTGGTCTTAGCGTGATGATACATAGCCTATAGCCTTCCTCGGTAAATGGGCTATCTAACACTGAAAGAATTTTTCAAATCGGCCCAGTAGTTCCAGAGATTACCGCGTTCAAACAAACAAACAAACAAACTCTTCAGCTTTATATATTAGTATAAATAGATTAAAAATATTATTTAAAAAAACAGCGCATAGCTAAAATTACTTCGACCACTCACACAGAGTTATTTTTTCATCTTTACAATGTAAATTATAATATTCTTTTTTATAAGTTTCTAAACTTATTCATAACTTTTTAATATATAACTAGATCGACAAGCGTACAGCTCACCTGATGATAAGCGATTACCTTACTCACCAACAAGAACACAACACTGCTTGAGAGCAGTATTATTTATTTATTTACACTTTATTGTACACCACAACTACATTTTAAACATTAAACACATTTAAAGACATTTACAGACTGTGAAGTTATGAAGTACAATGGGTGGACTTATGGCTATTTAGCCATTTCTTTCAGACAACCCAAATTATTTAATTTATTTAGCTGTGATCTTCTGTAAGGTCAAGGTAATACTCTAGTTGGGCTGCTCCATACTTTGCGCAGAAAATTTCCTGCTGTGCCCTACCTCAGTTAAATCAATCTCAGTTTTCTCTTTAATATAGGACTGCTTTAATAGTAGTGAGTATTCAGAGCAATATTTTTAAAAATATAAATCATTAGGAGACATATATCCGCGAACGCCGCGCTATTATAGAGATGTCATATTTTTTGTCTGGCCGTCGCCGTCACGCCACGCGGCTTTGTTTGTCTCACCCCTACATAGACTAAATTAGCGGAACATTACGTACCGAATTTAAATGATATTTCCCGCCTCAGATATGTATATTTAAAATAATGGACTCTGACGTTATCTTAAACATTAAAAAGTAAATGACATTTAGAAATGCTGTTACCCGACTTAAGTGCTAAGTGCATGAAATGAGAGCAAATGATTTAACGAAAAATTAAATATAATAAGTATTCTTTTGTCTTTTCCGAGTTTCTACAACAACGTTATTTGTCAGTTACAGAAAATATATCAATAGACATCTTATCGCTTATGATTTAATAATAAAGAAAGTACAATTTGCATTCATCGAGCACTGTGACTAACTCGCGTCGCTCAAAACGTGGGGTTCCGCAGCATATGTCGTGGACCTCACCCACAGATAATATTTCACGCAATTGTAAGCCAAATCCCCGGCACAATAAAATTATTGAGTCGCACATGTCCCCCGCTCGACCTCCGGTTGCGCAAATATAGATATGAAATAAATGGCATTTTGCTATTATCTGTAATGACCCCATTAGCGGTGGAGGTGTTAACTTTTATTGTATTCTATTTCAAAAAACTAGTGACTTTTGTCTGCAGTTAAAATAAAAAGTCATGTACACTAGGAATGCGTAATAACGATAACGTCTTATAGGTATCAGTTTCGTCTTTTTTATATTATATGGTATAATTTACCACGTCATTATTTTTCAAAAAAAATGTTAACCATTACCGTTTCTAACTAAGTTACAGTAAGTTAACTAAGTTACATTGAGTTAGTTTTAATAAAACTGTAGATATAGAGTTCACTCTACTTAAATTTCAATATATAATATACATAACGTATTTTGATGGTTAATAATGTGTGGTTAACCACCTCATTATATTATCCAATTATAATTATAATTATCTGTAATCGCAGTTAATTACTCGAAATCTTAGTTTAATGCCTTAAATGTTAAAGTTGAGTCATCGACTCAATTTTTTGCATGAAAATGTGTATTTAATAATGTCCATGGTTTCAAAATGTTTGCATTCAACTTGAATTATTTCTTATATCCTTCGTTTTAACCAATTTTGTGTAAGATCAACTCTCGCTTGAATGAAAATAATTGTCAATGGACCTTTATAGAATATTGAAAGTCAGACAAGTCGGTTATGCGCTATAAGTCAACATAATTATGCATACGTAACATCTTGTAGCTTATCTTATGTTACAAATGTACCTATATAAATAGGAAACTACAAACTTAGTAAGTATGTACGATAATAAGTAGTTATTAAAATAATAATTAATAAAATATTTATAAGCTGCCAATATTTTTATACAAAACATTATTTTTGAGTGTAAATATAAATACAGCGAATTATATATTTTCCTGTTACAAACACAAATCACACTCATGATAGTATAGGGATGCCCAAAAAAATAATTTGTATCGATGTATCGTATCGTTATGTATTGCATCGCTTGTATCGATACACGATATGATCGAATTCTTTTGTATCTACAATATCGATAGATACGATGTTTTCGATATTTTTATCATTACGAAATAATAAAAGTAAAATTGTAGGTTTTTAGTGTACTCTCTTAGCGCTTTGCTAAGTTATCATTTAAATGGACATAAAGTTAAATAAATGACAGTCATTTAACTTTTTAATAACCGAAAATAAAGTATATATATATATCTATATAAAAAATAATAATATTTTAAACCATATCTGAGGTAAGATCATATCAACTTTTTAATTTTATTGACTCCAAAGAGTTAACTCTAATAAAAGGCAATGTGATATTACTTGAAAAAAATTAAACACAAGCAATAAGCTTTAAATTTAAACATAGCTTTCATACAGACAATCTTATGAACATCTCAAATAATTTAAACATACGGACAAGTCGCAAATAAAAGTTGACTTGTGGAGTTCTCTGTTTCGTGTTTAGTTACGTTATAAGCATTATGGTAACCATGTCTAGTATTACTAAAAATTACATTTAAATTATAGGGGTCGGTGCAGTTAAGTAATGTGATCCACATAAATTCAATTATCAACAAAATATAGTCAGTCTGATGCTATACGTCGATAATTTTTTTTATAGGAATACGATACATCGCAGCGAATTATATATCGATATATCGTATGGTGCTGTATCGATATTTCGATATATCGTATCGTATTGGGCATCCCTACGATAGCATAACAAACAGAGAAGCCATTTTACAACGTTACAGATAAAACAAAAGGGCGTTTGATCTGTCGCCCTCAAAATTTGTAAGGCATCTTTGCTCTATTTGTTTGAGATTGCTTGAGACAAGTTTCCTTTGTCAAAATAATTATGACGTAACAACTTAAGGGCTTCCAAAGTCTTTGTAAGTTTACTATAGATCATAATTACTCTGCCCAACTTGTTATGCTTGGACTCTCAACAAAAACAAACATTTAAATACATGTTTTCTGCTAATTTTATGCTTTTGCAGTTTAAGGTAATAATAAAAACTTTACATGGGCATATTAAACAAAAAGAAAAATCTATTTTCATTTACTTACATGAAAAATCTGTAACTCCGTGAAAATTTTATTACTTACCTCATAGCTTTTACATTATAAAAATGTATTATTTTTAATATATTGTGAAGTTTTTATGCTCTATGTAAAGCAAATTTTTATTACGGTACGGATTTGTTAATGTCCTACTTTTTGGTACTATAAAAGTACCAGAATGTATCCCAAAACGTATTATTTTCTACACGATGTTCTTGCACCGCTGAGTTCAAAACGAAAAACATTTAATACGGAAATCTATAAAGCTATAAATTCTTAGAGTATAAATAAGTATAAATTAAATTAAAATTTCACGACCTCCTACGCTCTTAAGATTTAATTGTGCGCAAGGATCCAGTTTCTCTTCAATAATTACATTTGGAATAATAGAAGTTCATTTCCATGAAGAGCGTTTATCGTCGAGCGACATCTGGCGGATCTCGGCGACAACTCGCATTGGAATTATTGTTATTAATTAGAGCCCTTGGATTAATTAAGTAGGGCGCCAATCGTGATCCGTCCCGATTCACGCCAGTCTTGCCGAACGTCTTTGTTAACATCTCAACCATAGAATTGATTACTTGTAGACGTTACACGGAAGTAATTGTTGTTCTTAACTAGATAATAATTTCATTCTTTTACAGATGTCTAGCATATTCAAATTATTATTATTATCACGTATTAACTTATTAAAAATAAGGTTTATATTATTTAAAAATAACAATATAATGTATACGACCAAAACTTAAACTATTAATTAATAATAGCTTACCAGAAATCCACATGATCGAAACTCAACAATGTTATTTTAAGTTTAAAAGTCATGTCTATTGAGTACAATCCCACCAAGTCCCTTAGCGATAATGAATAAATGAAATTGTATAATTTTAATCATGCGCGAATTGCCGGGCGTAATGTTTCAGCCACGTGGCGCTCAACGCTTATCCGCTACTTTGATTTGATCAAACGTCCTAAGAAAATTTTACGTTCAGTTTAATGTACAAACTTAGTTAATAGATTTAGGTGTCGGCGACTTTCCTTGATGACGATGATATGTCTGCATTAAGGAGTTAATTAAATATCGAAGTGTGACAGTCAACATTTATGTTTTTTTTAACAGATGTCTCAATTGATCAATTACCTCTTGTCTTATCTTGCAATATGACTGTGAAGTACCATATATTACCTCCATGGTGAAGTACTAACT
Organism: Melitaea athalia; assembly: GCA_905220545.2. Lineage (NCBI taxonomy): Eukaryota > Metazoa > Arthropoda > Insecta > Lepidoptera > Nymphalidae > Melitaea > Melitaea athalia. The sequence continues at coordinate 11,912,769 of HG992193.1, forward strand.
ACTAGTACTAAGCGACATGCTTGCTATTCAACAATTTGAGACTCTATCTTAAATAAAGTAAAGAAGTCTTAAATCCAGCCAGGTTTAATTATATTCTATGTGAAAATTTTAATGTCTGCTTTATATTTTCAGTCGTATAAATAACAAAACTCTAAAGAAATAAAAACAACTAACCAGCATAGTGAATACACTGAGTTGGCACAGTGTATATTGTACATAGTATTATTCTGAATCACCTCTTCCCCCACCGTACATCAGGCCGTCCCATTAAGAACGAAAATTCTTTAATTCCTTGCGCAATTAACAGCCAGGCTTGAGGCGAGGCAACGCCAAGTGTCATCGTAAGTTTCAGAACGCGTCATTAAGGGCATCTGCAGCGCGGTAAATAACGAAAAAACTCGACGAGGAGGCGAGAGGGCGCGGGAGGCAAGATGAGAGATTTTATTTAACAAAGTCTATATTAACCCGATGCAATTAGAGAGCGTTAACGAGCTGCCCGTAATGACGGGGTCCTACTCTCAAAGCTCGCCAAAGCAAAGGCACCGATACAGTCGGGAAAGAAGTAAGTACTTGCGCTACGAAAGATAATTTCAAACACAACTATCATTGTCATCAAATCAACTTATAGATTACTTTAAATGTCATAAAAATAAATAACATTGTTACGACTTTATATTTAACAGAACAATAGTAAATAAAAATAACAGTATTTATGTTACTATTACGTTTTCTAATGAGATTAATTTACAAATATTTATTTTGAAAAGCCAACTAGTATAAAGTAAAATGTTTCTAAATGTTAGAAATATTTTTTTACTATTAAAAGTCGCACGAAACAGCAAAATAGACCCCCACGCTTTGAGTTGACACATTACCGGAGAGTGATGCGAATTCAAAGTTGCCGCTTTTGAATATAATAATCGTTAGCTGGCTATTTATTGTTTAATTAACCCGCCGGCCGTTAGCAAGGTCCTGGCTATTGTTTATACAATTTTAACGCGGAAAAATTGAAAAACTTCCGAACGTTTCCTAAAGGTGTCGAATCTGAATACATCTTTTATATTTCGATGTATTGTAGCTATATATATATAAGTAATTTTGTGTTTCCATTTTAAATAAATAAGTTATTGTATATAGTTTTATATACAGTTTTCAATTAACTATACCCCGTCCGGCGACTAATTAGCTTTTTGACAGCTCACGCCTATAAATTACAGTTTTTTTTTCCGGAATAACGTACTAAAAATTTTACAATAATATCATACTTTATTTGATTGATTGAGTGAAGTACCCTGTGCATAACAAACAACCACAGACTATGAAACAGTTCTTGAAATAATAAATCGATAATAAATCGATCACATGATAAAAATAATTTTACGTCATGTGATTATTGTTTCTATAAATTTAATACAAAAAAGGAAATAAAAATAGTATCTATGACCCCAAGATTGATTACTTGCAAGGAATTCAGTCGAAATCTTGGAATTTAATTGCAAACCAAGAATAAAGAGCAATAAGTCTGTTAATTCATTTATTTATTAGTTATATATTTCATTTATAATTAAAAAAACGAATAAACGCATAAATAAATAATATTTTTAAACTAAATGTATTTAATTAAATCGATTGAAAGTTCTTCTTAAATAAAATCGATTATTATTTCGAATCGAATAAATAACTTGTGAGGCAGTCACTAATGTCAAACTTTCTTGAAGTGTCAAAAAGATCATTAGTCGCCGGACGGAGTATAGGTATAAACTAGAGACATTGTCATATGTCAAAACGGGTCGATATTTATTTATATCAATAGTTGCACTATCAACCTAAAACTAAGAGCAAAAAAAAAACAATATTAACTAAAAAGGTATTCATTCAATTCGTCTTTAATTAAATACTGTAGTATAACGATTCACATATATATACCTGTAACATTCCACTGCTGGGCATAGGCCTCTTTCTTGTAGGAGAAGGATCATAGCTTAATCCACCACGCTGCTCCACTGCGAGTTTGTGGATTATATATGACTATGAGTAGGTACGCGACGCCGCGTTGGCGCAGCGGTTACAGCGCTGGATTGCGTTTGGCTGTTGCGCGGGCGGTTGTGGGTTCGATTCCCGCACACGACAACATTTGTATTGGCCATACAGATGTTTGCCGTGGTCTGTCTTGTAGGAGAAGGATCATAGCTTAATCCACCACGCTGCTCCACTGCGAGTTTGTGGATTATATATGACTATGAGTAGGTACGCGACGCCGCGTTGGCGCAGCGGTTACAGCGCTGGATTGCGTTTGGCTGTTGCGCGGGCGGTTGTGGGTTCGATTCCCGCACACGACAACATTTGTATTGGCCATACAGATGTTTGCCGTGGTCTGGGTGTTTGTGCAGTCCTTGTGGGTTACCCCACCGTGCATCGGAGAGCACGTTAAGCCGTTGGTCCCGGTTGTTATCATATACACCTGATAGCGATCGTTACTCATAGTAGGGAATATATCCGCCAACCCGCATTGGAGCAGCGTGGTGATTAAGCTCCGATCCTTCTCCTACATGGAGAAGAGGCCTATGCCCAACAGTGGGATATTACAGGCTGAATCGTGATGAGTAGGTAACAATTGTTATCAGGTGTACAGGATAACAACCGGAACCGACAGCTTAACGACCCACAAGGACGAGGGCACTGTAGTATGGACAGTGTTCGACTAGGTAGTAGATTACTAAAAATAGTCAAAACCAAATATTATTATAATTATAATTAATCGACCAAATATTATTAATTAATATTATTACATTTAAGCAGAAATGCAATAGCTGTCTTTGTGCCTTGAAATATATTCAAAGAATATCCAAGTCTTGTTCACCAAACATACAAAACAAAAAGGTTTCATGCACAACAAACTAAATTACCGGAACAAAACAAACGAGGTATTCCATGCAGTAAGGAAGCACTGTGCCGGTGTCATTAGGCGAAATTGTTTAGATGGCGCGCCGCGTACAATACTACTCCTTCGTCTACATGATTACCTTGTTACCATCAACAATTTTTTTTTTTTCATTTTACATAATGTATTATTAAGAAGTTAACTTTGTTTATTTTAACTAATCTTGGTAAAACAGTTTTTTGCTCTACGAAATATTATATTAAAATATGACGCCTTAATTTTTTTTTATGTTAATTGACTTAGCACACTTATTTGATTTAGCAAATACTTATACAATATATTAACTCATTCTAACTTAGCTAATCTATACTAATATATAAAGCTGAAGAGTTTGTTTGTTTGGTTGTTTTTTTTTTGTTTGTTTGTTTGTTTGAACGCGGTAATCTCTGGAAGTACTGGGCCGATTTGAAAAATTCTTTCAGTGTTAGATAGCCCATTTATCGAGAAAGGCTATAGGCTATGTATCATCACGCTAAGACCAATAGAAGCGGAGTCCACGCCGACGAAGTCGCGCGCAGAAGTTAGTAATAAATAATTTATCTGTAGAATTTGCTTATAAATATAAGGTTACTTTCAATAGTGACAAGGTTAAGTGGTTAAGCATTACACAATTTTTTCAAATGTAAAAAATCACACAGTATTTTTATTATTTTATGACGTAGGTTAAAAATTGAAATACACATACACATTTTAGATCTACTTTGATTTAGTCTATATGTCACTAATTAAGCCAACTGTAGAAAATTTGGTCTTTACAACAACCAATTGCCTTTTTAACCCTCAGATAACACCCTTTCTTATAACACAACTATCGTGTTTGGGCTTATTAGCCTCAATATTGAATTGGCCTCAATAAAAAATAGCATACGTAATTAATGACCAAGGTCTGATGGTGGACATGGAAATAGAAATGAGAATAGTTTAATGATAGCAAGTTACATGCAGTCTTCAACAAGCATCAAAGTGCGTCTAGTAAAGGAAAAAAAATAATTGAGAGAATAATTTAAAGAATGAATGAGCGAATTAAATGTGTATGTACAGTATTGGATACATGTATCTACAGTTTTATTATTAGAATCGAATAAATGTATGTATGAATGTGATAATAGATTCCGATTTGAATGTGTCAACCAGAACAAGTAAAATAAAGTTTAAAATATTGACATTCATAAAAAACATTCTTAAAAATTGCAATTTGGTTAATAATAAGTAATACTATTTTATATTGAACATTGAAGGCCAGTATCAAGGCAATTTTTTCTGTTTAACACATTTTTATACAAGTACCTATGTGCTTTTTAAATTCTAAATAAAAAATTGGATGTATGTCCTTTTATTAAAGTAAACCGAATATATTCTCAGTTTACATTGCAAACCGGTGAAATTACCTACTTACTGTAAAATGACATTTCAAAATAATGTTAAGAATCTATTTCCACTCAATATAATATTTTGATCTCAAAACTATCATACGTATAAAAATATATCAAAACGCTTGTCTTAATATTTACGACCAGAATTAGGGATCAGAACACTAGTCGCAAGAAAGTCAAGGGTCAAAGAAAGATATTGAGATGTGGGTGCACTAAATGACATACGCCATCTGGTGCCACTCATAAAAACTACCCTCCTTGCCATCGAGCATGTGAACGAGCGTGCTAGATTTGATAGTTTCTTGTAAGGGTGTATAATATTTCAAACCTTCATAATAAACCTACCTACCTACCTACCTATATGTTTCTGTCATGTTAGAAAAGAAAGAAGAAGGGAAAATCGCCACAAAAAATCATAATTGTTAGATCTTATAAGACTATATTAAACTAGAATAAACACATATACGATAGGAATAACAGCGTTGTAGCATAATGTTCGCCAGTTAATTTTAAATGAAATATTTGTTTGTTAAATCAAAAGGCTATTACAAAAAAAAAACAAATAAAGAATCACTTAACCGCAATCCCCGCCATGATAATTAAAACTCGATACGTAACATTGCGTGATAGCTATCAGCCGGTAAATTAAAGAGTCCAGAATTGTACATAAAATTGCTGTCTTGTTTTCCTTAGCTTTTATCAACATATTCGATCTGACTGCGCGGTCAGAACGTCCCCATTTTATGGACATTTCACCCCCCGGGGGGACACTTGACCTCCCTATCTGATACATCATCTACCCCTAAAGTGAACTAATGGCCAAAACATGGATGCAAAATTAATATGAACGATAATAAACTGGAAGGCAAATAAAGTGTATAAACTTACTCTTAATTTAAAAGTTTTTTATAATGGAATTTGTTACTTATGGAAATTATCTAATGCTGAAACCAACACTACTATTTTTTATTTTAATCTAACATTTATACCTTTTTTGTTTACTTAGAAATTTTTGTACTATGTTGCTAAAATATTTTTTAATAAATTGGATTGCTTAATTACTATAGATATTATTTTTTATTTTTTCCCTACTAACGTGATACAAATGTAACTATACCACTTCTAGATAATGTATATCATTGTAACATTTTTATTTTAACACTTTGCACAACAATATCAGAATGATTTGCGAATTACATTCAATTGTAATAAATGATCACTTTATTTGTGATATGGACATTAAGATAAACACATCTACTACTTAATTGATAACAACTAAAAGTTTTATTGAAAATCGAGCTTATTTATATATATTTCGCTTAGAATTATAAAATATATTATATAAAAATTTTATATAAAAATTGTATTGGTTGAATTTACCTATAGCGTGTGTATAGTAGTATTTACAGAAGTTTACAGTGTTTTTAAACTGGCGTGATTACGTTTAGGGCCAAATACTCGTAGAGATACACGGAGGCATACCATAGCCAAAATAATACGTGAATAAAATGAGGCAGTAGTAGATACAGCACATTAATTATTACGTAATCTAAAAATAAACACATTTGAACAAAAAGTTTTTGAGCAGACATGACGTTGAGATTTTGAAAAATACTTTTAATATGTCAGTATTCTTATACAAATTTTCTTTTTCCATTTAGATTAAAGATGCAACTTTCAAATAATCGCATACTCATCACCTAAACAAAAGTTACATAACGTTCTTTCTTATACTCCTAACTTTACACATTAAATAATTATGATAGAAAATTCCATCCATATAGTATATAGAATTTACAAAAATTATCCCTCTTTAGGTACAATATGTATATAAATATAAATCTATAATAATATAATAAAGCTGAAGAGTTTGTTTGTTTGATTGTTTGTTTGTTTGTTTGTTTGAACGCGCTAATCTCAGGAGCTACTGGTCCGATTTGAAAAATTCTTTCAGTGTTAGATAGCCCATTTATCGAGGAAGGCTATAGACTATATATCATCACGCTAAGACCAACAGGAGCGGAGTCCACGCCGACGAAGTCGCGCGCAGAAGCTAGTATCTTATAATATACACACACGGTTGTCTGTTCCTAAAGTAAGCAACTTAATGCTTGTGTATACTTTTAAATACTTTTATGTATGTAATACTTTCTATGTAAGAAATAATACATCACTCAGGGGGGACTCGAACCCGCAACCCCCGGAACAGAAAGCATGGCTGCTATAAGCTGCACGAAAGGGCTAGTCAAACGACGATGTATGTTTGATGGCTGATGGTGCCCATAACTTACAAAGTTTATTAGATCAACTACATCAATCTTGCAATAAATTTGAATTAAAGATCAGTGCCTCTAAAACCGAAGTATCAAAACAGCTAGCACGCAATACTAAAACAGATACTGCAAGATCTTGTTAGATGGAATTGCCCAAGAGCATCATCATCATCATTCACTATTTCGGCAGTTACATTCGTAACCATAAATGTCTGGATACAGAATTCTACTCCCAAATTGCTAGAGACTGCCATTCTTCTCTACGCCACTGAGACCTGTTGCCTCCACAGAAGTGATACAAGACGCTTAGGCATCGATATCTAGGAGACGTGTCTAGGCGTCTACAAAGCATTCTCCGACTACGATGGCAAGATCACATCACAAACTCCGAGACGCTAAAACGCAGTTATATGACCGGTATAGAGTGCATGCTCATTAAAGGCCAACTCAGATGGTGTGGACACCTTGTATGTGTGGCTGACACCAGGCTGCCTAAATATGTTTTCTACTCACAGAAAAGAAGTAAATCGAAAAATCAAACCTGGAGTTCAATACCAAACCTGCGATACAGGAATACGAAAAAGTGACACTTGTCCACTTGCGACATAACCATCGACAGTTGGGAAGTGGATGCCCAGCTAGTAAGTCAGTGGCGTAACGCGATAAACAAGGCAATCAACACAGTTCGAGAGCCCGTAAGTTACGGGCTCTGTATTTCATTATTCTGTAACTAAACATACGTAAATCGGTCCTCAAAAAATTAAGTGGAGCACCAGATTTTGTTTACATTTACACATATCTTTTTTCTGCTAGTTGAATTATCTCTTTATTTTTACATCTTTGCAAATTAAATATTAAAAGAAAACTTTCTCGTGTCCCTTTTAGTTAAACCACAAAGCTAAGCTTGGACCAAGAAAGCAGTTAGAAAGACGCTACTACGAGTATAACTCATGCTATTAAATTAAATTTTCACATTTACATAACCCATAAGGGGTATGAGGTTGAAATATTCCCGTGTATATCTATCGGGGCCGTTATCATAACACTCATTATCACGTTCAGAATATGAATGTGCCGCATACATTAACAACCTCGAAACGGTTTATTGCTTGTATCTATTTAAGCCTTAATAGCATAAAATTTTAGAATATAAAGTTGAGTTAACAAATGAACGTACAAATAATATACACATTTCAATAAAAATAAGCAACCTCTAGAACATGATGTAATTTACTTACAACAAAAATAAAAATAGGTAGCCATATTTTTATCAAAATAAAGCGTACTAACCTACAAAGCTTAAGTACCTACTAATAAATTCAAATATTTAGATTACATGCTAACAGTAATATAATAACAAAATTTAAGTTATATATTACTATAAATAGAAGTAGAAGGATCTATAGTAAGCAAAAGTTTATTTTATTTTTCTTAAGTCAATAAAATCAGTAATAATTACAAAAGTTGATAATTCAATAATTAAAACATTAAATAATTTAAAAATAGACTTGTAATGAAACAGTAGGCGTGGCGTTCAGTGTAGACCGGAGACGATATAAAAGGCAGCATGTAATCTAGGCCTATAAAGTCGTGATAACTCGTCCGATAGTGAAGCAATTTCTGAACGACACAGTAATGACACCTATTAGCCAGACCGGTCGACATCCTGTCGCATAATGGTAGCGGGGCGTGGACAACCTACTTTCATACACTTCAGTCTGTTCATGGAAGAAAACCTATTTAGGTAAGAATTATTAAGGAAAAAGTAATAAAAACAATATTTTAATTGATTCCTTTATGTTTACTAGAATATCTAATGAGTGAAAACTCATTAATTGGTGTTTAAATCATTTTTAAATAACTACAGTAAGCAATTGATTTCAATCCTGAACTCGTTGATAATAAAAAATATTTTTAGTCTGCGATGTATGTATAAATATCTTGGCCCGTCTTCCAAGAAAGAAAAGGATCGAAGCTTAGCCCTTTAATAGTTAGTCTTCGTCTATATGTGTCCTTGATCTTAATTCTACAAGTTTAAAAAATTAAATAAGAATTCATATCTTAATGAATTCTGTTCTTTTTTACTGTACCTATACATGTAAGGCTCTTCATCGCCAAATTTTACAATACCAAGCATGATAAGAGTCCAGAAAACCAATTTAGCGCCGAAATTTCCGCTGTACCAGTCTTGATTTACAGCAGTGCTCTCATGAATCGCTCTAACGTCAATAGGAAAAATTATAAACAGACGTCCATGAAGTTCCTATGCTCAAACGTAGTAGTTCCTAAACCGTGCTGTTGTGGACCTTTCCGTAGAACGCCATGTCGAGCTCTCGTGTGTTGAATTGAAAAGCTTAGTAATAGTTTGTGTATACAGACCCCCTAAAGGTAGTTTCGAAACCTTTGAATCGGTAATGGAGGATGCTTTAAAAAAGCTAAAACAAAAAAATAAGCCAGTAGCTGTGTGCGGTGATTTTAATGTTGACATACTTGAAAGCAATGCACTGACTACTCGGCTGTTAACCTTGTTTAATTCTTTTAATTTAGTTAATCAGTTTTTAGAACCTACGAGGGTTACAGATCATTCAGCAACTTGTATAGATAATATATTTTCAGAATGTGACCCGGTAAACAAATTAGTTGTTAAAAACATTACATCTGACCATTACGGTCTACAGGCAGCGTACCAATTGGACGTCGCTGATACACCTGTCACTTTACAATGTAGGCCTATTACAAAAACACGTCTAGATAATTTTAAAAATAGTATCTGCGATAAAGTTTCTTTAATGCCATATGTACATGACGATCCGAATGAACTTTATGGGAACTTCTTTGGGTTACTGATTAAGGAATTTAATAACTCTTTTAAAACAAAGACTATTAAGTGTACCCAAAGATTACAGTTTTGTCAATGGGCTACGACAGGTATTTATAAAAGTAGAAACAGGTTATATGAACTGTATAAATTAAGAGAAAGTAATCACAGTCCTGGTTTTGTAGAACATGTTAAACAATATTCTAAAATCTTTAAACAGTCATGTTCTATAGCTAAGTCAAACTATTTTAAAAGAAAAATAATGAATTCTAGCAATAAAATCAAAACGACCTGGGATATTATAAAGCGTGAGACTGGCAAATATAAACCACGTGACAACAGCCTGACGCTTAAAATTAATGACGCCCAAATAAAGTCAGAAAAGGAAATAGCTGATATTTTTAATAACTTTTTTGTAAATATACCAATTGAAACAACGTCTAATTTGAATTATTCACCCGCGTCTGCGGCTTTAATGCTCCAAAGACATGTGTCCGAATGTAGCTCATTGTTTGATTTTAAAAGCATTGATTTCACTGATATAATCAAAGCATTCAAATCTCTTAAAATGAAAGGTACCAATGATTTATGGGGTATATCTGTAACTATTCTTAAAAGTATTATTTACACCATCGCTCCATATCTTGCTGTTATATTTAATAATTGCATTGCTGAAGGAATTTTTCCTGACTTAATGAAATTTAGCAAAATTATTCCATTATTTAAATCTGGGAACAAAGAAGACCCAAGTAATTACAGACCAATATCCATTTTACCAGCCTTGAGCAAGATCTTTGAAAAAATAATACTGGAGCAATTATTAATCTTTTTTAATTTAAATAACCTCTTGCATAATAAACAGTTCGGTTTTACGAAGGGTAGGTCTACTACTGATGCCGGTGTTGCACTTCTTAAGCATGTCTTTGGGGCCTGGGAGAGGTCGCAGAATGCTCTTGGCATATTCTGCGACCTGTCCAAAGCTTTTGACTGTGTAGATCATCAGACGCTGCTGTTGAAGCTAAATCATTACGGTGTAAAAAATAATGCCCAGAAACTATTACACTCGTATCTTAGTTCCAGAACTCAGTCAGTTGATATAAATGGGGTGAAATCAATGGGTTCTGATGTAAAGCTAGGTGTACCCCAAGGGTCCATCTTGGGCCCTTTCTTGTTTCTGGTTTATATTAACGATTTACCTTTCTTTGCAAAAAGCCTATGCGAGATTGTCTTGTTTGCTGATGACACTTCCCTTATATTTAACATTGATAGAAATAAATCAAATTTTGACGATGTGAACAAAGCACTCTCGGAAATACTCACTTGGTTTAGTTTTAATAATCTACAGCTTAATGCAAAGAAAACGAAATGCGTTCTATTCTCTTTACCAAATGTAAAATCTCCACCCATTGAAGTTGTAATGAATAATGAAAAATTAGATTTAGTTGAATCAACAGTCTTTCTGGGTGTAACTATAGACAGAAAACTTCAGTGGCATTCGCATATTGCTGCATTAGCTGGTAAGCTCAGCTCTGCAGCTTACGCTATTAGAAAAGTTAGACAGTTAACAGATATAGATACTGCTAGGACTGTATACTTTAGTTATTTTCATAGCATCATGTCATATGGCATTCTTATGTGGGGATTAGCGGCTGACATTAATGCTATATTTATTTTGCAAAAACGAGCAATAAGGGCTATTTATCAACTAAGCTCTAAAACTTCCCTTAGGGAGAAGTTCAAAGAAATTGGTATACTGACAGCTGCATCCCAATTTATATTAAATTGTATTCTTTTTGTGCGTCGTAATATTAACTTATATACCAAACATGGCGATTTGCATGGTCGCAATACAAGGAATAGGAATAACCTTATAATGCCTCTGTACCGATTACAGAAGGTGCGTGGGTCCTTCATGGGTCAAGGTATACATATCTTTAACAAGATTCCAAGTGATATCTTGGAGTTACCCTTTGAAGAGTTTAAGAATCGTATAAAAAATTGCCTCCTCAAGAAGGGCTACTATACTGTCAAAGATTATTTAAATGACGGGACAACTTGGTCATAAGCTGACAATGATTTTTACTTGTAGTTATATTTTATTCGCCACGTCTAAACAGTTACTTGTCTATTTGTTTGGAGCGCATTTTAAAGAAACTACCTTTTAGGAGGTGTCTAGTTCTTAAGTAATTGAAAATTATTTACTGCTATGATTACCGGGTATTTCATTTTGTTTATAAATTTAAGATAAATTTGTGATGGAAAGTGACCTTACATAATTTATTAAGTCAAAGTCATTTTTCAATTTGACGACTCTGTATGAAATATGACAGGGAGAAAAAAATAGCCCTTGACGAGTTTCTTGCCGGTTCTTCTCGTTACAAGGTCTCCCGCCGTAGGATTTGCGAACCGATGGCGTAGCTTCATTGACGTTCACAAGTGCTGTATCAGCCTAAAATGAATAAATTATTTGAATTTTGAATTTTGAATTTTGTGCTGTATACAGATTGTCCTGTAAGTCGACGCCAAGCCGGAATCGGGTGGTAGGTCTAGTCATAGTAGTTAACAGAGTTTTGTTAACAGTTTTGGGGTGGTTGGGGTCTACCTCCTAGCGGTCCACCCTGGGCAACGGCGCCACTAACTTACTTGTGGCGGCGGCTGAACGACCCCCCACTACGCGGTGGTAGGTCCCGCAGGGGGCCGCCTGGCAGCGACCACCCTCTCGCCGGAACCAGGCGCCAAGCAGCTTGCTGCGTTCCGTCTGTGCGCGAGAGTACCAGTGCCTTTGGGGGATGGAAGAGTGTCAGTTGCGCAGCTTGGCTCAGTTTTCGGGATCTTGAGCGACGCTGTACCGGGTAGCTCATACTGGAGGGTAGCGGGATCCGAGGCACGGTCTTGCCGTTGACCGACCGCAGGCAGTAGGGGGCCCTAGCGCGCTAGCCACGTGGCAAAGGCTGCCCCGCCACCTCGCGAAAAATCCTGGGATGGCTCCACCGTGCCAGTTGGCGACTGGTTGGGAGGACCCGGTGGCGATTTCCAGGGCGGCTCGGGCGTCCCCGCGGTCTCCAGATGAGCTCCCCAATGGTCGGCCTAGCCCAAGGGATCCGCATGGTAAAGGCTGCGCCTCGACATTCAACTGTTTCCCCTTCATCACTCTTCGTCATGAACAAACCACAAATAAAGAAAAAAGTTAAAAAACGGCTGCACTTCCTCCCACTGAAGGTGCACCTCACTAACATCCGAGGTTTGCACTCCAACATTGACCCGGTCCACCACCACCTTGAGACCGCGAAGCCGCAACTGTTTTTCTTAACGGAGACACAAATCAAATGCCCAGCAGATGCGATGTACCTCAACTACCCATGCTACTCATTAGAACATAAGTTCAAAGAACACGCTGGGGTCTGTGTGTACGTCCGCGATGACATTTGTTATAAGCGACTCCGGTGCTTTGAAACAACCGGGTTCTCCACATTGTGGGTTCTAGTGGACACTGGCGTGGACAAAACTGTCTACGCCTGTGTTTATCGGTCGCACAGTGGAGATCAGGAGACAACCAGGCTCTTCGACCACCTCACAGAAATGGCAGACAAAGCGCAGCAACGATATCCGACGGCGGAACTTGTTTTTCTCGGGGACTTTAACGCCCACCACGAGCAGTGGTTGTTCCCGTACGAGAAAATATGTCACGCTGGAAGGGAGGCCCGTAAATTCGCGTTAGCACTGGACCTCACCCAGATGGTACAAGTTGCAACACGGGAACCGGATATCGCTAGCCATACAGCCAACTGCCTGGACCTTCTGCTGACTACAGATCCAGACAGACACTCAGTCTCAGTATCTGCCCCGCTGGGATCATCCGACCACTGTCTGGTGAAATCCGTGTCGACATGCTCTCCTCCGGACAACTGTCCAAGGGGCACAAGACGAGTATGGCGATATGAGTTAGCAGACTGGGAAGAGATGCGGCATTTCTATGCATCTTTCCCTTGGCGGCAAGTCTGTTTTTCCTCGGGTGATCCCTCGTGCTCGGCTGAGGCGGTTGCAGACGTGATTCGGCAGGGAATGGAATACTATATCCCATTTTCCGACATGTCGCTCGACCACAAATCACGGCCTTGGTACAATGCTGAGTGCGCCCATGCTGAGGCCCTAAAAGAGTCTGCTTACCAAGCTTGGGTACAAGTCCGCGACGCCAAAGCTGCAGGGGTTCACACGAGGAAAAAAGCTTTTAATTCAGCAGCCAAGTCCTGCAAGCGCACACTGCAAAGAGCTCGATCTGACCATGTCCGACGTATAGGTGCTAAACTTGCCTCCTACCCCCCTGGTAGTAGACAGTTCTGGTCTCTTTCGAAAGCAGTGGAGTCAAATTTCTGCCGCCCTACATTGCCTCCCCTGCAGAAGCCTGATGGTTCGCTAGCTCACTCCGCAGTAGAAAAGGCAAACTTGTTTGCATCTCTCTTTGCGAGCAATTCGCGTCTTGATGCTGGCTCTACGCAACCACCATCCCTGCCTCGATGTGACTCCTCTATGCAAGAGATCACGATCCACAATAAAGAGGTCCGTAGAGTTTTGCTGAAGCTGGACGTGAACAAAACTAGTGGTCCTGACGGTATACCTGCGCGAGTCCTAAAGGCCTGTGCACCTGAGTTGTCTCCTATTCTTACGCGCCTGTACCGCCTCTCTCTCCAAACTAGAACGGTGCCAAAATCTTGGAAGGTGGCTAATGTGCAGCCAGTACCCAAAAAGTCATGGAAAAGGTACTTAACAGCAAGTTGCTACACTACCTAGAAGACAATACACTCCTCAGTGACCACCAATACGGCTTTCGTCAGGGGCGGTCTACTGGAGATCTTCTGGTGTATGTCACTCACTGCTGGAGCGAAGCAATTGAAAAACGTGGTGAGGCGCTTGCTGTATCACTAGATATATCTAAGGCCTTTGACAGGGTTTGGCACGCAAGTCTCCTTAGCAAGCTTCCTACTTACGGCATCCCTGCTGGCTTTTGTAGCTGGATTTCAGACTTCTTGAGTGAACGGTCGATCAGAGTGGTCGTCGACGGCTGCTCTTCTGACCTGATGGGTATAAACGCCGGTGTTCCTCAAGGTTCTGTTCTCTCTGCAACTCTTTTCCTGCTCCATATTAATGACATGCTGCAACCAGGCATTGTTGGATACGCAGATGACAGTACGGTTGTAGAGAGATATATGTCCAGCGCAAAAGACGACAGGGACGTAATACGTTCTCAGAGAGAGGCCATGGTAGAGCGAACGAACTTAATACTAGGGCATGTATCCCAATGGGGCGATTGCAACCTGGTCACGTTCAACGCCGCCAAAACGCAGGCTTGTTTGTTCTCCGCCAAACGGAGTCCTTTCAACTTAACTCCTACTTTCTGAGGTACACCTGTCCCTGTGTCCGATACCCTCGACCTCCTTGGCATGGAGTTGAGTTCTACTCTCAACTTTGGCAATTACATTGAGTCCAAAGCACAAACTGCGGCCAGAAAGCTTGGCATCTTAAACAAGGTTAAGCGATATTTCACGCCTGGGCAGCTTCTAACGCTGTATAAAGCTCAAGTCCGATCATGCATGGAATATTGCAGTCACTTGTGGGATGGATCAGCTAAATATCAACTCGCCACACTGGACTCAGTGGAACGCAGAGCCAAGCGGCTAATCGGTGACGCCAGTTTGGTGGAGTCTCTTCACACTCTGGCTCACCGAAGAAAAGTTGCCAGTCTATCGGTGTTTTACAGATTGTACTTCGGGGAGTGTGCCCTGGAGCTGCACGAGCTCATACCCCCATCTCCTTTCTTCCATCGGACTTACAGACGTACCGCAGGCTTTCATCCCCACCTGGTTGATATACCCTTCATACGTACAAAGCGCTTCAAATCATCATTTTTAATGCGCACGGCCAAGGACTGGAATTCCCTGCCGGCGTCTGTATTTCCGAGCACATATAACCCGAACTTGTTTAAAGCGCGAGTGAACAGGCTTCTTCTGGGCGAGCTCGCTCTATCTTCGACCTCGTCTCTGCTCTTGAGCTAGACTGGGGTCAAGAGTAAGCCCATAGTATAATAAAAAAAAAAAAAAAAAAAAAAAAAATATAAACACAGTTTGTCTATGTTACAGCCTGAAGCGTATAACATAGACACACGGTCGTATGTTCGTACGGTAAGCAACTTAACTCAGGTAACAGCCGACAGTTAGAGCTAATTTTTTTATAACAAGATTAATATATATGTAAATATATAAATATTACACCCAAACTTAGACGGGAATAAAACCGGCGACCCGTGGAGCAGACAGCAGAGAAACTACAAACAGCTCCAACGGGCTAGTCAATTAATTTATATATTAGTACATTCGATACTCTGGTATTTGTAATTATTTTTGGCTAAACTCATTCACTTTAAGAATTTTATAAAAAAATATTTCGACCAAATTATGCTCAAATCATACTTCTCAATCCGAATATAACAAATACAAAAATTAATCACTATTATCAGCTAATCTCTACTACTTATTCTAGGACAATCCATAGATAAGGCAATCATCCATTTAATGTTTAAGTAAAAATTAATCTCACGAAAGAACTGCTCAGTAGTCTGGAGTCCAATCTAAGGCGAGATCTAGTTCGAAATAACTCGTAATTAGTGGTTGGACAATAAAAGCTGGATCCGCATGGTGTCGTGTGAGGCGTCGCGTGACACACTGTCGTGTCGCCTTCCTCCAACAATAAAATTATAAGTCGACCACAGTGACAATCCACTGATTTACGCTGCCATACACGCGAATATTCTAATATGAAAAGACCTTAAGCTTTTTACAGCGACGTAAAAAAACGTAGGAGGCGGACAGGTTAATGAAGAAAATATGTTAGCTATGATAGCGACGGCGACATGCGTGACCAGCGCCACCTAATTAACGAACTTACTCTAGCCTAGCTCTTATTGGATGATAAATATGCCTCGGATCAAGATAAGACATCATAAAAACTAAATTATTGTTTGACGTTCAGCTTTATATTTTTGTTAAGGGTGATAATATCTTAAATATAAAACTTAATGATTAAGTTATATGGTTGTGCGTATTCGTTATTTTGAAGTAACTGATATTAATTCATTTATAACTATGAGTATTTCTAGTTGATTGAACTTTATCATCATAATATTAATTTCTTTGTTTTAGTTAAGTACAATATAATTAAAACAAGAAAATTTAAATTATATTACATAGAGTTGTTTCTTTATTTGTTTTTATTTTAGTACTGACTTTGATCTATCGAGTTTTTACTGTAAAATACTATGACTAATGTTTAATAAACAATAAAAACTTGTTTATATATATCAAAATTCCAAATACATGACAAATATAATAAAAATCGTATCCACTTATTGCCTTTAAGTTAAGACAAACCTCACAAGAAAATAGGCATATGGATTTATACTACTTACCCAACTATCTAAGATTTACCAAATGAAAATTGTACGTAACTGGGTAGCATGTTAGAAGGCTAAGCTCAAAATACCCTGATATATTTACTTGCTTAGAAAAGCTTAGTGATCGGAGCGACCAAAGAAGCGTTTCCTTTCGTGTATAGTTCGCTCAATACACAATCACTTCAAATGGTCTACATGAAAATCCTACAAATTCCGTCACGAAAGCTGGAAAGTGGCACGAATGACTCAGCAGATAAGCCTTCATAACATGTGTCTCGTAACAACAGCAGTGCCAAAACATTCTATTCAAATAAATCATTATAGGTAGTACCGTACGGATCATTATAGGGAGGTACTTAATATTCCTGAGAATTATTTAAGAGTAAATTGATACTAACAAAAACATGTAATTAAAATCCTTTACCTTCTGATTTCTTACAACTTTGTTTTATAAATGTATTCTAATCATTGACAGAACATTAAACCTCATTTGACAAGATCTTAATGAGAACGTTACTTACGAGTTATATGAAGATATACAAAGAAAATAATCATTAGTGTTTTCCTTTGTTTAAGTGGTTGATTTGTGCAAATTGAATTTTAATTGCGGCTCACCTCACTCAACAAATACTTGGCGTTTAGCTACAGCTATTAAAACCTCGGCAATTCTTAGTCCCATAACTACCCTTACACACGTAACCCGCAGTGATGCATACTAAACGCCGTCTTTCGTTTGACTTATCTGCTACTCATAAATTACTTTTGTTTAATAATTAATAAATTGTGAAATTGCTTAATTAACCTCGTTACATAGGTTAGTTAATGAGTACCTACTTAGACTTAAAATATTTTGTTGTATCTTACTATCATTTTATATTCAGAAACAACTGCTTTTTAACTTTTATATACATAAGGTATTTAGAACATATTTTTAGTAGTATCAAGAGTAGGGTTGTATCCGATAAATGAGGAAGTAAATTTAGCGGATGATACATACAATTAAACTTCTAAAAGTAAATTCTAAGTAACTGACTGACTAAGTTGAAATGAAAGCACTGGAAATGAATTTATAAAAACAAAAAAATGTCGTATGACACAATTTTCTTACAAAAATCAACTACAATACTTTAAAAAAGCTTAATTGTTTCAAATTATAAGATTTAGTAAAAATTAAACGAAATTTTTAACCCACAATTTTCTCGATAAAATATTTTCTGGCCACGCTTTTGATTTAGCGCTTTCACTTAGGTACATAATAAATACTACTAAACTGCGTATTTATAAAATAAAAGTCACTAACATGATTATAATAGTCATATTTATCGTTAAGTGTTCATACCGCGAGCGCCGATCCGTATCGTAAGAATGGTCAGAATGGCCACGCATCGAAGATCGGTCAACCATGAGTCAAAAGTCACGAAGGCTAATCGAGGTCCGCCCAACAAGCCCTTAATAAGCATTTTTAACGATATTACTTATCAAAGCATTTAACCTGATTTTATTATACTTAGTCTGTGAAGGTTTTTCTTATAGGTACTATACATCATTATACAATTTGATGAATTTTGCAATAAACAAAGATACCATTTTCGAGCTACTAATAGATTTTCAACAAGTTATCGTTTATAAAATAATAAGGATATTTGCTTTACGCTTTTTTGCTGCTTTTAGGTATTTCACTGAAGTTGATTAATAACCAAAACTACATTCGTCTTGAACCTGTGTACCTACCTAATGTACCTTTAATAGGTACTGTCATATACTGTGTAAAATTCATAAAATTAATAGTTTAAATTTTGATGGAATTGAATTTTATTAATTTACAAACTATACAAAAATTACTTGCATTTATGACAGTTATAAATCTTAATTAAAAAATATATCAAAACTTGTAAATGTTTTATTTGTCTCAAAACAATATCCACCTAATATAAGGGTATAAATTTATAAGTTTTCATTATATACCATTTTTAATATAGCTCTCCAACATCCAGCTGGCTCCTATATAAGCTAAATAATAATAAGGTTATCGTTTATAGATCGTTAAGGGAGGCGTTACAGCGGTTCTGTTTCATTAGTGCGCTTGCGTCGATAGCCGCGTCCAATTAGCACCTTTATCACCAATTAGTTCTTTACGATGCTCCAACGTATCGCCATCCGGGAATTATTCTCTATAGTCGTATGTAGGAAGCAGTAAAATCTCGCTTTTCTTTTGTTTGCTCTTTGTTCTCTCGCGAAGTTGATCTGTTTTTTTTTTAATTTCTATACTTATCAGACCGCTAGATTTCTATTTTTTATATGTATATTAATTAATTTCTGCTAAATTAACATTACACAGTTTTTTTAAACACTTATTTATTAGTTATTCACACGGTTTTTCTTTAAAGAGTAACTGCGGAGTTTCTTGTTGATTCTTCGCTGCAGAATCTAAATTCCGAATCGATGGTAGCTTCATTTTTAACGATAATTAAAATTCTAATTTGTAAAATGACGATTCGAAGGTGTTATTTATTTTATTTTCATTACTTTACATAGTCAATGAAAATTGATGTCATTTGAATGAAGGAAATTGGCTTAGAATCTCATTAACTAGTATATTTTTTTTTTCTTGTTCTCTCATTAGACACTGACCATCGTTTTTTTTTTTTTGAAGTGAAATTTAATTCTTTTTTTTTAAATTACTTTGCCAAAGAAGTTTCACTTCTGACTGCTGACATGTGTACTTTGTACGCACGCATTTTTTTTATGTAACTAGATCGGCAAACAAGCGTACGGCTCACCTGATGGTAAGAGAATACCGTCGCTTATAGACGTCTGCAACACCAGAACCATCGCAAGCGCATTGCCGACCCCATCCCCATTTCCCCCCAGGAGCTCTGGTCACCTTACTTACCAACAGGAACACAACACTGCTTGAAAACAGTGTTATTTAGCTGTGATCTTCTATAAGGTCAAGGTACTACCCCAGTTGGGCTGCTCCATATTTTTTGCAAGAAAATTTCAAGAAAGACCCGCTTAGTGTTCCTCTACTATATTATGCATGTATTATACATATAAACCTTCCTCTGAAATCACTCTACTTAAGAAAACCGCATCAAAATCCGTTGCGCAGTTTTAAAGATCTATGCATACAGAGAGCGGGAAGGGACATTGTTTTATACTATGTAATGATAATAAATCCACGTAAAAGTAATTGTAAATTTAAATTCATACAAATTATACAAAAAACCTAGATAAGGATCATTCATTATCAAGTTAGTTGATAATGAGACAGGTATTAATATTATGATAATTAATTATCAATAACCTTTTGATGATTTTAAAAAGATAATAATGATATGATGGATGTCATTTTTTTATTTTTTTATAATCGTACGATTAGATTTCAATGCAGCGTTTTTATCTATACTAATATAATAAAGCTGAAGAGTTTGTTTGATTGTTTGTTTGTTTGTTTGTTTGTTTGAACGCGCTAATCTCAGGATCTACTGGTCCGATTTAAAAATTTTTTTCAGTGTTAGATAGCCCATTTTTCGAGGAAGGCTATAGGCTATATATCATCACGCTAAGACCAATAGGAGCGGAGTCCACGCCGACGAAGTCGCGCGCAGAAGCTAGTTAATCTGATAAAGTTAGTTATCTTATGACTTGAAAAACGGTTGTGAAAATGATGAAAAAAAAAATAATAGTCAGCATGAAAGGAAAGACAACACATTATTGAAGTAGCATTTATTTACGTTTATTTTGTAATACTTTCATATATTAATTAAAAGCTTAAGTACCGCAAAGGGAGCTAAAAGTATTTATCAAAAAAAAGTCTCTTCGCTTAACGAATTCTTTATCAAACTACGTTGTAACATAAGTCACTCAAGAAGCCCTTCCAAGTGCCTCCTTCAGGAGGTTCGTGCTCATTATATAAACATTTTTGTTTTGTCTGTGGATGTCAAAATGAACTTATTATGACTGCCTAAATAATTTCAATAATAATAATTTCTGTAATAATAATAGCTTTACTTTTAAAAATAATAATCACTTTTAACATTTTAATTTGTAAAATGACGATTCGAAAGTGCTATTGAAGCCTATTTGAAGAAAGCTATTTTGATTTTGATTATAATGTTTATATTAAGTCCTTGACTATGTTTGTTTTACGAATCACAAAGTCACACACACTTCGTAAAACACATAATCACTGTTAAAACATATAATAATTCGCCTTAACATGTTAACATTACGTGTAATTATAATGCAGAAAAACTTTTTTTATTCATTGTTTTGATAAACTTACTTATAATTAATACATATAAAAATATACAAAATATGTATATTACACCCAGACTCGGGGTGGGAATTGAACCCACAACCCCTGGAGCAGAAAGCAGGGTCACTACAAACTGCGCTAACGGGCTAGTCAAAGTCGGGTGTGTTTTAGTTAGCACCTGGACAATATAGATAGAAGTGGGAATCGAACACACAACCCCTAGAGCAGAAAGCACTGCACCAGCGAACTAATCAGACTATATTATCATAGACTTCTAACAGTAGTACAGAATGAGGAATATCAACTCTTTCCGATCTTAGATCGTTTAATAGAAGGGATATTTCATCTGGCTAACAATAGTTCCGCTATCAATAACGTTATCACATTGATAGATGGGGTCGGTGTCTTTGTTCGATCCCTGACGGATCGACGTCGCCATCCGGCCTTCAGACTCGATTAATCTTTACTTGATAGCGTTTGGCGGAAATCTTATTAGCTGCTAAATAGATAGTTTTAAATGGTTTGTCAATTCAGAAAATTATTGAAAATGATACTTTAACGGTTCCGGTTCCATTGTAATCATAAATACCTGATAGCAATCTTTAGTCATAGTAGGGAACATAATTATCCACCAACCATAAGGAACAGCGCGGCGGATTAGGCTCCAATACTTCTCTTACATGGAGAAAGAGGCTTATGCCCAGCAGTGGGATGTGACAGGCTGAATGCTACAGACAAAGGCGTGACGTGCCGACTTTATTTATTAAGGTATTTGTTGATTATTGAATAATAAAACCTTTTTAAAATAAACTGTTTAACCAACAAGACAATGTATATCCAAGTGTTGACGTCAACAGCCTAGCTTTTTCGAGCTTTACTTTAAAGTTAAATGTTATAACAATGTAATTCGTACCTATTATTTTATTTATTTTTTTGTGTTTCCCACACATGTTTGATATGATAATAAAAAACATTTTAGAGTTATAACGATGAGCTTATTAGCGGTTTTATTATATACTGACTTTTACTATATATATATATAGATATATATATATATATTTCAGAAGATCAACGCGGAATACCACACAATTCACTAGCGTAGATTGAATAGGTACAATAAACATTTGACATAATCAAACTGTAAATTTTGTTTGATCAAGTATATAACAAAACATATTTTTAACAGGCTTCAATATTCACTTCAAACAGTCCATAATATTACTTTACAACAACGACCGACTATGAGATTAAGCTTTTCACGATATTTTATCTCAGTGCTCTAGCTTAATTATACAAACTGATAAAAAATTGATTTATTAATTCACATGATATAATGAAGTAAAACTGATTGATCACAAAATGGTGGCCTTCGTAATAAAGTTCGTGTCTTAAGGCTATTATCATAATAACAGCGGCGCGACGCTCGGAAACTAGATAGCATCGAATCGCGCTCGCTGGACAATAACCCTTACCGCGCTCATTTATAATAATTAGCATAAAACAACGCTGATATGATTTTTGATATTTTTCTGCGGCTAATGAGCACCTTTTGACCTCAAAGTGTCTGATTTATAGTGATTAGGTAAATTTAATAATAAAATTTTTTCTATACGAAATGTCGTTACGTGGCCAAAAAAATTTAGGTCGGCTCGTAATGTCATAAAGAAAATTTCATAAAAAAATTAAACTAATTTTGTGATTTA
Organism: Melitaea athalia; assembly: GCA_905220545.2. Classification (NCBI taxonomy): domain Eukaryota; kingdom Metazoa; phylum Arthropoda; class Insecta; order Lepidoptera; family Nymphalidae; genus Melitaea; species Melitaea athalia. Next base: position 11,935,582 of record HG992193.1, read on the forward strand.
GAGCTCGTCTAGCTAATAAATACGATTAGTTTTAATTAAGAAGTATTCTTACTTAATGTATATTACATCTATTATTTTATGTTAATGTGCTAATTTTTTTTATTTATGTAATTATATTGTTTAAATAATAAATTTGAACGTTCGAATTACTTTCGTATTTGTCTAAATTGTATTTAACATTTATTTAGATCAAAATCTCTCTCCAATCATTTGAAGGTCATGAATTCATACATGTTTTACAATGAAAGCCTACGCAATACCTATTCAAGATCTCTGTATAACTTGTATCCACGTGTCCTATTCATTGCTTATGTGATCGACATTGTTTACTCGTCTGAGTAACCACAAGGCTTCGGTTACATAAATAATTTTTATTTCTCCTTTTTGCAGCGATCCTAGTCACATATACTACTCAAAGTAACTGTAGCCATATAATATTATAAAGAGTTAGAGCTCTACCTCTTTTATTCACCTATTTTTTTCACAAGCTTGTGAATGTGTTTTTAGGATTATTAGGCCTATCTCTGTTAATACTGAATAATTTCAAAAATTATTTTACCATTAAAAAGCTAGTTTATACCTGTTAAACTTTGTTTTATTTTCTATTAAGTGTTGATATTGGTTGCTAAAATTGCAGTCTGAATAATTTACATTTGTATAACAAGTGGGAAGAGAAAGGTGCTGCTTTTTGCATGCGTACCTACTTATTGTCCATTTACATACATATAAATGATACTTTAATACAATGCACTAAAATAATTTTGAAAGTAATTGCTTAGCAATAATATTAAACATATTGTGGGGAAAATAAATCTTGATGCTTGTGCACTTCCTCGAAGCAGAGGGACTTTTTTGATAAATCAAGTTGTCGAAAAGAAACCCCAAAGGCGGTGGACATGAAAAAACCCCGATACTGTGAAGAGGAACGAGATACATTTCATCATAGAAAATAAAAGGCATAAATTCAGAGATGTCTCAGTGGTCTAACACCGGCAGCGACCACCGGCTGTTGCGGGGTATTGTGAATCTATATCTCCGAAAAGAGCGAGCCCGCGTGATGAAAACCACTCTCTGACCTACTTTGCCTCAAATACTATGTGACTCCGAGCAGTTCGCAGAATTTTAAAACCGATTCTATTAGCAACAACGAACCACGGAAACGGAATGGAAACCACGAGCAACCTGGACAAGACCGACAACGTGGTGAAGACGGTGTGTACACTAAGTTGCAGATACTTTCCGCCAACAAGTGCGAGAGGCCCGCTGCTCAAATAGCTGTGCCAGAACAGAAGACTCCTTCCAAGAAGATACGGAAACTTGTACGCAGATCTTCCACTGCTCAAATACGAGAGACATTACAGCTCTTATAGAGTCCAATGTTTTCCAAAGACCATTGGGGAGAAGCCTTCTTGCCAAGCTCAAAACAGCGGAGAGCAGAAGCGTTTGCTCTTGCCATCAAATGATGAACTCCAACCACCGGAGAAGGCTGGGTTTCGAAATGGCTGCAGCACTGTAGACCACATTCGTACTGTTCGGCAGATTATACGAAAGACTTAAGAATATAATCAGCCGCTGTGTATGGCAGTTGTGGAATACAAGAAAGCCTTTGGCTCTATTGATCCATATCCAAGACCAACGAACAAGACTAATTTTCCTTCATCGCTAGGTAACACAGGGGGATGTAATATGACCAAAGCTGTTTACCATTGGGCTAGAGAATGTCTTTATGACCTTGGATTAGAGGGACGAGGCATCAACGGCAGCGGCGGGTACATACAAGGTACCAAGTTCAGGCGTAACTTTTTTTTCTAAAGTGACGAAAAATTGGGCATGTATTACTTCAGCAGTGGAATATTACAGGCTGAAGCGATAAATTTCTTTTAATATTCAAATATTACGTATTGAAGTTGAGTCATTTTTATCTTTAATTTAAATCAATCCTTTTGAGAGTTATAACCATCCATGCTGGCTTTGAAATACACGGGCCAAAGACGGGCAGCAGCGTCTTCGGTGCGACAAAGCCAGCCCTGCGGTCACCAACCCGCCTGCCCAGCGTGATGACTATGGGCAAAACACATGAGTTCGCGTCATAATGTCGGGCGCGAACTTGTGGAGGCCTATGTCCAACAGTGGACTGTGATAGGCTGAAGTAGTTATGAGAGTTAGAACATCGAAATCTGTCACTAATAACTTCACTTATGAACTGTTTATATCATATTACCTACTTAAAGAAAGTAAATACATGCTTTTCATTATAAAAATTATTAATTTATCTAAATAAATAAATAAAAATTATAAGAGTTCCAGAACAGTGTACAAAAGTGGCGTACATAATTCGTATTAAAACAAACACGTGGAATTGGCACTATTTACTTGCTATATTGCACAATAATTATAATCCCTAGGAATGTTAATAGGATTGTAAAATTTTAATAAGCATTAGATTGAATTACTTACGAAAGCTTACAATTCGAATTTGTAAAATCATTTGTAACAAAAAATAAAACTCAACAAATATAAATATCAAAGTGAGGCAATACTAACTTATTTATTTGCTTATAATAAAGTTCCACATTTCTCTTTGTCTCAAAGTTTCTAAATTTCAACTACAAAGTATTTAGAAGTTAAATTTTTATGTACTATAAACCTTCTGTCCTCTTTTTAATCAGTTAAACTGAACTTAAGTTGTATGACTTAATACATTGTAGCAACTTACTAAAATGTTTTATTCGCTTTTATCTATACTAATATAATAAAGCTGAACAGTTTGTTTGATTGTTTGTTTGTTTGTTTGTTTGTTTGTTTGAACGCGCTAATCTCAGGATCCACTGGTCCGATTTGAAAAATTCTTTCAGTGTTAGATAGCCCTTTTATCGAGGAAGGCTATAGGCTATATATCATCACGCTAAGTCCAATAGGAGCGGAGTCCACGCCGACGAAGTCGCGCGCAGAAGCTAGTTATAATAATAAAGCTAGAAGTTACTTTACTTATATAATAAATATAAAGGAACTACGCTTAGAAGTTACAGAATATCATATTATAATATATGTTTATAATCAATAATGGGTGTGTATAACTGTTTATTAGAAATACTAAATAATATTTATTCAACTGTGTTATAGTTTGTAACTTATTATTTATTAATCTGTACACTTTATTTTTAGCTTGTTTGGCTGTTAATATTTTACATAAGTAAGCAAATACCTACATATAATCACATTTTAGAAAAACAAAATAATAATGATTTGCTTTAATGAAATTGTACAGATTTCATAGACAATATGTACCTACATTTAATTGCACACTTTCTAACTTTTCTTTTAAAGCTTTTTTAATTATATATTTTTATGATATTTGTATATTTATATATATTATGGATACTTTACCTACAAATCACAACATGCTCAGCGTTATTAATTTTTTATCAAAACAATTAAGTAATATTTCTATAGTAATTATAATAGTCACCATTCTATAAAATTTTTACCTCGCCTGTAATGAAATCAGCCGTCAACTTCCCTCACCAGAGCACAATAAACGTTACCAACGAGTGGAATTGTCCATCTCGCCGCGGGGGCTGTCATGACCTTACTTAAAGAAGTGGATGTTGGCACTTAATGTCAAGGCCTTCGATACCATAATGTAATCTATAACTTTTTATTTATATTGAGGTATAGTACAATTTCCTGCTACACTAACCAAATCAACAATAACATTTCAAAATACGAATCGGTACCTCCTCTCTATAAGTCTGTTGTGAACTTTCGTTTAGAATTAATTATAATTAAATTAAGGAAATCTTTACGTCTATAAAAAATTTAGAAACGTATACATTTCACAACGTCGTCGTTTCTTTTTTTTTTGTGACTTACTTACCTGTATTCTTTACAGTTTTACATTTTAGAATATTTCATCTCTAAACTATTCAACGGCACATAGTACAATATATACTATCGAGTGTTATATGTATGACGATAATCTAAATATGATTAAAAATTTCACAATCGGTTTATGAAACTTTCTCCAAATTGCCGGATCCGGTAACCGGATCCGGTGATGGCATTTTGTGAGAAAGTAACCACTATATCGAAAGATAGAGAGTGATTCTGAAGTGTAGGAGTCCTTTTTTTTTAATAAACTTGATTCCTAGTTTTCAGCTATTTAATTTTATTCAACTCTATTTACAGCTGAAAAAACACTGAAGTTGTTTAACTTATTGTGTTAAACTTAAAGAAATTCACGTTGTAGTTGCAGAATACCAAGAAATATTAACATTCAAACTAGGGATGTTTTGTAACCTCAGAATTGTAACTGAAGCTATCGGATACCAGTAACATCTCTGATTCAAACTGCGATGGTAATACATTTATTCGGCGGAAAAAAAGTATCTATAAAAGTATCTATTTAGTCAAATATTAACTCGATAGATAGTGTTAAACTTGTGAATGAAAAAGTAGAGAAGAAGACTTACAAACACAACAAAAATTAACTATTACTGAAAGAATTAAAATTGAAAATCCAGTTCTTCGGTCCGTCTCATTACGTATTCACATGACGTGCTTGTGATTGAACTATTCGTGAACAAAACGAACCGCTTTTTGTATTAAGAAACTCGGCTTAGTTAGACAAATTTAGAAGTTGACAAATCTTTCACACAGGTACATTTGTAGCTGTAATAGAAGTTGATTTAAATATTTTTAGTTGTTATTTTGATATAGGTATAAATTATAATTAAACAAATTTTTCTGATTTTATCGCAGTTTGTTAAGTTTCGTAGATGCCTGACGTTTCGGATACTTTACAGCAACCATGGTCGTAGGAGAACATAATTATTATTTGTGATATATAATTTGTTTTGAAACTAAGATTCTCTATGTTCAATTGAGACCAAGTTATTTTTAAAAATAATTTAATATAACCATGTTCCTTCTGTTTTTTACGATTTATTAACGGTCAAATTATGTTGGAATAAAAACAAAAAGTAGGTTATTATTGTTCGATCAATCCGGTCCGGATCCGGCAGTATTTAAAACAGTACCGGATTGCAATCCCTAGTATGAATGTAATAAATGTATGAAACAGCGTATGAGTCAGAGATAACGTTATCTCAGTGAGATCACCTCGTTTCAGTTAACGTTAAGTAGGTATTAAACATTTTATCCATTGTCTTTATATATGTGCATTTTTCTTTGTTTACTAAGCGTTAGACTTAATAAAATAAATTTTCTAACAAGATTATAATTATTTAAGTATCATATTTGATGTGTCTTTTGTATAAATAAAATTAGAGATCTGTTTTATTAGCATTTATTTAAATACTAAATACATAAAAGCCCTTATATCGGTAATTATTGAACTCGTAAGTTCAATAAAAAGTTAAATTTACAGTATTTTCACTGTAAGACACATTATTTGGAATAATTTTAATACTACAAAAATAAATAATGTTTTCCGGTTTAGTATATCTAAAGAGAAGAGGACGGATTGTTGCAGTTTCAGCAGATATGACGACTCTTCAGGCTGTAACGCTACCAGTCACGGCTTCAGTTGTACCTATACGTTGACAACAAAGATGTGTGTCATGAAAATTTTGTATAGAAATTGTCAATAGGAAATACCATCAGTTGTGTACCCATTTATAACTATTTAAATAAGAAAACGAAAAACAAACTTAAGGTATGTGTAAAAACATTACTTCTATAAACATTAATTCTGATATAATTAAACAAAAAAAAATATAACATATGAAAAATGTATTCTAATGACACTTACGAGAAAATCGTTTACCTATACTTGATTTACAAGTTACTCAACTCCTCACTAACTTTGATAAATTATGAAGAAAAACAACTACGAGGTACCTACTACTACTGTGTCGATTTTCCGCCGTTCTTATCTGATATCTCTTTAATCTATAATAGTAAATAATCTAAAAATTGAGACACATAATAGAAAGGATAAAACAATAATATACAAATTTCGTCTACCGTCGAGTATTTCTTTAGGACCTACAACTAAGCGCGGAAGCCCGTGAAATGGTCCCGTTGCCTTGACTTCGCATTAATTTTAGCTTTCCTTCACCTACAATTTATTCTAATTGTATATATTGTTATTGTTGTTTTACTACTTATCTATACTAATATAATAAAGCTGAAGAGTTTGTTTGTTTGTTTGTTTGTTTGAACGCGCTAATCTCAGGATCTACTGGTCCGATTTGAAAAATTCTTTCAGTGTTATATAGCTCATTTATCGAGGAAGGCTATAGTTTATATATCATCACGCTAAGACCAACAGGAGCGGAGTCCACGCCGACGAAGTCGCGCGCAGAAGCTAGTCAATAAATATTATTATTTTCATTGGAATAGTGTAATTTTAAGAGTTATCTTATTAAAGCCTACGTTCATATTAATTTGTACATAACGGCACTGGTGTAGTGATGCGTAGTCGCCTAATAAAGCACTGACAGTTTGCGGGTTCGATTCCCGCTCGAAATGGATGTTTGTATTTATACAAATACTAGCTTCTGCACGCGACTTCGTCGGCGTTTACTCCGCTTCTATTGGTCTTAGCGTGATAATACATAGCCTATAGCCTTTTTCGATAAATGGGCTATCTAACACTGAAAGAATTTTTCAAATCGGCCCAGTAGTTCCAGAGATTAGCGCGTTCAAACAAACAAACAATCAAACAAACAAACAAACAAACTCTTCAGCTTTATATATTAGTATAGATTTCTTTCCGATTTGGATGTCTATCCTTAGGGGTCTCCCCGCCGCGCCTTGGAGAGCACGTTAAGCCACCGGTCCCGGTTGTTATCATAAATACCTGATAGTGACCATTACTCATAGTAAGGAACATATCTGTCAACCCGCAGTGGCGCCGCGTGATGGATTTAGCTCCAATCCATCTTCTACATAGAAAAAGAGGCCTATGCCCAGCTGTGGGATGCTACAGGCTGAATCGTATCTACGTTCACAAGACTAGAGGTAGGTTAACTCGTATATAGGCTATGATCATCTTGGTGGTCTTCCAATTAATTAAGTAATAATTACAGAATGTAGACTTTCATAGGTATAAAATACAGTTGTCAAATAAGATAGTATCATTATCAATAAAGTAACGTTAAAAAGTATAGGTAAGTAATAGATATTTGTAGATATTATTTTGCTGTCCAGAGCAAAAGTTCAAAACTTAATATACGAGGCTAAAATTTCATCTTACATTAATTGCGAGGCTCTACGTGTTTCAGAATTAATTTCAACTGAAATAGAGTGACATATCTTCCTCGTCAAGCATGATACTTATCTATAGATATTAAAAAATGAAGAAACAAAAATATTATGCTGATAACATTTATCTGTCATCTAAGTTACTGATAGACTATCATAGTACGACTCTACCTCAACTAACAAACTATAATTAGCTTTTGTTTTTATCTGGTACAATTACATACAGTGAAGTTTCATATTAAAACAAGAAAAAAACATATAAGAATCTTTTATCTGTTGAATACCGCTATATGCTAGATTTGTTGTGAATTCAGGTATGTTAGAGTGAAAACCCTTTTTGCATTAGTTGTTATAAAAGTTCCGTCTGTATCTCTTGTGTTATAAAGATTTTAATCAAAGTTTAAACAAGAGAGTTCGAGTTACGCAATAAAACCATGTTTACAAAATGTTGTTCAGTCGAATGAAAACAGTGTGTTATTGTTCACAAACGTCTGTCAATATGTTAACAGCTCGAACATTATGCTTTCACCTGTAATTTCTTATTTTCCGTTCTATCGATTGAACATATACTTGGCCAACAACTGCCAATTGAGTATTGAAATTTAATCTTAATTGTACCGGAAAACAATTTGCCACTACAATGCCTAGTAGCAACTATACTACCAACTCATATAAACCGTTTTATCATGGCCCTGTGCGCTACGTTTATACAAACATCTGTTGATTGAGAGCTTTCGCTGCAAATCGCAACAAAGGAAGTCCGAGGTAAGTAAGACCCGGTAATTTCTTCAATGCATAAAATAAAGGTAAAAAGAACGAGTCTTGACGACGTTTCTTACTTTACGAGGGCGTTGTGTGGCGTGAGTGCTCGTCGTATCCGAGCGCCATCTGCAGGTAGGGCGCGATGGCCGTGCAAGCACGCACCGCGCACACATGCGCTCGCGCACGCACACTACGCCTCGCCGACTGTCCACCGGCCGAACAATCGATCGTAAATCAGCTTCGATAAAATTATAGGAGGTAACACAATGGATGTCGCCGTGCGACATCTGCGATGCATAACCTGCTCTCCTCCCACTGCAAAGAGTCCGCTTTCACGCGCCACCTGGCCGCTCCTACCTCGTAGCTCTCCGTCTCCGAGATAAAGTCCACATTCGCACGTGTACAGACAAGAAATGTTTATTTTGAGAAACTCTCCACACGGGATAGTGGCTCCTAAGCTAACGGCTGTTAAGGCACTATTCGCTTACAGCTGTCTCTGATCTCGTAATTGCAAAATTCACGCTTCGTGGTGCAGTACAAAAATAAGGTTATGGATTCTGCTGAGTTCCAGCGTTATTATGATTCGAGGATCCGTCCATAGGTATGTCTGGGAACTTTACGACTGCTATTCCTGGAGGAATAAACCTCGGGCTTATTGAATATTGTTTAAGTTATTTATGGAAGACAGCGATATTCTCCGGAAAACACGTACTTTACTTCAAGCTGAAACTTGAATACAATTCTAAACACTTTTTTTAAGTAAATAAACTTAAACAAACTGAGCTACACAACCGGACCAGTCGGCTCGCAGAAAAGAATCTGTAATCAAATTTAGCGACACCGCGATGAGATTTCACAGAAGGAATATTTATGACTTTCGAGAAAACAATAATAAACGAACTTGGCGAAGTTTTGCCTATGTATTAGTAGACATACGAGGATAGATAGGTACAGTTTATACAAACTAGTCACAGCAATCAATTGTGGAACCTAATATGTAGGTACCTATAATATCTAGTAAAATAGGAGTAGTTAAAACTATAATTAAATTCCCTCACCAAATTTTTAATTAAAATAGAAAAAGAATATTGCAATATATTTTTATTCGGATAAAGATATAAAAAATTCTCATCGACAATGTAAAATATTTTTCACGTTTATAAAACATAAATAAACTCGGCTATCGCGTTTCGAAACAGCTATTCTTGTTCCAGTTTAATGACAAACGATAAAACTGGCCAGATATTGCGAATATCAACATAATCAGTAATATATTCACGTTATTATCAAAGTGGAAAGTTTTACATGTTTGACGATTTGCGATCTCGCCGCAGAGCTGAACGCGGTCAGATGTCGAGCGCTAATTAATAATAATTAATGAGGTTAAATAGTATGACTGTGTTGGCTTTGAAGACAACGCTGAAAGCGGATATCCTAGTTTATTTAGCGAGCGACGCTTTAAATGGACTTCTTATTATTAACTGTTATTTATTGATTAGCCTCGAAAAAATATATTTTAAATTTTGTATCCCATGTTGATAATTCGCAAACTGTAATCCTAAAGTTTTCCAAGCGATTTTGTTTTATATTTTATATTCTACTTTATTAAATGCGCAAGTAACAATTTACCTTATAATAATAATAATAATAATAAGTAGATATTTTAATGTGTATCTACCTAATGTTGAGACCTACATTATTAAAGGTTTCCAAACGATTTTGTTTCTTAAAAAATTGTTTATACCTAAAGCTTGATAAAAGTAGGTACCTACTCATTAGGTAAGTATACCTACTAATAACATCTGTTTTAATTAAGTATATAATCTGTAATCTATTTTTGTATTTGTATAATCAAAATAGGTACATCTCGCTAACTTATCATCTTAGATACTACTAGGTACCTAAGTTACTAGAGAGATCTAATTTTTCCAATTTTTTCTCTAGGTGATATAGAGACTCACTAAGAAGTTATTTTACGCTTTCAGCTAAACTGTTGAAATAACATACATATATCTACCTATAGATTGTACGGAGGGACTAAAATACTTTCAAGTTTTTAGTTCAAATCTGGAACAATACTTACCTACTCTACATCTTAGTTTTTTCATATTTCATCCCCCATTAGTTTAATTAAGCAATGTAAATTTTCTCTACAACCATTCTTTATTTTATTTATGGACTTTTATACACTTCTTCTCAATAGTTCTATTATCTTCTCTAAAATAGTTAATTACCTACAAGGCTGGGGCGAGTCGCTAATACAATTTACTCGATTGAACACTAGTAGCCTACACATGAAAAACATTGTTTATTTACTTCTAAATAAATATGCATCTACATATCCCACAAAACCCATATTTCAGCGATTACAATTTAGTAAAATGTATAGGTACACCGTTATTGTATACAAAACAGAAGCGCTTCTAAATGGCACATAATATAAATAAATAATGAAATTCCTCCGTGCTCATCCAATGACAAGTGACAATGGAGGGATCGTCCCTCCGAATATCAATCCAACGCAAAACGAACTCTATCGCTCTTAATTGCGGTACATTACAGCGCAACGTTGGACGGAGGATGGCCCTTGCTATCTTGTCAGGCGGGGGAGACGTCGACCAATAGCGGCGCGCGTTGAGCGCATCACACTGTCTATATTTTTTGTACCTACTGCGCATCCTCGTACACAATAAAACCTCTTTACTGAAACTATTTCAGCTTTTCAGATAATCAAAATCTTTATCCCATCTTTTTATTAAATAAAATTCCTCAACAACTCACCTTGCGCTTGAAGCCTTCTCGCCACTGCCTTGGAACGCATCGCCTCCACCTCTCCGGTAAACAAGATACTGGCCGTAATTAGAAATCGATGACTCGACTGAATGAGTTATTAAAAAAGTTTCGCGGTTTTCAAATTTGGAACGTTTTAGGTGCGCGCGCGAGATTCAGCGGATCTGGCGCAGTGTAGGTCGGGCGGGCGACGGGATCGCTAGTCCTGCAGGATGGGTGAAGAAGTGTGCGGCGCGAGGAGCGCGGCGTGTCACGCGAGCGGTCGACGGGACACTGCGTTCACGTGCTCCGCCGCACGGCAACCGCGGGGAAAGCGATTTTCACGCGGGAAACGCGATAGTGACCGCGCTGTCTCGACCCGCGACCGCTCGACAACTGTCAGTAGAGAAATGAGCGTTTCAGGCCGCCTCTACCACCCACACGCTTCGCAACTCGTTACTGCCACCTTCAGTAGCCACCAACATTTCTTTTTCATTGCGTGACACGTTTTATTAAAATTATTACAGCCAATGAGCTTCGAGACACGAGCGTTGTCTACCACGAAGTAGTTTTTCTTTATTTTCATTAGATATGCATGTACCAACATAGACTAATTACATTTATCATTTATGAGACCAATAAAGAATAAAGATATAAACATTTTTGTTTACTACATTTAAATATAAATTTTATAACAAAAAAAATAAGGAATGTACCTATCATATAAATTATACATAAAACTGTGGAGATGCAAAACATAACTGACTCCGAGAGAGGGTTCAACTCTCGCATTTTTCTCATAACGAAAAGTTAACAGTTTCATGGTTGTTAGGAGAATGTTCACGTAGGTACTACTTACAAACATACTCGTAGTGATTTAACTGTCGCTAAAATAGCTTTTAGAAAGATTTGTTTATGTAGTTTGAAGTTGATCATAAACTGTAAGAAGCGTAACTACGTAGTTTATCATGTTTAAATTTAAACAAAAACATATCATAGTATAGGTAATAGGTACGGATCCCTAGTACATTTTTTTCACCTGATCAGTATCAAGCTAATTTTTTGGGAGTGGCTACATTTTGATGAGGCGAACAAAAAGTTCCTCTTCGAAAACTCTCGATTGTGGTAGATAATAGAGTTAGCAGGAGATAGAGCAGCAGTGAGCGTAGGACCGATCCGGGACCCTCCAATGAAAGCGGCTGAAGGCTCCCGCAGGGAGTTTAGTGCGGTAGTGGCACCCCCAAGTGCTGAGTCCGACATACGGTCTAGGACTGCCTACCCGGGCGTCCTGGATATCACCCGTAAATGGGTTACCCTGCGATATCAAAAAAAAAAAAAAAAAAAAAAAAGCAGTGAGCGTAGGACCGGGATAACGTACCACGCAATTTGTAGGACAATATTACCATCAAATTATATAAATATTAACTAACTAAAAGAAAAAAAAAAATCAGAAAAAAAAATCAATTTTTGATGACCTTACGAGGTCATCAAGTTGATGACCTCGTAAGGTCATCAAAAATTATTACTAACCAGCTGATTTTTTTTTTCTTTTAGTTTGTGATTATCTATATAATTTAATAGTAATAATGTCCTACAAATTGCGTGGTACGTTATCCCAGTCCTACGCTCACTGCTGCTCTACCCCCTACTATCTCTGTTAGCTACCACAATCGAGAGTTTTCGAAGAGGAATTTTTTGTTCGCCTCATAAAAATGTAGCCACTCCCAAAATATTAGCTTGATACTGATCAGGTAAAAAAAATGTACTAGGGATCCCTACCTATAATACAAGTAGGGGAACACCGGGCAAGACGGGGTGGTGGGCAAGATGGGGCATCAGGCTTTTCAGGTAATTTGAATTGATCAATCACGTCCACTCTGCCATCTCGCTACTAGCTACCATGACAGCTCTTAGTCACACGAGTACTAACACGGTGGCTAGTCATTTGTTTTAGTTATCGTCGAAAAGTAGATTTGGTTTGTTGGTATAAAAATTTCTTATCTATACGTTTGGTAGTGCATGAAATTTGTATTTGGTGATTTTCAAGCGGCATCTTGGTAAATCTTATTTACAATAAACTGCAGTATTAGGTAATAACTTGTTTTGTTATGAAACATTATTCATTTTTTTTTTGTTTGATTATTCATTTTAAAACGGATGAACGGGCAAGACAGGGTATCAGGTACCCCGTCTTGCCAAACACGATTTTGATTATTTATATTTTATTATATATTGTTTTAGGATGGTTTATATTAGAAGTTGTTTTGAAGCAACAAATGAGATATATGTCGGCTGCAAAATCCTTCTCAGTCCCACTAACCACATTGAAACGAAAAGTAAAAAAGGCTCGTGAAAACGAGAGTACAATGGAGAATATAAAGATACCTTTGGGTACCATTATTCTCGCAAAAGGAACATGATGAGCTGGTGGATTATTGATTAGACATAGAAAGTAGATTTTTTAACTGTAGATATTGTCGCAGCGCCTCTTACAACAACAGCAATGAGCACTGCAGTTGTTCTTTACACCTCCTGCTACTTCAACAGTTATGACAACTAGTACAACTGTAGTTAACACAGATTTAAATTTGGGTCCTTCCCCTAGATGTTCTTACTGGCTTAATCCAGTGTGAGATAAAAGTAACTTCACCTTGGTCAGCCCAAAGCAACTAATGCCTCTTCCAGTGACCAAGAAGACATTAAGAGTGACCATGCCTATATTGTACAGGGCTATATTTTGACTTCAAGGAAGGCTGGATTGCTTGTTCTTCTTGTAGTAAATGGTCACATTGTGGCTGCGCAGGGGTGGACGATGATGATGCCGAAGCAACATTAATTTGCGAGTTCTGTACTCCTGAATAGTCAAGAGAATGGCTATACCCCATCTTGCCCATTAGGCCCACCCCATCTTACCCGACCTATCGGGCATGATGGGGTGATACGTCATATTCTACATTGTGTTATTTTATTAATAATTCTATGGTTCTGTGATCCTGATTTAAATTTAATATGTAAGATTGATAACTACAAGACTGATTAAGAATAAAAATGATTATGAAACCATGAACCCCTATGATTTCTGGAACTTTTAACCTTAACTACCCCGTCTTGCCCGGTGTTCCCCTACATAGGCATAAAGTTTCAAACACATTTTGATTTCACATATTCTGACTAAAAATATGTATCTTTCTGAAAATAGACTAGCGATTAGTTTTTCTTTTTACATACAGATATTATTATTATGTGATTTCAGCATCGTTAAATAGAGTTCCTTATAATTTAAAATAGGTAATATAATGCATTTTGCATGTAGGTACCTATCTGTAGGTGTAGAATGTAGATACTAGGTATTATGCTTTGTAGACATTCGGCGCATACATATTATGAATAAATAAAATACCTAAATAAAGAAAAAAGATACTATAAACAAGTCATAACGAGGCATAATGCAAAACTTAAACGTCAGCTATCTGCCAATGACCTTGTATATTTGTTGAAAAAACCAAATTTTAAATGAGTATTGATTTGTTTAATACCATAATGATTGTTGATTTCAAACATCCTGTAAAGTTTGCTGGGCCTTCTCTTCATATTTACCTATAAGATGTTTGTATGAAAGCTTAAAGCTTAATCAATCATGCTGCTCCACTGCGGTTTGGCGGATAATTTTCGTACAATTGGTACCACAGCCAGACAAGAAACAAATATTTCAAGAAAAAAAAATCAGCTGGTTAGTAATAATTTTTGATGTTCTTACGAGGTCATCAATGGTCATCAAAAATAGATTTTTTTTCTGATTTTATTTCTTTTAGTTAGTTAATATTTATATAATTTAATAGTAATATTGTCCTACAAATTGCGTGGTACGTTATCCCGGTCCTACGCTCACTGCTGCTCTATCCCCTGCTAACTCTATTACCTACCACAATCAAGAGTTTTCGTACAGGAAATTTTTGTTCGTTTCATCAAGATGAAGCTACTCCCGGAAAACTAGCTTGATAGTAATCAAGTGAAAAAAATGTACTAGGGATCTTGGACTATAAAATTTCATTTAAGCCCTTAATAGCGTATACCTAATTATGACGATCAGGTAATCCTTTATCGTGGATACTGCATAGCACAAAGTTTAGGTACCTACTCGAAATGTAAACAACAGAGTCCCCGCTCAAAAATAAGATTTAAGGCTGTTTTTCTTAACACGTCAGGAGGCTTCCTTAAGGTCTAATTAAGTAGGTAATTATCATTGGAACAGATAATATAATCTCAGAATGAACACGCAATAAATTTATAAATAAATGATTTACTAACAAACGCCCCAATAGGATGTGAATTGTGTGTGTTGGGCTCCGAAAACATACGTAATACGAATCTAATCATCCTTTACAAACATTAATTTATGTGTGGGGTTAGCACATGAGTCAGTGCTTTGACCACTGTGCCCACATGTATTGTGATTAAATTATATTTTACAACTCTCATGTTCGGTAAGTAGGTTCTTATTACCTCCAAAAATGGGGCTTGTAGGTGACTAATTAGCGCTCTAGGGATTCATAATGTAGCTAAAAAAGCCCTAGGGCGGTAAGTAATTAAAAGAAAACCACTTCTTTCTTTCAAAAAGTTCGCGTACATCTAACCATCATACTGGCAATAGACATCATGCATTCAGCCCAATGACCAAAGAGGTCGCTTTGCTATTCAGCCTTGTCTTCGTGTGAGTATAATAGTCATTAATTTTAAATATCGAACGACGAAGCTCAATTTAGATCTTGAAAAAAAATTAAAAAGTTATTTACTTGTCCATACAATTTGAAAATTGTTCTCATTTCACTATAAATTTCAACAAATAAAATGTTTATTCTTGTAATGCCGGTTTTTTTCTACTTACCTCACAATTGAGATGTAAAGCAGAATAGTTAGCTCGGGTGTAAGCATCAATTGCACCCTCGAACTATAGATTAATATCGCCACAATTAGTACATAATTATTAATTGACTTAGGTACTACTATTATTACTTTTATAAGCTTTTTATTATACCTAATTGAAACAAATTTTAAATATCAAATCAAAACAATGCAACACAGTACCTACAACGAATAGGAAACAACGTATATAACTTGCTACCAACATACTGAAAACCACTTCTTTAGTCTTCATTGTTGCATACATTCAATTCATCTTAAAAAGTTCGCTTAGGGGAAAAGTACAAGAAAAGCTATATTCATGAAAAGAAGGCTGAGATCTATGTTGGTATGTATTACGCTAAAAAGAAAATTGCGTACAATATCGTATAAGACATTCACGAACATTAAAACAACTTTTCTAACTGGATTTATGTTTGTTAAATTAGGGACAATTTTTGCGACAGCTAAAATTTTAAAAATTAACCCCTCTTTCTTTATTGGATTGCTTTGTACTAAAGATAATAAAAATGAAAACTTCAAAAGAAGCTTATTACTATTTTGTATAAGAATACTGGCTATAAATTTATATAACCTCTATTGAAAACACAAGCAAAGAAATTATTTTAACAATAAATATCAAAACAAAAATCACTTAAAAAATTGAAACAATATCCATTCGAAAAATATCACCAGTCAGATTACATACAAATTGTTCTCAGAAGTGGTTAAGGAAAAGGCTAGGAAGCTCGACGGCTCTCCCCCTGGGGGTGGAAGCCGTAAATATGATTATCAACGGGGAAGGCGACACAACTAATCATATTCTCTGCAATTTACATAAATATTACCGTGTCACGTGACGTGGACGGTCATTAAGGCGCCTTGGCCATTTTTTAATGAACCCCGATGTAGATATGAAAACAGAAGTCGCTTTGTCTTTTTTATGAGTGATTAATGTTCGCTACATGCATATTCAAAAACGTTAAATTTCTCCTACCTCGAATGTTTGTTTCTTTAATATTTTGGATACTTCTGTTTAAACCTACATAATAAATACTATTCAAAAACAATTTATAGCTACGCTTTTAAAAAATGTTATTTAATATAGCCCACATTTTATATGTTGAAAATACAAATGTTGTATTAAATGCCTCGTATTTTTATTGTCTTTGAAGACATGTGAAATTGTATTGAAATAGGTACCCATAGGTATTTCTTGTGTCTTCTCCCGTCGACGTGACATTAGCGAAATTGTTTGTGCTATTTTAGTACTTATTGAGCTATTAACTGAAATGCATAATTGAACTATTCTTTTATAAAAATTTAACTATAAGTAGGAAATAATGAAGTAATATAAGTAGGAAACAGTAGAGAAAGTAAGATAAAAATTAAAATTGTTAGGAATGGACTGAAGTTATGTGGATAAAGACATTTCATAAAAAGTACTTCTAAAATGTTGCAAATACAATGAAATTTAATGGCTCGCATCCAAAAAGTTATCAAATTTCATGTAGAGCTTCTAACTCTACGAGCTCTAACTTCAAAAAGTCTACACCTACTCACTCACTCGTTACTATCACATAGGCGTAAAGTGAAACATTTATTCACAGTTCATTACTGCTCTGTTATACAATAGTTCTTGTAGTAACGTCATATCATACTCCTGTTTTTTACAAAATTCCTCAAGCATTTTGACAATTAATCTAAATAAATAGAAGTAATTCACTTTTACCTTGAAATATTCCTAAGACTTTCACAATGATTACTTGACACGCTTCAATATTAAAACAAAAATAAAGTTGGTAGGTAGATAAATATAGACAACAATCCAGTCTAAATATTCAACCCTGCCTATCTAACAATATCTGGTACACTAACAATATCAATTCTTTACTCGTCGAATGTTCCAATTTCTTTCTTCAAACCATATTACTTGTGTAGTAGGTATAATATATAAAAACAAAAAAAGACATATTCCTTTTTTCATATCAAAACTTGTAGTATAAGTCTTATCTACACTTACCTATACTAATGTATAACAAATTCAATCTCCGAATCTCACCCCTTTCTAATTAGACCGCAAACATACCGAAACAAAAATAAATTATTAATTACAGCGACCTGAAGCGCAGACTTTGCCCTTCCTATTTAAGGGGCCAGATGTTAACAGACTCCGAACAAACCCCTAATATCTTGTAAACCACCCACCGAGTACCGTCCGACCGCACCACATGCACAGGTGAGGCTAACACATACAACCACCATCAAACAATTAGAAACTCTAATACAATATAATCAAGAATCATTTTCAAGTATTAACGCTCGCCCTTTTGTCTTTATCGACTGTAGAAACAGTTTCTTCCTTATATTACAGCGTAAGATTTACATTTGCATTCGTAACGTCTGATAAAAACAATATTAACAATGTAAAATCAGCTTTATTGATAGAGTCAGAAAGTGGAGTTTTATGTGTTGTTTGATAATGTTAAGTCTCTTTTCTTTTTAACGTCGTATGATATGATATCGAGTCGAGACAGAAAGGGACAGTAGAGCGCAGGCTCCTCGGCAGACGTCGCGGTCGCCATGGCAACACATCGATTCGCCGCACCCCTGCCCGATGCAGCCTCCACCCGTATCCAGGTCATTCGAAGTACACTGAAAACGACGTCAGATCTAATTAATTTTCTTTATGCATGCCCCCACAAACTTTAACATACTGTGTATTTGATGTCGAGTACAGGAGATAAATTAAAATTAAGAAGATAACACAAAATTCTTAAAATCTAAAACGATAAAAGTTTTCAACACCATAAAATTTTGTCTGAATTTCTTTTAAAAAGTATAAAACACATTACTCACAAGAGTTGTAGAAATTATATAATTAATCCTCAACGTACCTATTTACTTTCTATGAACTATTTACAATATAAATAAATTACGTATATCTAGTTATTGTTAATAAGCTACAATTAATTTATAATAAAACAGTATGGTAGGAACTTAATACATTTTGTTATTTCACAAATTTCACCTGCCGACGGAAAGTGAAAATATTACTTCCTCAACAAAGTAAGCTTAAATATACATTTCAAATAATTTAAATGTAAATATACGTACAAATATTATACATACCTATTTTGCTAAATTTTATCATTTTATTTGTTCAAATTTATAAGTGTTAAGTTCATGCTGTTTAAACGAGACCTCAGAAAAAGTATACGGTCTACAAAAACATTTTCAAAAAATGAAAAAAATATAATATGTGACTGACTATTTAAGTTCAAGTAAAAACTATGTAACAGGATAAAAGCTTTACAGATGTAGATATAAATACTTATTATACAGATTTTTATTTTACATGTAAGTTAAATCTTACCCTTCTATATAACTAATTTTAGGCCTAGGTATTAAAATCAATAGGTTTATAGATCAAGATAGATATTAATTAGACTAGATATTATAGATCAATACTTTCTAATACTTACTAATTTTTATCGTGTGTACAAGTGTGTCTGTATGTATAAAATCTATACTAATATACCTAATAAAGCTGAAGAGTTTGTTTGTTTGATTGTTTGTTTGTTTGTTTGTTTGTTTGTTTGTTTGTTTGAACGCGCTAATCTCAGGATCTACTGGTCCGATTTGAAAAATTCTTCCAGTGTTAGATAGCCCATTTATCGAGGAAGGCTATAGGCTATATATCATCACGCTAAGTCCAATAGGAGCTGAGTCCACGCCGACGAAGTCGCGCGCAGAAGCTAGTAATAATATATTTATAAACTTGCAACCACATTATGTACCTTTTTAACCGACTTCCAAAAAAGAAGGAGGTTCTCAATTCGACTGTATTTATTATTTTATTTTTTATGTGTGTTAACTCATAACTTCTGACTGGGTGGACCGATTTCCATCAATTTTGTT
Organism: Melitaea athalia; assembly: GCA_905220545.2. NCBI lineage: Eukaryota > Metazoa > Arthropoda > Insecta > Lepidoptera > Nymphalidae > Melitaea > Melitaea athalia. The sequence continues at coordinate 11,955,163 of HG992193.1, forward strand.
TTAATTGAAAGGTGTTATGTGTCATGTGGTCCCATTTAAATTTAATTGAGATCTGTCAAGTACTTTTAGAGTTATATCCAATAAAGCGTATTTACTTGACTATCGACCGCCGTTGTATTATACCGCATAACTTTTTACTGGGTGTACCGATTTTGATGATTCTTACTTTATTCGAAAGCTAATACTTGTCATGTAGTCTTTTTAGGGTTTCGTAGCCAAATAGCAAAAAACGGAACCCTTATAGATTCGTCACGTCTGTCTGTCTGTCTGTCCGTCCGTATGTCACAGCCATTTTTTTTCGAAACTATAATGACTATACTGTTGAAACTTGGTAAGTAGATATATTCTGTGAACCGCATTAAGATTTTCACAAAAAATAGAAAAAAACAATAAATTTTGGAGGTTCCCCATACTTAGAACTGAATCTCAAAAAAGTTTTTTTATCAAACCCTTAAGTGTGAAAGTTTGTGTGTTAAAGTTTTTTTTATCAAACCCTTAAGTAAAAATGACATTGAAGTTTCTAATGTCATTTTTTTCGAAACTGAATAGTTTGCGCGAGAGACACATCCAAAGTGGTAAAATGTGTGTGTCCCCACCCCCTGTAACTTCTAAAATAAGAGAGTAATAAAACTGAAAAAAATATATGATGTACATTACCATGCAAACTTCCACTGAAAATTGGTTGGAACGAGATCTAGTTAGTAATTTTTTTTAATACGTCTAACTCGTAAACTGCAATTTATCTTTTCGACTCGCACTTTTCCCCATAGGTACTTATGGTATACACTTAATACACTATTATTAAAACATCGATCAAAGTTGCAACGAACTACAGGAACTTTTATATTATGTTACTTGCTGCTACGGAACCCTTCATGGGCGAGTTCGACTCGCACTTGTTTTAATTTTTTTTTAATTTGATCGAGATCTGATTACTATTTTTTGAGTCATCTTTAATAGCGCGTATTTACTTGACTATTTTTCCGTCTTATTACGTTGTATTAGGTACTTGTCGATGTAATATTGAAGTCGGTTCTTTTTTTTGTTTGCGCGCAAACACAATTATATATTTAAAAAATACAAATGTTTCCTAAGCTCAATGAATGCCAATTATTTTTTATTTCAACAATAATACAATCATGCCTTTTAAATCTCTTTGTCGTAGCTTTTATAACATAAATTGCCATTACGGTGTTTTTAGTCGTAACTTTGATGTTTTAACGAAATGTCGACCCAATTCTTATCTCAAAGACACGTCAGAACCTCTGTAACTCAACAAAGGCAAGAGCCTGGACCTAATAAGGCCACTCGAAGAAACATGGCCGACTCTCCTCTCGCCCTTTCGGCTTCCTTTGACGTAACCAACAAAATGAGGCCAATTTGAAAAACCTACTCTAATGTAACGTCAGCTTTATGAAAATGTTAGAGGAATGCATGTGATAAGATTTTGCCGGACTTTATTATTTTATTTACATTGTTTTTTTTTTCTTGTATATCAAAACATGTATATAATGAACTATGGACAGAAGATAGGAAGGCTGGTAAAGCGACACTGGAAATTTTGCGAATCCCTAAACCACCATAACGGATGGGTAAGAATGCTTGGGTCCAAGATTGCTCGTTCAGCTGCATATTAAGAATCGATTCTAAGCTAATTTTGATTAAGTTGTCTACTTGTGTCAAAACATTTGGGTGATTCCAAAAGGAGCAGCAACGGAGCACATACGTAAATTTTGGGACGAAAAGACAGAATTTTAAGATGCAAAGTCTGCTGTGCTAATTGTACTTGCAGTAATCGACACTTGTGATTTTCACTTTTCTGCAAAAATGACATCCCACCGATATAATTTTTTTAAATAGCTCAATGTTTTTAACATCTTTAGGTTACTTAAATAACCTATTATTTTCTTATTTTTTTACTGTTAATTGTCATATAAGGATTTATTATGGGTACTAAAGAAAAATATATAATTTTGCTTCGATTTTAGTTAAAATATAGGTACCTACCTACCGATATTTTAGGTAGTGTTCCTTACGAAGGCCAGTGGTTCCTCGTACATCCCTAGTACATTTTTTTAACCTGATCAGTATCAAGCTAATTTTCCGTGAGTAGCTTCATTTTGATGAGGCGAACAAAAAGTTCCTCTTCGAAAACTCTCGATTGTGGTAGATAATAGAGTTAGCAGGAGGTAGAGCAGCAGTGAGCGTAGGACCGGGATAACGTACCACGCAATTTGGAGGACAATATTACCATCAAATTATATAAATATTAAGTAACTAAAAGAAGAAAAAATCAGCTAGTTAGTAATAATTTTTGATGACCTTACGAGGTCATCAACTTGATTTTCTGATTTTTTTTTCTTTTAGTTAGTTAATATCTATATAATTTAATAGTAATAATGTCCTACAAATTGCGTGGTACGTTATCCCGGTCCTACGCTCACTGCTGCTCTACCTCCTGCTAACTCTATTATCTACCACAATCGAGAGTTTTCGAAGAGGAACTTTTTGTTCGCCTCATCAAAATGAAGCTACTCACGGAAAATTAGCTTGATACTGATCAGGTTAAAAAAATGTACTAGGGATCCCTACCTATATAAGGTATTTATGATAACAACGGGTTAACGTGATCACCGAGGCACGGTTGGAAGACCCACAAGGACAGACATCCAAACCGGAGAGAAATATTTTTACAAATACACATATCCATCCCGAGCGGGAATCGAACCCACAAACCTTCGGTGTAAGCGACTATATGCACCACTACACCAGAGGAATTGTTTATATTTTATTGTCAACAATACTCTATAAGTCTATACAAATATGTCAATGTAATATTAAAATAGCAGCTTTTAACTAAATGTATATGGATGTACACACGATACATATACCAAAATAACATTTTTTACCATTTTTGTTTGTCTGTCTGTCTGTTTGTTCCGGCTAATCTCTGAAACGACTGGACCGATCTTGACGGGACTTTCACTGGCAAATTATTTATTTTATAACTGTGAAAAAGAAATTTATTTATTTTATAACTGCGAACTGAACAATAACTTTTTTGTTAAATGGCACGCGGACGAAGTCGCGGGCACAGGTACCTACTCTTAAATACAATCTTATACGACAATCTAATTCGAATCAAAAGGAAGAGATAAAATATTTAATTTAAATTAAAGATTGAATTAGAAGTTAGAACATTAATCGAGAAAGTTTATAATCAATGATCTCACATAAATATTATAGAAACGAAAAATAAATTGTACCTATAAAGATCAGTGCAGTGACTACCCATCGCATCGCTCTCGCACTGGCGGATCCAGAGGGGGGGTCATGGGGGTCATGACCCCCCCTGGGCTGTGTCCAGGACCTAGGTGGACCACTAATTAAAATTGTTAAACAAGATTTTTGTCACAATATAGGTATTTTTCAGTACATTACCTACATAGATTAATAAAATACCTACTTTTTACCTGTATCTATCATTATAAAATTTAAATTATAACTTCTTTTTACTTGACCACAACTTTGTGACCCCTCCCTGGCGCCTTGACCATGACTGTGACCCCCCCCCCCTGGCGCCAAAGCTGGATCCGCCCTTGCGCTCTCGTCTACTAAAAGAAGAAGATATAAGAATTATTCGTAACTTATGTAATAGTTTTCACTGTAGACAAATAGGCTCTCTATTGCTAAAATATAAATGTCCTACCTATAGTATAGAAAAGACAAATTTAGACAACACGCAAATGTGGTTCGTATTTGTTCCGAAGATTTAAGTTCAACGTGTGACATAAAAAATTGTTTTATCTTCGTTCACATTAACATAACGAAGCGTGAAATTGACTAACACGAGAAGATCAGTCTATTGAGTGGGAAGAGATCGTAAAATAGTAAACTAGTTAGCTAGCATGTTATGGACATTTACAGTGATAGGTACCTATACCTATTTTTATGAAATTTTTTGTCCAACATTTTTATTTATTAATTTATTATTCTCCATATATTTAGTACACGCTATATTTAGACAGTATCTCAAAGACCATTCCATACCTATCTAGGTAATTCTTAAAATTAATACGACTCTATAAATTCAATTGTCTCCTAAGTAAGTAATTTACGTTGAGGAATATAAGTTGATTGCGAGGAAACTTATTTGTCCAGAATAAGTTTTGGGTAGAAAAGGGATGAAGTACCTAAGCTACGAATAGAATTTAAAAGTAGGAGGTAGAATCAGCCATTAGGACCTGCTTCTTCTTAATTAATAAACTACAACTTTTAGATTCACTATTGCAAATAGAAATAGAAATATCTCATAAATATAGTGGAATTCAATGGTGAAAAAGAATAATATATCAATCTGTTGGATACCGTTATCCGCCACCACTACCACCACCACTTCAGCCTATCACAGTCCACTGTTGGACATAGGCCTCCACAAGTTCGCGCCCGACATTATGACGCGAACTCATGTGTTTTGCCCATAGTCACCACGCTGGGCAGGCGGGTTAGTGACCGCAGGGCTGGCTTTGTCGCACCGAAGACGCTGCTGCCCGTCTTTGGCCTGTGTATTTCAAAACCAGCATGGATGGTTATCCCGCCATCCGTCGGCTTTTTAAGTTCCAAGGTGGTAGTAGAACTGTGTTATCCCTTAGTCGCCTCTTACGACACCCACGAGAAGAGAGGGGGTGGCTACATTCTTTAGTGCCGTAACCACACAGCACATCCGTCCAGTTATCCGTCAAACAACGTTATAATTAAAAATTAATACATCGAGACGACCGCTCTGGTGCCGTCTGTCGGGGGCGGCTAAACACCGAGGGTCGTGGGTTCGATCCCAGCTCGGAGTGGATATTTGTGTTTATACAAATATTTATTTCCAGAAATGTGCCGGTCTGGTTGTTCGTCCTTGTGTGTCTCCCCACCATGCCTCGGAGAGCACGTTAAGCTGTCACTCCCTGTCGTAAATGATTACGACCGGGACCGACAGCTTAACTACGACAACAACAACCTGCAGTGTAGCAGCATGGTGGATTAAGCACTGATCCACTGATCCTGACTGAACAGTGGAATATTACAGGCTAAAGCAAGCGAATATTTTTCGTAGCACCATCTGTAATTTTATATGAAAGTATAATTTTATCATTAAAAAAGTGTCGAAACCGCTGCCATCTGTTAATATTTATTTGAACTGTTTTAATAGCAATCATGAAATGTCTTCGCATATCTAATATAGATGGCAGGTCATTCAACAAAAACGTGTAAAAATTATGAAGAAAATTTAAAACCATGTTTTAATTATATAGGATTTCCATAACATAATAATAAAATAACATTTATATATTTTTAATGTATTTCATTTTATACTTATTTACTAATAAACAAATTAATTTGAGTATTCGATATTTGACTGTTTTACCGACTTCTGTTAATCGGAATTTGGACGCAGGCGCGTCGCATATTATCTTTCTCTTTTCCTATTGGTTTGTTTTATGTCAAGCCCAAACCCTCGCTTGTATTATCCTGCTTGTGTATTTTATGTTAGTATTTAATTTATTGTAAAATATATTATAAACAATCATTTAATGGTAGACATAGTTATTAAATTGTTTATAGTATTGTGATGATAAGTGCTGTGAATAACTGTACTCAGCGTTGGGAAACTAAAGCGGCATCGTGGAGTCACGAAAACGAAGGTAAAAAAACTTCATTGTTTCTACTGAGTACTGACGCTTCGGCCAGAAAGAAAAATTGGAAATCGATTCCAAGACTGCGTACAAGTATTAAAAATTTAATTATGATTAATGCTCTCCAATTAGCCGTCTGATCTGAAAAGTTTTGTCTTTACTACTTCTTTATTTTGTTCTTTAAGGCGTATTCAGTTTCTGTATATCAACATCCTAAGTAAAAGGTAAACATCGGTAGAACCAGCATCTCTTGTTCTAAATGTTAAAACTTTAACATAAACTCCGTCACACATTTCTTGCCTGAAATATTATTTACTTTTATAACCTTAAAGTAAAGTTAACAATGAAATAAATATAATAAAAATATTTTCATCTTTAAAAATTATAATATTCAACTTTGTTGAAAAATTATCATATTCATATTTAAAAAAAAGAATAAACTACATCATCATTATTATTATTATTAGTCATTAATTTCCAAAGGTCGAATGTATTAAAATTGTAAAGTTATTTAAATTTTACATTTTCTGAAAATAAGTAAATATAATATCTAATATGGCTGAGGATATTCGGACACTACACTTATTCGAGTGGTAATCTAGTGTGACTGGTACTTCTTGAAAAAAAAAGGCTAATCTAAGCCAATTTAACCTCAAAATTAGAATGTTTATCGACATAATTTCGTTCCAAAAAAAAATTAATCTAACCTCAAATTAGACCATTTATCAGCATAATTTCGGTCCATGGGTATTCAGAGTGATTAAATTGCAGAAACAGATCCACAATAGATTTGAAACTGTATTTAGTGCCAGCCACTCTAAATTCACGCTAGAGTCACGTTAGTGTTCGAATATCCTTACCCCATATATTATTATACCTATTTCTGGGTACGGTACCAGCACATTACTGACTAATCAGCAATGCAATGAATATTACAGTATTTTTATTTTAATGTTAATATGTTGTAACAATCTCATTTTTGAAACAACACGAATATATCTCTATTCTGAAACTGCCCTATCAGATAATTAAAATAATTCGTACCAAAGGAAGTACGAGTCAACCTTAGCTCGGATAAGATGTCTCCAACATTAACACCAAGATGACCTTAGAAGATTGCTCCACAAAAACTTGTATGGCTTTTGATAACCATCACCTAAACAAACATAATGCATACATAAATTTAACATTTTTGGCTTGTTCATTTGTTCATTGTTGATGTGGCCTTTGAGGAAGCAAATTTTAAATGACCTCATATCTCAAGCTTCAATCTTAAAAATTTTAAATTTCAATTGTGTTTAAAAAAAATAGGTAGTAAATAAGGTTTTAAAAAAATGGTTTTCAAATTTTTTTTGAGAAATAAGATTTTAATTGATTGTTATAGTTCTTGATGAGTACTATCATGTGGCATAGTAGTATGTTGGAAAAGGCTGTATAATCACCTAAAATTTGTTTTGAAAATAGTAGCATAAATGCTTTTTTATCATCATTTACATTGGTAGCATAATTAAATAATGGGCTTTTTTTAACACAAAAGAGTAAATAATTGTAATGAAAGAACTTTTTCGGATTTTATCGAGGTTTATTAAGTTTTTTAAATGCCCAATTTTTCGGATGCTTTACACTTTACAGCAACCATGCTCACGGGAGGACTGTCAATACAATCCGAAAAAGTTGTTTCATTATAATGAGTGAAATTTGTACAAACATTAGAAAACAATTGAGTAAATAATATTTAGAAATAATCAAATTATATGTTACATAAATAATAAGGGTGATTTTTTGTGGTTGAATTTATATGAAGTTTTGTCACAATTACCTTCCAATTTAACCTTGAAATGACTCGGCTTTTTCCCCTCTGGCCCTTCACATGTTTGTTATGTTTAATAAGTTATTTGTAATATTTACCAAAGTTGTTTGTTTATCCATAGACAGTGATGTCATTCATAACTTTATAATTTAGTTCCTGTCTGTAAATAAATAGGAATTCTTTATATTTTAAAATAACTCAATAAATTTCAAAGAGTATCTTAAACCTTAAATTGATTTATTACTAACAAAACTTAATTTATCTGTCGGTTTAACAACCAGATTTATATTCTAATACTTATTAATTAATTTTAATTATAAACGATTTTATATTGCACATAATAGTTATAGCTTGTTTGTCTATATACATATGTATTGTAGAAGTTTTTATTTGCTTCCTGAAATAAATTTATTCTTTGAAATTTCATTCCTTGTTTGATAAACATTCACAGTATGAAAATAACCTGAAAATATTTTTATATTCGAAAAGCAATACATCTAGATACTTTATTATAAAACAAATTACCATGCAACAAATCAGTAGTACTTAATGAAATGTATTTATCTACATATTAATATGCATACCTTAAAAATATCTAGTCAGAAAATTATTTCTAGCTATAGGAGCATATTATTATTATTATTATTATTACTTATTATTATTATATTTTTAATGTGTTTAAAGTAGAAAATTTTACTCTAAATATTCGTAAAAGAGTATCTTATACAACTAACAACAATGCTGGAACATTCATTTACAATCGCAAGTATATTATATAAAAAAAATAACGCGAATAAATTATCACAAGCATACTTAGATAGTCCTACAACTTACGTTTCGTTGCATTCAGTGATACAAAAATTCACTCAAAAAAGACCCTTTAGTTATTGTACGCATTATTGCATTCAGCCTACCTGCTCAAGTCGACAAAAAAAAGATAAGTCTACGTTGAACTGCGTCTCAGGTGGGAAAAGAACAAGGACGGTTCACTTTTACCAAGTTGTAGTTACCTCCCGCAGGTGTAACTTGTTATCTGTTGCCCGGAATTATTGTATTCTTTCACTTCGTGATCCTCAGCTAAGAATATTTGTGACGCGGTGCTTAGCGATGCGAATGATAATGATATACGACCACTACTTTAAGTGACGTTAATTAACGCGACAATATAGGACGTTTTGTAAATATTACGATTATTTAATATGACCTTATAGGCTTATAGCATAGCTCTTGGTACGCATTATTGCATTCAGCCTACCTGCTCAAGTCGACAAAAAAAAAGATAAGTCTACGTTGAACTGCGTCTCAGGTGGGAAAAGAACAAAGACGGTTCACTTTTACCAAGTTGTAGTTACCTCCCGCAGGTGTAACTTGTTATCTGTTGCCCGGAATTATTGTATTCTTTCACTTCGTGATCCTCAGCTAAGAATATTTGTGACGCGGTGCTTAGCGATGCGAATGATAATGATATACGACCACTACTTTAAGTGACGTTAATTAACGCGACAATATAGGACGTTTTGTAAATATTACGATTATTTCATACTAGCTTCTGCGCGCGACTTCGTCGGCGTGGACTCCGCTCCTATTAGTCTTAGCGTAATGATATATAGCCTATAGCCTTCCTCGATAAATGGGCTATCTAACACTGAAAGAATTTTTCAAATCGGTCCCGTAGATCCTGAGATTAGCGCGTTCAAACAAACAATCAAACAAACAAACTCTTCAGCTTTATTATATTAGTATAGATATGACCTTATAGCATAGCTCTTGGTACGAACGTTGAACAACGCATAATAATTATATTTTTGTCACCAAAGTCGTAGCTTAAAGGAATAATTTGTTCTTTGTATATTTTAAATTATTATTCGTTAGATAACAAATTATGGTCTAGCAGGCTTATGGTGGCAGAGGTTGTTTTTATAAATTCACAATATTGAAATAAGCCTATAAAAAATTGTTTCATCTAATTAACAGATGAGGGAAGATTTTGTTATATTCCGGATCTTAGACCATTACTAATATGAAGTTTGAAAGTAATCATTAGATAAAATTTATATTTGTATGCTATGATTAAATATTTTAATTTTCTTTACACATAGCAATCAAAATTGTTGATTGTCGCCCGAGTTGCTTTTATTCCCGTAATATAATTATTCAGTTATAATTAAAAATACATTTTACATGTAGGATTTTATTCACTTCATTCGTTAACCTTTGTATACGAAAATGAGAAAACCAACGCGCTTGGAAAATTATTTCTTTATACAAAACTTAATTACTTACTCGTATTCATAATCGATTGTAAACGTTGCGCGTTTGTGATTTTTTATTGGGTGAACGTGTAATCAAAAGGACATTAACATCGTTTTTTTTAACAAAAAAAATTACTGAAAATCAGCATTTAATATTTTTTTTATAATTATGTATTATTCCAAAAACTTTTTGTTTTAAAATTTCTCGTTATAAAAAGCAATTATTTATTTTCTGTTTACATGAAAACTGCTAAATCTCAGTAAATTAACTTAAAAATCCGACTAAGATTCTTATGTTTCGTGAAGAAGATTGAATGATCCTTAAAATGGAAACGGAGCTTGAGCAGTGGCGGCCTTAGGGGGTGGCGAACGGGGCAATCGCCCGGGGCCTCGCTCTTGCAGGGGCCTCGCGCGACAACCCAAGTAAATTTTAAAAAATAGCTATAGATTTTTTAACTATATTTTTTACTTAAAACTTTTGATTTTGATTCTTAATTACTTATTAAAGTAAACTAAATAAATCTTTCAATGTAAAATATTTTAAAATTTATAATTTATTTGTATATCTAATAACTTTAGCATTTCTCCTCAAATATAACAAACTAGCCGACAAGTTGAAAATGGTCGAAAATAGAGATACTGCTCTTAAAATTGACAACCAACCAGACCTACTATCGCATCAAATACTTTTCTCGAAGAACAAAGGGCCTCGCAAAGACTTGGCCGCCCGGAGTCTGGCAATGGGTAAGGCCGCCTCTGAGCTTGAGCCCTAATAAGCTGACATAATTTAATTTACGTTCATATCGAGTAATTGCCGAAATACTTCATAATTTGCGTCTTACGGAGTATTGGGTTTCGCTAATCTAGTTTAGTCCATAAATTGTCGTTACGCCGAGTGTATGTACGCTCGTAACCATAACTTATGTTAAGATATTCAAATACATGTATGTCTGAACTAAATTACTTAAGTTATTTGTTGTAAGTGACGGTCTATGTTCATCCGGTTACGATAAGAACAGTCATCACGTAAGCAATTGGCGGTTGCAAAAAATATGAGTTGTGCCATTCACCCGACGCCCTTGAACTGGCGACGGTCACCAGCACTCAGCTGGTACCTAAGCGCTAGGCCTTGAATACGTCTAGGACATTCAACTTACCGTTGAAATAGTTTCGAATTCCAATTACTACCCGAGGAGAACACTATCTGAAAATTATGTGGACAATGAACTTTAACTAAACATTAACGTAGTTTCTTTATTTCTCTCAGAAATATTATTAATACCTTACTTGTGGAAATTTTTTGTTTAATTTTCATTACGAGTCGTATCAACCACTTATGAAACTGGTTTCAATTGAAGCTGTAAACAACTTTAAATAAAAATGTTAATTATTGTAAGTATTGAGGCCGTGTTGGCGCAGCGGTCACAGCGCTGGTTTGTGGCTGTTGCGCTGGCGGTTGCGGGTTCGATCCCCGCACACGACATCATTTGTATTGGCCATACAGCTGATGTTTGCCGTGGTCTGGCTGTTTGTGCAGTCCTTATGGGTCTCCCCACCGTGCCTCGGAGAGCACGTTAAGCCGCTGGTCCCGGTTGTTATCATGTACACCTGATAGCGATCGTTACTTATGGTAGGGAATATATCCGCCAACCCGCATTGGAGGAGCGTAGTGGATTAAGCTCGGATTTTTCTCCTACATGGGAAAGAGGCGTATGCCCAACAGTTCCCACTGTTGGCCATAGGCCTATTACAGGCTGAATCGTTATTATAAATATTTATAATGATTTGTAGATGTTATTTTTTATGATAATGTTAAAACCAGGAAGTGGTAAATAGACATAGATTTTATGAAACGGGTTTTTAATGCTGCGTTTTTTGATGTTAAATATTGTTTAATAAATGCGGCTAAAATATTTTAAAAGTTATATGCAAAAAAAGATGACCGGTTTGTCTAAATAATTTTTAACAGCTGTGGCAAAAATTGCTTTGTTACGTTTTAGAACGTAATCTAAACACAGCCTGCTACTAGTCTAGTCAACAAGTTCAAAAACGTGTTAAATAGAAATAAAGCTCCTAAAAATATGGGCGGTAGCTCATTCGATTGGGAATGATGTCTAGAAAAATGTTTTAAAAGGGTTTATTAGCACAAAAAAATTGCGATTGTTATTAACAAAATAAGAAAAAAGAAGGTATTTAGTTTTTCGTTAATAATTTCTAAAATAATGATATTTAAGGAATTTTAATAGAAGATCCTGAAAGAAAAGGAAATTTCCAATAAAAAAGTCCCAACTCCCTATTAACACATTTTTGAACTTGTTGACTAGACTATACAAGTAAGTATACCTAATTACCTACACATTATACTACAATATAACGTGCGTTCTTTCTTTTTAGAGCTACAGCTCTAATAATATTGAAAATTAAATCGATTTGTACAAACAAATCATTCCACTTAATAATATTACTATATTTTAGCTTGCGGCGTCTCGCCCGCGTGAATTACATGATTTTAGTAGCATTGTATTGTCCTGGTGAAAGAATTTTTAAAATCGTTTCATATTTTTTCCTTTATCCATATACATTACAAACAAATAAAAAATTTAATCAAGTATAGGTAGTATAGAAGTATAGAAGACCAGATAAAGAGTGAAGTACATATCCGCACTAATACATCATTAAACAAAGTTAGACAAAACAAACAACCACATTTGAATTCTTCACTTAATAAGTTAATAGCAAATCACTCTACATGGTACTAACACCAATTTATTAATCTCTATACGCTGACAGAGCGGAGTGCGGACAATTAATGATCAATTGAAGACTGTAACAATGAGTATGAGTGGTAAACAAATCAGTGGGTTATGGGTACATAGTTTGATAGTTAATTCCGTAACTCGATGCCTATTGCCTACACACGTCGGTTAACGTGTTGCTATTTTGACGATGATTAATGTTTTTCTCGTTGGTATGAAATGCGGCAAAAATAATAACTGCGCTGTTGTTTCCGTATTGATTTAATTATCTTATAATATGAAGTTTGTTTTTGTAAATCTGTAAAAAATATATAATTCTTTAATCGTTTATAATTTTATTCATTTATATTTATTAACTCGAACAATAATGGAGAAGGCCACATTATTTGATGATTTTACATGAAGGCCACATTATTTAAAAAATAAAGGCTATCTTTTTCAAAAACAAAAGAAAGTGTTTGAACATGTTTATAAATATGTGCAATGTATATAATATGTTGAAATACGTATTATATATTATTGTACGTGTTGTGTTGTGTATTTTTTAAAATTAAACTAACATTGAAATATTTTCTTATTAAATTTGATATGAGGTATTCATATTTGCTATGGTGGAGTTAATGAAATGTGGAAAAGACAGATTTTTCAAATAGGAAACTTATTTAATTTTTACCTTTTTGTATTGACCATGATGGTAAATGGTAATACAGTAATAGCAATATTCTACGAACATTTCACATGTCTACCTGTTACGGTCCCAAATTTAGTTTCCTATGACAGGCGCGCAGGTGGTCAGTGAATTCTAAGAAATAAAGCCTCTTGGAAGGTTAGCGCCTTTTAAGCACGAAAACCTAAAACAAAAATAAATGTTATAACAAGTGACGTCTAATTTAACAATAGTAATTAATATTTGTATCAAGAACCTATGAATTATTTAGTTCCAATATAATAGGATAGTTCCACTATGTAATCAAAAAGGTTATCGAAGTACAAGTAAAATAGTGCTTACATTGTAATAATAATAATCTATATAAAACATACATAATTATGTTTTATATAGATTATTATTATTACATGTTTGGCTCCAACAGATAACTTATGCAACGTATAAATATAATAAGAAAAAATACTTTAATTTAATTTTGATATTACCTTTTGATTTTATATTCCGTAATAATAATTTCAAATATAATATAAATTTAAAATGAAATTTTTATAAAATCATTATCAAATTTAAATTTTTGAAAACAATTTTTCGGATACTTTTACTGAGGATCAAAATAGTCATACTCATAATACACATGAGTTTACTTTCAAATGTTACCCTGCAGTACCTGCTAGCAGTATTTCATGCCTTCCCACCGCCTACAACTATATAAGGCGCAGATCCGTCCCCACATGGAATACTGCTCTCACCTGTGGGCTGGAGCGCCCTAATATCAGCTCCACATCAGCTCCTTCCATTTGACCGCTTCCAACGCCGGGCGGCTCGAATCGTCGGCGACAAGGTTATATCCGATCGGCTCGATTCTTTGGCGCTGCGTAGAGATGTCGGATCACTCTGCATCTTCTACCGCATCTACCACGGGGAGTGTTCTGAGGAATTGTTCGAAACCTGCAGCAGATTTCCACCACCGGACATCGCGACAAAATTCCAAATTCCACCCACATCACCTCGATGTCCGGAAATCCACAACAACTCGTTTTAAGCGCCATTTCCTGCCTCGCACGATCACTTTATGGAACCAGCTGCCACTTACGGTATTTCCGAACAGGTACGAACTAGGAACCTTCAAGAAAAGAGCTTACTCTTATTTGAAAGGCCGGCAACGCACCTGCTATTCTTTGATGTAGCGGGTGTCTATGGACGTTGCTTTCACTTACCATCAGGTGAACCAACTGTCCGTTTGCCCCCTATTCTATTAAAAAAAAAACCCCTACGTGGAATTATAGCAAAGTGAACATTTCTAGTTATGAAAATTTTACTCTGAATTATTGTATCAGTCTATTTATATATATACGACGCATTGTACATACGCCAATTTCAACAGCCGTAACGTGACGTTAATATACATAGTATCAAACATGAACAAATCGACCCCTAAAACAACCTGAACGAAACAACACCTACGATTTTACAATTTATTAGTCTTAGAAATCAGAAGTGCCCCGCCCCTCCGCGCTCCATAGCCCGATGTCGCTGAGTAGAGGACCCGGGTCATGAAAAAATTCCTAAGAAATTATTATCGCTGAGCCAAACACTATTAAATTGTTTTTCATTTGAATTTATTTTAGGTAGTTATTATATAGTTCTTTTTTTTGGTAATGGTGTTTTACTCATTTACACCAAGTATTCAATAAGAATTAGATAATAAATAACATATTAATCGTTTCTTAAAAGATAGAATATAGAATATCTACTACATATATATAAATTTCATAGAGAACAATGTTCTCATTCGCATATGTCATCGATGATAATATTGGCTTCTAATAAAAGTTAATGTTTTCAAAACATTTCTAATAACGTCACGTATATCAACACTTCGTTCCAAATCTATTACGTAAAAACATAAACAGAAAGGTCATTCACCTGTCTGTAGATTGTAGTGATGTCTAGTTACAGTTGATATAATAAATTTATTAACCGAATTCATAAAAGGATTGGCCTGTATTTTTTTGTGTTACCTACCTCAAAACTTTTGACTGGGTGGAGCGATTTCAATGATTCTTTTTTTTTTATCGAAAAGTGGTGCTTGTTATGTGCTCCCATTTAAATTTAATTGAGATTTGACGAGTTACTTTTTGAGATATCTGTACTTAATAACGTGTATTTACTTAACTATTTTTCATCTACCAATCCTGTATTACTTGTGGATGTAATTGATGTTTGTTTTTTTCTTTTTTTCGTTTGCAAAAAACACAATTATAAATTTAACAAGTAGTCAAGAGTGACGAACAATGTACGTTGGCAGACGAACTGGCAGGTTTTTTATTGTAAACGGCTATTATTTAATAAAATGATTAAACTTACTTTACATTTCCTAAATTTAATTAAACTTAGTCTAATTTTTCGAAGTAAAACTTCTTTAAGCACGCTTGACTTGGGGAGTAAGCTGGTAAATGCGTACGAGAACGTTACGAAAAGTGATTGGGCGAAGCGAACGGAAGTTGAAAGGGAGATACAAGTTAGTGAAAATAGAAAGAGAGAGAGTTACGTTTCGTAAGTTAAGCGGCCCATATTATATTTTTCATATACATATAATTAGATTTTGATAATGATGATAATGGATCATATTTATTTATTTTGAACCTATTTGTCAATCTATATTCTTAATTTTTTTTTATGTTTAATATAAAAGCTATAAATCGTTATTTCTAAAAAAAATTGGAATAAATTATGATTTATGATTTAAATTTTTATACGGTGTTTTTAAATGAGAATAATATATTTTAATCGAACTTTGACATTTAATTTTATATTGTTTTAAATTCACACGGAAATTTGAAGACAGTATTGTATCCACTACCACCACCACTTCAGCCTATCACAGTCCACTGTTGGACATAGGCCTCCACAAGTTCGCGCCCGACATTATGACTCGAACTTATGTGTTTTGCCCATAGTCACCACGCTGGGCAGGCGGGTTGGTGACCGCAGGGCTGGCTTTGTCGCACCGAAGACGCTGCTGCCCGTCTTTGGCCTGTGTATTTCAAAGCCAGCATGGATGGTTATCCCGCCATCCGTCGGCTTTTTAAGTTCCAAGGTGGTAGTAGAACTGTGTTATCCCTTAGTCGCCTCTTACGACACCCACGGGAAGAGAGGGGGTGGCTACATTCTTTAGTGCCGTAACCACATAGCACCAGTATTGTATGTAAGTAAATTATTGTTAGCAAATACATGGAACAATACATTATGTCTCCAAGAAACAATGCGTCACGTAATGACGTGAATTAGTATGATTGGTACCTAAATTGTTCTTCTTCGACGCACGTATTATTCTCCTATATGTAAAAGGTTTATTAATAAAACATGAGCTCAGTTAGAGCTTGTTCTAAATAAGCCTACTTAATATTTGATACTAATGCATAATGTAGAATTGTAGATATATATGCATGTACTTAACGTCATTGACAAAAGAAATAAAGAATGATATAAATGAATAGGAATTCATGGCTTACACAAACGTAAATACTTGTCGTAAAATTATGTTATTTTATGATTTTTTATAGTAATCATGTTTCCGTTTATTAATTATTTTTTTCAAAGACCAATTACTCATAGTCATAACAATGAGATAAGAACACAATAATAAAGTTATTTTATAGGAATTAAGATCCAGTGAAGTTTAAAATATAAATGCCATTAAGATTTTATTTATTTTACAAGTTGACACGTTGACATGGCCCGACTGATACCTATATCAACACCCTGCCTAAACCACTAAAATTTATATAATTTGAAATTTTGAGAGGATATTGATTTTGTACAGAATATACAGTATTCTTACAGAATTCCTTAGAGGTTGAATTTAACAATTTAGGGGGCGTTCAAGTATTACGTAACGCAAATTTTGAAGATTTTTGACCCCCCCTCCCCCCATGTAACGCGCCGTAACGTTTTCCTGTACACCCCCCACCCCTACCCATTAACGTTACGTAACACCCAACTGACCATTTTTACCACATTTTTACCCAAATGTCACAACTTTGTTGCACAAACTAACCGGAAAGTCGCTAAATTACTTTTGTTATGTTTTAATCGCGTTTGTGGTAGTAATAAATAAATAAAACAGTAGATTTTAATACCCAAGTTTTTTTAATTAAACAAAAAACAATGTTACGTAACACGTTGTTTGAACCCCCCCCCCTCCCCTGTAACGCATCGTAACGTTTAGCAAGACCCCCCCCCTCCCCCAATTAGCGTTACGTAATACTTGAACGCCCCCTTAAGAGGTAAAAAAAAACAAGCAAAGATTTATGTAACTAAGCAAAATATTATTATCTATTAAAGGTATGTATTCCATACTTAAGTTCACGGTTCCAATGGTATATCATAATTATACAGGATAACATCAACATTTGCACAAAAAGTCGCAGGCAACAGCTATAAAAATGTAAGTTTTAATTGCGTCTAGATTCTAAACAGTAATTTACCTACCTATACTCTCAAAGCTACATTTAACCGGCCACCTACAGTTGTTAGTTAGGTAAATAGCTAATTTCTGAATATTGACGCCATCCAAGAAATCAGTTACAAGTCTCGCTCGAAAAAAGCGCAAATAGAATGACAAGTGGTTCTAAGACTTCTGTCACATACCTGCGAGCGTTAACTGTACGAGCGTCGCTACCCCACACCATTATCGACCTTCCCTCGTAGCCCACTGTTTCAACCACAGCACATTCAGCAAACCATTCACCGCGACGTCCTATACACACGTTGACGCCCATCGGGACCTTATAATAATTATAATTCTTGATTCATGAAAGAAGAGAACAGTCTTCCATTTTTCCGAAGTCCAATTTAAATATTCTTGTGCTTTCAGTCTCGCTCTTCTGTGAGTTGTGTTCAGTTCTGGGAATCTGGTCGAAATGCAGTTAGGCCCCTCTCTGCTAACCTTTTTCTTATAGTTCTTAGGTTCACACTTATATTTGTACCTCAAACAAGCGGTTACGGGCTATGGAAACCGTAGTGAAACGACTTCGAAAGGCTCTCGAGACGATGTAACGATCATCTTTCTCTCTCTGATGTACACCTTCTGCGACCTTGCCCTGACCTTCTCGTGTCGATACCGGTCTCTCTGTAACGTGGGATAGCATCTAGTATGGTAGTTCGTGGATATCCAAGCCCAGCGTCAGCAATTGCCACAGCCCTGGCTGCTCCAGCTATATCCAGTGGCATTTTTTGTCTGAATCGAATCAGTACAATAATAATATTATCATACAGACATACTAATATTATCATACAGATAAATAAAAATGGTATCACAACGGCTTAAAATAAATATAGTCTTCTCACAAAACGTGCAGCTAGAATGGCAAATTAAAACAAAAGTTGCCTATGATTGTTTTGTTTTTTCGCAGGAACACTCACTTAAGAAGGCACGCATTGCACTTCAAATGCCAGTTAACATTAATAAACAATATCGCATTTTAGATGGGTAGACCATTAATTGTGCCTCGGAGTGTATTACTGGTACTTCAAATCACTAATATATGGAACAATACAGTTTAAAATAACATAAATATCTAAGCTGTTCTAGTTATTTCCTTCTGTTACGTAGTTACGGGAGAGTAGTACGGGAAAACAACTTCACACATTTCAAAGATCGTCAAGATCGAAAAATATCAAATTGCGTGACAAATAACAGGAAAATTCCGTATTTATAAAGTTCCATGTCATGATTTTTTTTCAAGTACAATATATTTACAAATATTTCTACGAATTAGAGTAATAAATACGTTCGTGATACGAATGTTATATTATAATTTATGTAATAAAAATATACTTTGTACCTTCAAAATCAAAAAGGTCGTGCTAATGGGAAAGACGCTTTGTTACACGTATTTTTTAATACTACTTCTTTACAACCATAATGTAATTTTCTAATTCTAATTGGTTTTTGTAAGCTTTAAATTGATATAATGTTTAATTACAATATTATTTATATAAATTTACTGTTAGGTGGTCAATTAATAACTGTCCTGTCCTGTTTTTATTATTATAAAAAAGATTTATTGAAATATCATTTTCATACATTTAATTCACTTTGTTATTAGTTATAAAACGTTATTTATCAATGTATTTGATCAGTTTAATAAATTGAAAACAACATTCGAGTTAAAAAAATAAAAAGCTATATAATACGTAAAAACGAGTGTGCTTTAGACTACACGACTGAAGTAAAACTTCTTTAGCTCCATCTAACTTATGTCTCCCTCTCAACTTCCGTTCTCCTCGCCCGATCACACTTTTCGTAACGCTCGTCACGTATTCACCAGCTTACTCCCCAAGTCAAGCGTGCGTAAAGAAGTTTTACTTCCAAAACTACAAGTTTAATTGTGTCAACTGAAAAATAACAATGCACAGCGTAATATAATTAATTGTACGTCGTATGTAATAACAATTACAAATCTTAAACGTTGTGTTTGTCAAACAGACACACGCCTGTCGTTGTGGACTGTGGTATTTGAATGCAATATGATAAATTCGTCGTCGAATGGCCTTGTACATGTTATCGCCGGTTAAAAGTGAAGGCTGTCGACAAGGATGGTCGATCAGTTTTTATATAAAGATGTTTTATGATCTCCGTGAATCTCCGTGTCCCATTTACTCGGTTCGTCAAGATTCTTTCGTTTACATGTGCCATTGTGCTTCGTTACGCCACCCACCGCAACCTTGCCGTCAGAATTACATTTGCTTACTAAGTATTCGCATATATCTGTATTTATCTGCTTTAGTGGGTCATAATAATGATTAAATTAACGAAACAATACCATTGTAAGTCTTAGTAGATTTTAAATTAAATAATAATTTATATTTACTTTTATGCTTTAAATGTTTGTTGCCATTAAAATTGACGATTGAATTACGAAGGTAATTTCGTTCATTTAAACATTTGTAAATTCAACTGACCCACGAAAATTGACAATACAGTTTTCGTCTTTAGAATCGCTCCTAATATATAATATAGCTCGTTATAGTTGGAACGAACTACGGTCGAAGTTCACCCACCTGCTTAGTTGATGAAAATTATTTTATATTTATTTTATTATATTAGAAAAATAATAGTATACTTTAGTGCACATTTAAATAAAGAAAAAAATTAGCATTAGAAGCAAATATAGTCCTTAGTAGTAGTATAAAAAAACACGTGATTAATGGACGGCCCCTAAACAAATCTTATATCAAAATGAGCGCTGTTTTATTGCGAATACGATAATATGGGTTGCCTACTAAAAGTTTGGTTTGAATGGCGGTTGCCGAATATAATATAGCCTGGCTAGGAATTTTCCTGCCAACCTTTTCGCGATTTATCCTTAACATACCAAAGAATATAATTATCTAATTTTTATCCATTAAGCAAATGGGTGAAGATTACGTCTAGTTCAGATCTTTTAATAATCTTAATTTTTCTTTTTAATCCCTAATTGTAAATGTCAGATAGTAATTTTTTTATGTCTAAATTAATAATCAGCCAATTCTCGGTTGAGATTAAAGCGAGCTGGCCTAATTTATGCATAAACCTGCCGAAAAATTCGTGGATTAACGGACTTAAATTTTACCGTGAATTTTAAAAATTGAATTTCGTATAAAATCAAACGTAAATGGTATTTTTTATTTTAATTTTAAAGTACATTTTAAAATTAAACTAAGACGTAGCTATGAAGTTTTAATGAAAACGTATTACACTGTCCCGATTACTCCCAAAACGTTTGCGAATCGGTCCCGTGTATTCAACTATTCCAATCTCGAGCTATTTAAATTCCCCACTGAGTCATTTAATCTACCAACAAATTCAAGTCATAAAGACGACTTAATGCAAAACGACAGCGTTACCAGAATGATAATACTCTGTAGCCAGCTCACGTACGGTCTTGTCAACTTTCGCAATGCCACCTCGCGATGTTCAAATAGTGAGTAGTCTTGAAGGCTGAACAGTCGAGGTGACACTTGGTCAGCATTAAAATATATGCCGTTTTGTTGTGGATTTATACCAAAAACGGTTTTAAATATATCACCTCGCAAGAGACTGGTATGATCTTCGGAATTAATTTATAGATCAATGCAAAGTGCGTATATTAATCGTTTATATGACGTTATTCGTGCGATTGTACGTATCCGATGCTAACAAGGCGTCCAAGGCCAATAGAAAGTCTAAATATCAGTAAATCAAACTATTTCATATTTTGTAGAATTTAACACGTAGACGGAAGATATTCATTTTCGAAAGTATTAGCATACCTATATATATTTTTACTGCTGGATACCATGCTGAATTGTATTCTTAGAAGTAACGAATAATTTAAAATTAAGAATCTAATATAAAAGTTAATTCATGAAGGATATAGTGTGAAGCGTAATAAATTACTTTGTATTAAAGTTCTAACGTATGTAAATCTATAGCAACCGTTATAAGTTGTTAAACTTTCATGGTCACTATTAACACTTGATTATTCGGGATTTACCAAGAAAATTATTTTGAAACTACCGATATCGCCAACGTGTCGTCATATAGTATAGTAATCACATAAAATTAAACAAATTTCAGGCATACTCGTATTTAGGAGCAAATTAATGTAGTAAATAAAAATGTCTTGTCAGTGTCGTGTGCTGCTGTGTGGTTAAGGCAGAAAAGAATATAGCCACCCCCTCTCTTCCCGAGGGTGTCGTAAGAGGACTAAGAGATAACACAGTTCCACTACCACCTTGGAACTTAAAAAGCCGACCGATGGCGGAATGACCATCCAACTGCTGGCTTTGAAATACACAGGCCGAAGACGGGCAGCAACGTCTTCGGTGCGACAAAGCCAGGCCTGTGGTCACCAACCCGCATGCCCAGCGTGGTGACTATGGGCAAAACACATGAGTTCACGCTTTTTTTGTCACGAACTTGTGGAGGCCTATGTCCAGCAGTGGACTGCGATAGGCTAAAGTGTGTGTGTGTGTGTGTCACAGTGTCTGTGGTATAGGTAGAATAGGTCGTAAAGTATACCTCATATAGCTAGGTGGCAATTTTCTTTCTTTTTAAATTTCACGTGTTTGACACAGTTCGCAAGACAAGCAACGTCTGAACTGGTAAAGGTTACCTTTTACATTATTAACAAGAATATTGTTTTATTTATTCGTTGAAATTGATAAAATTTATTTTAAAGTAACTTGAAACAAACGCGTATTTACTTTAAATTGAAAGACTTGTTGTCTAAATGTTTTATACCGCCCAGCATTCACTCGAAACTATTCAGTCTTACAGTTTATTCTGCAAGTTTGAAACATAAGTCCGTTGTCTTAAAATTTCCTAACAAAAACGAACTATACATCTGCATTAAGTTTTCCTTTTAGAAATGAATGATTAATTACTTTAAATAAATACAATACAATTTCTAACCGACTTCCAAAAAAGGAGGAGGTTCTCAATTCGATTGTATTTTTTTTTTATCTATGTTAGATCAGAATTTTTCACTGGGTGGACCGATTTCGATGAATTTTGTTTTAATTGAAAGGTGTTGCTTGTCATGTGGTCCCATTTAAATGTAATTGAGATCTGACAAGTACTTTTAGAGTCATATCTAATAATGCGTATTTACTTGACTACTTTTTCGTCGACCTACGTTGTAATAAACCGCATAACTTTTCACTGGGTGTATCGATTTTGATGATTCTTACTTTAATCGAAAGCTAATACTTGTCATGTAGTCTTGTTTAAATTTGATCGAGATCTGATTACAACTTTTTGAGTAATCTTTGATGATAGCGCGTATTTACTTGACTATTGTTTCGTCTTATTACGTTTTATTACTTGTCGATGAAATTGAAGTGGGTTTTTTTCGTTTGCGAGCAAACATAATTATAAATATATAATACAATTAGTACAATTTTGTAATATATGTATGGTAAAAAAAATGGATATTGTACAATATATTATGTTGACAAGCGTTAATTCCGCCGATAAACTGTCACGCAGTTTGGCGGGTAAAGAAATTAATTGTAAAGTATTTGGTCCAAATAATAAAATTTATTATTATTATATTACTTTTATTCAATGTGTTATTTTCTAATTGTTACATTGTTAAATATATTTATTAAAAAAGACAAAAATATTTAAAAATATATAAATAGTAGTCCTCCAATGGCAAGTTGAGGCCTAGGCCACCGATAGTTAAGGCTCCAGGCTGAGGAACCTCCTCAAAATGCAGGCTGTTTCAAGCAACACTGCCTTTTGAATCCGACCATTGATCCATCCTTATTATTATTATGTATTATTATATAAAAATACTAGCTGTGCGGCACGGTTTCACACGTGTTAATTTGAGGGGAAAGTAGCCTATATAATTATATTAAGCTTTCCTAAGCAAATGGGCTATCCAACACAAAAAGAATTTTTCACGTCGAACCTGCAACAAACAAACAAACTTAAGCTTTATAATATTAGTATAAATATCGATGTACTACTTAAAATTTATAGGTATATCGGAGTTCAAAATGTTTTACTAATAGGTTACGTATAGGTACATTTCAATTTTAAAATAGATACAATTTCATTTTATGATAGGCTTATTTTCTTTCTTTATTTTAAAACATAATCCTTTTGTCGCATACTTGTTTTATATATGAATATTTACAATATCCATTTTAAAAATAAAACTTTTCATCCGTTAAAATAGCCAATAATTGGAATGGAGTTTATCCACTAAAGGTTTTGCACGTAATTCGAAAAGTTAACTACCAACAAAATTGTTTGATCTATTAAATTTCCTTCGAGGTAACTGCTCGTTACAGTGTAACAGAAATTAAGTTAGCATAGCAATTAAAATCAAACAAGATCGATGCCGCTCTTCAGTCCAAAGTTTTAGATTGAAAACTAAACCCTTCGCTCAACGAGAACAACTGTAAACTGCTGCGAGTTCGTCTTATTAACTCTGAAACGATGTTTACGTAAGGTTTGCCGTGTCGCACGATTTCTTTTACATTTGATCCTTGACCGATACCCGGTAATTACGGTAATCGCCGCTGATTATATAGTGGACGTCAACGATTAAACGTATATTTACATAACGCCTCAGTAGCAAATAGGAAAATGAAGCTATAATAATGACATCATTTTCTAAAGAATAATTATAATTACAATGAGCCAATAATAATAATAATATTTATTTCCAACGACCTTTCTCCGCATTGTATTTAATGTTATTATATTGCTTTAGTTTCGTAGAACTGAACTTATTTGTGGATATAAAACCTATTGCTAACGATATACGACATTTCTTTATAAGACGTCAAATTCCGTGTAATATAAATAAAATATCGTAGTCATACAAGTTGGATACACATAGCGTAGCCAGAATATTGTTTATTCATCCTTATTTATCGTTATCGCATATAGCTTCGAAATATTATCGGACGTAACTGGGCCATGATCGTAAACTAACGCTAGCTATGGAAGTTATTTTCCTCTTGTCAGTTTTCTGAATCTCTCAATTTCTATGGATAGTACGGTTCAGTGGCGCGACGTCCGATATCGGGATGGTTTATGGGCGATGCCATGCGTACGTGCCGGGGCTGGCGAATTCTTGGTTAGCTCGGTCGGCCCTAGATTAGTACACACGCCGGGCTATCCATTCTATTGGTTAGTTGGCTTGCTTTTATAAATGATCTTCACTGCGATATCTACACTCATTGTACATTATATTTGTAATGTAAGGTGATCTATTATAGTGTAATAACAGTTAAAATAATTGTAAGACTAATAATAACATTGTTCGGTGTACCTACAAAACAAATTTAATTTAATAGTTATTTGAATACATAACAATACAATAATATAAAATTTTATAAAAAAAGCAAAATATTACAGTAATTAAATATATAGAACAACTAGCCGACCCGTGACCACTTCGTTGGGCGTTAATTTTTTTTGTGATACAAATAATATACCTACTTATACTTAAGTTTTCATCTCGCTCACATATAACTGCCACCCCCTGTTCCAACCCCAAAAGGGGTTGATTTCTAAAAATACATTATTAGTACACCTCCAGCCCATCTATAGAGCATACATTTTGAATCTCAAGTCTCTTACTTCAAAAACATAGGACTTTCATACAAACTTCCAACCCCCGTTTTACCCTCTTAGGGGTGGAATTTCGTAAAACCCGTTCTTAGTGGATGTCTACTCCCTATAAGGAACCTACTTGCCAAATTTCAAGTTTGTAGGTGTTATAGTTACTGAGATTTCGTGATGAGTGAGTGACCTTTCGCTTTTATATATATAGATAGCCGTAAAAAAGCGTATCAACTGAGAGTTAATTTCTTAATGAATGTGATAAGTTCGTCTCGGCGCTGCACAGAGGAGTATTTACACTAAAAACCTGGCCAAAATTATTTTTTTTTAAATATCATGTGAATATAAAATAAATAAACACTTAGAGTAATTTTTAATATGTTTATTCGTTTAAAATATTAAAATGGTCATAATCATCATCATGATCATAATTTATAAAAAAGTGCTTAATTTTGAAACAAATTAGTCTAATTCATCGTCGTTTTTATCATCTTCATCGTTGTCAATTTTTTTCTTCTTAACTTGCAATGTATGTATGTATATTGTATCTATGTATGTTTGTTCGGGTGAAATCTTGCAACTCAATTTTGAAGCAGATATCTTCACCCAATTGAGCAGAAATTATTTTACTTTTAATTTATTACTAAATTCCTTCAAATGTCTGGTAAACAAAATGGCGGAAAAAAGCGGAACATTTTCTTTTGTTAATCCCTTTATGAAGGTCTCTACTTTATTTTATGTAACAGTTAACTACTCGGAAGTACCCGGAACACCTACAAAAACACTATTGTTTACTTAAATTTATCAAAAAAGTAGAGTATTTTTTATTTTTTTTATCAATAATTAAATAAAAAAGGATCAATGTGTCTACAGATTAAATGTAACATTATTATTAAAGAACATACTTTCACCTTCCATACAAAAATTTTTTTTACACAAATTGCATATTAAACATATTAAAACACCACGTGTAATTTGTGTCAAAATGCGAGCCTTAATAAAACACAGACGACGACCGACGGCGACGACTGAGTTCCGACTTCTTGTATGCCGTTCAGGGTAAACAAAAAAATGCGAAAGTAACGGGATATCAAAAACAATTTATCCAGCTACTAGAAAGAGATGGTTGCACTGAATTTTATAATACTTTGCATTTTTTACTTTTGGCCAGGCTTTTAGCGTAAATACTCCTCTGTGCGCTGGTGGTAGGACGGTGGCGCGTCAGCGGGACGCGTTATCACGGAGCGCACTTGGAGCGCGGGGGGCGGGTGGCAGCCACGCGCGCGCTACTGGACCGAGATACGTTCCCGACCGCCTAGCGGAGTGGCGACGGCCGACGTCAGTTTAAACCGGAGCGACGCTCAGGCCGAGCGCCTCGCACCGTCACGCGCGGCTCGGTCTCGCGAACCTACCCTTGCATGTACGATTTTCTATCCTCGACAAACGCAACTCAACCATCGAGTCGGTAGTTGGTACCGTTTCGACTATCGACTTTTTGGGCCCTTCGTAAAAAAGTTTATCGACCCTTGCCGCTATAACAACCCTTATTCTCTTCATTCATTCTGTCGCTCCCTCTAATTATGGACTCCCCTTAAACTTTGTCGAAAAATCCGAACGCTCTCAATTTTACTGCTTTATTATTATTACGGTCGTCTCTTGCGGCTGTGATTTGGACAAAATTTTCCTTTAACGTTTTAGACATTGTAGTTTTCTATTTAAGTAATCGTAACCTTGATATTGGAAATTGAGAACTTCGTGGTATCGAGTTGCGATAGATTTACGTTATCCGTAATCCAGGTCAATAAGGGACCGCTGAACCATGACACTGCGTTGACATTGACACGCTGAGTGATCGGTGAATGTGTGTGGACTGGCAGTGAGTGACCACGAGCGGTGCATGGGCGCGTGAGTGCACCGCCGCAGCGGATGTGCACGCCGCTGCCGCCGTGGTGGTTCTTGCCGGCTGGAATGCCAGCTGCTCTTGACCTAACTAGGTACCTTTAATAATTATTGAATCTTGTTGATACTCTTTTGCAAATAAAACTCCTAATGAGCTAAAAGTTTATAAACACGTGTTACATACAGTGATGACCTAGATCAAGCGTAGCTAGTGCATCTATAACATACATAGATGAGCAATGTACAGGAATTAATAAACATCGATGTATATTTTGCTTTAAACCTTGCATAAACGACAAGCGATAAACGGAAATATTACCAATTATTTAGAAATCCCCGACACGTGCTATTTCTGTATACGTACTGATCAATTGTGAGTTCCCGGCTAATGTGTTTGCTATGTAAATTCATCGAGTAAATGTAAATAAAACTACTTTGTGCAAGATCGGCCTTAAATCATTTAATTTGATAAATATTGATCTCCCCAATACAAAGATGTTCATTAATATTACAAAATGTTTAGTTGTGAATACTTAAACATATAATTTTATTAGTACCTGGGTGACCGAGCTTAGCTCGGTATTTTTAGTAAATTGTGTTTTTGGAAATCGTATTTAAATACCAATTACATATTGATAAAAATGAATAATATTTTTAGATCTTACTGACATAATAAAAAAATTGCCCTTGTTATTGATTTGAACCGGGGTCTTCTTGGTCGGTCCCGACCGTCCGATTTCCCACCTCAGCTATTACAACTTTATAGACAATTGCGAAATTTACCTTCGTATTCTAATGATATTGTAGCTATTTGTCATTGCCTAAAACAGGGATAAAACGACATTTTCTAAAAATGAATCCTAGCTAGATCGATTTATCGCCCCCGAAATCCTCTGCATACTCATGATTCATGAATCATGAAAATCGTTGGAGCCGTTTCCGAGATTCAGATTATACGAGTATATATGTACAAGAATTACTTGTTTAATTATCTAAAGGTATTAGATGATGTCTTCGTATTTACGTCATTGTATTAAGTATTATTCAAGATGACTTCCTAATTTATAATTTTTGCCATATTTATCTATATCTATATATATAAAAGAGATATCCACCCATTGACTCATCACGATATCTCTGGAACCATAAGGCTTAGAGACTTGAATTTTGGTAGGAATACTCCTTTCGCCGATTAGAGGTCAGCTAAGAAGTAAGAACGGATTTTACGAAATTCTACCCATAAGAAGGGGTTACGGGGGTTAATAATATATATGGCAAAACAACTTTTGCGGAGTCAGCTAGTATTAAAATAAAAAAAAACGGCCAAGTGCGAGTCGGACTCGCGCACGAAGGGTTCCGTACCATTGGCTAGGTAAACACCAGTAGGTACATTGATTTTAATAGCGGGCAAAAATCGGCAAAAAAGTCATTTTCGTTGTATGGACCCCCCAAATATTTTTTATTTTAATTTTATTATTTATTATTAAAGTAAATACACAATTAAGTATTTTGTGAATATTTCAAGTGCCTACCTCTTACCATTTATTTATATCGAGCAAAAATAGGCAATAAATCGCGTTTGTTGTATGAGAGCCCCCTTAAATATTTATTTTATTTTGTTTTTAGTATTAGTTTGTTATTATAGCGGCAACAGAAATACATAATTTGTGAAAATTTCAACTCTCTAGCTATCGCCGTTCTTGAGATACAGCCTGGTGACAGACGGACGGACGGACGGACGGACGGACAGCGAAGTCTTAGTAATAGGGTTCCGTTTTTACCCTTTGGGTACGGAACCCTAATAAATGTAAAACATAATTATATTAAATATATTACTTCTGTAGCAGTAGATGCGTCAGTAAAATCAAGATGTTGTCCTTAATATCCAAAGCAGAGTTAATGTTACTAATTGTTAAAACTATAAAATATTAATAGGCACTATAATGTATTAAGAAAACTACGTCGATCGCCATTTAATGCTTGTTATTTTTTTACAATTATAACAAAAGAAAATGCAATGGTTTTCTTCAAATGGAGGCTACTTTAATAAATATACATTTTAAAACAAAATGGACAATGTTATTTTGTAGTAACTAGGTCAAATGTTTTAGGTTTCTGTTTCATGGAAGTAAAAACGATTAATACAAATGTTTTCTGCAAAAAAAGTGTTGATAAATTATTTGTACTAATCTCTAAAGCTTTAACATCAGGTACGTCTCATTAAATGAAATGGTAATCGTAAACGTTTTATCTGTGTCATTAATATGTACTAACAAATCCTACGAATATCTAAATATTAGCTGTCTTGATTTATTCAAGAGTAGGTATCGTATTATCTCAAATTGTTTAAACTCTTTTCGACCATTAGATTTTGTCTGATCTGATTAACCACAAAACCAGTGAGAAATTTTTGATGACTGTTGTTAAATTTTAAGTCACTAGATAATAAAAAAATAAGTGTCTCGTGAAGTTATAAAAGCTCCAAAAATTATACTTACTCTTTTATCTTAAAAAATTATCATTTTCAAAATTTTTCAATATCTAATTCGGTATACTTATTATCTAGAAGCGAAATTACCGAAGTAATTCTGATTGAGACCTTGTCTAGACAAAAGACGGACTGTAAAATCTATATATATATATATATATGTATATATATATATATATATATATATATATATATATACAGTAGAATCCGTTTATTATGACTCCGCCTATATTGACCAACCGGTTATTATGACGTAAATACACTACGAAGTTTGGTTTTCATGTAAAATTCTGTACAAAAAAGTCGGATATAATGACTTCCCTTACAGTGACATATCGCTTATTATGACCCATTTTTAAGAAATGATGTCCGGTTATAATGACCGGCATGATTCTTTACACCTCCATTGATTCCTGACGACGTTCGACTTGCTGAACGCGTCGCCAAGTGCAAGCCACGTGTGGCTCGTTTTTGTTTTGAGTCTCAGTTGGGTCCATAGAGTAACTTATTGGTCTTCTCAGTCATTTCTCAATGAGTAATTGACGCTTGAAGGTCACGCATTGTTTTTCGTTTGTCGTTTGTGTTTTTCATTGTACATACTGTGAAAAAAATGTCATCTCATCGCCGTAACGCATTTACGATTGAGGAGAAAGGTGCAATAATATGCAGATTAGAAAATGGAGAATCAAACTTTTTTGTGCATATTTAGACAGTCGATCTGAAGAAGTAAACTCCAGTCGTGCGTCGGAGCTGACACACGTTTTTTTTTCACAAAACGCTTTGTATGACGTCCGCTTATTATGACGTCTTTGTCAATTCCTTTCGATGTCATTATAAACGGATTCAACTGTATATATAAAAAATTCTCTTTTTTGTTATCGTTAGATATTGTCAAGATTTGTATAGACGAAAATTTTATAAAATCAAATATTTACGAGAAAAGAAAATGGCAGGGTAAAGTTCGACGGGTGCAGCTAGTTTCATTATAATTTACCGTAATAAACGTTTTAACATCAAGTATTACATTCC
Source organism: Melitaea athalia (assembly GCA_905220545.2). Classification (NCBI taxonomy): domain Eukaryota; kingdom Metazoa; phylum Arthropoda; class Insecta; order Lepidoptera; family Nymphalidae; genus Melitaea; species Melitaea athalia. Next base: position 11,985,863 of record HG992193.1, read on the forward strand.
AAACGGATTCTCGTTTAAATCTAAAGTAGCGGTGGCTATATTAGAATATTTAAAGACGAGCTGCTGTGCCTGGGGCTTCGTGAGGACGATGAATATGTAGATAAAGTCTTTTGAGTATCCTCTTAGGAATCTTTACATTTTCCAGTATGAAAGATAGCGTATGTATGTCGTAGCCCGACGTAAATCGACTATAAACTTATATTATTTTTACCCATAGATAAGTTTCATTAATTATTAAAAACTCAGTTTTTGTATTTTTATATATTGGTATCCAACTTATTATTTATTTGTTTTATAATCGTTTTTTTTAAATCTATACTAATATAATAAAGCTGAAGAGTTTGTTTGTTTGTTTGTTTGATTGTTTGTTTGTTTATTTGTTTGTTTGTTTGAACGCGCTAATCTCAGGATCTACTGGTCCGATTTGAAAAATTCTTTCAGTGTTAGATAGCCCATTTATCGAGGAAGGCTATAGGCCAGTGGTCGGCAACGCGTGCGGCCCGCGGAGGTCTTACTTGCGGCCCGCGAATGTTTGTAAATAAGTTATATATCAAAATAAATGCATGAACGAACCGCGATCGCGTAACACGTAGAATTAAAACGAAACTGGCTGATATAATTATGATGTGACATTTTTCATTCAGCGGCAGATTTGGTGAGTTTGAAAAGTTTCAAGCAAAGAAGATTTTTGCAAACCCTTTTTCCTGTGATATTCAGGAAGTACCGAGTCATTTACAAATGAACGTGATTACATTGCAGATCAATCACAACATGCGTGTCTAGAAAGACCTGTGTAAACAATCCAAATAGATTTTGTTACATTTGTGGCAAATAATATACATTCAAAAAATTCTGTTTAAATGTGACAGACTTCGTTAAAAATGCTTACATGGAGTACTATCAACGGCCATTGGAAACAAACAACAAGCACTGGATACCCAATATAGTGTGTAAAAAGTGTGAAATTTTTTTCTGAATAAAGTTTGAACGTGGTTTGAACAAAATTTCACAGAGCTTAATGTTTGCATATTTCATGTTTTATTGTTAAAAATTTTCGGCATTGAGGCAGAAATAATAGTAATTATTAACATATTCCTTGTGCATAGCGTTTTTAGAAACCAATAAGAAAAAAATATCAAAAAATCTTGTGCAGTAAGGTCCGGCAAATTCGTGAATTGCAGTGGCCTAATACTTTTGCACACTGTTGAAAGTCATTTACCGTTGTACAATATTATATTTTATATAATTATTAACGTTATAATCTTTATTATGGTCCTCTCAAGCAACTCGAACAAAGAACAAGTGAAAGAAAAAATATTTTGTCAGTTATATGGAAAAAACAGGGTGGCCCAAAACTTTTACACGCCACTGTATATCCAGATCGTTTCCAAAATTGAGTGCTGATAATTTAAAAGCTGGAACTTTCGAAGGACCACAAATTAAAAAATTAATAAACGATGTAAATTTTACTGAAAGTAAGACAACTGCCGAAAAAATACCTGGAATTAGTTTTTTTGGCTTGTAAAAAACTTTTCGGGAAATAAGAAGTCCGTCGACTTTCCTGACCACGTCAAGCAGTTACCATTATACGTTCAGCACCTTGGATACAACATGAGCATTAAGATGCATTTCATTTATAGCCACCTTGATCGATTTTCTGTAAATCTTGGACATTTAAGCGAGAAGCAGTGAGAACGCTTTCATCAGGATATTCGCTTAATGGAGGAGCGCTACCAGGGCTATTAGAGTGAAAGTATGATGGCTGACTACTGTTGGATTATCCAGAATAGTAGTAAAACTCCAACTTATTCAAGAAAGTTACATAAAAGAAAATGTTGTTTAAATAAATTGTTATATGACGGGAAACCATGTTTTTTGACAAAAATAGCTAGCCTTCACATCTCAAAATGTAGAGCCGCTAGCAAAAATCTGAGTACAAATTTAGAATTAGGGTAGAAAATGCAGCTAGATCCATAAAAAAAATCCATACAACAAAAATGCTGTTGTGCTGTATAATGTAAGTATTACGTGTACGTATTAAATTCCATGTTTTAAAAATTTTAATAGCATTTTCATTTTTTCTATGGGATATGACCAATTATATTGTAGGTATCAGGTAGAGTCTAGGGTTTAAATCATAAGTGCGGCCCGCCTTTAGTTTATTTGGCCACCTCGTGGCCCTTGCCTACCAAAAGGTTGCCGACCACTGCTATAGGCTATATAATTATCATCACGTTAAGACCAATAGGAGTGGAGTCCACGCCGACGAAGTCGCGCGCAGAAGCTAGTTATTAATAAAACTAATTAAAACTATTTCGTTGCCGGTACTCGTTGCGGCTGAGGTAATTGTTATGACATAATCATTCAGCTGTTTGTTTTTGGTACTGTTAAATATTTATTCGATGCGGAATGTTGTGTAACTAAAACAATCAATGACACTGCAATTTGTTTACTTATCAGGCTTACATAAAAAATTTGGTCTGAAACAAACTTTAAAATACCACTTTATGTTTGGATATTAAAACGTTAGTGATTTCGTTTCATTTAAAGATAAAGATTAAGTATTTAAAGCATGTAGTATATAGAATGAAATTTGACTATCTTGACTTTATCTTTCAGAACTTTATATCTTTTCATCGCGATCATAATCCAATATGCTAAATCTTGCCTACTCCTGTTTTATTGGGATTAAGATGAACTAACCCTTCAATAGAACCGAATATATCAGAGCCCATTAAAACAGTCTTAGGAGTGTAAATTTTCCCACCAAACTTGAAACAGTTTTACTACAGTGTAACTATAAGCTATACATGTAAGTAATTATATACTATACCCAGAATTGGGATGGAATCGACTCCACAACCCCCGTATTATAATATAATTAATAAAATAGGGTTTTCGCAGACTACGCAAACGGACAGTGATGGAAGTACCTGTGCTGACGAGTGGCAGTTCTCCTATTCATAATAATCCACTTTACGTGATTCACCTAGTTTGTGTTATTAGCACAATAAAAACTAAACAAGACTGTCAAATTCATAATGTCTTTATTACGGAACTTATTACAGTTTTCTCGTCATTGGTGTCTTTTATTTCGGTCTCGAACATAACGCTATTTATAATAAAGAAATATTATAAAATATTATGTGAAGAAACCGTTTCTACCAGTGTAAAACGTCTTTTTGAATGTGTTGTAAGTTTTATGAAATTTATGTTAATAATAAAGAAACTTCCAATTATGATTTGAACTTTGAAAAATTATAATATTATACGAGTACATACTTGATTTGGACTACTTACTTTTTATAAAATCAATTTCTTAAAGATCGAAAGACTTGACATAACTTTCAATATCCTTAAATAGTAAATAATGTAAATAAAATTTTTGAATAAATTGCATAGTATTATAATCATCTCATAACAAATGTGAAATTCAAAACTCACAATCCTATCATTATTATTTTTTATACATTTTTAAATAATACAGTAATATTAAATATGTACAATACATTCCTAAAAACTTAATCAAGTTGCCAAGTTTATTTTAAGACCGTAGTTTATTTTTTATTTGTACAATCTTCCCATATATCAAAAAACTGCACACAAACCTTAGCATAAGAGAGTAGAGACCTTAAGAATTACGTGATATAAGTACTAAAGAGTTTGAAATAAATCAAAGTTCAGACGTTTGTTGATGTTGATGAACTTAGTTAAAGTAATAAGAGTAAATGCACATACACCTACATATATCTTTCTTTGGACGTATTATTGTAAAAAGCAGTTGTTGTAAAAACTTATTACCAATTCTCAAACAGCTTTGTTACTGGATATATTTTTAAATTGCAGGGTAATTACCCTGCAATTTAAAAATATATCCAACACTAATTGCACTAAAAATTATTGTTTGAACAAACGAGTTTTTAAATGGCTAAGTAATTTCAGCCATAATTGATTGGCTAGATTCGCTATCCAATAATGACTCTATCGACTAAAGATTCTCTTTTGTTCCATAGTATCTTTTCAATCGGTATTTAAGGTCTGACTGGAGTATCATTTATAATTTATATTACTATAATCTACATCTTTCTATCTATAGAAATTATATGGAATCAGCGAAATGTATGAAAACAAATAACATATGAACGACTACACTAAATTAGATCGATCTTTTTTTTAAACGAACACAGGACAAGGTTTGTATTTAAAAAAAAAATCGAAATAGGTACCTACTCATGAAAACAAAAAGCTATACGAAGTTCACCATTTTTTAATTTATAAATTAAAGAGATTATAAGTTTGAAATAGATATTTATGTAGATATATAAAAGTGACATGACGCAATTTTTTTGGTAATCAGTCTTGTCATACAAAACTACCTAACATACTCTTTAAAAGTGCTAAAGTTTTCCAAAGACAAAAGTAAATAATATTAGTCCACTAAACTCTCCGGGTATTTTATCAACGACTAGCTTCTGCGCGCGACTTCGTCGGCGTGGACTCCGCTCCTATTGGTCTTAGCGTGATGATATATAGCCTATAGCCTTCCTCGATAAATGGGCTATCTAACACTGAAAGAATTTTTCAAATCGGTCCAGTAGATCCTGAGATTAGCGCGTTCAAACAAACAAACAAACAAACAAACAAACAATCAAACAAACTCTTCAGCTTTATTATATTAGTATAGATGTTCATAGATAGCGATAGCAATAGTTCGAAACAAACACGTGTGATGTATCCAGAGGGAAACCAAGTTATTTTCGAAACTACGTTTTCCCTTTGAACAAAGCCAAGACATTGTTTCAAGGCAGAACCTCGGCCAACTGAAGTATCCTAGATTCACAATGCAATTGCAATTACATTTAATGAAATAAACACGTAATTAAGCGTGATATTGTGTTGAAACATTGTCCTTTACTATTGATAAACAACAATATTTAGTCCTTTAATAAAGATTAGACGTGATTTTTTTTTAAATTAATTAACGGAAATGAATAATTCTTATAAATTAATAAGTCGTACTAAATTATAAATATAATTAACTTAATTTAGACAGAACCTCTTCCGTTGCCACTCAAATAACTAGTACAACTCGTGTCAAAAAAAATCTGATACCATAATTATTAAATTCATATTTTCATAATTATTAAAATTTAATAATTATGAAATTTTGGTACATAAGTCGTCTTCATCATTTTGGTCGCTGTACCTACTGATCTTGTATACGTTGTTTACTATGAGTATTCCACATTATGTTATGTATATTTTTGTTAACTTCTATTGTTCACCTTTCATATCGACAACTCGAGTCGCGTGACGTTAATTAACACGCAATATTTTATCACTAAAATTTTCGAAATCAGCGTTACCCTAATTATTTTTAATAGATTAAGGTAAAATGAAAAGTTAAAGTTCAACCAAACGTCTATCGACTAGTAGGTATTGTGCACATTATACATTAATTAATTATTATGCAAAGTACATACGTAAATCTATACTAATATATAAAGCTGAAGAGAGTAAATTGTGTTTTTGGAAATCGTATTTAAATACCAATTACATATTGATAAAAATGAATAATATTTTTAGATCTTACTGACATAATAAAAAAATTGCCCTTGTTATTGATTTGAACCGGGGTCTTCTTGGTCGGTCCCGACCGTCCGATTTCCCACCTCAGCTATTACAACTTTATAGACAATTGCGAAATTTACCTTCGTATTCTAATGATATTGTAGCTATTTGTCATTGCCTAAAACAGGGATAAAACGACATTTTCTAAAAATGAATCCTAGCTAGATCGATTTATCGCCCCCGAAATCCTCTGCATACTCATGATTCATGAATCATGAAAATCGTTGGAGCCGTTTCCGAGATTCAGATTATACGAGTATATATGTACAAGAATTACTTGTTTAATTATCTAAAGCTGCGGTCGGCAACGTGCGGCCCGCGGGCCGCACGTTTAAACTACGTATAAACATAATGTAGTATATACGTGTACGAATTAAATTCCGTATGTTATATAATGACCAATTATACATTTATCAGGTAGAATCTAGGGTTAATATCATAAGTGCGCCCGCCTTTAGTTTATTTTACCATCTTGTGGATCTTGCCTGCCAAAAGGTTGCCGACCGCTGATCTAAAGGTATTAGATGATGTCTTCGTATTTACGTCATTGTATTAAGTATTATTCAAGATGACTTCCTAATTTATAATTTTTGCCATATTTATCTATATCTATATATATAAAAGAGATATCCACCCATTGACTCATCACGATATCTCTGGAACCATAAGGCTTAGAGACTTGAATTTTGGTAGGAATACTCCTTTCGCCGATTAGAGGTCAGCTAAGAAGTAAGAACGGATTTTACGAAATTCTACCCATAAGAAGGGGTTACGGGGGTTAATAATATATATGGCAAAACAACTTTTGCGGAGTCAGCTAGTATTAAAATAAAAAAAAACGGCCAAGTGCGAGTCGGACTCGCGCACGAAGGGTTCCGTACCATTGGCTAGGTAAACACCAGTAGGTACATTGATTTTAATAGCGGGCAAAAATCGGCAAAAAAGTCATTTTCGTTGTATGGACCCCCCAAATATTTTTTATTTTAATTTTATTATTTATTATTAAAGTAAATACACAATTAAGTATTTTGTGAATATTTCAAGTGCCTACCTCTTACCATTTATTTATATCGAGCAAAAATAGGCAATAAATCGCGTTTGTTGTATGAGAGCCCCCTTAAATATTTATTTTATTTTGTTTTTAGTATCGACAACTCGAGTCGCGTGACGTTAATTAACACGCAATATTTTATCACTAAAATTTTCGAACTCAGCGTTACCCTAATTATTTTTAATAGATTAAGGTAAAATGAAAAGTTAAAGTTCAACCAAACGTCTATCGACTAGTAGGTATTGTGCACATTATACATTAATTAATTATTATGCAAAGTACATACGTAAATCTATACTAATATATAAAGCTGAAGAGTTTGTTTGTTTGGTTGTTTGTTTGTTTGTTTGTTTGTTTGAACGCGGTAATCTCTGGAACTACTGGGCCGATTTGAAAAATTCTTTCAGTGTTAGATAGCCCATTTATCGAGGAAGGCTATAGGCTATGTATCATCACGCTAAGACCAATAGGAGCGCAGTAAACGCCGACGAAGTCGCGCGCAGAAGCTAGTACTTTCTATAAAATATATATTATATTAATTGTATTTTTACATAATAAAGAAACATAAAGTTCCTTATATTTGCATCGTAAAATATTGCAACAATAACTTTATACTGAAAATTAAATTTGATTTTTTTTCTATTATTGTCTACAAATCAAACGTAATAAATACATCTATTATCTACAGAGTACAGACACAATGGAAGTAGTTACAATTGAAATGCTAATCGTCATTATCAAGATACTAAGATCAATGTATGGTGTCTATATGATCGGTATAATTGTCAAACGATGAAGTCACTATTCAAATGCAAGTAGTCATGTAATATTCTGGACGTTTTTAGTCGACGCTACCTCCCACGTCGTTCTACGTACTAAGGTCGCAACTGAGTCTGACGTGCTGATCCTTATATAGGTAAATAAAAAACTGTTTCGTTCTCATTTTAAATATTTTTTTCTTGTTAACTGAGTTTGGAAATAGAATAACTGTTTTTTATCGAAGGAAATTAGTTCTCATGTAGAGATTTTAATATGGAATATAACATATACGGTGTTTTAATAAATCATATAATATTTCAATACCAAATTTATTTTTAAAATATCTTGCTTTCGGCGATATTACAAAATTAATCCTGGGGGGGATTGGGGATAGGGTCGGCAACGCGCTTGCGATGCTTCTGGTGTTGCAGGCGTCTATAGGCTACGGTCTTACCAGCAGGTGAGCCGTACGCTTGTTTGCCAACCTAGTTACATAAAAAAAAAAAAAAAAAAAAAAAAAAAAAAAAAAAAAAAAAAAAAAAAAAAAAAAAAAAAAAAAAAATTAATAACAATTTTGACATAGTTTTACTGTTGTTCAAAAATAATAGTTTAATGTTTGGTACTAAAGTTTTAAACCTATAAGTAAATCCCAAGAGCCTGCAAACGATAAGGTAAAACATACAGATCTAACACTAAACAAAGTTATCTACTACTTCAATGTTATCTTTGCCCGGACTATAATTTATCTATTGTCATTCTAACTTAATCCTCACGAGAGTCGTCAAATTCTTCGCAACGGTTTAAGTTAGTGTCCCTTTCGGAAATACGTATAATATTTGATAGTATTATTGAAAGAAAGATACAAAGTTACGTAAATGAATATAAAGCTACTAAGTTACAATCTTGCTTCAAATTAAGTACCTACTTGAAGGATACCAGAAAGTTAAAGATAAGTTAACATTATTTTAAATTTAGCATTAGTCTTGTTTTTAACCAACTTCCAAAAAAGGAGGAGGTCCTCAGACCTTTTGACTGGGTGGACCGATTTCGATGATTTTTTTTAATCGAAAGATGTTGTGTCGTGTAGTCCCAGTTAAAAACTGAGATCCGACAAGTACTTTTCGAGTTATATCTAATAATGCGTAATTACTTGACTATTTTTTCGTCGGCCTACGTTGTATTATACCACATAACTTTTCACTGGGTTTACCGATTGGTCTTATTTAAATTTGATCGAGATCTGATTACTACTTTTTGAGTAATCTTTAATAACGCGTATTTATAAGATATAGGTACTTGTCATATATAATAAACACATACTTGTTTATAATATGTTCAATTCTATTAACTTCACTAGTACCAAGAAGGTTATGTTTATGTCGAAATCAGCTTCAAACGCACCATCTGTCTATCATCGAACGTTGAACATTTTCTAAACTGTGCATCCATTAAGGGCGACGTACGGTCGTACCTATGAATCGACGTCCGCAGGGCGCTGTCCCATTTCCTCGAATCAACATTTTATCTGAGACAGAGTTCAGTGCACGGCTGTGAGCTGTGAGTGCCAGAGGGTTCGGAACGAGGCCGTCAATGTCCACGCCTGAGCACTTTGCTGCACTCGCGTTCTGATGTAAAGTCGAAACCGACGATAACCAACCTCATAGAATGTTATTAACGCGACACTACACATTATATTAAATGTCTAAATATAGCTTGTATGTTGAAACTACTTTTAACATTAAACGTACTTGAATAATTTACTCATTACTATGTGAGGTTAATGGAATGGTATCAGTTTTGAAAATGTCTTTATATATGAACAATTTTACATTTTCTAGACTATATTTTTTTTTTTGTGTTTTTATTATTTAAAAATTATTACAATCGGCTACTCAAAAACATCAATATTAAATAACTATAAGAATTGCCTGAAATAAACGGGATGGCTTATTTGGTCCTTCGTTTTGATTAAATGCACTTTAAATAAAATAAATGCAAGTAGTGTTATAAATCTATACTAATATAATAAAGCTGAAGAGTTTGTATGTTTGATTGTTTGTTTGTTTGTTTGTTTGAACGCGCTAATCTCAGGATCTACTGGTCCGATTTGAAAAATTCTTTCAGTGTTAGATATCTAGCCCATTTATCGAGGAAGGCTATAGGCTATATATCATCACGCCAAAACCAATAGGAGCGTAGCACAAATGAAGAATGTTTCAAAATCGGGGTTTTTTTTTCCTTTCGAGAGCTTCCTAGAGAATTGGTCCTATTCCACGGGGACGAAGTCGCGCGCAGAAGCTAGTAAAATATAAAACTTCCTACATATCAAAAGTTTACATAATTATAACCAACACTAGTGACCGTTGGCTGGTGAATTCTCAGACTATTGTTTGTATACAAAAAAAAAAGGATTCCAAGAACTGTATAAAACCTTCATATTCAATGGAAGGATAAATATAATGAACAGGCAGAAGTAATAGTTAAATATAAATAAATATATTATTATTGCGGTCTACTTAAAACCACTTCGAAACCTTAAATCCGTTTACTTTATTTGTACTACTTTATAACCTACCTATATTTCTGAAAAGTGCGTGCCTAATGAAAGAATACGCTTGCCATAATAGCGTCAATGAATACTCGTATTAATTATTATATTGTATAAAACTTCTCAGTAAATAACATTGATAGAAAATATTACGTCGTAACATTAATGTTTATTTAAGAAATAATAATAAACGATAATTACCACTAAATGGAAGTTTACAATAATTACGTAAGAAACATAAAAATAGCCACCGGCGATAAGATCAGAGATCTTTTTAGAGGTTGTGGGAAGTGAAATTAAAAAAAAATATATCGGGCAGAATCAACGCTGTGTATTCGTAAGGCTGTAGGCGGTAGTCGGTAGTTCATTAGCGGCTTCCGCGTTCGTCAGCCAGCCCGTCAGCAAGGCACACGCCGCCAAGGTTATGCGAACCTCTTTGTCTCTATTTCGTTGTGGCCGCGAGTTAAGCACGAGTCGGTCTCGCGTGACTGGGATTCCCCAAATACCGTTCGTACTTAAACCATGGTATGATAGATAGCTAGTATTCCGAGTATGCGAAGAGTTCTATTTACTCTTTGCCTTATTAGTCGGCTTAATAATATTTTTTTAAATAATTATTGCATTCGTTTTGCAATTTTAAAATGATCGTAGAAAAATTCTACTAGTAGACTATATGTATATTCGAACAGAACCCTATCTAAGTAACTGAGGTTGTTCACATGCAACCCGCCTCAGTTTTTGTTATCAAAACCGACACCTGTTTTTTGTGTTAATAACCATGAAGTTTAGTCAATCGTTGAAACAAATTATATTCTACATCAAACCTAATTATTATAAGCGTGATCGTTTATTTTATTGCCTAACGTTTCTTTGAAAAATATAATATTTCCTAAAACGTAATAACAAAATCACAGTGGATCAAGTTAGTGTTTTATTGCATGACATTAATTTGTAGTTTATTTTAAAAGGTCTTATTACTATTGTGCATTTCTTTAGAGTCGAAGACGTGTGATATTGCTACAATACGTGACGCGACTGTGGCAGAGCACCTGTGCTCAAAGGAATATTCCTTGCGATATATTTGACTATTGATAACATCAAACGATACAATGCGAAAACGAATAGACGAATGCAATTGACGTAGCTCCCGGGCATTGAATACTTAGTAACTTGCAAGGATATAAGTGAATGGATCAAAAGTTTCTTAAAGTTCTTTATTATGCATTCTACTTTTTTATATTTGTATATTGTATACTACTTTTTATACTGTAAATAAAAACACAGGATTAAAATTGCTATTTTACTTATTCTCGTTGTTTTTTTTTTCATGATTTACTTTAGTTTTTATTACGTTACTGTTACTAATAAATATATTTCATTCGAAATACCAATAATATAATGGGTCTATTTTTTTATAGAAATTGATCGGCAAACAAGCGTAGGGCTCGCCTAATGGTAAACGATTACGGCAGCTTATAGACGCCTGCAACACCAGCAGCATTCCAAGCGCGTTGCCAATCCTATCCTCTCCCACCTCAGGAGTTATGGTCACCTTACTCACCACAGGAACACAACACTGTTTGAAAGCAGTATTATTTAGCCGTGGTCTTCTATAAGGTCAAGGTACTTTCACAGTTGGGTTGCTCCAGATTATAATTGCAGCTGTGCCTACCTCTGTTAACTAGGGTATACATGTAGCTTCCAATGGGATGAATGTATCCACTGTACCGAATTCCTTAGCTAGCCTTTCTTACATAATAACATTATATCCGATGTACACTATTGTATAGAGATAGTTTCTGTATAGAGTAGCATAATATTGAACAATGTGTTTGATTAGCTAGTAGTAGTATTATTAGTTTAAAGGCCTCGTTCACTTTTGTAAGCCAGGCTTTAAAACTAGCATATTTTTCTACTTTTTTATCTACTTATTTGGCTGTTTTTTTTTTATTTGGGGTGTTAATTTCTTTCATTAAATCTTTTTTATTTTTCGTTTGGTAAGATGTTGCTATTCCACTATAGATCACATCCACTCTTTAGAACTGATTATAGAGAAATATCAAGAATTTCAACGTTCACTCTACATAGGATTTGTTGACTATCAGAAAGCTTTTGATACAATACTACACCCCGCAATATGGAAAGCCTTACAATCACAAAAAGTGGAGAAAAAGTATATACAAGTCTTGAAATACTTATATGAACACAACACTAGTAGAGTAAAACTGGAGAGCACAGGTCCACCCATCCGTATCAAAAGAGGAGTAAGACAAGGCGACCCCCTATCACCTCGAATATTTATTGCAGTACTAGAATCGATTATCGGAAAATTAAATTGGAAAAAAACTGGAATATGTATAAAAGGTAAATATATCAGCCACCTGAGGTTTGCCGATGATATTGTTCTACTATCAGAAAATAGCACCGAGCTGGAGTCAATGTTAGTAACATTACAACAAGCAAGCAGTGAAGTAGGACTAGAAATGAACCTGTGCAAAACAAAACTCTTGACAAATGCCGCACAAAACTCTATATGTCTAGACAACACACCGGTCGAGTACGTTGAGAGCTATATATATCTAGGGAAACATATATCCTTTCAAAAACTAAACAATGATATAGAGGTAGATAGAAGAATAACAACGACATGGAAAAAGTTTTGGAGCCTTAAGGAAATCTTAAAAAGTCAGATGCCTATTAAAATTAAAAGAAAGGTCATGGACACCTGTCTGTTACCAACGCTAACCTACGGCTGTCAGACCTGGAAGTTTACCGCAAGGGTAAAAAATAAAGTCAGGTCCTGCCAACGCAGCATGGAGAGAAGTATCACAAAAATTAAAAAATATCAAAAAATTCGTCACACTATAATCAGACAAAAAACAGGGGTAACAGATGCTCTCACCTACGCTCTAAAGTTAAAATGGAGATGGGCAGGCCACTTAGCGAGAATGAGCGATGATCGCTGGACAATCCGCACGACGTCATGGCCAGGCCCAGCGGGTACCCGGAAAAGAGGAAGACCTATAACGAGATGGGTGGACGACATCACACAAGTAGCAGGCAAAGACTGGCTAACAGAAGCCAATGACCGAGACCACTGGAGTTCTCTGGAGGAGGCCTTCACCTTCACAACTTGAGGGGTTCATGCATATAATAATTATATATTTTTTTTCATTAGAAACTTTTCTTTACTTTGAAGTCATGAAATAAAAGGCTTTTTTATTTTTTATTTTATTTTTTTTTATTTTATTTTATTTATTAAGATGTTGCATGGTTTAAGACTCTACTTAATCAATTTTCTTTGATCTCCCTACTCTCTGAGTCTATCTTTACGTAAGTTTAACTGATTAAATGCTCCCATTATGACACATCTGATATGCATTTAAAATTAATTTATACAGACTTTATCATTTGGCTGAATTTTCATCTATGCATTTAGTATTTGTAGCTATTCATTTTGTTTTTTTTTTTTTAATGTTATTAGATATTCTTTTTTCTTTTTTGTATTTGTTAAAAGAGTATGTTTTCTAGTTACTTAATAATTTGTATTCTATGTATTGTCCTACTTTCTTCTTAAGTTTTTTTAGGTCTTGATGGATTTTTACACGTCTGAGTCTCTAACTAAGAAATTAATTTATGCAAGAACTCGAAACATAAGTATATTTATGGCGATATCTACTGCAAATTAAATACGATTTGCTATCATTATTAATTTCTAACATATCTGTGTGTCCTGTCTATAAATTCAACAGTTCAAAGCTGCTTAACGGTTGTGGCCATGCAAAATACGTTTCAAATGACCACATATTGTTTCCCGTGATTTGCATAATTACTATACACTATATAGCCTAACAAGAACTTATCTAAACTTTATAACTTCTATCTTGACATTTGAAACGAAGCGTATGTTAATACCAATTTCGATTTTCAAACGTCGATATAACACGAATATTTATTCATTCTGCTATGTACTACTATATAAGACTTAGCAAAGCGTTCACGCAGTAATAAATATAAATAAGTAGCCAAGACTAAGAAGCTCCATTACCAATTCACTGTGATTTCCTTCATTAGTGGCGTTGCTATTTATTCAGTCTTCCGTGGAATAAAAGAACGCTTTTGTGATAATATGAACGCTGCATCGCAATGTTCTCACCTGGCCAAAGAAAAGTTCAGCAAAGCTCGCGCGATTGACACACAATAGTCGCTATGACGGTAATGTTATATTCTTTATTTTCATTCAGTGCTAAATTAGTACCGTTCATATTTCTTTTGAGCGTTCTTTACGGACTTTGAAACAGGTTATCAAACGCAATTGCAGTTTATGGCGTTAATTTGGACTGATATTTTACGTCTTATCGTTGTACGTTACCGTATTCCTTTAATATTGATAAGTAATTGAACATATAGCGTACTCGTGAATTGCCATTTAACCTCATTACATAGTTGCAAAGTACTAACTCGTCTTTAAATACGTAAGTTAATTTTTTCTTAAAAAGAAATTGCACGATAATATAAACGGTAACAAATCGAAAACTATAGACGATAGTGATGTACAGTAATAGTAGTAGGTTAGCCGTTCGCGTCGCCCCCCTCGTGCGTTGAACCGCCCCGGTTATATTTAACTGCGACAACACGTGTGCGTCAGGAATACGCCACAGTTGGAGGGCGATAACTTAATGAGTTTTAACCGATTATAATATTTTTAATGAGCCTGCAAAACTATTCGAAAATTGTATCTAAAATCACACTCGACGAAATTTTCTGCTTTCTAACATTCCGCCAACCCGTATTGGAGCAGCGTGGTGGATTAAGCTCCGATCCTTCTCCTACATGGGTAAGAGGCCTATGCCCAACAGAGGGATATTACAGGCTGAATCGTGATCGTGAGCGTGAACATTTCATTTCTAAAGTACATTGGCTTGTGATAAGGCTCGCGTAAAAGTTATTTAAGACCGGTAATACACAAACTTTATTCTTTTACCTGAAGATCCGCGACAGCGTTCATTGAACCCCATGCAACGCCCACCCATGTCATTGTAACGTTTGGCGAACACTTCTCTATTGGTACTCGTACTTCCTGAGCACGTTACGTTTATATGCTTTGTATACAACGTCACGGACTACACGCTCGCTGCCAAGATTTTCTACAAAAAAAAGCACAGTTTGCTTTTTTTTAATTTAATAGAACTAAAAAAATTTAAAGGAAAAATTTTCCAAGTCGTTATTACATTTAAATGTTCACTTCTTCGTTAGAATATTTTAAGTATTACGAGCACCAAATAGAGTTAGTGTCTTTAAATTTAATAGTTAATTAATTAATATTGTTAGTGATAACATTCTATAAATGTTGTAGCAGCTGTTATGTGGAATTTATTAAGGAATTAATATCATGCGAAATTCAAGGAATATAATAGTTTTTTTTTTTTTTTTTTTTAAATTCAGTGTCTATTTTTGAATTATGGAAATTCAATAAGTTTTATCCACTATTTTCAAATCGCTGGCGGAAAAACTGGAACCAAGCCAATTGTTTTGACATATCATAAATTTGAATCACGGAAATGACGAACTATTTAAAAACAAGGATTCAATGTGCGTATGCATACAGAAATATATATATCGATTTATAATTTAAACATTCAAATAATCTCAGTCACAATATTATTAAATTTGTATCAAACTACCTGTCTAAATTCTACAAAATAGGTGTAAACAATACTATTAATGATGACAGTGTACATTAATAAAATAGTTGACAACTGTTATCTTTTTACAAGTTAAATGGACATTACAATTTGTAAGTCATCAAAGTATATCAAACCTTAATTTTATTGTCACGAAACAATAGCCAAGCTACTGGACTTGTCACGGAAGGCCCTTACAATATAACTATGTGTTGTTGGACGAACAAATTAATTGCTAATAAACTGCTCGTTTTAGATAAATGGTTACAATAATTTTATGAAAAATTGTACGTATTCATAAATATAAATTTTGGAAAGACTCACAACAAACTTCAAAGTTAGATAGGGTAAACTTGTTAAACTAAAAGCAGGGATTGATGGCAAGACTACGCCACATGCCAACGTTGACTAACTCTTAACTAAGTGGTACTATCGATTCCACAGCCCCAACATCGAACACATCGAGCTATGAATTAGTGTCATTGCGAAGTAGGTACACTAGTGCAAGCGCATGTTTACGATAGTAACTACACCGAAACTACCTAATCCAACTTTTTCTTAGTTGTAAATAACTCTGTCGACAGTTCACTTAGCAACAAAGTTCCGTTCTCTCTCGGCTGCTAGTTTATTGTCTACAGCGATATTTAATTATCGTATTTGTAGACTGTCGATATTGTCACTTATTGCAGCGTAGTAAATAGGTCCACACGAATCTCGAAGCGGTATCGCGTGGTGCGAACTCGACGCAGCCGAGGATATTGATCTAATGCGCGCGCAAGCTCAGCCGAAGTGTACACAGATGATCGTTGAAGCGTTTCGGCGGCATGCCACAAGAACTGAAGTGAACACTTATTCCCGTCAGAGTGTCATCGTCAGCTGAGGCCTATGGTAATAACAATCGAGCCTCTCGATTACCCAATGATGTATAGGTACTACGATATCTTTAAAAAAAAAACGAAAATTTTATCACCTACTTTTACAAATTAATACTTAACGACTAATGACTAATGACTTAACGTTTGGCAGAGTACACTCGATGCTTATCAATGTAAATCCGAGTGATTAATTGTTATGTAGTATTCGTGTTCGGACACCATCTCACCGTCATGACTTCTACACTATTCTTGATCTTACGACGAGTTAAACTAACTTATCTTTAATTACTTTTTTATTTTATCAAGTAGGTAAAGTCTAAGAAAGGCTTTCACTGTTAATATTTGTTTATATTTCATAATTCCGGAAAGTATTGCAATGCTGTGATTTAACTCAATTTACGTGCAATTTACGTGCTCTAAGCACGTAATGAACGTGCACAAATTCCAATATGCCTCAATACACCATGTACACGTGACAATATTATGTATTTACAATTTCCGTAATCGACAACGAACCACTGCGATATTCATATTTGCTTGAAAGTCAATTAATTACACTTTATAATAAATTAACTTATTTGTTAGTATTTTAAAAATTAAGTATATATAGCAGTTAGATCATATATAATTATGATAACATCTTGATGTTAACAAATAGTATCTTTTATTTTATTTAAACTTCTATAAAATAAATTAAGTACCTACCAGCTATTAAAAAATCTTTATGCTATAATAAACAAAGTCGACATCGCTTCATAATATGTAGTCGCCGCTATTTGCTATTAATTTTGATGCGTTATATTTTACAGTGAAAATATTGCTTCGGAAGCGAAACGACCAATTCATTGCAGTTAATTGATGTCATGACAATGACCGTGTTATGAACCTATCAAAGGCAATAAAGAGCATTTTATGCCACAGCATTACTACCGCCGATAGGCCGCAACGTTCGTTTTTGATACTGCACTGTCACTTGCAACGCAATTTCCGTGAATATTGTCTCTAAAAAGGATGCTTTTTTGAAAAAATCTATACTTTCCTATGCTATTGTGTTTTAACTTTTACAGTTACCAAAAATATTGCCACGCGATTTGCTTTGGCGGGCAAACTTTGTATCCTGCATTTTAAACGTTTGAATAGACTTGTCCGTGTGGTATTAAGTTGATACCGATATAAGTAACTTACAAGCCACATCGATATGGTCGGCCTTGTTCCTTGCCTTAACGCCGCATCTACGTTAATAGTCGTCAGCAAGGTCTCAGGTGCGACATTCGATTGTAAACTCATGGCTAAACGTAACTCAGATTTCGTAACATTTCTCCTAAATTATACTAAACGATTACGATGATATACGATTAAAAACAGAACCTATATATTGCGTCCGCTGTAAATTCAAAGACGACATTGATAAATCCAGCGAACTTGACCCCTTTACGCAAAACATAATTGATTTAATACGTAATTGTGATGCAACTTCTACGTCATCGGTTTTTTGCAACACTGTATAATATGATCATTAGATAGAATCGTAGATAGTAGTAATATTATATTATTGAACTGGCCTAGATACACCTAATTAATTAATTTTATTGTAATATTATCATAATATTTGAAACGTAAAGTATTAAAATCTAAATTATCGAAAATAAAATTCTGTTCTATAATTAAGAAATTAATTTTACCAAAATTTCGCGGTATTTTGTTTTTTTTTTACAACTAAGTCGGCAAACAACCGTACGGCTCACCTGATGGTAAGTGATTACCGTAATTTATTGACGCTTGCCGATCCTACCCTCAATTACCCTCAAGAACTCTGGTCACCTTACGCACTACAGGAACACAACTCTGCTTGAAAGCAATATTATTTAGCTGTGATCTTCTGTAAGGTTGAGGTAATTCCCCAGTCGGGCTGCTCCATATTTTGAGCAAGCTGTGCGTGTGCCCTACCTCAGTTAAATTTGTTAAAGTTGTTATTTTAACGGTATTGTTATGATAGGTCGTGTCCACCTTTACAGGGGTACAATTTTCAGAAAAAGTTGTTTTTTTAAACAACTTTTTTTCTTAAGTAACTCCTACAACTATCATTTTACAAATCCTTTGTAATTTTATATGTACTGTTGCTAAGTTACAAACTTTGTTAAAAATTGTTTTGAGAACGGTTATTTATTTTTCTGCGTACATAACAGATACGATGAATGTTCGTTTACAAGTTTAGATCATTATGTTATTATAATATACTAGCTGTGCCCCGCGGTTTCACCTGCGTTGATTTGAGGGAAAAAAATGCTTTCCTTTTTTTTAATAGTATAAGATTTAATTAGCTTGATATATTTTCCTTAGTTTACACTAAATAAATTTCTGAACGCACGCATAAATATTTGACCAAAGAGTATATAACCACTACGTTTTATATTTGACAACCAATATATATTATGTCAATCCGTTTTCATTACTGACATTATTATACATTTTTAAAATGTAAAATACGACACTATCCGTATATTGTGGATATATGTTGTCGATTCGAAACCTTTATTTAAATACGTTCTTTAATTTTATCGGAGAGTTTACCATATCGACGGGATGAACATTAAATGTTTGACAGTTACGAAACACGAACATAGTTCCATACAAATTTTCATTCCCACCTTTCAACCCCTTACACCCTTTTATTCGCATTAAAAAGTAGCCTATGTCCTTTCTCAGACTCTAGACTATCTGTAGACCAAATTTTATTTAAATCTGTTTAGTAGTTTTGGCGTGATTGCGCGACAGACAGACAGAGATACTTTCGCATTTATAATATTAGTATGGATTTAGATACTTACACGTAATCTGTTAAATTAATCTCCCAAACTCCGTCTATTAAATATAATAATAGGTACGTTTACTTTTCAACAGTTCACTTAAATTGTATCGAAATATTAACTCATGCGTTCTTATAATAATACTAACGATTATAATTAGTAATAAGAATTTAATATCTAATTTGTTTTGTTATTTGTTACAGGTACACATCGTCAATTATTTATTAGAAAACATATTATTTCGTGTGACTGTAAGTATATTTTCTGTTTAACGCAAAATATTATTATGTACTTTGATCCTCATTAATAATTATTTATTATAATACGTTAAAACATTATAAAAAAATTATTATGATTAGTGTTCGTGTAAATGTAAATGCTTTATAGGCTTAAACTTGAAAACAAATTGAGTATGCCGCAAGAACCCAACTTATAAATTCTATTAAGCTAAACCAAACCGAGGCTGCTTCACAAGGTTTCATGTACATTACGAATAGATTTTTTTATATATGTATGTGCTAGGAAACCAACTCGAATCTTTAAATGTTAAACTTTGGTAATTGAACACGCTACCGGCTTCCATATTTCAGTTTGGATGACGTAATTTTAACTTTTTTGAAATGAAGAAAAATTATATAATTATATTTAGTATTTTTAACGAAACATGCATATCTATACTTATCTAAGCAGGTAGTTTTTTAGGAGCTCCATACATAGAAAGTAGAAAGCGAATGCCGTTGGTGAGAACTTCTTGTCGAGTTGAATTACTATTTTTAAAAACTTCAGCACATTGAACTAGATCTTGTTTTTCAAACATTTTGAAAACTGTTATTTTACCCCTCCTGTAATCGCTTTTATCTTTTCCAGTCTTTGCTAATTTTCGTTATTTTGCAATAAGATAAGATTGTCAATCTTATGTGGTTTTACATGTATGTGATTAATTTTTTTAGATGCAGAATACAGTAAAGAATCGGATCGGAAGATCGGAGAATGTGTACTCCAAAAAACTTAACAACATAAAATTGTACATATTGTTACTAAATGTTATAGTATAAAAAAAAATTAAATTCACATATTACAGGTTTTCAAAATTAAGTTAGAAATAATATACAATACGTTAGCTATAGAATCTTGCATACTAACAAATTTTTAATAGAGAGATGTCAATTGATTACTGCGTGTGAAGGTACCTAATAAGAGAGATTGGGTTTGTTTTGCTTTATTTTATTGTTTTATAAATACATTATTGAGTGCATGCAGCTTTTTCACATATCATAACTGTTGTAGATGCCCGATGATGATCAAATAAATGATCGAAACGTCAATAAAAAAAAATAAAAAAGCATAATTTGCAATTAGTGGTTTGATTGGCACCTTATGTCCACTTTCCTGCGAAGTACAAAAATACTTATTTGTTACTTACTTATAATCTCTTGCAGGAAAACTCAGCAGCTTACGTTTCATATAAAGGTCAGACAGCGGAGACTGATATCGATACTACTAGAATAGTATATTTTACTAACATATTATAATGTTTTATGTAATATACCTTTGAGGCTATACCGCAGATATTTTACACCGTCGCATCGGCTCAAAATATTTATAATCTATACTAATATATAAAGCTGAAGAGTTTGTTTGTTTGTTTGTTTGTTTGTTTGTTTGTTTGTTTGTTTGAACGCGGTAATCTCTGGAAGTACTGGGCCGATTTGAAAAATTCTTTCAGTGTTAGATAGCCCATTTATCGAGGAAGGCTATAGGCTATGTATCATCACGCTAAGACCAATAGGAGCGGAGTCCACGCCGACGAAGTCGCGCGCAGAAGCTAGTATTAAATATAAGAGTACATATAGGTATATAATAATTTTTTCGCTTGAAAACAGTACCTGGAACTGACTCAACAAGAGGCTAAAGTTAACTTGCTAACACTTCGTTTTTGTTTTTGTTGTGAAAAGTTCAGTGAGGTAATCTTCAGACAAGTTTTGTATTTGCGATTTCTAGAGCCAATTGATTAAAACATATTAATAAATAAAGCTGTTATTTGTATACAGATATATATACTAATATAATAAAGCTGAAGAGGTTGTTTGTTTGATTGTTTGTTTGAACGCGCTAATCTCAGGATTTACTGGTCCAATTAGAAAAATTATTTCAGTGTTAGATAGCCCATTTATCGAGGAAGGCTATAGGCTATATATCATCACGCTAAGACCAATAGGAGCGTAGCACCAATAAGTTTCGCACAAATTACGAGTATGTATGACAGAATTGGTCCTAAACCACGCGGACGATGTCGCGCGCAGAAACTAGTATATATATAAACACGGGTAGGTCCAAAATGCTTAGCACAATTTTAGAATCAAATTCTATAATAAAACGTTTAATACTTTTTTTTTTCAAATGTAATGAATTTCTGATCTGCTTTTAATACAGTTTTTTAAAGCTACTCACTTTTAAATGATGATTTAAAATTGCTTAGATAAGCCTACTTAGAATAAAACATGTTTTCAATTTCAATTTATTTATGAATATACTATAATTACGACAATTTGTTTAAGTTACCCTTGTATTTCCCAGAAGATCAGCAATAAATAATTCAAGACCGTAGGTATCACAGAATTGCGTGCGGTAAAATAGTTCTTTAATAATTTCTAACTCTTGGTTATATTTTCGACTTGGTCGATCATGCCCAAAAATTTCTTACCCGAATTATGGATCATATTCTTAAGTACATTTAATATATTTTTTGCTTCACTTCTTTTTATTTGAAGAATAAATATTTTATTGTGTTTGTTAAGTTATAAAGTAAAACAATAAAATAAACCGTTAAAATTATAATCTCGTTGCCATGGTTTTTATAAAACTGCTAATAAAATGAAATGAAGGAGCGCATAAATTAAAATGTAACCTTTTTTGTGTATCATTTACATATTTTTTCTTTTATATCCAAAACTTTTATATAATGATAAGCGAAAAAAATATTTGTATATTTTTTTTCATCCGTCGTAATTTAACAAGTTGAATTCGATCACGTCATCTAAAAGGAATGATTCCTATCTTTGATATGACTTTAGTGTTAAGTTGTTAACTGATGTTTGCCCTAGACAGGTAGTTGTTTTGCAATAAGATTGATAGGGGAACATTATGCATTCCTCGTGGATTCCCTAGTGTTGAAGTGTGCAAGGAAATATAGAGAAACATACTGTCGCTGCCTGCGACAAATTCTAACGGGGCAAGTTGCGTGGGGGAAATGGACCGAGACTGCGCACGCGCACCGCTATAATAGATCGTCCGTCCCAGTTGGTTTCGGCGCGTTGCTGAGTACACGTGCTTACGTCTGTGTTGCAACCATTTCATATACGAACTGTCGAGTGACCAATGTATATAAGTTTATTTTTTCTTATGACGTTCAGTGATAGCGCTTATCATAATCGTGCTATGGAAACAGTGTATGGAATACCGTTGCACTGAGATACTTAAGGTATGCAATTCTATAAACAAACACATTTAATTTGAGTGATATTACCTATGTGTATCTATTACAGATATTTGTTTTAATTATTTAAATGAAATCATGTCGTGCTCGTTATAAAAATTATTATATCCAGCGAGCTGATTATTATTCTATTTGAACAGGCAAACAATGTATACTCTCATCGGTAGCATTGAATACAACCTTGAAATATTTACTCGGGATACCAATGGCTCAGCTTAAAGGTCCGATTTGACATTTTTAAATTTTAACTCATTTAAAGGAAGGTCTCGAGACTGAGGTCATTTAACAAGTTTTTAAAACTAACATTCACAACGTAGGCTTAGCCTCGTCAAATATGAATACGGTATGATTCGCTTCTCTATACTAATACATAATTATATAAAGCTGAAGAGTTTGTTTGTTTGGTTGTTTGTTTGTTTGTTTATTTTGTTTGTTTGAACGCGGTAATCTCTGGAACTACTGGGCCGATTTGAAAAATTCTTTCACTGTTAGATAGCCCATTTATCGAGGAAGGCTATAGGCTATGTATCGTCACGCTAAGACCAATAGGAGCGGAGTCCACGTCGACGAAGTCGCGCGCAGAAGCTAGTTTCAATAATAACTACCCACATCATAATTATACATCGTCGTGAAGTAACTTAATCGTTTGACACTGTTATCTGAGTGACCTCTTTGTAAAACGTGTAAACAGGCGCTATAATAGCGCCACTACGCACGTTTCTAGTTTCGCTGTTATCAGTCGGGAATTCGGGATGAATGCGTCGTGTGATCAATGCGGGAGTCTAGTTTTCTTTGAAATCGTATTCTATAGGAATTGAATGAAGTGTACGTAAATATAAATTTTATTCGTGTCTTAATGAATAATTCCTCACGGTCTGATGTGGTATTGACATTTCGACGACAAATTCTTTCCTGCCCGCTCACTTGGAGACCTCGTCGCGGTCGTTGCGAAAACGTTTTCAATGAATCTGAAATATTCATTATGCACATTATGTTACATTATTATGACCAAAATATACGTGACCTTTGTGAGGAACTTTATTCGTTATTTATGCAGTTTTTTAAATATTTTAACAAACATTATGTATTTGTTTAAAAAGTTAACTTTTGTATAAATAAGCGTTTTTCAATAGTGCGTGTAAACCTTCGCTTTAAAATACTTATAGGTATTGAAAGTGGAAAGCCTTGGTAATATCGGCGAGGGATTTTACATGCTTATTTAGTAACAGCTGCTACATGCGATTGTGAAAATTGTTGAATGGTCGCTAAATTAAGAAAAATGTGCAGTGTTAAAAGTACGTGAATAACTCATCAATACATCATTAATTGCTTATTAATGACTAGCATCTCTCCCCGGCTTTGCACGGGTATTTAACAAAAATTTCAAAAAAAAAACCTTATTATTTAAAAATATAATATAACCACCACACATAAATATAATATAACACAACTAAAAGAAAAAAAATCAGCTGGTTAGTAATAATTTTCATCAAAAATTGATTTTTTTTCTGTTTTTTTTTTTTCTTTTAGTTACTTAATATTTATATAATTTGATGGTAATATTGTCCTACAAATTGCGCGGTACGTTATTCCGGTCCTACGCTCACTGCTGCTCTATCTCCTGCTAACTCTATTATCTACCACAATCGAGAGTTTTCGAAGAGGAACTTTTTGTTCGTCTCATCAAAATTAAGCTACTCCCGGAAAATTTGGCTGGTAACTTTAAATACTTATCACGTACAATATAATATTTTAATTTTCAGAAATGACTCATTTTTGTACGAAGTTAATATTAAAATTGTAAAACTTATCCTTGAAATAAATCTTTATTTATTTTAATAAAATTAGTTTATCAAAAACTGTTGCAATTTTAATATAATTATCGTATGTTAACTTTTAACTGAGTAAAATTAATACTCTACGTTTACCTAGGGAAGTCAAATGTTACACTTTGTTATATGACATTAATATTATTTTTTAAAGTACAGCAAAGTACAAATAAATATATTTATACAAAAATAATTAATGAAATTGCAATACTTTCATAATAGATTGCGTTGCATGTTGAACTATTTTATAATTATATGTATCGATAATTGATACAAATTAAATCATTTTATTTAATGTTAATATATTTATTTTTTTGTTTAAGAATTGTCACTATTTTTTTTTTAATTTTAAAGGCGATACATGCAAAAAAGAAGTGTTAATTTTAATTGTAAGTACAAACTCTAAGGGTATGTTGTAGATAACTAACTTTTAAGTTCTTACAAAGTCTATGTAGAAGTGTTTGTTTGTGATTCTTAATACAAACAAGTTAACTTAGAATTTAATCAATAATTACAGACAAAATTTATGCAAAATCACGTTTATCGTCGAAAAATGTTATTATTTGAGATTATTTTATTTAATATAAGACGTATATAATAATGATCAAGTTAAACAAAAACATAGGAATTCTCTAAGAAATAAATTACATAATTATCTGTTTGTGTAGTATAATTATAATTTATTATAATGTAAATTATTAAGAATGTCTCAGTTGCAGACCGTATTAGTCGAAGTATAAAGTTATTTATATTTTTTATCATTCGTTTTTAGGGTTCCGTACCTCAAAAGGAAAAAACGGAACCCTTATAGGATCACTTTGTTGTCCGTCTGTCTGTCAAGACCTTTTTTCTCAGAAACGCGTAGAGGTATCAAGCTGAAATTTATATCGAATACTCAGATCTGCTGTCCCTTAGAGCTGTGAAAAAATGAAACTTCTAAGCCAATGCAATCAAAAGATACAGCCGTTTACGCTGCAAATTTTCGACACTCGCAAAGGAATCAAAACTTACAGGGTACTTCCCGTGAACTTAGAATCTTGAAATTTGGTACGAAGCAACTTCTTAAAGCACAAATAAAGTAAAAATTGCGAAAATTATAAATTTTTAGTTAAATCATATAATAAAAATATTTTTAATAATTTTAAATTTTTACCCCTTTTTTCATTAACGCGTAAAGGTATTAAATTGAAATTCATAGCAAATACTCAAGTCAATAATACCTGTAAGCTGTAACAAAATCAAACTTCTATGTCAACGATATAAAAAGAAACAGCAATTAAAGCCGCTATTTTCATCGCAACTAGTCGCAAAGGAATCAAAACCTACAGGGTACTTCCCGTAAACTCAGAAACTTGAAATTTGGTAGGAAGCAACGTTTTATAGCATAGATAAAGTAAAAATTGCGAAAAGTATACATTTTTAGTTAAATCATATAATAAAAATATTTTTAATAATTTTTAAAAATTTTAAACTCAATACCCCTTTTCTTATGAACGCGTAAAGGTATCAAATTTAAATTTATATCAAATACTCAAATCTATAAGAACTTTAAGCTGTGCCAAAATCAATCTTCTAGGTCAACGCAATCAAAAGAAACAGCAATTTAAGCGGCTTATTTTGTATAGCAATTAGTCGGAAAGGAATCAAAACCTACAGGGTACTTCCCGTGAACTCAGAATCTTGAAATTTGGTAGGAAGCAACGTCTTATAGCACAGATAAAGGAAAAATTGCGAAAAGTGTACATTTTTAGTTACATCATATAATAAAAATATTTTTAATATTTATATATATACGCATATTTTGCATCGCAAATAGTCGCAAGGGAATCAAAAAATAATGGATACTTCCAGTCGAGTTAAAATCTTCAGGTATGAAGCAACGTTTAGGAAAAATTAGGAAAAACTTAATAGTTATATCGCAACCATAAAATAGTATTCGCACGAGCGCAAGGATGGTGTTCAAACGTGTACCGAAATATATAAAATTTGTAATAATTTGTCGTTAATGTTGTTTATTTCTGCTTTGTTTTTCAATTATAAAGCTTTGCAAAGATATATTTATTTATTAACTCTTTGCACACCAATACACAAAAGAACAATACATAGAATTTATAACGATCAACTTGCATCAGTTGCATCAGGCGGCCTTATCGCTAATACAGCGATCTTTGGGCAGAGGACTTGCATGTAAAGTAGGGGAAGGGCGCAAAATTTTTTATAAAAAGAAAGAAAAAAGGAAAAATGAGATATAAATAAATAAATATATTACAAAAGATGCTATATTTAATGACACATATATACATATAAGTTTACTCATATATATACACAAATATATAAATACATAGGTACATAAATACATACATATATACACTATATAGCCCAGTCGAATTAGCTCAAAAACGGACTAAGATTTACAAAAATTGGAAGCAGCAATTATCATTCGGAATTCGTTAGGGGAGGTCATTAAATTCAAAAAGTAGGGGTACCTACAGTTTCGATTTATACCCGAGAATATGTGCGGGGAGATGAAATCTTATCATTGTATTATCACGTTAATTGTCAATTTTACGACAAAAATTATAATGAACAAAGTTGTTTAAAATGTAAAATAAATTATTTTTGTTAATATAAATTAAAGGATTGCCTAACAAAATGGGTACCAAGAGACAGGTCAAAGAAAAAAGGGAGACCAAGTAAAAGGTAGAGAGCTATCTTCAACAAGAGATTTGGACCGCTATGTATACGGAGAGCAGGGGATAGGGATACATGGAAAGGTTTAGGAGACGCCTACGCCGCAGAGGCGACTATTACTATTACTAATAATAATTAAGTGATGTTATAAATATATAGACGAGTTAATTATACGAGTATAGAATCAACATATAAATAGGTTAATATATTATACAATACATAAATGTTTAAACTAAGAATACTTACGCTATTATTAATTGGAATTTTAATAGTAATAGAAATTAAGTCTATTTTTATTTTATTTATTTATTTTATTTAATATAAATTAAAGGATTACTGAAAAGATAAAGAGACCTTTGTCTTAAATTTATGCTTCTCCTTCTTTCCACATTGTAATGTTATGGATTTCATTTAGCAGCAACATACCATAACTTTTACTTATATACCTACAGGTTTGTACGGAACCCTCGGTGCGCGAGTCCGACTCGCACTTGACCGGTTTTTTTTTTTTAGTTTCGTCTTATGTTGATTTTTTACTGTTTGGCAAATAAATGACGCAAGTAATTTGAACTACAGCAGACATATGGTTTGGCCAAAGCGTCATCAGATGCTAATCTCTATCTAATAAATGAAGCCATATGACGTTGCCATAGTTAATAGTACCTACATTCTATTTTATTTTGCGGTTGGTTTACAATATTATGTAAAAATTTATGTTTTTGTTAGTGTAAAAGATAGAAAATCTGTTAAATTTATTGTTTAGGTTTAGTCGATTACAATAGTGATAAGCTTAGTACCACATATGTGTGTAATAATACAAAGCATAAACTTGGGCCAATTTAATCTATTACTAATTTCTCATTTTAAACAGTTGATTACACGGACTGAATCCTCATGTCACTATGCGGCGTGCTTTAATAAAGTAAAATACGTTGTTTTGGTATGTAACATCAAATCTTGGCTTTAGCGGAAGAACCGTGTCTAAGGATTGACGATTAATTTATTCATGAGATACACAGAAGCTGAAGTTTCCCCATACTGAGGATTAACGTCTCAGAAGCTGCGCTCATTATCCTTAGTTAATTTTGCATGGTTCTGAAGTCCTTGCCTCGCTAACTTCTGTACTTTAAATGTTTCCAAGTGTAACTATTCCTGACGTCATAACAAGATTGTTAATTAATTTTTTTACTTTATGAAACACGTAATAAAAGTAATTTTTTAATATCGATACAAGAAAAAATAAAACAGCAAGCGTAAGTTATAAGTTCTATGAATTGTAAACGCCGTAGATTACTAAGAATTAAAATTTTGATATGTCATAACAATATTTTGTATTGTAATTGAACCCAAATGTATATTTTGATGTTGCCTTGCATTTAACGTATTGTGGTTTTGCCAAATAATTATTATCCCCATAGAAAATTTAAATTAATTGTTTTGTCATCGAAAATTCTTCGTATCAAATTAAGTCCCGTTTAAATTATATTGCTTTAAATAATAGGACAATGAAAGCACACACATTTTATAATGACTGTATGCATAACGTGACCAGACGTCCCGTTTTGAACGGGACCGTCCCGTTTTTCGGTCGTGTGTCCCGGTGTCCCCGAAAATAGCCCCGGGACGCAAAAATGTCCCGTTTTATGAAATGGAATATAAATTGTGTCTATTTAGTCAGATAAATTTTAGAGTACAGTGCAATAAACATTACTAAAGATAACTTTAAAACTATTCGACTCAACAGGCAACAGCTTTCGATTAAAAAAGAACCGTCAATTTGGTAAACCTAGTAAAAATAAAGGAATAACAAACACAAAAAAGTCGAAATTTCGATCAAGCGGTATTCGAACCCGCACCCCCGACATACCGTGTCGGTGCTCTAGCCAACTAAGCTATGGGACGATGTACCAGCCAAATCGTAATCACTACATACAGTATAAAACAAAGTCGCTTCCCGCTGTCTGTCTGTCCATGGTCTGTCCCTATTATATGCTTAGATCTTCAAAACTACGCAACGGATTTTGATGCGGTTTTGTTTAGTAAATAAAGTGATTCCAGAGGAAGGTTTATATGTTGTTTATATATACAAATATATATACATGCATAATATTGTAGAGGAACACTGATAGTTTTTGCAACCGTGCGAAGCCGGGGCGGGTCGCTAGTTTTTGATATGATTTTATTCGGTTTTAACTTTAAGCAACCGTGGAGCCGTCTATAGCGAGTCCTTTACAGCACCCAACTATTCAGTTTCATATTACGATGAAGTCTTTGACGAGAGATGACACCATGCTTTTTTAATTCGTATTATTTTTATATTTGTGATTTCCACACATGAGGAAAATCGAAAATGTTTTATATTACCGATGTCGGTATCAGGGTGCGGGTTCAAATCCCGCTGGATCGAAATTTTGATATGATAATAAATAACATTTTATAATGCCGGCACGGTATGTAGGGGGTGCGGGTTCGAATCCCGCTGGATCGAAATTTTGATATGATAATAAATAACATTTTAATAACTAACATTTTTAAATTTAAAATACATTTTAATTTTAAATACATTTTTATTCAAAATGTTTTATATTACCGATGTCGGTATGTCGGGAGTGCGGATTCGAATCCCGCTGGATCGAAATTTTGATATGATAATAAATAACATTTTATAAAAAAGTCAAATTGAGAACCTCCTCCTTTTTTGAAGTCGGTTGATAAATAAATAAATCTGCTGAATTAAAAAAGTCGATGTCCCGTTTTGAGCCGAAATAAAAATGGTCACGTTATGTATGCACCCAGTAGGTCGAAGTTAACTTCTTTAGGGGCTTATCTACTTATTTTTTCTTTTATAATAATACTAGCTGACCCCGCAAACGTTTTTTTGCTATATATTTTATTAACCCCCGCAACCCCCTCTTGTGGGTGGAATTTCGTAAAACCCGTTCTTAGCTGACGTCTACTCGGTGAAAGAAATATTCCTACCAAATTTCAAGTCTCTACGCCTTATGGTTCCAGAGATATCGTGATGAGTCCATGGGTGGAAATCTCTTTTATATATATAGAAGATTTAATTTACATCATTCATATTCGTATTATATAATAAAAAGGGGTGTTTTGACATTTGTGTTATTTCACAATATTTAATTTTAATGTTACTCTAAACTGAGCGAAGTCAGGTATCGCTAGGTGTATAAATATTTCATAGTATACGTTTATTACACAATTTTAAAAACATGTCTAAAATAGGTGTGTTATTGTTATTTCCTTAAAACGCTCGAAAAACAACCCATCGTTGCCAAACAACAAAACAGCAAAAAATTGTCAAGTAAATAATACATTAAATATATAGAGCACGACCCGTGCGACGATTATTATAATTACAAGAACTATTAAGTATAAACCTCAATAACAACAATATTACTTATATTATTCATTTAGGATATTAGTATAAATACTACTACCATACGTTTTTTGTTTGTCTTTTTTAGGTGTAAATAATTCCGGGAAAGATAATATCCTACGAGTATAATAGTTTTGTTTGTATTATACTTGTATTGTTACACTTAACCATTAGTATTAGCTGCTCGAAGGTTATTTCGTTGCATGACCAGGAAATAGAAACGCGCAGATTTCACAGTATTTACCAGCAATTATTTTCATCTTCGTGTAACGAACAATACTATAGACAATAATACTATAAAGATAGTAATATTTATTCGGGTTGTTATATTTATAAGGCTATTATATATATTTTATATAGGTAAGTAACTGATTCGATGGATTGCAATAGTAAGTTACAATTTGTACAGTTTATTAGTAACTTTTGTCTGAAGTTGACGTTTAAGGCTAGGTACCTATATAATACATGTATGTATTGAGTTATTAGATTGACTATTAATTTGTACAGTTGAATATTCATAAGGAAATGTTCACGAACCGTTAAATTTCGAACTCGACCCATTCGAAATTTAACTATTCGTAGGCAAAGCTACTATAGATTGAATTTAATTGAGGTAGGGCACAACAAGGAAAATACTGCTCAAAATCTGGATTAGCCTGACTAGAGAAGTACCTCGACCTTACAAGAAGATAACAGCTTAATAATACTGCTTTCAAGCAGTGTTGTGTTCCTGTGGTGAGAAAGCGACTAGAGCTTCTTGGAGGGATTTGGGGTAGGGTCGGCAACGCGCTTGCGATGCTTGTGGTTTGCAGGCGTCTATAAGCTACTAGTACGAGGTCCGGCTTAAGAATATATAATGTATGCCCTCATTTGGATAATGATCCAGTACATATGCATATATACATATATCAAGACATATCTGATAGCTTGCCTAATGAAATGTCGCCCAAACAACGTTAGTTATTTGGGCGCAAAGTAAAAAATGATTATTGAAATATTTTGAATCTACTTCCTCCATTTGTTTAACACAAAAACATTGCATCAGCTAAAATAAAATACTATAATGAAGGAAAAAATAACGGTAGCCTATTTTCCCCCTTCACAACTATGAGGTTGCCAGGTACAAACAGGTACGTTAACGTCTTAGGGGGTGCAAGTTGGTCACCTCCTCGCGGTGCACCCTGGGCAACGGGACGGGCAGCAGTATCGCAGTCGCGGTACTGCTGCTCGTCGCGGCTAACGACCGACTCGTGGGGAATGCGCTCCGGCGCTCTGCTCGGAGCGGAGTTGTCCCGTGAGCGCATACAGGGGGGATTCGCCACGGGGGATGGATGGGTCCAGCGTGCGCTTACCCCGCCGTCGGACAGAGCACGCAGGAGTCCTGGTGTTCACCGTCCTGTTATCGTAATCCCGTTTCGTGGTGTCGTGGTTATGTCTCGCGGCCACGTACGGGACCGAGGGTCTTGCCTTAACCGGCCGGATCGCGAGGTAGAAAACCTCTATAAAAAATTACCCCGAATCCCAAGCGGCGACGCAGCGCGAGGGGATGCATGGCTGACGGGAGGTTCAGTCTCTACTGCGATCCCCGGCTCGGTAGCACCGGCCGACGCCCGAGTCGGGTCACGTCAGGCTTACCCAGGCACAGGGGGCACTGCCTCGGGTGGACCACCCTTTCCCCCACACTCGTGGGAACAAGATGGATAATGAAAATATAAAAAATAATTCAAACGCCTATTTAGGCGACAAGAGCCGAGAATGCCAGTCACTTTCTTCTAGTCTGGAGACAAAGTCTCCGAGCACTGAGAATTGTCAAGCTAAGCCTGATAGGCGAAAATGCCAGGGTAATAAAATAGAGTGTTCGGTGGATTCAGAGACAGCGAGCGACGTTATGCCACCTCCAAAAGTGCCAAAGGCGCAGTCGAGTAGAGGTAAATCACGAACTGGTAGGACTACCAGGGCGAAGGCAGGCTGTGATCGGAATGGTTTGGAACGTGTCACTCGCTCGACCACGTTAAACCTGAATTTAGCTGATGGGGCCGAGAGTGGTCAGGATTCGGACATAACCGGATCAAATCTCAGCCTTCCTTTCCTTGAGTTGGCTGATCCTGATGGGACAGACGGAGACACAGAAGACGAACTCTTTAATCCTTCTGTATTGCCTGCTGTCAGGAGGGCGAAGAAGAGCCTTCCTGAACCCGAGGTTTTGAGAGTTGAAATGCAGGCGCGTCCGTCAAATGAACTAAGCTCCTGCATCTCAAATAATCTTATGGCTATTGAAAAAATTGCAGACCGCTCCCGTAATATTAAAGGTAGTCTCGTTCGCGGCCTACGAATGGCTACGCGGAACATTGAAGCGGCAGTTGCAGAGGTGATTCACCGGCAGGATAGGGACGCTAACATAGAGAGGTTAGAAAAAGAAAACGCAGAGCTTCGAACAAAGCTCGCGGCCATTTCAGAGAAGCTGGAACGGCTAACGGAGCAGTTCCACGTTCTCCAGTCGGAAGGTCATTCGACCCCCATCACAATAGCGAAGAAAGGTGCTACTGAAAAAGCAAAACAGCCTCTGGCAGACCGCACTGCTGTGGCCACAAAGACCTTAGAAGCCCAAAAAGCTTCACGTACTGTTACCCAATTTAGTGTACAGCAAGGCAGTCAAATTGGTATCCTTGAGCAAGTGGGAACTCTAATTGAGGAGAAGTTGGCCGCCTTTAAGGCTGAAATATTTTCGCACCAGAAAGCTGAGCTTTCGCTGGAAAAGCAAGAAACATCGAAGGACACTCAGACAAATAAAAAAAGCGGCAACAGAAAAAGCGCCGAAAGGAGCTTCCACCAATTGTCGATTTGCCACCTGTCGACGTGATAACTCCAAATCAGCCAGCCGGTGATGACACCTGGGCAACCGTTGCGTCGAGGAAGGCGAAGCCCAAGTCCTCCTCAAACGTGGGTTCTAAAAGAAAGCTTCCGAAAGTTCCGACGACTGCTGCAATTACCTTAACGGTTGTTGAAGGTGCAGAGACGACATATGCTGAAGTTATGGCAGCCGCAAAAAGTCGGATTCGGCTATCAGACCTTGGCATTGAATCGATAGGCCTCAAGCGAGCAGTAACAGGTGGAATGTTACTCAGCTTAAAAGGCCCCGATTGTAGTGATAAGGCCGATAATCTCGCTACGCGATTGCGTGAAGTCCTCAAGGAGTATGGAGAAAAGGTGAAAATATCTCGTCCAAAAAAAATGGGCGAGGTTAGAATTTTCGACCTAGACGATGCCATGACACCTAAAGAAGTGGCGATAGCCGTAGCGCAGATGGGTAATTGCTCGGTGGAAGATGTCAAAGTCGGTGAGATCCGTCGAACACCCACTTCGTTGGGTACAGTTTGGGTCAAATGCCCTCTCGCTACCGTTAAAAAACTTACTGTGGGGGCACGAATCTTAATTGGGTGGAGCTCTGCCAGAATTGAAGTACTAGAAAATAGACCTCTTCGGTGTTTTCGGTGTCTCGAGAAAGGCCACGTCGGGCAAAGATGTCCAAATGGGGTTGACCGAAGTGACCGTTGCTACACCTGTGGTGAACGAGATCACAGAGCGAAAGAGTGCAATGCTACATCGCCTAAGTGTCCCTTGTGTTCTGACTTGGGACGTTCATCAGCACATCGTCTGGGTACCAAAGAGTGTTGCCCAAAAAAAAACGGAAAGAAGAAGAAGGATAAGGGAAAGGATATTCCCGCTGCAGGTACGAAGACTACTGAGGCTTCTGCCTTAGTACAGGGCCTCGCCCCACAGGAGGTAATGGAAGTCTCGCCTTCGCAGGAGTAGGGGTGCTGCAAACAAATTTGAACCACTGCCGCAATGCTCAGCAACTTTTAATGCAGACCATTGCGGAGCGGTTCATTGGCATTGCTGTTGTTGCGGAGCCGTATCGCATCCCTGACCATCCCAGCTGGTTCGGAGATACCACTAAAACCGTCTCCATTTACTGGGCAGGAGGTGATGGAGTCCCGTCCTGTTCCTTGCTTGAGGAGGGTCAAGGTTTCGTGGCTGTTGGATGGGGTCCCTTAGCTATCGTAGGATGCTATGTATCACCCAATAGATCTCTCGCTGAATTCGAGGTCTACCTGGATGGACTGACAAATTGCATTCGGAGATGTATGAACCGTCCATTGATCGTTCTGGGGGATTTTAATGCTCATGCTAGGGTATGGGGAAATGCTAGGGAGGATATGAAGGGAGTAACGTTGCTAGAATGGGCTGCTAGTTGGGATCTTCGACTCATTAACGTTGGATCAGAAAGCACATGCGTACGATGGCAGGGAGAGTCTGTCGTGGACCTAACGTGGGCAACTCCTTCTGCAATGCGCAGAATTTCAGGATGGCGGGTTGCTGACGAGATAGTCACACTTTCCGACCATCGACACATTATATTCGATGTGGCCCTTCGTCGTCCTAACCACAACAACCACTCCCAAGAAGATAGTCCTCGGCATCGATGGTCCGTCAAACGGCTAAATCGTGACTTTCTCGAAGCTGCCGCCATCGTTGCGGCATGGCCTGACGACGCTGAGGAGATCTTTCCTGACCCACAGAGGGAGTCAGTCTGGTTTAGGGAAAAGATGACATCTATCTGCGACATGTCGATGCCAAGAACAGGTCGGCCCAAGCGCAAAGCAGTATACTGGTGGTCAATGGAGATTGCGCAACTGCGCGTGTCCTGTCTGAGGTTTCGACGCCAGTACGCCAGGGTGCGAAGGAGGAGAAGAGCAACCCCAGAGGAAAAAGCCGAAGCCTATAGAGAACTCCAAGTAGCTAAATTGGCGTTACGAACTGCTATATCGAATGCCACTGCGCGGTCCTGGAATGAGCTTCTAGAGGGACGTGACAGGGATCCGTGGGGAAGACCGTATCGTATGGTACTGGGAAAACTGAGACCATGGATGCCCCCACTGACGGAGACCCTAGACCCGGATCTGCTGAGACGGGTGATCGATTCACTCTTTCCAGTGATTCGGTCAAGTTCCTCGGTCCCCCTGCCACTATCGGCCTCCTGGTCTGCCGAGTTGCAGGTAACCGAGCAGGAGTTAGATAAAGCACTTGGTCGCTTACGATCTAAAAACACTGCACCTGGCCCGGATGGAATCCCGGGGCGTGCGTGGGTGATAGCTTCGGCCTCGCTGGGCAACAGGCTGCGGCGGCTTTTTGACAGCTGTTTCCGTAATGCCACATTTCCCATAGCCTGGAAGGAATCTGGCCTGGTCCTCTTGAAGAAGCATGGCAGATCTGCAGATTCTCCGTCCGCGTACCGTCCGATATGTCTTCTAGATGAAGCTGGCAAGATCTTCGAGAGAATTATCGCCTCTCGTCTCAGTTGGCATCTGTCGTGCGTCGGCCCTGACCTGCACGACAGCCAGTTCGGCTTTCGACAAGGCCGTTCCACTCTAGATGCGATTATGCGTGTCCGGTCCTTGTCTGAGCAAGCAATAAACCGGGGTGGCGTAGCGTTGGCCATAAGCTTGGACATCGTCAACGCCTTCAATTCCTTGCCCTGGGATGCCATTAGGAAGGCATTACAAAGTCATTGTGTGCCTCACTACCTTCAGGCGATCATTAATGACTATTTGCGCGATAGGTACATCACGTACACAAACCCAGACGGCACGAGAACTCGGAGGGAAGTGTATTGTGGGGTCCCTCAGGGGTCTGTACTAGGACCGGTTTTGTGGAACCTCGCGTACGACACAGTTCTTCGTGTCGATCTCCCCGATGGTGTCAGCATCGTCTGCTACGCGGATGACACGCTGGTTATTGCATCTGGGGACAACTTCGAGAGGACTAGGGAGATTGCCGAGATCGGGGTGGAAGCCGTTGTTGCTAGGATTTGCGAGTTAGGTCTACAGATAGCGCCGCATAAGACCGAGGCATTATGGTTCCACAGTCTGCCCAGAAGCAGGGAAGCGCCAAACTCGCACATTCGCGTCGGTAATTCAAACGTCCAAGTGGCCAAATACATGAAATACTTGGGCCTAGTCTTGGACGGTCGCTGGGGATTCGAAGAGCACTTCGAGCGCCTAGTTCCTCGGATCGACAAGGTAGTGGGTGCTCTGCATAGACTGCTACCCAATCTAGGGGGACCACGGGAGGAGGTTCGCTGTCTTTACTCTGGTGTCGTGCGATCGATGGCCCTCTATGGGGCACCCATTTGGTCTCACCGACTCTCGGGCGTCCGCCGCTGTAGAGCTAAATTACAAAGCCTGCAGCGAAGAGTGGCTATCCGCATAGTTCGGGGATATCGCACGATATCGTTTGAGGCTGCAACCATACTGGCACGCTTTCCGCCGTTAGATATTTTGGCGGATATGGATAAGAGGGTCTATGACCGGATTCATATCCTCCGACATAGCGGGGAAAGTTTACCAAGTCTTGCCAGTGCGATCGAAGCAATTAAACGACAGGAGCATCGAAGATCTCTCGCGACGTGGTACGTCCGACTCCACGAGGAGCGCTATGCGCACAAACGCGTTGTACGTGCGATTCTGCCAGCCTTCGAAGCCTGGATGAGACGAAAGCGTCGAGTCACCTTCCGATTTACACAGGTAATGACCGGTCACGGTTGTTTTGGCGACTACCTGTGTAAGATCGGACGTGAAGCGATGCCAGTTTGCCACCACTGTGGCGCGGATCAGGATTCCGCACAGCACACGCTAGAGTTATGCCCAGCTTGGCACTCTGAGCGTCAAATCCTGGTCCGAGAGATCGGGCAAGATCTTTCCATGCAAGCTGTTGTGTCAGCGATGCTCCGAAGAGAATCAGCGTGGAAAGCCATGATCTCCTTCTGTGAGACGGTCATGTCCCAGAAGGAGTCATCTGAGAGAGATCGGGAGAGGACCGATCCATCTCGACGTGGACGACGAAGACGTCGTCACTTACTTGACCCTTCAATGCCCGGGGCGCAATAAATAGGGCACCCTCCCGCCGTTACGGCTGTAGACGTGTGAGAGGGGACTCACACGCTCGTTTTTTGAACAGCCCAGTGGCAGTCGGGATGGCCTCGTGCTGTTGCTTGCTCGAATGAGCAGTTGCTGGGAGCATTATAATTAGAGATGCGCCGAATAATCGTTTGGTATTCGGTATTCGGCGTATTCGGCATCTTTTTCACTATTTGCATTCGGCCGAATTATTCGGCTCAGTTACCGAATATATTCGGTTTTTTTTTCAAAATATTAAAAACTAGACCCGCCCCGGCTTCGCCCGTGAGACATACATAGCCTATGTCATTCAGGGATAATATACGTGTCTAATAGTAAAAGAATTTTTAAAATCGGCCCAGTAGTTTTTGAGTTTATCCATTACAAACAAATCTTTTTTTTTATAATATTGGTATGAAGTAGGTATGATAATTATTTTTCTTGGCTTTGTATATGAAATGGAGTAGAATTAAAAGACAGCTTCATATGAAAGACTTTTTATATTAAAAGTCAAACAAAACATAATTATTTCTTAAACTATAGTTATTTATTATTGCCAACATTTATGCTAAACTTAGAATAATTAACGTTTATTTTTATACGTCAAAACTATATTTATTATACTATATTTCAATATTTTTGTAATAAATACTTTTATTGCTAATGTAATAGTGCGATGATTCGAAGCAAAGTGACAGCGCGGTATGTACGCGGGGAGCGGGCGGTGAGGTACGGCTCGCTCCGAGCTAGCCAGCAGCAAGGAACCCAACATTGGTTGGTTATAAGTTCCTTGGCCAGCAGCGGCACGTAGGGTACACGATAGAACCTGTTTGCGCGGCAAAATAAAATAATGGTAAACCGAATAATTCGGCCGAATATTCGGTTCGGTAAAGGCTAAACCGAATAATATTCGGTATTCGGTTATTCGGCCAAATCACTATTCGGCGCATCTCTAATTATAATGCTTGCCCCCTATGATGAGCTCCAAAAATCACGGGTGGAGCGAGGCACGGGTGGAGCAGCGGATGCGCATGCGCAAGCGATCCCGTAGCTCCTCCAACTTCTTCCGTGTCGAAGACGGCCATCGCAGAGGTTTTAGTGGGTAAGAATCCCACATAACCCAGTTCTACCCCAAGAGCCGGGTATCTTTTTGAAGATTTCCTCTGCGAAAAATTTTTTTTTTTTTTTTTTTAGGTACGTTAACGTAGATAACATACCAATTGATTAAGCTTTTTATTTAGCATGATTGTTATTAAACACATGAGGGTGACCGTTTCTTAAACAGTATCTCGTACTAGCCTTAAATCTAGGCAACCATACCTATTTTAAATCAACTTTTTAATATATACAGGAATTAATATAAAATTATAAATATATAGGAACCGGGCATAAGACATTATACAATATAAGCGAGTGTCGTAATGTTTTCGAGCTACTGTAGTAACAGTTACCGACATCGAAATCTCATTGTCCACCCAAGGTTCATTTCGACATAAACTCTTCCTTATAAAACAGCGGCTAATGATCTTAATAGTTATTAAAGTTGAGTTGCAATGCCAGATGTTGAAAACCATAGATCACATTAATTTTAGTGTTTTTATCCGCGTTTATGTTACTGCTTATTCCCTATTCTGAAAACTGGCTTTCTAAAATAATAAGGTTTTTTGTTTATTGGTCCAGTTGATCGCAATATGAACGATATTAGGTGAATTTAAAATTTTGGATTCGTAAAATTACAATGCGAAGGTGCTTTAAAATGAACTAGGCCTTGAGATTTCCTAGAATATACTATTATTATTTGGCTTTTTTTATTAATAATCGATGTTTTGGATTCTGTAGCGGATTATATGGCACTCCTGAATTACATTTGTTAATTTTGTTATGATTGTTTTTATTGTATAAGAATTACGTAACCAAAAAAATTAAATATGTTTTGATTTATCTTATATAACCTTAATATATAAATATAAAATGCTCTAACAAAGGAACAACGTAAATAGAAACATTTGTTTTGGGAGCCTAAACAAGCGCAGCTTCGTTAGGATGTCGAGTTCCAAATCCTGTCGCATTGTTCCAACCTAACTCCAATCATTGACAGTACACACAAATCGTATTGAGCTTTACCAAATTATACCTGATCTCTTTGGTACAATTCTATATAAGATTTATATAATTTTGTACACATGGCAATATTGATTTATCATAATAGGTCTATTTGTATACGTTAATTGTTTAATTATTTATAATTAAATTTGTTTCTGGTTTAAATACTGTGAAATTCCAAAACTGTTTCACATCTGAGTTATTTCTTTTAAAGTAAATGAAATTGTAGAGGTTGTGTTTGAATTATCATCTTGGGTATTGTCAATCGGATGAGCTACAAAATTTTATAAAGAAGCGAAATAGTAACCTTATGCAGGTTAAGCTGAGGGGTTTGTCTAGTGTTTATCAGTTGATCACACTTCAATATAATGGAAAACATTCAAGAAATACTTCCACAAAAGCCTTTGAGTAAATGATTTCTTTCCAATCTAAAGAATTAATATTTTAAGTTGATGTTGTAAATTGGTAACAGTTACAGTTTAGAATTTAAAAATGTGATAATTTAATATCTTTTTTTTTGCGTCTTTGTTTAAAAGAACTTACTTGTAATTTTGAAGTTATTATGTATTGTATAGTATGTATTATAAAACGTATAGAACAGCTTTTAATATCCGTTAAAGGCTCTAATTAGATAACCTTTTTTTCTTGATAAGCATAAATAATTGATAAGATTTGATGGAAACGTAAAATTGAGTCTTTGAAATGGGCTTCAAAATAATTTAATTTAGTTATTAAAAGCAAAAATATCAATCTTAGACTAATTAAATATAGTAAGATAATAATCATCACAGAATTTATTTAAGCCCTTTAAATACCTACTATTCTTAATTACATTAACTTAATACAGCGTAAACAAATAGCATTACGAAGTCGATTCTTTGATAACTTGACTATCAAAACGTTGAATTTTTTTTCTATTACATAAAAACTTAATTAAAGTGCATTGCTCCTATAAACCTTCTCTGAAACGTACTCTAACTAACCATGAAGACCTTATCAATATCTGTTGTGCGATTTAAATGAAACGGAAGGAAACGGAGAACACGAAAGAGTTGATTAGAAAAATATTATACTCAATGTAAAAATATATTAATACAAAACTTATCTGAGTTTAGTATATTTCATGCCGCTTCATAAGTATCATATTTTTGAAGTGAAACTTCTTTAGAATCGTTGTGATTTCAAACCGGATGCAACGGCAAAAAGACAGGGAAGGACGCGCTGCAAGCTGCTAATTTTAAATTAATTTTTTTTAATTAGTTTGCCATAGAAGTTTCACTTCTATCGTGTGTGAATCGCACACACACCTTTTTTTTAATATCTATTTCCTAGGATTTCACAGAAAAAACAGTTGGCGCATTTGATATTAAATTCAAAGTTGTAATCAAGTCCTGTTATTAACATAATTATAAAAACGAAAAGTGAACGTATGTACAAAAAATATATACGGACGTACGTAGATATTATTAATTATCTTATTCGTTACTCATAAGTAAATCTTACCCTTTAAATCTAATACCTTTAAACGAACAATTCTTGTTTATATAATTATATAACTGTATCTCGGAAACGACTGCAACGTTTTCATGAAATTTAGTATGTAGGGGGGTTTCAGGGGCGATAAATCGATCAAGCTAGGATTCATTTTTAGAAAATGTCGTTTTGTCCATGTTATCAGACACTGAAAAACTGCTACAAAATTATTAAGATAGTAAACTAAATTTTGCCATTATTTTTTCCCCTTTTTTTCTAATTGCACTCGTGATTTTTTATTTAAATGACCAGTTCATATTTTTTTAATATTGTCGGTTAAAATCGAAAAATAATATTCATATTTTATCAATATGTAATTCGTATTTAAGTATGATTTTCAAAAACACGATTTATTATAAAAAATACTGAGCTAAGCTCGGTCACCCAGGTACTATTAATTTAATAGACAACTTTATATGTGAATCATAATTATGACTATCAATGGTGTTTTTGACGTTTTACCCATGGCCTTGTTGCGTAAGAAATGTCAGTTCCTCTTCCTTATTCTGTATTTACAATAGTGTTGCCCTACTTCCGTTGCTCGAACAAAAACGGTGTCCCTGGGTTTTGGGTCTACTGTCACGAAGAACGGATACGTTATACCGACGTAATGTGACTTAACTAATTAATACTACCTTATAATGAGTTAAGTAGAAGTCATTACTGTAAGTGTATGATAGCAGAAATTACCTACTGTGTTAATCTGAAAATTAAAGAGTTTTGTAGCACAACTAAATTACATCTGAGACTGGATATGATCCGATGCATAGAATACGATAATCTTAATTTGTGTAATGTTTAGTACTTTCTATAAATAATTAATTTCGTGCCAAGTGAGCCTAGAATATAATGCCAGTATCACTGCCGGCCTTACACCGTATTTAATATCAACTGTGCACAATCGGATTAAAAGCGAACAGACGTATAAATATTATAGCATACGTAATAATTAATCCCAATTAATTTCGTCTGATTTTATTGCTGCCTTCCCATGCATATTCTATCAAAGACGCGGCGAGCCCGAAAATTTATGGGCTTTTTTTATCTAAAAGGAATTCTGCAACCATAGCGGGCTTTCATTTCGGTGAAAAGCGCAATTTCCCTATTCTATGGCCGCCTAGTGAAATCGTTATCGTCTGTGCGCTGCGACGGCGCCCATTTCCTAATAGCGGCATCGCGTGCATTTAACTTTTTATTACGTACCTAGCTCTAACCTAGTACTGATTAACTATCGCCTTCAAATATCGTTGTTTACCTACAATTACATTCTGAAGGATCTGAAAGTGACAATTTAATTGATAAATGAAAACAATATTGTAATTAAAACGAAGCCATCGATTCATTCTGAAAATAGCGTTTTAAAATGTACTCCAGCTACGTAAGAAAATTTAATTATTTTACCCACCAACAACTCGTTGAAATCGTCAATCAATATCATCGTATTAATTGCTTAATTAAAAATGTTTTTGCTCGCAGTTTACTATTTCGGAACACCGCTTTATCATCACGGGGAAAAGATAAACCAGAAAATACGATTATACTTGTCATTTATTAATGTCTGATATAAGGGCAATGGTTACTGTCCCCGTATATATTTATTTTAAGCGGGAAAATGCTGGTGGCATTGCCGCCATTCTACACGGACATGATTTATATCACAATTATCTGTAAATAATTATTTTCTAACCTTCTTTCCAAGAATACAATAAAACGGTAAACCATTTTTCAATCCAGACCAATGTCTAAATAAAGACAATAATAAAATGTGTAGTCTATTTGTTTGAATTCTTTGAGCTATGGCCCTAGGAATATTTCCAATGTCGATAAAGTATCGCATCTGCTCATCTATCAAGTCGTGTTGTGCTACGTTAGATGCGAATATCGAATCGTTGAATCAGCCAGTTTTCTGTAATAAAGCTTCGTCTATTGCCTCTCTTTTTATTCCTATATATCCTAGGATCTATTTCCAACGCAAAGCCTATTTTTCATATCGGTAAAATGAATTTGTTTTATACGTTTTCTTAGCGTTAGTTAATTCAACAGAATTTGGGCATACATACTGTTTGCACATCATTAAACTCGTATTTTCTGTTTATAAATAAATTCTATTAATATGTTATATTGATTAACCTACTTTGGTTTTGCTATTAGATTACTAAAACGGCAAAACTAGAAGATAATAACTAGATTAATTATTGTATCAATCATATTAATAATTTATGTAAAACAAACGTTCAACTTAATAATTGTGTTTGCCCGAAAAAGAAAAAAATAGTTTTTTTGAAGTAGTCTTCAATTACATCGATAAGTAACACAGCGAAAAAATAGTCAAGTAAATATGCATTATTAGATATAACTCGAAAAGTACTTGTAAGTAAAAAAAAATTATTCCTAACCAGCTGATTTTTTTTCATTTAGTTAGTTAATATCTATATAATTTAATAGTAATATTGTCCTACAAATTGCGTGGTACGTTATCCC
Organism: Melitaea athalia; assembly: GCA_905220545.2. Classification (NCBI taxonomy): domain Eukaryota; kingdom Metazoa; phylum Arthropoda; class Insecta; order Lepidoptera; family Nymphalidae; genus Melitaea; species Melitaea athalia. Next base: position 12,029,704 of record HG992193.1, read on the forward strand.
GGTCCTACGCTCACTGCTGCTCTACCCCCTGCTATCTCTGTTAGCTACCGCAATCGAGAGTTTTCGTATAGGAATTTTTTGTTCGTCTCATCAAAATGAAGCTACTCCCGAAAAATTAGCTTGATACACTAATCAGGTGAAAAAAATGTACTAGGGATCCCTACCTAATTGTAGAGATTCCTCAGCAAATTAAGAAACGTTTCAATAAATGCAAGTGTTCCATATCTGAATCATTTATAAATAATGTATTAAAAATGGCTACATAATTTACAATTAATATAAAGATCAAAAGGCCGTTCTATCTTTAAGTGATTTTGTATTTTATATAAATCAACGTTTTGATTATACATATTAATTATTAATTAAATAAATTTTAGTCGAAGTACAGCTTTTAACGATTTTACATAGAATCGTTTAACTGCATTCGACTTTATATGCCAGAAGAAGCACGGTTGTTTGTTTAATTTCTATTCTATATCGTGTTAATTCATTCGAAATGGCATTTAGTGTAAATGTACAAAACGTTTATTTCGTTCCAGAAACTTCGTCACGAAACGAAGTGTCTTCATAAAGAACTTTTCTTTTAAAGTATAATCTTGTTCTTTTCTGGAGGAATATTTTCGGACATATTTACAATTTTAGTAGCAGAGATTTGCCATTTGAAAACGTGAATTGAACGCCCGCTCAGTCAGTGACTTGTGTATAATAAAGTAAATTACTCAGAGAACAACGGCGAGCGAGGCAACAATGATATTTCGGCGGAGGAAAAAACAAGAGGGTCGTTTGGGGATCCGGCGGGAATTCTCATCGCGTCCCGTTTTGTATCCGCCGAGCTGAGAGTATAAGTAGAAAGTACACGGGAAACGTTCAGGATGCTACTGCTATTATGCCCCATTTACATAGCCGAGCTATTGTGATGGAACATTCTCTGTTGTGCGTCGTCCAATTAAGATTTTCTTTTGTAGCTTTAACATACATTACTTTAAAAGTTATACGGCTAATTTATTTTTTTATAAAATATTCAATTATTAAATGCATAATGTGAGTAAATTTTAAATGCTTGAGGGTAAAAAAATTAAATCAAAATTGTGTTCAATTATAAAGCAGGGAATTAAAGAGGACCTCGTAAAAAGAGATCGAGAAGGAATGTAACGTTAAAAATGAAACACAATTTAATACAAAAAAAACTCCGGTTTTTTCACCGTACCATAGTCTTATAAAAGTGGTTCTGTTATATCTATAATTTGTAAACTAGTTCTTTCATTTTAACTATTGTGTATGTTATTAAAAAAATAATAAAAAAAAAACTATAATAATAATATAATATGAGGGTGTAGTGTAGAACATTACTTAGCAGGTCGGGACAAAAGTCTTCGTATTTGATAGTAAAAAGTTGCAATAAAATTTTTTTGGTTGTATCGTTTGTAACTGGCTGGTTTTAATACCATAAACATTGACATTTTAAAAATGAAATTAAAAAAGAAAATAAAAAACAAATTCCCGCCACTTTTCATTTGTTTTTCTATCCGCCAAAATAGGTGAATCCAACGAAGAAATTCGCTTCATTTTAAAGTTTTACTTTCTAACTTAAACTTTAAAATGTACCGAATTTCTTCGTTGGATTCACCTATTTTGGCGGACAGAAAAACAAATGAAAAGTGGCGGGAAACTGTTTTTTACTTTGGGGCCGTCCATATATTACGTCATTCTAAATTAGGGGGGGGGGTTGGTCTGCGGATGACGGCAAATGATAGATGGGGGGGGGTGTTTCAAAATTGACGTCATTCTTATTTATTTATTTATAGTTTATTGTTCACGTAGTCACGTACAAAAAGATTATTTAAAGATCCAGAATTTAAAAGAATGGGTGAAAACTCCGTGGGAGTTATCCAAAGAAAAGTAAAAAATAGGGAATAATAATATATAATATTATTATTCCCTATTTTTTACTTTTATATTATATTATACCAATTAGGGATTGCAATACCGGGATACCGGGATCCCGAAATACCGGGATCCCGCACTATTTTTGCGGGACCAGTCCCGCACATAAATCGAGCGGGATCCCGCGGGATTAGCGGGACTGCGCAACGGTAAACGCCTTGTGTTGTTCGGCACGCGAAAGCGCGCGAACTGATTCGGCTCATGACGAAGATCATGATGATTTACCCCTTGCTACAGTGGCCGCAATGATGCAAGCTGAAACTGTGGAGCCTGAACCGATGTCTCTTCGAGATGAACTTGAACAAACTCTATTGATTCGTATTATTTTTATTTTTGTGTTTCCCACACACGAGGAAATTATAAAATGTTATTTATTATCATATCAAAATTTCGACCCAGCGGGATTCGATATTATATATCGAATTTTTGATATTATAATAAATAAAATTTTATAATTTCCTCATGTGTGGGAAACACAAAACCAAAAATAATACGAATTAAAAATTGCATGGTGTCGTCTCTCGTCAAAGAATTCATTGTAATATGAAACTTTGAATAGTTGGTTGCTGTAAATGAATCACTATAGACGGCTCCACGGTTGCTTAAAACCGAATAAAATCATATCAAAAATTTCGATTCGCCTGGACATTGTTCCATAGCTTAGTTCGCTAGAGCACCGACACGGTATGTCGGGGGTACGGGTTCGAATCCCGCTGGATCGAAATTTTGATATGATAATAAATAACATTTTAAACACTATCGAGTTTTAAAACTGCTTGCACTCATTCCGGAGTTAATTCTCTTGAGAAACAGAAATGAATTTGTTTGAGTCTAGTCACTAGTGGATTAAAAGGCGAATATCTTCAATTCGCCTACAACGCTTAATCAGCAGTTGTACCCACAAGCGTTGAAGCAGAACGAGCGTTTTCTGCTGCTGGCTATCTGGCATATACCTAAAGTTAGGAGCCGTTTGGCAGACAAGACTAATAACATGATATGTTTTATGCGCAGTTACTTTCAAAATAATGCCTAAACTACCTATTGTCTCTTTGTAATAATTTTTATTCTTTTATTAAATATTTTTATTAATCTCTCAATATGTAATTTTAAATAATATATTTTTGTTTCTTTTTTAGTTCTAGATGCATTTATGATACAGGATTTCGCCTTTTTTCTCAATGACTTTCAGAAACGTGCGGGATCCCGCAAATACCAGGATCCCGCGGGACTTAGACCTCTCAGTCCCGCAAATTCCGGGATTAAAATTTTGCTGCGGGATTGCATTCCCTAATACCAATGATTATTGCCAAAGTAAAAATAATAAAAGGTGATTCTATAATCAAGTGTTTTAATCATTAATACCCTATTTTTCTCAAATCTGCAATGTTTTAATTTTGTCAAACTGGTAATGACGTCAATTTTGGGAGAAGGGGGGGGGGGTCATTAAGAAATGACGATAGGATGATTGTAGGGGGGGGTCTAAAATCTGAAAAAATCGATGACGTAATTTATAAACGGCCCCTTTTCAAGTTATCGAACAAAATAGTACGTATACCTACATATATATTATAATATAATTAATGTAAATATTTTTTTGTAAAAGATTACCTTAAATCTTAATATAAATCTCGTGTCACAATGTTTGTCCTCAATGGACTCCTAAACCACTTAACCGATTTTAATCAAATTTGCACACCGTGTGCAGTTTGATCCAACTTGAAAGATAGGCTATATTTTATTTTGGTATATGTAACTATTATATTTAAGAAAAAAAAAGGCGGTACGAAGTTCGCCAGGTCAGCTAGTTTCTATATAAAAAAATACAAAGAAACTTTTTCCCCGACCTAATAGTTTACCTATGTCAAAAAACTTCGTGAGCAGCTTGGTGGATTAAGTTCTAATCCTTCTCCTACATGGAGAAAGAGACCAGCCCAGCAGTGGGATAATACAGGCTGAAACGTTAAAAAACTTCATAGCGGTTAATAATCATTATTATACATTTCATGCCAAGGTTATAACATTTTCGAATTATATGTGTTAATGGAATAATATTATATTGCAATTACATTGGAAAAAATCTGATTGACGTAATGAGAACAAAATTGGAGTGTACAGTGTAATAAAATTGGAAGTCGAAGTAAAAATGTCTTCAACCTTTGATAGATCTCGATAAAGTATTGCTTCCACCATTTCACATCAAAATCAGTTTGTTAAGGTATTACCCCCAGGTGAAAACACTTTCAAGTACCTTTGTTCGCTTTTCCCTACCTTATCTGACGCTAAGTTTAAAGAAGGAATATTGATGGTACCTGACATCAGATAATTGTTGAAGGATACAAATTGTGAAAAAAAAAATTATGACAACCTCAAAAAAAATGACCAAGGCTTTGGAAATGTGGTTCAAAGTTCTCGGGGAATAAAACAAGATACTGATTATAAAAATATTGTCCAAAAAACATTAAACGTCTATACAAATTTATAATTTATAAAATTAATCTATACTAATATAATAAAGCTGAAGAGTTTGTTTGTTTGATTGTTTGTTTGTTTGAACGCGCTAATCTCAGGATCTACTGGTCCGATTTGAAAAATTCTTTCAGTATTAGATAGCCCATTTATCGAGGAAGGCTATAGGCTATATATCATCACGCTAAGTCACATAGGAGCGGAGTCCACGCCGACGAAGTCGCGCGCAGAAGCTAGTAACACATATTATGTGTTTTTTTAAGTATTGTTTGAAGTCTGCCGTTTTCCCAAAACATTTGGGCGATTACAGCCAGAAGGAAGTCGAAAGGTTCCTAAAGGAGAGGGACGGAACAGAAGGTATTAAGGCCGTTTGGACGTTACTATAATGACGGACTATTGATTGATGATATTATATAGAAATTAAGTTAAATTCATAAACGAAAACCAACAACGCAAAACTCAATAAAGTAATAAAAATAAAAAACACTAATCTCTCTCTCTACTCATTTTATAGAATTTTTGAGCCAAAAGTTAGCACGTATATCCAAATACTATACAGCCTAAATCTGGTAATTGTGACATGATGTGTAATATGTGAATATGGTTTTATATAATTTTTAAAACAAATAAAAAAGGATTAGAAAAGAACTTTTCAAAAAAAATAATTTCGCTGGCCTGTATTCTTTTGTAAGTTTGGTAAAAGCGTGACTTTTAGATTTAGGATATTAGTCAGTTTTTTTTGTCTGGGTGCCCCGCGGTCGTAGCTCGAGCTTTACACACATCTAAAAGATTAATTTTAAATTGCCGACTCAAAAGCACTTATTAAAACCTATTTACTATAAAGGAACTTTTTTATCTTTTATTAAGAAAAACTTTTGTTTTCTTTTGTATTAAAAATTTAATAAATAATTTATTAAACTGAACGTTAGACATAATTTTTTTTTGTTTTGGTGTGAAAGAAATAATATTTTACTTTATTAAAACTTACAATTGTCGGTAGTATGTAGGTACTTGTCATGTTTTCACATTATAAAATTATATTTACATCGTAACATGACCTAATAATGCTATGTTTGTATGTATGCATAGGTATTCCTTAACCATAATAACTGGTTAATTGTTGTGTTCGTGTACATTGGTGAAAGTTAGCCAACACTTCGGAAATGAATCATATTTTAACAAACAATATTCTCATGTAAATTAGGACAATGTATAACTGCAGTGTAAGTTTCTCTCTGATTGTGAAATATTACTTTGTTGTATAAAATACTAGGCGTAACTTTAGGGCGCCTTCAAATTTGGCAGCGCGTCTGCAGCGCTGCAGCCGCGCTACTTTGTAATTCTATGTAAATAAACAACGCGCGGCTGCAGCGCGACACCCGCGCTGCAGCCGCGCGACAGTTCATCGATCGACTAGTGACTGCTGACTTATCGAATAGTAACACTAATAGTAGTGTTTCTTTGTCAAAGTCCATCGTGAAACTATGTACAACACTACGATTCTCAAACCTAGCGACAGCAGCGCGGCTGCAACGCGGCAGACGCGCTGCCGCCGCGCGGCACGTTGCGGCAAATTTGTACGCGCCCTTATATCGTCGTCAACGTAGTTTTATATATTATGTACCTACATTTATTGACAATTCATAATAAACATACTTCAACAATATATGCCTATCTTATCTCATTTGAATAGATAATATACTCGACAACAATATTAATAAATTATTATTCAAATTCGTCTCCATCGATCAGTCCATCGAAGCAAATCCATCGAAGTCATTTTTTTTAATTATATTTATTTAGTATTTCTGCTAGTTTAACTAGCAAGTATAAGTTTTAGAACAGGCAGGTACAAAGTTTAATAATCAATGATTAAAGGAAAGGAAAGTGAACCCCACCACTTTTCCTGACAATGGCACGGCGGCGTGCGGTCGCGTACCTACTCGTGCGCCGCGATGCGCACCTCCGCTTCACCTCGCCGCGGAAACGTCCACTCGCGCAGGTAGCTGGCACTCCGCCGAACTGGCACTCAGTGCGCGCGTTCTCTCGCCGCCGGTGGTAGTGTCCAAGTTGCGCGGACGCACGCGCGCCGACCGCGAGCATGGTGTCTGCGCCTAGCTGGTGAAGTGTCATCGTAGTGGCGTAGTGATACAAACAACAGACGATATGTCCTGTGAAAGGAGAACAAAGGCCGCCCGTTTCCTCGACCTGCGGTGAGTTCACCGCATCATGCTTCCTGTCACGACCGACCAAATCCTTTGTTGAATCCTCGCTAAGAATGACATATGTCCGTCTCTTTTCAACGCGTTTTACCAGCCAGACGAACATATGCTCGAAGTGCTTGTGTCGTGTCTCGGTGTTTGAATGTTTGCAGAAGGAATGGTATAGAGCTATAGACGGTATTGTTGCAGTTTTTATCTTTATTTGCGGAAATGCTTGAGGAAACGATGCTTATAGGCTATTATTCTTCTCAAGGATTTTGCAAGTAGTTTTATAATAAGTTTCCAGTTGAATACGAAATTGTTTGAAGAACAGAACTATTATGTTCAACCTTGACAGACTAAGTTACGAAATCAGCGACCCGAGCACATGTAGTCTTAACTAAATTAGTGACCGTGATTTTCGCTCAAGATCTTTCAAGGTTAAAAACTTAGATTTTTTCTTATTTAGAATTGAGTTCGAAAGTTTTGACATTAATTCACATAATAAAACTGTCAACGATTAAAAAAGTTTGTGGGCACAGGATCAACGGAATACGTACTTATTTTCATCTTGATTACTATAAAAACTGTGACTTACATGCAGAAAAATTAAAAAAAAGAACTAGTGGAATGTAGGCGGTAGGGCAATAATGACCCAGGCACAGATGTGGGGCGCTCCCCGCCTCGCCTCCCGGCCTTGAAAGGCTCTTGACCAGGCCAGCGCCGTCGATGTTGTATTTATTGCAACCTCCACGATCCGTACTGCCGAGGTTATTGACGCCTCGAGACACAACAACTAATTTTCATGGGAACGTAACAACCAATACTAATAACTGCAAATGCTCGGCTTCTCCTTGAGGCAATTGTTCTCACGTCGATCTTGTTTAATGAATAACTACAATACACATTACGTCACTTGTAACTTAGCTTCCGCCTTCGAAGTTCGTTAGTTAACGACGTGAGTCACGAAACGCACACTACAATGATAGTTTGCATTTTTCCATTATTAAAAATACTTTAAGTGCACTGTACTTATAACCATACACTATTTTCATATTGCATATACCCACATGAAATGAGTAGGTACTTTTAACAGTCGCGAACATTATCTATAAATAACTCGTCAGACAACCACTAGCGTAGGATCGATGCCCAGCCAGCCCTAGGTGAAGGCCGATTGTTATAGTTCCTCGCCCTTTAAGCACAGCATCCTATTGACTACTTATAACTGTTGTGTCATTCCATGCTACTTGTAATTTATTTGAATTAAATGAATATAGATTCTTTTTAAATCATTTTGCATATTGATTACTTCGACCAACCTAGTATCAGATAAATTCTGAATGTACCATATGGCGACAGTTCGACACTTCAAAGCGAATGAGGTCGGCATATGTTGCCGCTTTCACTCCCTACATCACAATCGCTGTTACGTACATTCATATATAGACCGTGCATATCCGAATAATAAGTTTATCCATCTGTATACCACACAAGTAAAATGTACCTACTACTATTATCATGAGACTTGGTTTGTATCTGCAGAGGTAAATATTTATAATAGTTTCTTGAATAAAAACGGTCAATCAATGAAAAGAAATACTAAGTCATATTACTGAAGAGACGCGCCACTTACTTTAAATCTGACTGCACACGATGCTGATTAATATTAAATCTATTTAAATATTTTTATATTGATTAGAATAGTTTAAAGAGTTACATATACATGTACACGCGCCGGCATTACATCAAGGGTAGTTTTTGCCTACAGCAGCTGGTAACCCCAGGAGTGACTCACGTCCTCTATCACTATCAGTGCCCCACTGTGGGTCGGGGTGAGTGTCAATGACCCCACTCGCAGCCCTTAGGCACATATATGCCACACGTTTATCTTTTGTCCATTGTTGATCTCTATTATTTATAGGTTTTGTTCATATAACAGCCCTGTATATTTTATGTCTGCACGCACCCAGATTAAATGTGGCATCAATTTTGCTTAGTTCACTTATGTTGTCGTAATGCCGTATTTCAATGTTCCACATGTCTATTCTACTTCATTTGCATCACAAATACAATTTTAAAATAATGACAAACCTATGTCGATATAAAAATATAAATAATATAAAGTTGTGATGTTTATTGATCGTAAAAACTCAATAGGTATGTTTACAGCGCAAAATATATAATAAATATAAACGTAATTGATCTAAGTAAATAACTTTGTAATATAGATAGAAGCATTATGGCCGACACTCGCAAACGTCTCAACGCCCCGCTACTATCATACCGGTTTCCAGTTCCGACTGCATCGGCGAGCGATCCTTCCACAGAAAAACAAATGAAACAATCGAGTGGTCGTTTTTCTTTTCTTTCGCCAGCGCTCCTGCCAGACGATCTTTTGCTTTGTTGCTCTTTACTTTGATACTTGGGAATTCAACAGAGGCTACGTTACCTTTATCCGGTGTAGAAAGAAAACTATTTTAACGCCAGTTAACCCGTTTTTAACCATCTTAATTATTACCTATTTCGGAAGAAGGCAGCAGCAACTTGATTTTTTTTTTTGGTATTTTGTGAATTCTTTATAAACCTAAAAGTATAAGTACCTTTTATAAATTCTACGGATTATTTTTAGTTAGACAATTTTTAATTATTTTGATCCTTATGAACGAAATATGAAGTAATTCAAGGTAGGGCTCGTTTATTGTCAGTTTGAACGTACATACTAATTTCAAAAACTACTGGACCGATGTAAATAAATCCATTTACAATAACGCTCTTATTGTGAATAGATAGGACTATAGAGAAATGTGAAAATAAATGAAGTTTCGTGAAATTTGCAGCGATGAAATAACATTCCTTAACTCATAATTACTTATAGGCATACATATACATAACATTGGAAGGCTTAGTTGGGAAGATTAAATTGGTTAATTTTATTTTGCGGTTTTATGTATATACAATACATTTGGCCATTTAATTATCTATACTAATATAATAAAGCTGAAGAGTTTGTTTGTTTGTTTGTTTGTTTGTTTGAACGCGCTAATCTCAGGATCTACTGGTCCGATTTGAAAAATTCTTTCATTGTTAGATAGCCCATTTATCGAGGAAGGCTATAGGCTATATATCGTCACGCTAAGACCAACAGGAGCGAAGTACACGCCGACGAAGTCGCGCGCAGAAGCTAGTGTTTTATATTTATGAACATAAGATTACCTGCGCTTTCTATAAATAGACTCTTGATTATATTCGTAAAACCTTTAGCTCAGAATCCCCAAAAAGAGGTGGCAATTGTTAGGCACTGAGGACTTACTTTATTATTATGAATAAATTGTCATTAGATGTACATATATTTTATACTAAAATACAGAAGTACTAATTATGACAGGATTTGTGGTTGCAAATCTCTATATATATAAAAATGAATCGCTGAATGTGTTGCTAAGCGCAAATCTCGAGAGCGGCTGAACCGATTTTGCTAATTCTTTTTTTATACTATTCCTTGAAGAACGAGGATGGTTCTTACGGAGAGAAAAATTCAAAAAATTGCCTGAAAAAGTCTAAAAACAACACTTTTCTCTATTCCGATACAAAAGTTAAGACAGGACAACGTCTGTCGGGTCAGCTAGTTAAAAATAAAACTATGAGAATATAATATACATTAAACTTAAAAGTGATTCATTCTAAATAATTTAAGTCAAACACAAATGTAAATCATTGTGTTTGCTCGCAAACGAAAAAAAACCACTTTAATTATATCGACACGTAATAGGCCTCATTTACGGAGACGCGGGGCGTCGCGCGTCGCGCGTGGCGTGGCGGAACGCACTAAATTCAAATGTAGGGCGTTGGATGAGAGTGACGGAGAAGCGATTTTACACGCGTTCATTTTCATACATTTTGACACAAGCGCGACGTCACGCCACATGCGACGCGTCTCCGTAAATGAGGCCATAGCCATACAACGTACTAGACGAAAAATTACGTTATCAAAGATTACTCAAAAAGTTGTACTCAGATCTCGATGAAATTTAAATGTTACCGCGTGATAAACATCAGCTTTTGATTCAATCAAAAATCATCAAAATCGGTACTTCCAGTAAAAAGTTGTGCGGTATAATACATCGTAGCGTAGGTCGACGAAAAAAATGGTCCAGTAAAAACGCATTATTAGATATAACTCAAAAAGTAGGTACTTGTTAGATCTCAAATAAATTTAAATGGGACCAAATGACACGCACCACCTTTCTATTAATAAAAAATTATCAACATCGGTCCACCCAGTCAAACGTTCTGAAGTAACATACATACAAAAATACAATCGAATTGAGAACCTCCTCCTTTTTTGGAAGTCGGTTAAAAAAATATAGTATGCGTGGTAGAATCGATTAATAGGTATAGGGAAAGGATAAAACCCACCGAAGTTTTTGAACAATCAATCTTTCCTCTATTTTCGTGCCCGTAGGGATAACTTTTACATAAACGGGATCTTCCTCGTATTTATAAATATCCAATAAAAAGAATTATCGGTTTCGTAGTTTTCTCTATCATCTTATTTTTCGTCTGTTATTAGAATTTAACATTACATATAAAAAATTGCTATCAATTTGCCAATAACGGTCAAATTAAGTCTTTAAAGGAAATAAGAGAAACCACATGTGCTATTTGCTAATGTACGATAATTTTCACCGTAAAACTAACGCGAAAATCACTCTAAGATAACCTTAACACGACTGTATTGAAGCCAAAAAAGTTCCCTCGTTTGTCTTGTTTGTTTTGGTTTGGCCCAAAAACCACAGAACTTAATTTTAATTAAAACTTTACGGTGACGAAGCTTATACTAAAAACCGAAAGTTTTCTACATTATTTACTTGTTTATTGTGTTTAACCATTGTAACTTGACCTCCGGAGTATGTTTAAATACTTATTATTAGACTTATCCTTGAATACTGGGTATTATTATGTGTATGTAATATTTTTTAAATAAAGTAGTACAGTAGATAGTAATATCGAATTGTAACGAATTTTAATAGGTAAATATAAAACATTAAAGGTTTATTACGAATTTGTTACGAACTTACAAATAAAAAAGTAAGATGTTTTTCCGCTTTTGATTTAACAAAAAAATCAAAAATAGTTAAACGACAATATTATGTTATAAATAAATAAATATGTATATACAACACACACACACGGTCGTCTGTTCCTAAAGTAAGCAACTTAATGCTTGTGTTATAGGTTACAGCCGACTGGTATAGTTACATATTATTATTATTTTCGATAGACAAACATATAAATACTACATATAGAAATAAATATATATTACACCCAGACTCGGGGTGGGAATCGAACCCACAACCCTCGGAACAGAAAGCAGGATCACTACAAACTGCGCCAACGGGCTAGTCAAAGTTATCATAATTGTCCTTTCCTGATATTTCGTTGAAAACATATTATGTATTATTTTTGTTTACTTTGAACTATAGAGATATACGTTTATAGTATCAATGTAAAATAATTAACACTACTTTTCAAGATAGAGTTATAAATGGAAAAAAAATATTCGTTGTATATACCTTTTTTATATTATAGCTGTCGCAGTAATAAACATTTTGTCAAAGTTTCAATTGTCTACTCATTACGGTTACAATACACTAAGGTGAAAGACAGGAGATATCGTAATATTAGTGATAAGATTCCATTGGTGATTTGGTGCCCTTTTGGAAGAGAACCCCAAAAAACGAATAAAAGTAGATATTGTTAGCGCGTAGAGTTGAAGATGTTACGATACTCGACAAATATTCACTCAGTCACTTCCTGTTCTCAACAACTTCAAGCTTTACCTCGAGGACGTTAACTGTGAAGCTTAAAAATGTATATCTATCTAGCTCAATAATATAAGTAATATATAATCTATGAAAGCAGAATTCTTTATATATGTATAAGTAAAAAGTAATTTTTAAATTCGAGTTAAGACGATTAGTGTTTCAGCTTCCTCATTCAAATATTTATGGGTCTACTGTCTAGTGCATTTTTTTAAATATTTAATATCTTTAAAAAATTTCGAAAGGATATCTCATAATTCAAGTATTCGGGTTCGCGTTTATTTGTAAAAAAATATAACAAGATTTATACGTATGATTTATATATATGTATATAGATAGATAGGTAAGTCGAAAATAGGTACTGGATGAAATTCTCTATGAAAACAAAAATAAAATTATTTTACAGTCCTACTATTAACAACAACATCTTACAACAACGCACAAATTAAACCTATGGTAATGTAAAACAAACATGTAGTAGTCACTTTCTTCATTAGCAAATTGTCCTGTTTATAAAAATTGTAATTATAGAAATCGTAGTCATCAACTATATCATATCAAGTGTAATCACCTGTAAGTTAGTCTGTAAAAGCAATAAGACAATGTCAATCATTATGGCGCATTTAAATTATTGCCCTTAGTAGGCTAGTTTCTTTGATAGGATGCTATCTTCGCATTTTACGACAACAATCGGTTGAGATGCACGAGTTATGAATTATTCAAAACGGCGGCACCCTTCGTTGCCTCGACTCGCCAGGCTGCAAGAAATTCAGAGGATTCATTGGATTGCTTATTTCTTTTCCCCATCTACTATGATCACGCGAATATATCAATACGCATTCGTTTTTACGCTTACTTTGTATCTAATTCTATTTGTAACGCGTACAACTTGCGATATTTGCATAACATACCTACCTAACGTTTTTAATGTTAAAACTACTTCGTAATATGTTTTCAACTTTTCCCTTTAGGTAAGTATATAATACCTACCTAATTATTATCATTCTATATATTTTATTATAAAAAAATTATTACTAAAAATATGCTACGCTACCTCCCGTAGTATTATAATTGATCCTTGTTCAAAGAGAATGACAAATGTATAAGTCTAAAATTAAATGGTAGATTGATTGGTTATGACGGTCATAATATGTATTAGTGTAGTATTGGTTATATGTAGTAGCAATAACGGTCATAGTACGTAGTTAAAAAAAAATTCTTGTTTAATAGTGTTAGTAGCACTAAAAATGAAAGACTTACTGGTGAATAACTTTTGTTTATTAGCGAACTTAAAATCAAGATCAGAAGGAACTTTAATCAAATGCTCCAAGAGCACTTTCGAATCGCCATTTTACAAATTAATCTTGTTTTCAAAAGTGAAGCTACCACCGATTCGGAATGTAGATTCTGCAGAGAAGAAACGGTAAGAAACTCTAAAGTTACTCTTTTGAAAAATAATATATAAACTGTGTACAAAATCATTAATTTACAATAATAAAAATATTACACCGTGACAAAAACATAGTACATTGTGTCCACAGATGACACTGTTTTTTCCGTGCCGTTGTCGAGTGTTGCCCTCAAAATCCATGTTATATTAAAAATTGATATTTAAATTTAAAAAGATGTACAAATTATGATGAATATGCTAACAATAGCTTCATCATGTATTAATTGCGTTATTTACTACGAAAAACTAAAGTAAATTATTTAAATGACCGCATTAATTTGATTCTTGTTTTCTAGAAACAAAATTCTGCTATACAAATGTCCTTAATTAAAATTGAAATTCTTTTAACAGTAATTCTGCTATAAATACGTCAGACGACGTCGGGCAAAGATGAGTAGTGAACATAATTATATTATCTTAGCGGGTGGTACACGCACATCTTACATTTCACCAGAGTTTTTAAATTACAAACGAACTCGATTTATTTTTTATTTATGTAGATGAATAATTCTTTGATTAAATCATTTCTTCCTCATTAGATATACATTACGGAATGTTACCGTAGAAAATATCGTTATTTCATTTGGAAGGGCGATATCTTTTACTCTTAGAAATAAATTTTAAGGTAGAAAAGATGGGTCTTGTTTTTCCTTTTACTTTGCAGGGCGAAGGAGATTTGGATCAAACCGTAATACTTTATCATTTAGAAAATAATACGACTCTGGCTTACAATTTTTTCTTGAATAGAATATTTAATAACTTCATTTTGTTTTTATCTTTAATACACGTTGCCAAGGACTAAGGACTGGCTTATTCGTTGTCTGTGAGTATTGCAGAAACATTATTAAATGATAATTTACTATACAATACGTAAGTAGGCGCCTATTAACTATAAACAAAACACCGTGTACAACATGTACAAGGTAAAATCTTTTTGCATCAAATCACGTTACGTAGCGATGCGCGCTGTATCCACTTATATATTCAATTATATTATTATATACAGGTAATTCATACGACACGTTCGAACTTAAAAGCCTACACAATTCCCTGATAGGAAGGTCACATTTAAATTATTTTTGCCTTCAGAATATTGTTAAAACCTATTGTGTGCCAATGTTCAGCCAAACATTCAATGACCTAATTTCTACTCGGCATTGTCAAAGTTTTATTTCCTCGTTTAAACTTTTCTCCTTTTTCTCGTAATGAAATTTCAAGTGTCGGAATTTTACGATTATTCCTCAAGCTTACGTGTATAACGAGTGCGATTTTATTTAAATCCGATAACTTCGTGTGTGAAAATGTTTAGGGCCAGATTAAAGTGTTATCTAGGTTTTACCCTCATACTGAATGTAGGCCTGATGCAGGCGTGGCGGCGAAAGCAGCGCTCCCTTGACACGCTACGGCGCGCGCGCATTGCAGTCAAGGCCCTCGGCTACCGGCGCGGGCGCATAAACCGACCTAATGGACAAACAGTATCACTATACATAAACATTAGCTATTACTCATAACGTAACAACTTCGATTGATACGCTTAATACACCGCATTTGCTATTGTAACGTACACACACATTAATTAATGCCATTTGTTTACCTTCTTTGTTAGATTTACTGTGACACGTGTTTGTAGCTGGTTTTACAAGGAAGTCTTTACGAACGGACAGTTTGTTATTAAAGACTTATTGAAGTTCACAATGTCGACATTTATAGTTACATTTTACTAGATACGTAATAAACCACAGTCTGTACCGCAGTTTCGACCGGTCATTGTAAGAAAAATCCTTACCTATGTATCACTATTAGCAGAACTTTTAAGAACTATAAAGATCCAACATTACAGAAAATTGGACTTAAAATATTTAATGATGTATTTTTATTCATACCTACCTATATCATTAGCAAGTTTAAAAACTTATTTTAATAAAACGTAACTATTTGTAAAAAGTAAAAATGAATTGTAGTTATGATTATTAGGGCTCTCTTTTACATATACTTTTTAAAATTTGGCTTCACTCCGAATTTCGATAAAAAATTCTACCATTTCAAGTTATTTTGTTAACAACGTCAACACTAGCTACTGGCTTCTTTTACCATAACTGTTACTGTGTTATTAGGTAGGGATCCCTAGTACATTTTTTTAACCTGATCAGTATCAAGCTAATTTTCCGTGAGTAGCTTCATTTTGATGAGACGAACAAAAAGTTCCTCTTCGAAAACTCTCGATTGTGGTAGATAATAGAGTTAGCAGGAGATAGAGCAGCAGTGGGCGTAGGACCGGGATAACGTTCCACGCAATTTGTAGGACAATGTTACTATTAAATTATATAAATATTAACTAAATAAAAGAATAAAAAATCAGAAAAAAATATCAATTTTTGATGACCTTACGAGGTCATCAAGTTGATGACCTCGTAAGGTCATCAAAAATTATTACTAACCAGCTGATTTTTTTTTCTTTTAGTTACATGATACCTATTTATATAATTTGATAGTAATATTGTCCTCCAAATTGCGTGGCACGTTATCCCGGTCCTACGCTCACTGCTGCTCTATCTCCTGCTAACTTTGTTATCTACCACAATAGAGAGTTTTCGAATAGGAACTTTTTGTTCGTCTCATCAAAATGAAGCTACTCACGGAAAATTAGCTTGATACTGATCAGGTTAAAAAAATGTACTAGGAATCCCTACCTATATCTGTTCAGTTAGTTCAAAGGAAAAAGTCACATGACATAAGCGTCTAATTCATCGGCTCCAAGCGTGAAATTTACCTTTGAAAATTGTTTTAACAGTGAATGCAAGTATTGCACTGATATCAGTTTTAAATTTTTAATGATAGGGTCGATTGGTCATGCGTTAGGCGCATTATGAAGACCGTTGGTAAATTTAAAGAGTATTGATACTGTATTTGTGTGTATTTTTGCAGTACAATAAAGAATAATAATTTGATGATATTTATGTTGGATAACTGGTAAATTTTTCAATTTAAAAAAAAAATTAATACTGTCTGAATCCAAACCAAAAACAAATTAATAGGATGACTCTATAATGAAAGAAAGTTAATTATGATTTTTCACGCTTAAGATCAATAATGGCTTAACAATTATCACGTGTTTTTAGACTGAAAAAATTACTTTAAACATTTTGAATAAATAAATGATTTTTTATTATTTCACCCAAATAATATTTTATGCTTAATATTTACTAAGGTAGCGCACAGCGGGAAATATCCTGTTCAAAATCTGGGGTAGCCTGACTGAGGAGGTACCTCGACCTTACAAAAATTTATAGCTAAGTAATACAAGCAGTGTAAAGTGAGCAGAGCTCGTAGAGGGGATTGGCGGTAGGGTTGGCAACGCGCTTCATGGCATTGGCATGCTTCTGGTGTTGCACAGTTGCAGGCATCTATAAACTACGGTAATTGCTAACCATCAGGTCAGCCGTACGCATGATTGCCAACCTAGTTGTATAAAAAAGAATACCTTTAACTATCTTTAAATATACGTCTGACGCTAATAGTAACATTATAATAAACCAAAGTTGACGCATCCTTGACACGTACAGCAACATGCGCACGCTTCACTGCCACGTTATGCAACTACCACCCGTATTATATACAATGTTTCCATAGCATTTGAATAATCTACTCATAAATTATACATACTTTGTACATCAAATTGTATATGACTGACATTATATCGTTATAAATTCAAATTATTAGTTTAACCCATATTTACATACATCTAATTTTGATGTTCATGGTCTCAAATACAACAAGCTGATACTAGTTTTATTATTACCTATATACGATTCAGCCTGTAATATCCAACTGTTGCGCATAGGCCTCTTCCCCGTGTAGGAGAAGGATCGGAGCTTAATCCACCACGCTGCTCCAATGCGGGTTGGCAGATATATTCCCTACTATGAGTATGAGTAATAATCGCTATCAGGTGTACACGATAACAACCGGGACCGACGGCTTAACGTGCTCTCCGAGGCATGGTGGGGAGACCCACAAGAACTGCACAAACACCCAGATCACGGCAAACATCTGTATGGCCAATACAAATGTTGTCGTGTGCGGGGATCGAACCCGCAACCGCCCGCGCAACAGCCAATCGCAATCCAGTGCTGTGACCGCTGCGCCAACGTGGCGTCAAATAAACATGAACAATGTATTCAAAATCATATTCTTACGTAAAAGCTGATATTGACTAATGTAAAGTCACTGAGAAATAAATGCTGAGTTTTGCCATCCCATCTCAGCAAAATCTCATTCCAAAGCGCTGTTAAATCTATTAGAAACCATAATTATTTATAAATAACGATTTAGATAAAGGACTGAATAAAATTAATTTAGTACACCTATTCTATATATTTTTATAACAATGCATTAGGGACCATTCATAAATTACGTCACACGTTAAGAGGGGGGTAGGGGGTCGACGAAGTGTGACATTGTGTGACAAGGGGAGGGAGGTGTCGGAAATTTTGTGACGTCACATTTCTAAATATCATAATATCAAAACTTAAGTACAATAACATGATATATCAACTACCTATCAATAACTAACTTCAAAAATTAAAGTTTTATTTGTTTTTTAGGTCAATTGTCTTTTATTAAAATGAAAATAAAAATAATGTCAAAACTGTCATCAGTTTGCTCATGCAAAATTGCAAAATATGTGACGTCACACTAGGTAGGGGGGGGTCTCATAAATGTGACCATCTGTGACAAGGACTGGGGAGGGGTCGAAAAATCGAGAAATTCGTGTGACGTAATTTATGGATGGCCCCTTAATATGCTATAAAATAAACACTTTTATACAAAATACACATCAAACTATAACTTAAAAAACATTTGATAATTTTTTAAACAAAATTATAGTAAAAATAATCGATTAAATAAACATAATGTATGACATCAACATTTTGGATGTTGGGATGATAGTAAAATAACGCGAGAACAACTTGACGGAATAAGTATTTTTTTTAATTGTCAGGAAAGTATTAACTAAGAATCCTATTGAATATGAAGGCCGAAAAATTCTTCAATTTTGTAAAATAAATATTTTTAGTTTCTACCATAATAATGAATGTGAACCAAAGCCACCTATGATTATCTGCAAGAACCAAATTAACTAATCGAACTTGTAATCGTGGTATGGTCGATCATTAGTGCCTAAACAAGCTACTAAGGCGTTGCTTAGTATAAGCTGCAAACAACAATTTTAAAGGAGTGCGTGGAGGCGTGCATTTTTTGATTTTCCTAATTTATTAATTTTATAGTTAAAATACGATGGCAACTAATGCGTAGTTGAAAATTGTCTTGCGAAAATCTATTGAATAAGAAGCTATTCAGGGCCAGGGAAACTGTTAAGTGAATTTTTCCTTGACACAAGGCCTGTTGCAACGCGGCAACGGACACAAGGTTGCTGCGACACGCCCTAGCTATTATTTAATTGTTATTTAAACTAGGGACAGTACATCAACGCAGAGAATTAAAAAAGTGATTAAAACATCAATAGACAGATAACTTTGTAAATAATAGCAAAACTCTATATGCTCTACCTTCTCTACACTTTAATAGTGTATAAATAGTTTGTTATTAATAATAACAAACTAAGTTTTCAAGACAATCAAAATAAATGAGAGGTTTTTCGTTGGTAACCAAAAATAAAAAATAAATATAAATATATTTTAATATAATAATTATAATATTGCTAGAATACGCTTTATTATAAAAATTTAAAATACAAACTTATTCTCGTGTTGTTGAACTAGAAGAAAGAAAACTAAAAGCAGTTTACAATTCCCATAAATATCTAATACTAAATATTTGAAGGACGATAAGCAAACCGTTGTAGCAAAGCTTATCCCTTCGCAGGAGATTACAAACTTCACAGTTCGAATTTGAATTGCGATAAAGGGTTTAGCAACTTTATAATCTCGACATACAACATTCATATACTGTAAGTGTATCCAAGTAATTCTCTAAACAAAAATACATGATCAAAGTTACAACGTAGCTAACAAAATTAAATAGAGGACACAATTTAACTTTCAAGTTTACTTAGTTTTAGAATTCGCATTAAAGTAACGTAAACCTTAAATTTTTTTATCGTAAAGTAGGATAATATACGTTGATCTCAATACATATATTTATTTCCGAAAGTTCGGGTCGAATTTTTTCATTACGCTGTCCCCTTATAAGGTGTGGGCCAAAGTTCTCGGAGAGGTCTCTTTCGTAAGGCGCTCCTTGTACACGACACTTTCTCCAACCGTTTCGAATTATATGAAATGTATGACAATACACAGTAATTTAACTCTCGACACTCATTACAACGGGTTTGCATACATCCAAGCATTCATTTAGCACTTGGAGTCGGCTGGGGTTGTCTTATCACGACAATTACTTTATGAAAGTAACGAAAAGTTAATTGCATAGGTTTTCACAGATACTTTGATCGATTCACGTTTTATTTTGTTGTTTTGATTACTTATATTATGTATATAGGCACATATAAACTGTTTCTTTGATTTATAATTGAATTACTAAATTATATTAATTCGGAGATTTTATTATAAATATCCAGTTATTTTATACTTTTTAGGAGGAATTGTTATGTAGAGTACTAAATATGTAATTATAATAATTCTGTTTTAAAACTAGTGGAGATATAGTAAATAAATATATAAAATATAAATAAACGCTTCACACTCAACGGCCCCTAGTAGAATTTTCTCCTGTTTCGGGGGTTCGGAAACACACACAATGCACAAGCACAAACGCCCAGATCACAACAAACATCTATATGGCCAATACATGGGGAATACAGGGATCGAACCCGCGACCGCTAGCTCAATAGCCAGAGCTGTGACCACTGCGGCGGCAACGCAAATAAAACAAGTGAATCAATAAAATCTACAAACATGTTTTCAAATTCTAGCTGGCACCGAGGAGTTGAGAACTGCTGAATTTGTCTTTAAAATTTTATCATTGGAACCATGTGAGGAAAACAAAGTTCTAAAGACACGTACACACTATGGTTTATCACTTATAGTTTCAGACATGCTTTAAAATCACAAAGAATTGGCCATATTAGAGTTGAAGTAAAACTAATTATTTTTATTATTACATGGTACACACAATATTTTGATAATCTCCTAGGGTCTCCTTTGATTAGGCATTCTGTGAATAATCTTTATTTCATCTATATATTCCTAGCTATATATTACAAAGATTTTAGGTGGAAGTAGGGCACTGTTTTCTGAACAGTTTTTATAATTGATATAAAAATCAATCCTTTTTCACAAAAATAAAGACCTTTGTAACTCTCTAGTTTTATTTCAGTGTAGTATCCTAAAAACAGTTTGCAGACGTATCTTAATTACTTACAGAAGTAGAAAATGTAATTTGTTTTATCAAACGCAAACTAAATAACCAGTCATAAATCTACGTGCTTCATTTCAATTAATAATTAATTAATCCGTCCCCTGCGGGCTGTCCGGTATTCAATTCAGTTTCGGGACGTTTCAATTTCGTTTGCGAGTTGTTTTTTATTTGTGTTACAAATTAAACGACGCCAATCAACTTGTATTCCAATAACGCTCTCTGCATAACTAATATTTTGAGCCAATTTACCTTATGTGTTGGTTTGAATTTCATGGAAAATTACTTTAGAACCAATATACTAGGAACTATAAAATGATCTACAAAGAAGTTCTGAGAAC
This sequence comes from Melitaea athalia, assembly GCA_905220545.2. Taxonomy (NCBI): domain Eukaryota; kingdom Metazoa; phylum Arthropoda; class Insecta; order Lepidoptera; family Nymphalidae; genus Melitaea; species Melitaea athalia. The sequence continues at coordinate 12,051,323 of HG992193.1, forward strand.
ATGGGTTAAATTGTGAGTCAGGTAGATAACTAATTGTAGTATTATACTTTGTTTTATTTTAGATTTTATCAATGAAACGATTAAAATTCCTGTGTGAGACTAATGGTATTAAACAAAATTAATCGTTACAGTATAGATTTATATTCGTCATAGGATTTGTAAGCTGTCCGTAGGTATGCATTTAAATGTGTCAGCTGTAAATGATTTATGAAGCGGCAGCGAGCCGGAGTCGTAAAACAGTCAATAATGCTAAGCTTTCAATACACGGTTTAGGTCACCCTAATCGTCCTCCCCGCTCTGGTTTTGGCTAACCGCTATGTCATTCTGATGAGAGTAGCCGGTACAGTGCTATCCACACAAAGTACCTACCTATGTCTCGATGAATATGACAAAAACTGTAATGACATTAATTTGCCTATCATTTTACAACTCTTCCTTAATTAGTCGCTGAATGATCTAAGCCGTCAATTATGTTTACTAAAAATACGCCCAAATCATAAATTTTGCGTCACATTATTTGCTAATACACAACATTAACTATGAATACATTGTTAGCAAAGTATGAATATAGGTACGTTAAAATACATATACCTAGTAGTTAATGAATAGTAACTTATGAGCCTATGCAAACCACGTTTTTTAAACGCGCCGTCGACGCGCGTTTGAAGCGATACAAACGCGATACACACGCGAGTTAGACGCAGCCTGTAGACCTTTGCACACCTGTATAATAAAAGCGCGCCGTCGACGCGCGTTTTTAAAACGCGCCGTTAACGCGCGTATGTGCCGTATGTACTGATACAGACGCGATGCAAACGCGCGTGTCACGCGATGCAAACGCGATACAAACGCGATGCAAACGCGCGTGTGTATCGATACAAACGCCAACAAACTGCTCTGTAGAATAAAAACGCGCCGTCGACGCGCGCTTTTAAAACGCGCGTCGACGGCGCGTTTAAAAAACGTGGTTTGCATAGGCCCTAAGTTCGAATGCTGCAATTGAAACTGTGACGATTTAGAACTAGACTTACTACTACAATCAGATACAAATCAGAATTTCGCAACAGTAGTAACTTTAGGACAGCAACGGTTTAATGCAATAGTTTTTATTGAATAAACGTCATTTGTCTAGTTCATTGTTCGGGCCCGCTGGCACAAGCTAATGTAGTCGGCCTAGCAACACTCGATTCCATTCACCTCTCACCGAGCGTGAACGGTTATGCTGAATACAGCCGCACCCGCTCTTTATTTCAACCTTTTATAAACAACTTAAGTATTTTCATTCTGATACTTATTTGACGTCGAGCCTGATGTCCGGTGACTGTTCGAAAACTTTCCCACGATGTGCATGGGTCGATTCATACCAGTCCTAAAGGTTAATTGACACTAAATAGAAAATATTGATGATTGCCATAGTAAATATTTTTATAAAAGCAACAAAATCTCTGCGAAGCTCAGGCGTCAAGTCAGGTCACGTGTCACGTGCCGATTTGTTTATCGCGATCATGTGAAATAGCCGTCGCCATCGGATCAACTGACGCCAATATCTAAATTGCTATTTATTTATTTATATTCTTTATTGTACACCACATAGAGTAATTTAACACGGAATTGTAAAGTAAAAAAAAATATAATGCACAATGAGGCGGCCTTATCGCTCGGTAGCGATTTCTTCCAGGCAACCTTAATTGCTATCAAAGTAATATGGAATGTAACACCTGTAACTTTTCACATTTGGCCAGATTGCCATTCTTAGTGTTAGGCTTTGCAATGAAGAAGCTTGTACGATCCGGAGGTGACGCGTCGGGGGGGACACATTCACTGCCTTTCACTTCCCGCTTTTGTCATACCACCACTCTAGGCGACGGAAAGGCTGACGGCCTTGTGGTCCTAGTGACTTGTGCGCCTTCTATCCGCTGCTTCCCATCGTGCACCGTACGCACGAGACTTCGCTGTCGATGACATAATACCTATTTCAGTTCTTAAATTAGACATTTAAAATAAAATTACGCTACGGTCTGGCATCAATTACTAGGCTTCGTCATGGCGTACAATAAAAATATTTTTATTAAACAATTACGTGACGACAAACGTTACGAGAACACAAAGAGATACAAAATAAAGCTCCGAGTGATGCGGTCATGTAAGTAACATTTGCGTGTGTTGTTAGAACGAGGCTCCACGGCCGTGGTAACCTTGGCTTTTGAACGGCGACTTTCACGGTTAGACGGCTGTTGCGTTACATAAGATGCGCGTTCTATGCCACCGCGTCGGCGACGCGACGCCCGCTGGCATCTGCTACAGTCGTCATCGCAAACACAAACAACTCTCTAAGCACTCAAAAACCAGTTTACGATTGGAGAAATTAAATAATAAACATAACGCACAAAAATTACGTAGCATTGCGCAATTAGTCTTGGTCTAAATAATAGAATATGACATTGTGTTAACGTGATGTCGTTCTATGTTCCAGGTACAAGAGCGGGGTGCGCTCAGTGAGGGGCGGGGGCGGGGGCGGGGTCGGCGGCGCGGAGGAGGCGCGGCGCGGCGGCCTCAAGGCGCTGCCGAAGCGCGCCCGCACTCGCTGCAGGGGCATGAACATGGGGCAAAAGTTGTCCGGCGGTGTCAAGTCGGTGTCGCGCGAGTGCACGGCGCCCTTCAAGGCGGTGGTGGCGCGCGAGCTGGCCCCCGAGCCGCCGCGGCCCGCGCGCCTCGACGCGCTGCTCGACGCGCCGCCCGCGCATCCCGACACACAGCTCAAGCACGCCTGGAACCCGGATGACCGGTCTGTACTATATCTACCTATACATCATCTATATCTATACTAATCTATACTAATATTATAAAGAGGTAAAGTTTATAACTTTGTTTGTATATACGGGGTAATCTTTGCAAATACTGATCCGATCATGAAAATTATTTCACTCACAGAAGCTACACTATTCAGGAGTGATATAGGCTATATTTTTATTGTAATTGAACATAAAATTCAGTGAAAATAATAGTACGTAGGTGTTACGAATCGCGCCATCTCTTGACGAACTGTAGGTACCAACTAAATAAACATCGATGTAAAATAGCAGCGGACGACGCGCCGAACGACTGTGTTCACGACGTTTACCAAAGTATACTTCATTTATAAATTCGTTATTATTCTGTAATAGTTAAATTTAAAAAACTTGAAACATAACAAATTACTGTAAAAATCTTTTAACGCCCAACGAAGTGGGCACAGGTCGGCTAGTACGTCATAAAGTTAAGATAAGATGGTTAGCTTGAACCCACTAGTGGATATGGGTGATTTGTGTGCAATCGCAAAAGGTTATATGAAGGGGCTAAAATATTTTACTACTACCGATAGACGAATTGCAATAATCTCAGTTGCAACTAGGGTTGCCAACTTTTTTTGACAAAAAAAAACGTATAAAATGGTTTGGACTGGCAAAAAAAAGTATTTGGAAGAAAAAAAAGTATTTTTCAAATTTTATGTTTTTATTGCTGTAAAAACGTATTTTTATGTGCATTTAGCACATGCTAACAATTTTTTTGTTATCTTTCAATGTTTCAAAGCTTATTTGGCAATCAAAATTGAAATTTAAATAAATAAACAATTCTTTTTCAATTAAATTTATTAACGCTCTATTTCTCTTTTGTCGCCACTTTAGATTCATTACTGAAAAAACTCTTTCAGTAAAAGCTGAAGTGGCGAGAACGGAGAGTAAATAAGAAATATATATGTTTTATTTGGTAAGTTCAGATGCATTTTAAGCGACTTCCAAAAAAGGAGGAGATTCTCAATTCGACACGTATGTTTTTTTTTTTTTTTTTTTTTTTTAATGTATGTTAGCTCAGAACTTTTGACTGGGTGGACCGATTTCGATCAATTTTGTTTTAATTGAAAGGTGTTGCGTGTCATGTGGTCCCATTTTAATTTAATTGAGATCTGACAAGTACTTTTATACTTATATCTAATAATGCGTATTTACGTGACTACTTTTTCGTCGACCTACGTTATATTATACCGCATAACTTTTTACTCGGTGTACCGATTTCGATGATTCTTACTTTAATCGAAAGCTAATACTTGTCTTGTAGTCTTGTTTAAATTAGATCGAAAACTGATTACAATTTTTTGAATAATCTTTAATAGCGCGTATTTACTTGACTATTTTTTCGTCTTATTACGTTGTATTACTTGTCGATGTAATTGAAGTCGCTTTTTTTTCGTTAGCGAGCAAACACAATTATATAAGTATATGTTGCCATTTTTCAACTGTACTTTTCACTGAAAATTCTTTATCATTCATTAGTGAATTATCTTTGGATCTCTTTAAGTCTTATAGATTCAGAAATTCAGAATACATATCGTCCATCTCAATATTTAATCTGTTTTGTAATTTGGCATTTGTAATTACCATTTCAAAATGTTCAAATTTAACCTAATTTTTTAAAGACATCATAAATCGTTTCTATCATCCGTTTTAACTTATGTGTACCGTTAAATAGTTAAGTACGCATAATGAGTCTTTTGTTTTACGCGTCACAGTAAATATTGAAAATAAAGTATTTTCACATACTGTATTTGTATGTAAAAGTATAAAGTATAATTGCCAAAAATAAAGTAGAATACGTTATTATAAAGTATGGTTGGCAACCCTAGTTGCAACTGAATAGGTACTGTTTTTTACATTTCAGTTTATAAATTGAAAACATATAAACTAGAAATCAGTTAAACCTAAATAAAAAAACTTAACAAAACCTATAAACAAAGACAATAGAAATATAGGTTTTGACTTAATGTACTTAGTTAGAGACTCCCAAAGATTTTCTCGAATCCTATTTACCGAATATTGACAAAAACTTGTTGTAAAAGCAATCCTATGGCTTGTTAACCTTCACTGATATGTCCTTGTCGTTTGCGATTTTCAAAGCAAATCTACTCAGACTTTACATGTCACGTCAATAAACTGGTGACTCAAGTGTAATTAAAAGTTTTAAAGCAAACAATACGTCACGTTACAACCTTTTAAATATTTCTTATGAAAATTTCTACAGTCAAAGGTCACGAGGTCACAAAATATCGAATCGAGCGAACCTTCTCAATGGAAACAATTTCTCTAATTAATTGTTTACTGGTTACGTTCAAAGCGCTTATTTGTTGAATCACGTTGATAATAACTTGTTTATATAGCTTTAAAACTATATCAGTTCGATTTCTGAATTGCCAACAAAATTTCATTACCTTTGATGAACAACAGAAGGTGTAATAGCTAGTTATTTATGGTTAGTAATATTCTTTTAGGGCGCCTTCAAATTAGCCGCGCGGCGGCAGCGCGTCTGCAGCGCTGCTGACGCGCGACGTTGTAAATGTATGTAAATAACAACGCGCGACAGCAGAAAAAAATTTGAAGGCTAATTTGAAGGCGCCCTTACTCGTAATTATATGACGCAAACTTAAGATTCACATTATTGAGACTTCAGTAATAAATTTTAGACGGATTATAATTATAATTATAAAATAATCATAACACATATTTTAGTTTATCTTGTGTGAGGAGAGAGGTTATATTAATGTCTTATGTAAAAAAGAAAATACAAAATTAACTGACCAGCCAGATGTATCGTACATAAAATTATTCAAAAACGGGATACAGACTGAGTCTCGTGAACAAGACATTCGTAGCTAATGTCGAAATATCCAGCTCCGCAGAATGAAAATAAAAAACATGGTAAATATCCCGTTTTTTGAATAATTTTAGCAATAAAAACAACCATGTTGATTTAAAATCTTGTATCGTGCATACTTTCAATTTATCTTACCAATTTTCCTAACATGAAATAAGGTCATTGTTATAAGCCATAATTAGCAAAATTGTTATAGCCGTTCTTTAAAGTTGCTATTACCAACTATTACTGTTAATGGCGTTTAATAGTTATTTGTGGTACAGTAGTACTAATCTGAACTGGTGCCTGTAAACCTTTTGTATAGTGTGTAATAGGGAATTACGAAGAAGAGAGAGGCAGCGGAGTAGTAACAAAAAACAGTGTGATAGGTACAACTAATTATTGTACAATGTCATGTAGATAACCAAAACTATATTCTTGAATTTAATTTATTAAAGGCTTTTTGATTTATATTTACAAAATCAAACCCAAATCTAAATTAAGTACAGGATCTATGACAGACTCGCAACTGGTTAGAGAAGGATTCCAAAACTATTTTTGGCAAGAGTCGTCGATTCCAAAATGAACCGATACCTGCCACTATACCTTTACCCCCCATAGCCACATTACTTTAAAAATCCTGTCTCTTATTTGTTGTTGAGTGTAGCTTTCGTTTAATATCGAACCCTAAAACCAACCACTGGTGTTCCCTGGGTTAGAGCAAAAATAGAGTCCCATCAACGCGCTGCTCCGCTACGAAATATCTACGTCTAAATTGATCTAAATAGACCAATAAATCAGAACGTTTAAATTTCAGATCTTTAAATATATTCGTGAAAGAGGAAGACGCGTTAACATTCCACCGGCATCCGGTGGCCCAGAGTACGGACTGCATTCGGGGTCGGGTGGGTTACTCGCGCGGACTCCACTGCTGGGAGGTGGTGTGGCCGGCGCGGCAACGCGGCACGCACGCCGTCGTCGGAGTGGCAACAGCGCACGCACCGCTCCACTCGGTCGGCTACCAGAGCCTCGTCGGCGCGACCGATCAGAGTTGGGGGTGGGATCTCGGGAGAAATAAGGTAGAGTGTGATAAATAGATGTAAATAGTTCTTTTACTTCTTTAGAGTCAATTGTTTTAATGGTGTAAATCGAGCATAGATGATTTTGCTTCTGTCAAGTAGAATATAAAAATAAATAATGGTTGAACAGACAGCAGACTAATTATTCGATTGAAAAGACGTTGTCGCCACTTTTCAAGAGTTGCATCTGGCGAAAAGTAAAAATTACTTGTTAGATTAAGAAAGAGAATAACCATGTATGTAATGCAAATTCAGAGCTACCTATTTGCGAAATAATTTGACTTAATTTAATCAAATAACTACTAAGATTGGACGCCGTCAAATCCGTTTTGAAGCGCTTACTTATAATCAGTGTATCCGTGGTCAGGTGTACCACAACGCGAAGGGCTCGGGCGGCGGCAGCACGTACCCGCCGCTGCTGCGGCCGGACGAGCAGTTCCTGGTGCCCGACCGCCTGCTCGTGGTGCTCGACATGGACGAGGGCACGCTCGCCTTCTGCGCGGACGGCCGCTACCTCGGCGTGGCGGCGCGCGGCCTGCGCGGCAAGACGCTCTACCCCATCGTGTCCGCGGTGTGGGGCCACGCCGAGATCACCATGAAGTACATCGGCGGGCTCGACCGTGAGTACCGCCACTAAATTGCTAATAAAACGTGCGTTTTTACAGTTTTTATGGAAATTTAAGAGATAAAAACCTAGGGGCCTGCTACACTGGCTGTGGATAGCTATTTGACGTACCCAACAGATACAAGTTTATGTATTATTCTTTTTTCCCATCGAATTCCACTATATTTATGAGATATTTCTATCCGCAAATGTGAATCTAAAAGTTGTAGTAATAATTGAGGAGAAACGGGTACTAATGGTATTCTATCTCCTGCTGTAAAAGTCTATTCTGAAGTGCAGGATAAACTGTATTCCAAACTGATAAAACTAAGTTTAATAAGTAACGTAGTTACGTATACCGTGTGTATGTACCGAGTATTAAAGGATAACAAATATCATTCTACCCTCCTAGACTTTCGATTCGAATAAATTTATTGTTTTAGAAATTAGTCCAAGGAATAGACCTTCGTTTAATTTAAGTATATGTAATAACCATCCTAAACAATAGAACTTAGATTTATAACGTATCGTTTTAATCTTCCAGCCGAGCCGCTGCCGCTAATGGAGCTATGTAGACGCGTAATCCGGCAACGTGTGGGGCGTGCGCGACTGCGCGCGGCCGCGTCGCGCCTGGCGCTGCCGCCCGCGCTCACCGCCTACCTGCTGTACCGCGCGCCCTAGCCGCCCAGCCGCCCCAGCCGCCCTAGCCGCCCCAGCCGCCCCAGCCGCCCTAGCCGCCCCACCACCCCTCGACACTCCGGACGCAGTGACCACGACCACGACCTGATCGCCACACAGCAATGCCTTATACCGATAGGACGGTTCTCAACCACAGCGTGATCGCTACACAACATCGCCTCGAGACGAATCGACTGTTATTAGCACTAACGGTTAACTTTAGACGTCGATTAATCCGTCGATTTAAGTTGCCACCGACCATCAATTTTAACCTAACTAAGATTTGACCATAGTTAAGTGGAGTTCTGTTGCACAAACGTTTTAACGGTTACTAGTCAAAACGTATGCCTTTCAGATTTTTTGAATGTCACGTTACTAATTTAAAAAAATCGCCACGTAAAACTGACTTCAAAAAATCTATGTTTTACATGGCGACTATTAATACTAGTTATTGCGCGCCAATTTAATGGGTTAGTTTAAATGTTTTACGTCCGAAACGTTATTGAATTTCGATTTTATTTAAATATTGACTGTCAAATAATTTCAAACGTAAAACATTTTTAAATCAACATTTTAACTTGACGCGATTTCTTTATTACGATTATAGTTAGGTTAAAATAGACGTCAGTTGCAAAAGACGTGAACTAAAACGCGCCTTTTGTAATAATGCAGCGTCAGCACATTCGATTCGAAGTGGTGTTATTAAAATTGAAATTTATTGAAAATCCCACTGGAGAGGTGTTAGAATTAACCGAAACCTCGCGCTCAATATTGTAGTCTCTCTTAAAAATGAACTTCATTTAAAATGGCTTCCAGTTCTTGAAATCATAAGGGTCTGCTCTTCCTTTTATTTCGATGATTATCTTAACTGCTATTTATAATTTTCCTAGACTATCGTTATGGTAGCCAACAAAATATAAATCTAGTGATCGTTATGAGACTTTACCAAATTATGATAATTATACAAGTCATTGACGAGTCTGAACTGTAAAATATTCATTTCCGAAATCTCAATGCTGAATACTAATTGAATCATCACTTACAAAAATTTACTCCAGACTTAACTCATGTTGTAGCTAATATAATTTTATATTGAACATTTTGCAATATTCCGATGTGAACACAATGTTTTATTTTTACACTATCTGTGATATTTATATTTTAAAGGCATCACTGGCGTTATCAAATCGTTATTCATGAACGATGCACTTTTAAGCAAATATTACCAATTACCAATTATGATAATAAAAATGTATTTTAGAGCTCGAGGAGGTTTCTTGTGAAATGGTTTTATTATTTAAATCACGTGATGCTCAAGTGGTGGGCGAAAACGGTACTATTCTGTTACCGATATTATCAATTTATGGACGTTTTATATACGATATATTTATAAGTTAGACATGGCAGTAAATCATTACCAAAATTTGTGTTAACATTGTTCAGACCTAATGCAAGCCGCACGTTTTTAAGGCCATATTGATCTCTTATAGAATATGATATCTGCTTTGAACAGTCACTGCAGATCGTATTTTTCTTATTAAGAAATGTTTTAGAATGAACAACCGCAACCTCGGCATATAAATAATGTGTGAGATGTCATTGTTACTGTAACAATAAGTCGCGAGTCGTCGCTCGTGTCATAGGCCAGTGTATCGTTGGCAATCTTGCGTACTATTTTATAGCTTATTAAGTGACTGGTTTCTTTTTTAGTTTAGGATTTTTATTCCTATTGTAAAAACGTGTGATTGTGTGATGTATATATCTATGACTACACGCCTTCCTTATGTTACATGAATGTTCAAGATTCAATCTGTAATCAAATGTTGTTCAAGTAAATGCTTCAAAATGGAGATTTTAGACCCCTTTTTAAATTATTCTCCTTCTTTCTTTTATAACGTTAGATTATTAGGCGATGAATTACGATAATAGTATGTTCAAAGCACTGTTTTTAATGGACGTGTCTGCCATTTTAACGCAAATTAGTTATATTGAATCCGTGTAAAAATATAAGTACTTCCATTTCAATAAGATTTTTTTTTTTTTTCGTTTTTAGATTGTAGACAAGACATCCCATGTGTAGCTAACTTTTAAACCTTGTCAATATTCACATTGGATCACTAATTTTAAAATAAATATTATTTTACTTCAAATTATTATTGTTATTTTAAGTTTTAATATTATTTTCGGAATGTTTAATGTGAATATTGACAAACGTGAAGTAATTATGATAAACTGCCAAATGCGATGTGAAAGCGCGAGTTAAACGTGTGTTTGAATTGAACTGTGACAAGTGAGACCGAGTAATGAATGACTGCAGTATGTATGTACAATATGTGTCGTGTGTTCGGAAAATATTTTCTTTGTGTAAGAGATATAATCATGGGTAATATAAAATACACCAAGTTCAATGAACTATTGACGCAGTCCTTTAGGATAAGTTTAATTTAGTATTGGTTCCAATACTATGACAAACATGGACTCATCCAAAATGATCAAGTATGATTGGAGGTAATTAATATCAAGTTTAAGTTTATAAATCCTCAAATTTAGTCTTGTATATAAATATCGTTTTTGCAGTGTTTAATGACTTTATTGTAAGTGAAATGCATTTTAGTTTTATAAGTAGTAGGCAATATTTTTAACAGGTCATTTCTAACAGACAACTGCGATTGAGTGGAATCTCTTAGAAACAATGATTTAAAAAAAATAGGAAAACGATTGGAATAAATTATACTGGTTAAGAAAATAATAAATAATATGAATTAATATAAAGTTTTTTATTTCAAACATTTATAATCATTAATCAGTTTACATTATTATTATATTAATTAAAATTTATTATTAAATATTTAAAGTACAGAATATTTTAATACAGTATCTCAATTACAGCTATGTTACATAATTATCGTCAAGGTCTTAACAACGTGTATGTAAAAGAGTAAATTTTCCAGTAAACAAAAAAACTATTCTTTTATATAAACATTGTTACATTGATTGTTACTTTGTTTTTTATTATACAAGTATTTAATGGACGATGCTTGTTTCGGATTATCTAAACGAGGGGTTTTTTAATAGTTGCATGGTTAACAACTGCAAATATCATGTACTTGTATTAATTATTTTGTGCAAAAAGTCAATTAATAATAGGGGATCGGACAGTAATCAGATTAAAATCTATAATGTACTTAGATAAAATAAATATAATGTTTTACGATTATTTATCAATTAATAATTTGATATAATTCATTTAAATATTTTTAAATGAAGGAATAAAATGTTGTTATTTACAATATTATTAATCTGTACTAAAACACCAACTAGAGTGCGTGACGTCATTTGGCGGTACAAGCCACAGAGTACTTTAGGAAAGACCAAGCATTGACTGCACGGGTTATTTTATCCGTATATTCAATGTACTCTGTGTTTTATATAATCTTTGTTTATTGCCACCAGATGACGTCACGCGCTGTCAAATGTCATAACGTGGTGTTTTGGCGGGATTTTTAAACAAACAATATTAAAACATGATTTTGAGTACCTAAAAGGCTGTAAATTAATAAAATTTTATTTTTTATGGGTATAAGTATCCATAAAGATTAATTTAAAATGCTTTTTGAAAATTTGTCCGATCCCCTATTTGAAATTGAAATCACTTGGGACGGATATTACTTAAATAAACAATAATGGTAAGTAAGTCAAATTAATTTGCCTTATATGTGTAACATAAGACAAATTTAAAATGCTTACAGAAAGTATTGGTCCGCCAGCTTATAACAATATTTTAATATAAGTCTTATACCTCTATTCTAGTCTATTAATCACAGAGTGTGTGGTGTTCAATCACTGTATCATCACTTATTACAATTGTGTTTTCTTCTCCAAACTCTTGTGGTAGATCAATTTGAGCGGTTAATTCCTGAAGGCCTTCTATGAGGTCATCTAAAGACTCCTGGAAAATAAATATACAAAATACATGTTAATTTTCAAGTTTTTTACAAAAAAAACAGTTAACAAACAAACGAAAACAAAAAATAATTAAAAAGAAAGTTTTTCTTTGTATAATGTAATATATTAAATAAACATTATTTACCTTCGTTTCATTGAATTTCTCTAAACAAACATCCATAGCCGGATCTTCTCCATCAAAAGGCTCAACTAGAACGCTCAAATGGTCAGGTAGTAGAGACACATTCAACTCGCCATTAGATTCATCTTTAAGTATTCTAGAAAAAAAATATACAGGTGGTAAATAATGCTTCATTCAGCTTGTAATATCCCACTGATGGGCATAGGCCTCTTGCTCTTCTGCTTCAGAGCTGAATCCACCACGCTGCTCCAATGCGACTTGGCAGATATATTCCTACTATGAGTATAACGATGCTATTAGGTGTACATGATAACAACTGGAAATTTTCACAATAGGTATAATGTGGCTAAATATTGGAAAAAGGGCACTGACACGGTCAGTTGGAGATGCAGGTTCGATCCCTGATGGACCGGTCGATAATTGATATGATATTTAAAAAAAAAAAAGTTTAAAAGGACATAGTTATTAATATCAGACACGTGGTCGACAACGGATGACGATGACCTAAGTAGTCGTCAACTAACTTGAGTATCCTGCGGCGCACGAACTCGGGCCCGGTGAGCACGGTGACGGTGGCGAGGGCGGAGGCGCCGTGGGCGCGCGCGCGCCGCTCCAGCCGGCCCCACGGCGCCGCCAGCGACACCGCGTGCCGGCCGCCGCGCCGCAGCACCGCCCGCGCGCCCCGCACCTCGCACTCGCCCGCGATCAACCGGTATTGCACTGAAATTAAAATCGCTGTGTTCGACAAAATCCTATATTTAGGAAAAAAATTGCGTGCGTATAAAGTACACATTTCAGAAATGAAACGTCTTTGGCAAACTAATTCAAAAAAACTAATTTAAAATACAAAAAAAAAAACTACATAATTGAAAAAGCCAATGTCACGCGGTGTTCCCAAGCGGTCACCCCTCCAACTACTGACCGTCCCTGACGCTGCCGCGTTACCGGTCGCTCAAATTTGACCTCTCATGCACATAAAGAAGATTCACTTCAAAAAAAAATTTGTCAACATTATATTTGTATCTAATGATTCTGGAATAAAACCCTTTTGCTTAAGCGGTTTTGTGATTTATAGCTAGCTAAAAGTCAGCGTTCAACGTTAGCCGGGCGACATGTCGGTCGGCAGCCGCCAACTCGCTACGTACGGTTGAAGCGCAGGCGCGCGTGCACGAAGACGGGCGCGTCGCTGCGGTTGTAGAGCGCGAGGTCGAGCGGCGCGCGCGCGGGCGGCCGCGCCAGCGCCGTGGCGCCGAACGTCACCAGCCCCGACCAGCGCGCCGCGCCGCCCGCGCTGCCGTGCAGCTTCACCTACGGCAGGATAACTCCTTAGTGGACTGCCAGTCTGTCTGCCTTCCCTTTCTCTCACGCATGCGGCAGCGATAGACGGACTCCTCCTCTCACACTAACCCCCAGCCTTAGCCGTCTTTTCTCAATATTAAATAGTTCACCTTAGATTAGTTATCACTTCTGTCGGGCCATCCCGAGACGCACACTTTTTTTTAAGTAAAACTTCCGTATGCGCACTTGACTTGAGGAAGTTGGGGAGTAATAATAATAATATACTTTTTTGTACACCAAAACACAAACAAACAGAATAGTAACTAAAAAACAGATGTACAAAGGCGATCTTATCGCTGAAGAGCGATTTCTTCCAGAAAGAAGAGTAAGCTGGTGAATGCGTGACGAGAGCGTTACGAAAAGTGTGATCGGGCGAGGCGAACAGAAGTTGAGAGGGAGATATAAGTTAGTGAAGATAGAAAGAGTAATCGTTTCGTAAGTTTTACTTTAGTCGTGTGGTCTTAAGTAGCTACATTCGTTTTTTTTTAATACAAAAAGCGTATGGCGCACCTGATGGTAAACGATTACCGTAGCTTATTATATAGACGCCTGCAACACCACAGGAACACAACACTGCTCGAAAGCAGTATTAAATTAGTAATTATTAGATAATCCAGGATTCGGGATCCCGGTGGTTTTTCAGTTCGATTTCAGGATGAAATTTGACCAACAATCCCGGGATTTGAAGGAATCAAAATTGTCCCGAGATTTCCGGGATTGATTACGTTATTATTCCTTAGATTTTATTTTTGAATGTCTTTTGTAATGAATCTGGTCATAATAAGTATCTGCAGAATGATCTCGAAAATACTTTTAAAATTTTATTTTCGTAAAATTTAACTTGTAAAGAGTTAATGTTCAATGATGATTCGCGATCATCATTGAACATTAACTCTTTTTCAATGATGATCGATTTTGTCATTGAAAATAATTAAAACATCTGATTCATATAATGTACGGTTTCTTTTTTTATATTATATCTTTATTTAGGGACTTTTATACATAATTATGTACATGACAGTCATGCACGGTTTCTTGTTACCTGTGTGTAATGTGGCTATTGATTTCGGGATTCTAGGATCGTATATAACTGATTCCCGGGATAAGTAATAAGGGCGGGATTCTTTAACTGTGAATTACTGACTGGATGGACCCTGCGTATTAACACCGAACGATCGCAAGTTCGAATCAGGATTAACGTCGCTTATTTTCAAGATTATAATTAATCTCTACTAAATCTAAAGCTCGAAAATTAGAATATTGCCTAGCAACTGTAAATTTAAAGAATAACCAGTAAAAACTAAACTGTATGTACAACAACTACTGTATGGCAATGAAATATTTAACTGTATGGCAAACAAGTATGGGTCACAAATGCGTTCTTGACTTAAAAATTAATTTGTAGAAGTTGTATTATAGTATGATAAAAATTTTAATACTTTGCAAAATGTCTACTGAAATAGTATGATTGTGTGTGTGTATTTTGTATTTAAATACCTATTCTATAGTCTTATGTCCAGAACTTACCTTTCTGGAGTGATCGCTGTTTTTATCAAAAACTAAGTGCAAAGCAGCGGCATGAGGCAGGGAAGAGTTCGGTGTGAAAACAATTGGTAAAGGTCTGCATTCACAAGGTCCAAACGACAATATAAAAGTTCCTCTCATTTCAACTCCCGGTGAATCTATCACGAAACCTTCCCCCACTATTTGACAACGAATTTGAACTTTTTTATCTGTAGAGTTTTTCAGACTGAGTTCCTTTCGTCCGGCTCGTACCCATGACATGTTATTGTAGTTTGTTTTAATTGGGAAGGTTTTAGGTTTGTCTGAACCACCAGTTATCTCAATCTTTGTTATATTCCCGGTTGTTTCTTCCAATAATAAAGTTCTGTGGAAGACCAGATTATGAATAAATAATTAAAATAAAGTAAAGCAAATTGGTTTTAGCATTATACTTCTATTATTTGTTAAACAAGTAAATGGTAAGGATACTATTTCGATTTTTACACATTTTTTTATAAATTTTTATTAGTCATAGCATAATTACGTCTATATAACTTAAAATCTTCCAAAACACACAGACCGGAAACTGCAAAAGATTCTTTTACTAAAACCAGTACACCTTTATTAAACTTAAATGTCATAAACTGTGTTAATGCTACGCTATGCTAAAATTATTATGTAATCATAAATTGTAATATTAGGCCAGTCAAATTGTACATTAAAATCGCAAATGGTCTGCTAGTTCTGCTTTTATCATATGTTGTTAGGATCAGTACCAGTAGTGTAAATCCAGTTTTGCAACTTCGAAAGACCTGTGCTAACTTTGGGGCGCTCGAAAAACCACGAAATTTTGGCACTTGTTTCGGTTTTTTCACTATATCTTTCAAAGTATGCATTTTTAGAGAATACATGTAGGATACATTTTTAAAGTAGTTTAAATTAGCTACAATTTGAGCCCAAAACCAGCTCTGTAGGTCAAATAGAAGCCGAGATACAGCTCTTCAAAAGTTGATCGTTTTTTCCAAAAAAGTGAAGTTTACAGTTTTGACCAACTTTGGACCCAAATTTCGGTGGGAAATACACATCCTACGACGAACGTCGAATCAAAAGAGGTTGTAGTAAATTTCATTACCTTTAATTTAAGCACAAAACGGCGTCTATAGGCCCAATAGTTTTTTACAATGTTCAAAAAAACCAAAAATCGGGAAAATAGGCCAGTCAAATTGTACATTAAAATCGCAAATGGTCTGCTAGTTCTGCTTTTTTCATATGTTGTTAGGATCAGTACCAGTAGTGTAAATCCAGTTTTGCAACTTCGAAAGACCTGTGCTAACTTTGGGGCGCTCGAAAAACCACGAAATTTTGGCACTTGTTTCGGTTTTTTCACTATATCTTCCAAAGTATGCATTTTTAGAGAATACATGTAGGATACATTTTTAAAGTAGTTTAAATTAGCTACAATTTGAGCCCAAAACCAGCTCTGTAGGTCAAATAGAAGCCGAGATACAGCTCTTCAAAAGTTGATCGTTTTTTCCAAAAAAGTGAAGTTTACAGTTTTGACCAACTTTGGACCCAAATTTCGGTGGGAAATACTCATCCTACGACGAACGTCGAATCAAAAGAAGTTGTAGTAAATTTCATTACCTTTAATTTAAGCACAAAACGGCGTCTATAGGCCCTTTATTTCCCACCGAAATTCGGGTCCAAAGTTGGTCAAAACTGTAAACTTCACTTTTTTGGAAAAAACGATCAACTTTTGAAGAACTGTATCTCGGCTTCTATTTGACCTACAGAGCTGGTTTTAGGATCAAATTGTAGCTAATATAAACTACTTTAAAAATGTATCCTACATGTATTCTCTAAAAATGCATACTTTAGAAGATATAGTGAAAAAACCGGAACAAGTGTGAAAATTTCGTGGTTTTTCGAGCGCCCCAAAGTTAGCACAGGTCTTTCGAAGTTGCAAAACTGGATTTACACTACTGGTACTGATCCTAACAATATATCAAAAAAGCAGAACTAGCAGACCATTTGCGATTTTAGCCCTTTTTTGTGTACGATTTGACTGGCCTATATCTAAACCATTTTTTTTTTGCCATGTTAATAGACAATTAGTGTCATGTTAAGAGACAGACAGACACTTAAAGCTCAGATACAACTTTTTTTTTCTTCGAATCATTTTAGACAACACTGACATAGTAATCCCAATATTAAACACACATAAGTCCACTCACCCCTCATAAACGGCATCAGGTGGTCCAGTGTATAGGAGGCTCAATTCTCTCATGTTTCCTGGAGCTATTTCAAGCTTATTTGCTGACACTTTGAATGGAAAATTATCTTTGCTAGTGTTGCTTCTAAACTTAATCGTCCATACACCAGATACTGAACCAGTGTTGCATAAGTTTATTGTTGTGGTTTCTGAAAATGTTTACAATACATATTTTAGAAATTAAAATTTAAAATACATAAAAACATTTATTTATTACATCGCATTGCAACACACGCAAAATAGGCGCCTAGTCGTCGACTTGCGGAAATCAGCCCGTGTTACCATACCATACCATACCATACCATACATCGCATTGCAAGAGTTTCTAATAACTTAAATGTTACCGTTAAGTACAAAATTGTGTATTATATTTCCACTGTGAAATTTCATAATCTTGTGGATAAAACGGTGAATGAAAACATAACATTGAGTTAGGAACATACCGTTTGTAAGATGAAGCTTAGTAGTAGGAGGCTGCACTGTGAGGGTGGCACTCCCAACTGAGCCGATCAGATTTACTTTCTTCAAAATTGTGTTAATTCCAATCAAATTAACATTTAATGTTCCTCTGAAGTTTACCAACTTTTCATCTGAAAGTAAATTAAAACATCGTATTTATATATGTGATAAATTATTCAAAAAAAAAAACTATTTATAACTGTTAGCAATTTGTCACAGCTTGGTGTTCAGGGTATGACTCTATGATGAACCAAGAGTGTTAACATCAGATAGCTTGTTGTTTTATAGCCCACAATATTTATCGATATATACTTTGTATTGCAAAAAGAAAATTCACTTTGACCTCATAGATTTTAAATTCAATGCATACAAGAACAAACTGTGAACACAAACTTTGTTATAATATTTTATGTAGGTACATCAATTTATAGAATAATAAACTTACTCAATTGTAACTCCTGCAGCTTCGGTGCAACAAACGTAATTGTAACTTTGATGGCATTTCCGCTACTCAACCTGCACAATTGTTTGTTTATTCCTTTCATCTTAAGCCTTATTTGACCATCTTCGGAAGACCCATTTCTTTCCATTAATGCTTTACTCACGTCATTCTTTTTAATCTCTTGAACTGATTTTATAACAAACATACTCTCTCCTTCCGCAATTGATAACTCTAATTGTAGATCTTCACAACAATCACTGATCAGTACAAAGTAATTAGTTAGCGTAGCTCTCTCTTGAATGGTTGGAAAAGTTACTTTATTTACTCCATCACAAGACAATGCTTGTATTGTCGGCATTTTGATGCTGACTTCTAAGCGTCCCTTTTGTTCGACGTCACCGTCTATTGACGCGTCTTTTAGATAAATCGTGAATGGTAAATATTGATCAAGTTCTACTTTAGATGTTAAGTGTAGGGTGAATTTCTCAGTTTTCAATGGCGATAGGAGCAGAGGTAATCGGGGTAACTCGATAGTTAAATAATTTCCATCGTTGGGTAAGGTATCAAAATTAAACTTAGCCGTTAGCCAGCTATCTGTTAGTGTTGTTATTGTAATTGTTACAGCAGTGCTTACACCTGAAGAAAAAAATTATTATATTCATTTATTTGTGCTAAATTGTCTGTAATAACTTTATAGGCTTAGTAAAACTAGTTTTTATATAAGACATGTCTGAGTTCATAATATTCAATCTTATGCTTCAGCCTGTAATATCCCACTGTTGGGCATAGGCCTCTTTCCCCATGTAGGAGAAGGATCAGAGCTTAATCCACCACGCTGCTCCAATGCGGGTTGGCGGATATATTCCCTACTATAAGTAACAATCGCTATCAGGTGTACATGATAACAACCGGGACCGACGTCTTATCGTGCTCTCTGAGGCACGGTGGGGAGACCCACAAGGACTGCACAAACACCCAGACCACGGCAAACATCTGTATGGCCAATACAAATGTTTGTCATGAGCGGGGATCGAACCCGCAACCGCCAGCGCAACAGGCACAATCCAGTGCTGTGACCGTTGCGCCAACGCGGCGTCGCATAATATTCAATCTGGAGTTTAGTAAAATAGTAACTGTTGATTTTCTTTTAACAACATCTACATCATAAGTTCCTAATCTTTTATGGACTACCTTCCATTCATATTACCTACCTACCACCACCCCCACCTACGGTATGGTCTACATTTAATATTCGTGATGGCTTCTCATCAATAACAATTAATTAATTAAAATGATACCATCACAATATAAAATGAAGATTCAAATGTGTCAATGAAGTTTACTTAACTGAAAAAGGAAATTTTTAATTTCATATATGACAGACTACAGCTTTTAATATAGTTTAAATAAAAGTAAATACAAAATCGTAATGCTTACCTACGAAACCCACAACTGGAGTTGTTGTGATTTCAGCCCATTTTTCTGAAAATAATAATTATAAAACTTATTATACTATATACTATCAATATTATTATATTAATATATCTAATTGAATTCAATGGCATTCAATTTGTTAATTTATATAATAGCATAATATTGAAGATTAACATTTAAACATGCATTGAAAAGAGGTGGTCAAGTGGAAACTGATTGTTAGTCTAGTATTAGTTGTTAGGTATATTTTTTGATGTCTATCAAGATTTCTTGTTTATGCTAAGATTACAACCAAGCTCCTAGTATAACCACAACATTGTAAGTGTTGTTAGTGGTGCATTGAAAGCGAGGCCCACGAACCTTTTGCCAAGCACTCCTGTTGCAAATGTTTATGTTTTAACACCTCTTGCCAATCTACAGACTTATCTAACTCTCTATACACCATGTTAGGGGACGGAATATATGTTGTAACAATTTCGCCTGAAAATTACTACTCATTACCACTAACACTCTTATGCTTTTTGTGAAAATACTTAGCTCATAACAACTTTAATAGGCCATATAAAGTATATTTAGATTTTAGTTCATCAGGTTGCCTACTTAAGACTTAACGTATGTTTACGTGTAATGGTAATATTGACATCTATACAAATAAATAAAATTGGAGTGTCTGTTTGTAATATTAAAATAACCGCCTTTTACTAAATGCATATGGATGTATACACGGTACATATACCAAAATAACATTTTTTATAATTTTTGTCTGTCTGTCTGTCTCTCTGTTTGTTCCAACTAATCTCTGAAACGGCTGAACCGATTTTGACGGGACTTTCACTGGCTGATAGCTGATGTAATAAGGAGTATTTTAGGCTACTTTTATTATAGATTTTTTTTGTAACTTTGGGAACTGAACAATTACTGTTTTGTTAAATTCCACGCGGACGAAGTCGCGGGAACAGCTAGTTCTAAAATAATATCGTTCTATTATAATGGCTACGACATAGTCATATTAAAATTTTTTAATATTTTGATGTTTTGGTGCAACACTTAATAGTTATTGAGGTTGGGGAAGGCATTATTATAATTTTATACTAGCATCCCGCCCCGGCTGCCACGGGTATTTAAAAAAAAATTCAAAAAATATTTTTTTTTACCTTATTTTTTTGAAAATATAATATAGCCTATGTCACCCGCAGATAGTGTAGCTTCCCAACAGTGAAAGAATTTTTCAAATCGGTTCAGTAGTTAGGAGCATATTTAATGCAAACAAACAAATAATCAAATCTTTCCTCTTTATAATATTATTAGTATAGACGAATAAGACCTAAACTTGTATTAAATAATATACATACCTTTACTAGAATGTGATGGACTATCACCAGACTTAAAACTTTGCGCTTCTTGAACAGTACTGAGGGTAGATCGACTTTTGCTTGATGGGGAATTTGATGAAGCAACCTTATGGAGTTTTACACCTTCGTTATCTTGCGAATCAGTCGAGAGTCGTGTAACAACAACAGAAGGAATTTCGTTGTCCTCGGTGATTTTTAATTTATCAACAGATATAACTGTATTCACCGTTCCTGATGAACTAGCTGTTTCTCTATTTTTCGTGTCTTTTAAATGTGTCACATAAAGATCTTGATTCGCCTTTTTGTTCTCTAATATATTCACATGTAGTTCTGAGAGAGGTGGTTTTCTGTTATTTTGTTTTGTTTGATGGTTCAGTTGCAGTATATCAGATACTCTGACATCTGATTGCCTTCCTGAAAAAAACAAAATATAAAACAAGATATTTCAAATTATTTTATTACTCAATTAAATTCATTTAGTTCCCCTTTTTTTGACAAAAAAAAAAAATATTATATTAATCATGCAGCTTATAACAATTTTCTACGAAAATCATAAATTATGTCTAGATTTATTTTTTTGATATGTAAAACAGAATATTTACAATTTTAATTAATGGGATAATTTTATTTAATGGGAGTTTAATCACTTAGTGATTATGTCACCCCTGTAACAGAAATTATACAAAACGACAACAACAAAAACATAGCTATATAACAATGAGTAGCATTATGGTTGCGATTTATCGACTAAGTTGGCAAACGACCACGACGACTTACGATCGTAACCTGATGGTAAGCAGTCTATCAGCAGCGCATTGCTGACCGTACCCCTGACACTGCCCAGGCAGGAGTTCTAGCTACTTCACTCACCACGGGAATACAACAACCCTACTTGAGAGCAGTATTATTTAGATGTGATCTTCTGTAAAGTTAAGGTGCCTCCCCAGACTGACTGCTCTAGATTTAGAGCAATATATTTCCTACTGTCACCTCAATGTATTAAATAACTTATGGGTCTGATGGATTTTAAGGTCGAGTTACCAACATAATATTTTATTCGAAAATAAAAATCTAAGCAATAATAACATATTATTTAATGTTTCGTCTCCTGAGTCTGCTTCATATTGAGTATGTTGCACATGAATATTTCTCTTTATTTATGGTCAATTTCGAAAATCCCGGGACTGGTCATATTTAATCAAACGACCAGAATCCCGGGATTGGTCATATTTAATCAAACGACCAGGATCCCGGGATCCCGCATCCTGAATTGAGTATTATTTAGCTATGATCTTCTGTAAGGTTGAGGGTTCTGAGGTTAACTCAATACAAAATGCACTTGCAATCTTTACCATCGCAGTCTATAAATATAATAGAACAGACAGAACTATGCAAAGCCCTAAAAAAGAGCATCGACAAAAATGGAAAAAACTCACAAAGATCATATACAAATATGGTAAACATCCTACATAATATAAATAACATAGTATACCACAATAATTTTAAAAGCTATACCTAGATAATCCGCGATTTTCGAGATACTTAGAGAATTCTCCATAGAGCATTCAGTGTCTTCAGACACCAGACGCAACGAAGACTGTAGGTTTTTGAGCAAAATATCTGTTGGCTTTGATGACGAAAATATTTTTTTACTTGTATTTTGATTCACAGTTTTTGGGGCAGTAATTTGAGCGTAACTTTTCACAGGAATAGAAACTTTATCAAGATTTACACTCGGTAACTCTAAAGGTGATGGTTTAGTAGGTATATTTGTGACATCCACTTTGGTAGGAAATAGATTAGTGGGAACGAATTTTTCCTGTGTTTTCTCATTACGAGGTTGTCTAACTGGAACACAGTCTAGTGTTGTGTCTATTTTGTATGTATTATTACAAGGCCCGAAGTCTGGTGGAGCACATGACGACACTGAAAAAAATAAGCAAAAACACCATAGCCAGATGTTCAATTAACAAGATTTGGAAGTATTTCATAGCTTGAAATATACATTTAACATACAACATAATGAAATATTGACATTATTATATTATTAATAATTTAATAGTACTAAACAGACGCCGCGTTGGCGCAGCGGTTACAGCGCGGGATTGCGATTGGCTGTTGCGCGGACGGTTGTGGGTTCGATTCCCGCACACGACAACATTTGTATTGGCCATATAGATGTTTGCTGTGGTCTGGGTGTTTGTGCAGTCCTTATGTGCCTCGGAGAGCACGTTAAGCCGTCGGTCCCGGTTGTTATCATGTACACCTGGTAGCAATCGTTACTCATAGTAGGGAATATATCTGCCAACCCGCATTGGAGCAGCGTGATGGATTAAGCTCCGATCCTTCTCCTACATGGGCAAGAGGCCTATGCCCCAACAGTGGGATATTACAGGCTGAATCGATAATAGTACTAAAGGTTTCATTATAGCCTTTATAGCAATCATTTTTAAATTTGTATTTTATAATTTATTAACAATAAATGAATACTAATTGTAATTACTTACCATCCGTAATACTGGGCCTATCTGGGCTGTCCACATTACTAAGAATTTTACCAAAGTCTGGACACCTATTTTGAAAATAGGCTCCAAGAGATGTGTTTGAATTACTCAGTCTGAAAGTGAAATAAAAAACAAATATTTTTAAACTAGCTTCTGCGCGCGACTTCGTCAGCGTGGACTCCACTCCTACTTGTCTTAGCGTGATGATACATAGCCTATAGCCTTCCTCGGTAAATGGGCTATCTAACACTGAAAGAATTTTTCAAATCGGCCCAGTAGTTCCAGAGATTACCGCGTTCATACAAACAAACAAACAATCAAACAAACTCTTCAGCTTTATATATTAGTATAGATAAATAGCTGGGCTGAAAGTTAATTTAAAACTGCATCACTAATCTCAAGAACTACCAAAAATTGTTCAGCCTATAAATAATTATGTTATGACACAAAGGAGATGGGCGAAACATGTCAAGTAATCTGAGAGACAGCTATGTAATAATGGTTAAAAATAAAGTTAATAATTAGATATGGTGCTAACCTAATAGAAAAATTATGCTTGTTAAGGAGACACGTGACACACTAGACAAAACACACCTGTCTTCATTTATGCTATTTTTACTTTTCTACCCCCATGAATTGTAGAATGATGCCTTTATTTCTTCTAGGTAATGAAGGTTTTGTTACGCATAATGGACCAATATCGAGTCTAAATGCGGAAAATCGAGCCCACAACAGAACAGAACAGAAGGTTTTGTTAATGAAAGAAGCAACAAAATTATTTTTAAAGTGAAACTTCTTTAGGCGCATGAGGGGCAGCGACAGGGACGGTCAGTACTTGGATGGGTGACCGACTGGGAACACCGCGTGACGTTGGCTTTTTGGTCTATTTTTTTTATTTAGTTTTTTTAATTAGTTCTTTTTTAAATTAGTTTATTTGAATTAGTTTCTTTTGAATTAGTTTACCTTTTACTTCTTTAAGAAGTTTCACTTCTGACATATTGTGTCCTTTGACGCACGCATTTTTTTTTTTTTTTTTTTTCAGTAACATATTTTATTGACTACAAATATTTCGCCAATCATAAAAGGTGATGTTAATAATTTACAAAAAATACCAGTAATTAAACAAATGTGTCATACTTACAATAAGCTTTCCTGAAAATTTGTTTGTGTGGTATGTTGCACAGGAAGAGGTGCCTCCCTCATTACCAGGGATGCTTCATCTGCTGTAAGATCTCTCTGAAATACAAAAAATGTCATTAGTAAAGAACAATTTATACTAAACAGCATGAGTTACAAAGTTTACTGTATGATCACAAAGTTTAATGGAAACATTAAGTAATCAAATCGTAATAAAATTAAAAACATTAAAACAAGTAACTCAATATTTATTTTAATCTCAAACTTGGATAAATACTAACTAATAATACCTTTGAGTGAAATGAATAATTTGTAGCAATTGAATGTCTCATCAAATCATTGATTTCTGAAGTCTGTTTGTCCATGTGGCTTGTAATGCTGTCTAATGCAATGGAGTGTCGGCCATACTCTTCAAATGCTCTCACTGCACTAAGTTTATCTTGCACATCAATATCTTCAGCTCCAGTAGACCTACCAGTCATTTCACCTGGATTGAATGCTGTCTGCAAAATTTCAAAGTTATTATTATTATTAATTATTAGACAAGCAGCTGTTAAGCTGATGTGTCCATATCAGATGTGTTGAAAATAAAAAATCATTTTTGCAAAAGCGACAGCTTTTCTGTTTTTAACCACCCATCAAGTCTGTTTTTGAAATCATTGATTGTAGTGGCCAAAACAATTTCTTCTGGTAACTTGTTCCAGTTCGATACCACTCTGTTGCTAAGGAAATTATGTGCAGATAGTTTATAGGTTGGTGTCCTGTTCAACTTCATTTGATGCCCTCTATATGTTCTTTCGTTGCTTTTTGGGTTATAGATGTTTTGTATATCCGGTAAGTCATAATGGTGGTTGAGGATTTTGTATGTTTCGATCAGATCACCATGTAGGCGTCTTTCTTCAAGGCTTGTGAGGTGTAGAGCGTGGAGTCTCTCCTGGTATGACTTACGGCGTAGAACATGTGGTATCTTAGTGGCTTTTCTTTGTACGTTTTCCAGTAAATTTATGTCTTTTTGGTAGTAGGCGTTCCAAATTTGAAAGGCATATTCTAATAAAGGTCTTATGTACGTTTTATAAATTTTTATGAACACTCCAGTTGTCATCATTTGAAAGGATCTCCTGATTACATAAATAAATGAGTTTGCTTTCTTAACTATTGTAGTTATGTGCTTTTCCCATTTCAAATCGGAAGTAATAAGTACACCAAGGTCCCTCTGGGCATTGACTGATTCAATGGTCTTACCATCCAAAGTGTATGCCGCTTTAGGGTTTGTTCGGCCAAGATGAAGAACACTACATTTGGAAGGGTTAAGTCTTATGACCCAGTCTCTGGTCCACTCTTGAATTCTGTTGAGGTCATCTTGTAGTTGCCCGGAGCTTATTAGAGGGTTAGCAAAGAATTTTCCATCGTCAGCAAAGAATGCTGCTTGAGATTTAATAAGCTCTACTAAGTCTGTTATGTAAATTCCAAATAGATAGGCAGAGAGTACTGAGCCCTGGGGGACGCCGCTAAGCACTTGTTTCCGTTGTGACAAGGAGTCACCAACCCGTACTTGGAATGTTCGGTCTGACAGATAGTTTTCTATCCAATTTAGGAGTGCACCTCTCACACCAATATGTTCAAGTTTCTTTAGAAGCCGTTGTTGGGGAACTCTATCGAAGGCATGTTCAAAGTCTAGGTAGATAACGTCAACTGGTATATTTTTATCAAGGTCTTTTGTCCATGGATGAACACATGATAGAAGGTTAGTTATGGTTGATCTTTTCCGAACAAATCCATGCTGCTTAGTTGATATAATACATTCACGGTTTAGAAACTGTATTAGTTGATTGCTAATGATTTTCTCCATGATCTTTACAATAATACTAGTGAGGCTGATGGGTCGAAAATTCCCGGGTTGAGTTTTATCACCTTTTTTGTATATAGGTGTAACAATTGCGTGCTTCCAGTCTTGTGGAAGATATCCACTTTGAAAAGATGTGTTCATAAGTATAGCTAAAGCCGGGGCTATTGTTTTGATGCAATATTTAAGTACACAACTCGGTATTTGGTCTGGTCCGGGTGAGGATTGGGTTTTTAGATTTCTGATAGCTTTTTCCACATCGCCAACAGTAAATGTTATGTCACATAGGCTATTTTTTACTTTGTTCTTTGAAGTAATATCAATGAATTGGTTTATATCTGGCTCCTTACAGTAGGCTTTTTGGAATTCTTCCGCAAAGACATCTGCAATATCACTTGGTTTTGTTATTAAATCACCTTGGTGATTACGCAGTGCAGGTGGAATAGTGACTTTATCAGTGGTACATCGACGGATATAGGAGTAAAATGTTTTATCTCCAAGTTCTATCATTTTTTCTTCATAAATACTTCTTTGTTTCCTAGATAGGGAGACACAATTGTTATTAACTTCTCTATACTTCATGTAGTCTTCATCATTCCCTGTAAGTTTGTATTTGTCCCATTGTGCCTTCTTTTCTGTAATTAGTTTTAATATTTCCTTATTTATCCATGGTTTATTTTTAATTTTGTTTTTTACTTTCTTCTCCGGGGCATGTTCGTTGGAGGCTTTGTTAATAGCAGCTAAAATACTCATCCAAAGTTGTGCAGTATCGGCTGAGAAATTTATTTCCTTAAGATATTTCTCCAAGTCAGTATTGTATTTTTCAAAGTCAACAAATTGGTAGTATCGTTTTATTTTTGAATTTATATTCTTTTTTTCAAGTAAAAGTTGGAGATTAAATTCTAGTACACAGTGATCGCTTTTCCCAATTGGGGGTTTATGCGTTATTTCATTTATGAGTGTGTCTTCATTAACCAATATAAGGTCGAGCAGGGATGACTCCTGACCTTGTCGAAACCTAGTAGGCCTGTGAACCAATTGGATCAGGTTACTATTTAAAAACATATTGACAAAGAGCTCCTCTGGTCCAGATAGACATTGGTCAGTATGTAAAGGCCATTTTAAAGATGGATAGTTGAAGTCACCAGCCACGATAACTGTGTTATTTTCAGAAGCTTCAGAAATGCCAGAGAGCAGTTTCATATCACGAGACCTCCATATGTTTTCATCCTTATCGTCTGGTCTGTACACACCCACCACAAGAAAATGGTGTATGCCACACTGAATGTCAACAAATAGTGCTTCGATATCATCACTCATATATTTTTTATTCAGTCTGGCCACAATTGGCACACCATTTACGCAGTCTTTCACATATATTGCCACACCGCCTCCCCTAGTTTTACCTTCAGACTTCTTCATTTTATGATTACGGTCTGCTCTGAACAAGGTATAACCTGGTATGTTGTAAGTACTATTGCGGTCTTTGTAATTAAGCCATGTTTCCGTGAGAATCACAATGCAAGGATTGTTTGTGTTCACATAGAGTAGGAAAAGATCAAATTTTGGTGGTAGTGAAAATAAATTTGTGTACATGAAAGTGAGATTCGAATACGGATTATTATGGTCGTTTGCTAGTTTTTTTGGTGAACAATCTTAGGGGTGCCCCTTATATATTTTATAGTGAGGTCCTTTTCTCTTTTATCGATCCTAACCTTAAGATTTTCCCGGAGTTTATTCAATTCCTCACGCTGTTTTGGTGTTTTATCATCATATACTCTTACCTCCTTCCTGAACTTACTTTTGTTCTTGAGCACCCAGAGAGAATCTTGTTGGGACCCGAATACTACCTTCACTGGACGAGGCTTTCCACCGCCAGGCTCCCGGCGTCCCAGGCGCAGCACCCTCACTACACTTACAGAATGGTCACTTTCAGTATTGATCTCCGATAGGATTTTTTTTACACATAACTCATCATATGCAATTCTATCACTGTTATTGTCGGACTCGCTCTCCTTAATGCCAACCATAATGACGTTGTTAGCTCTTCGTTCACGCTCAGCCAGTTCTTCGATCAATGCATTGGTATCAGGAAGCGAAATAGTCGGCAACAGCGGTACAGGTGGTGGTGCTGTTTGCGACTCAGACAGCTGTTTCTTTATGTCGTTCAGCTCCTCCCGCAGTCCATCATAGGATTTAATAAGTTTTGGCACCTGGAACAAGGCTTCACGGCACGGTGGGCACAAATATAGGAGTCGTTTGCCTTTTAACCCCATTACGCGCGCCTCACTGCTGGTTAAATTACTGCATTGTAGGCATATGTTTCTTTTGCAACCATCACACTGCACCGTATTTTCATCCGTGTGATCATTATCACACTGAAAGCACTTCATTTTACTGTATTTTAAAATAAGACGAGGTATCAAAACCGACACGAAAAGCCGTTGTGGTATTATGACTTTCACTGCACTTTACTGTCGCGGTTTTTAGCAATGTTTATTATTTATGCACTTGTATTGGTAGTTAATAGGCACGTTTAAACTAAGTATAGGTCACTTTTCGTATGATTTATATTTTATACAAGGCAAAATATAGGACGCGATTTTCAACACTGTTTCTTCAATGGAGGGTAGAAGTAAAAAAGATTAATGTTTTACATATACATATTATGAAATGCATATCAAGTTCATAAATTAAGCAATAACTAAAAGGAATTCTGTAAACCATGTCTTAAAAACACGCTTTTTTGTAACACTTAACACTCTATACTGAACATGCCATAACTGGTACAATTATTATTTTTTTGACGTGACAACATCAAACAAAATAAACGACAAGGATGACTCATTGTCACATTACGCCCATTGTCACGTCACGCGCATTGTCTCATTACCCATTGTACGCTTACGCCGCATCTATCCATCTTCCACTCGATGGGCCTATGCGTCCGAGATGTTATGACGTTTTCACATTAAACTATCGTCCGTAAACCAAATTTACAGACAACCAATTTTCTTTTAAGTGAAACTTCTTTATAATTATGTTAAACACATAAATGTATAGGAGAATGCGAAAAAAATCTTTAGTGGGCTACTTTTAAGAAGTTTCACTTCTGCTGTGTGTAAATTGTACACACACATACTTTTTTTTATATGTATACTTATACTAAATGCAGAGGCTTGGTCATATGTATAAAAGAATAATGCTTATTACTTACAGATTGACTTAAGGATATATTCCCAATACCAGATTCACCAAAAACTGAAACAAACAACTTTTACATAAATATCAATACGAAAAATACTTTATACCCAAAAACCGTGAAATACTGAAAAGCAAATCGATAATGTTATTTTAATATTTTAGAATTATTTATAAAAAAATAAAAATACCTTCTACTCGTTCCAAGTCAATGATTCCCGAAGATGCTTCGTAGTTAGTTCCAGTTTTATTAAAAGCCATTTGATTTGAACCCACACTGCTATAAATAAACAAGAAAAACAGCTCTATTATTTCGTATTGAAATCAAAATAACAGACACAAATTTATTTATAAACATTCCCAAACTTTACCTCTGCATATTATCATCATTGTTGATTTGCAACCGTCTCGGATATTGAAATGATTTGTCTTCAGCTAAATTCATTAATCTTTGTATTTTATTTGGAGTTAAAGGATTATCCATGATTGTATTATATCTAAGGTGTTATTTATTAATAATTCTATAATTAAATTAATCCACTTTTTGTACATGAAACCAACATGCAACTTTTTTGCTTTTGCACTTTTTCGTTTATCGTTATAATTCAAAATTTTAAGTTGCCTATTTGACACATAACAAAAATGTTGCAAGATTTAATTAATTTTAAGGCAGATTATTGTACACAAAATAAATAAATAATTTAAATGTAGGTAGGGTAAACTACCCAATTGTTGGCACTTTAAGTGCGTTTTCCAATTACAGAGCATAATGCGACTCAGTAGCGCACAATACTAAACCACTGAGCCATTACTGAATTGGTATCCATTGCAAGCACGCACACGGAAGCCCTACTTTTAAGAGTGCTCGTTGTGTGAAGCATTGCTGTAGCTTTGGAACTTTCAACGTCGAGCATTGAGCATTATACCGCATAGATACCAGTATTTAAAGTTTTCATAATCATATCAAACATAAACTTACACATAACATTTTTATCTGGGTATTTTTCGATCCAGATAGATCTATTGATCCTGATCGACAAATGCCCAGATAAAAACAGATAAAAACGTTGTATTTTAACGTATGAAAATTTTGGAATCCCTGTTTCAAACACACAATAGTTTACAATAACTTCCCATCAATCATCGTTTTTTATTTGAAGCTTTCAGCAGAGAAAGAACGAAATTTGTTTCATCACCATTCAATACTCTTTTTGGGTCTAATAGAATTTCAACAAACCTTGATCTTTTAGAAATTTTACAATTACCTGAACCATCCTTTTATGTTTTGGAGACTTCGGAGAGTATTTAAATAAAAGACTTCTTCAGAAGGTGTCGATCGAATCGAATGAATTTATTTGGCAAAAATCGCAATATTTATACAAAATTATTTACAAAGAAAAATTACATAAACCAATAAAATAATTAGTTTTTTATCCAATTAGAAAGCGATTCTAATTAGTCCTATGCATTTCTTTCCCGCATTATTTCCGTCTCTCTTTAACCGTGCGTGATTCGTGCTTGGTCGACATCACTCGTGCGGCACGCGGAATGGCGTCGCGGGCGAAACTCTATTAATACGACCTCCGCCCGCGTGCCTCGCTCATTCAGCGGCGGTCGGCGCAGCGAACGGACGTACAACGGATTCTTCACTCGGCAGCGCGGCGTGACTACAAATTTGAAAATACACACGAAGAAAGAAGCTTGCTTGAAGATTAGTGAATAGTGATTGCTGGTGCATCCGCTTCGTGCATGGCGTGCTGTGAAATATCTATTTACAAACAGCTCTTTTCAGAGCTAACGACGTCATTAACAATTCCTGTTTCTTAACATTAAAACAGTCCTTTTCAGGGCTAACTATCATCTTTTCTAACGAAAATTAAAACAGTCCTTTTCAGGGCTACTTACTTCCTGTTTCTAGCAGACTCATGGTAAAGGTTTTCAAGGTAAACTGGTATTTTGAAGGTAAGGTGTTTTAAAGTTACGGTATTGTTCAAGGTACGGTTTTATAGGTAAGTAAATAAGGTAAGTAATATTGTGCTAGTACATCGACTTACTATTACTACTTACGTAATAATGAATCGATGTGGTAGCCACAATGTCATTTTCTGATACGGAAGTACTAGCCGCAGTGACTGCTTCAGGAGTTCTTGCAACAATATCTGGGTGCTACTTTAAGAAGAGTTTAAACCATTTGTCTCCTGGAATGTTGTCTCTGAACGGGTTAGATCAGCCGCTTTTTTTATAAATTCTCTAATACGCTATTAAAAATATGGACACACACAAGGACTACACAAACATCCAGACAACGGCAAACACCTGTATGATCAATACAAATGTTTGTCATGTGCAAGGATTGAACCCGCAACCACAGCTCAACAGGCACAAACCAGTGCTGTGACCATTGCGCCAATGCAGTTGACATTTAACCGATTCTTTATTTTATTCTCTTCGTCTGGCGTTTTCAATTATTATAGGTTTTTTTTTAATGGATTTTTTTAAATTATTTTTTTAATGATGATACCGCCTACTTTTCCAATTAGTTTGCCAAAGAAGTTTCACTTCTGGCATGTGTACTTTGTATTTTTATTTGTATCTTTTTCATTTCGTTTCTTCATTGTTTTCGATGTACTCTATATGAAAAAAAAAATACACCAGTTATTAGCACTCCATATTCTATTATGGGCACTACTACCAATAATTAGTTTTTGCTATTGGCACTGTGGGCCAACATTTGGAAATAGCTAGAAGAAAATATTGATGTGCAAACAATAATTTAATTTATAACCTTTACAGATAGATCATAAACTCGCTTTTTGTCAATATTCTTAGAAATCCTAATATTGCACTAATGCCAATAATAGGATTTTGATGAATTTATTGATCCATATGTTGGCAGTGGCACATTAAATAAATAGCCACTACCACCACTACAGCCTATCACAGTCCACTGTTGGACATAGGCCTCCACAAGTTCGCGCCCGACATTATGACGCGAACTCATGTGTTTTGCCCATAGTCACCACGCTGGGCTGGCGGGTTGGTGACCGCAGGGCTGGCTTTGTCGCACGGAAGACGCTGCTGCCCGTCTTTGGCCTGTGTATTTCAAAGCCAGCATGAATGGTTATCCCGCCATCCGTCGGCTTTTTAAGTTCCAAGGTGGTAGTGGAACTGTGTTATCCCTTAGTCGCCTCTTACAACACCCACGGGAAGAGAGGGGGTGGCTACATTCTTTAGTGCCGTAACCACACAGCACAAATAAATAGAATGTGATAAAAAAAAATTAAAAAAATAATCTTTGAATCTACTGCTTAGATGTGTAATTAAGTGTATAAAATTGTTTAGAAAGCATCAATAAGCCGAATAGCTGTGATATACTATGTTTAATAAGGCTCTCGCCTTAAGAAAGAATAAAAAAAAACCCCTCCAAATCACTATCACAAAATGTCGGTAGAAATCGCTTACCTAGCGATAAGACCGCCTTTGTGCATATTATTTTGTATGTTTTATATTTTGTATACTTGTATGTAAACTTGTATGCACAATAAAGTATATTTATATTATATCTTATCTTATTTTTATCTTATCACAAAATGTCGGTTGTTGTTTTTAAATCTATATATTGGTTATTAGAACAGTTTTGCCAATTTGTAATAGAAAATTAGTACTATTTTACTTTTTAATGCATACTGAACTTGAATAGTCTATAGTTTCCTTGTTTTTTTTTAACTAAACTCGAAAGTGCCAACAATTGAAGGAGTGCCAACGATTGGGTGGTTTACCCTATATAGATTTTCTTAATATTTACAAAGGACGAGGTCGGTTCCTTAAAGAATTTTAAAAGTATGACGTGTTATACAGGGTGGGGATTATAATACAACGATAACTTGGACAGCGTATATGTAATGACATTCCAAGCCCACATACAAAAAATCAATAAAATACATCCAGTAGTTTAGTCACAAATTATGATTTTTCATTTTTTTAAATTTCTACGTATGTATTTTACTAAAGACCTGACCTACCCTAAAACCGGCGGTTAACGACTCAAGGACCTGTGTGAACCTAGCATCAACAAATTAATTTTAATTAATCGGGTATAAACAAATCGTTTGTTCGTCGTTTGTTCTTAATTGTTCGTTTAAAAAATTCATTTGTTCGGTTATTGTTTATTTATAAAAAATTAAACAATTTTTTTGTGAAGTTAGCATTTTCATTAATTTTAATTAATCGGGTATAGACAAATCGTTTATTCGTCGTTTGTTCTTATTTTTTCGTAAAAATTTTCATTTGTTCGGTTATTGTTTATTTATAAAAAATTAAACAATTTATTTTTTTGTGAAGTTAGCATTTTCATTAATTTTTATTAATCGGGTATAGACAAATCGTTTGTTCGTCGTTTGTTCTTATTTGTTCGTTAAAAAAATTCATTTGTTCGGTTATTGTTTATTTATAAAAAATTAAAAAAAATTTTTTTGTGAAGTTAGCATTTTCATTAATTTTAATTAATCGGGTATAGACAAATCGTTTGTTCGTCGTTTGTTCTTATTTTTTCGTTAAAAAATATTCATTTGTTCGGTTATTGTTTATTTATAAAAAGTTAAACAATTTTTTTTGTGAAGTTAGCGTTTTATGGCTCTAATTTGATTTTTTTCATAGGAATTTTTTTTATTGTTTGTTCGAATTATTTGATTGTTTGTTTGATCGTTTTTTTATTTGAAATTAATTTTTTTTAACAATATTTTTAGTTTTTTTAGTTAGTTAGGTGCATGCCGCATGTGCAGTCGTAAAACTGTTAAGCGACTCTTGACCCCGTCGCGCGGAGACCCCGTTATCAGCGTTAAATTAAAATTATAAATAATGGAGATAGGGTTGCGAGAGCTAGGAGATTTTTATTGGAAATTTTCTTCCCTCTCAGAATCTTTTTTTTTTTAAATTTCTTGAAAGATATAGTTTATGAAATATTAGCAAAAAACAAAAAAGCATTTTTTTTTCATCTTAAATTTATATAATTATGTATTATATATATATATATATATATATATATATATATATATATATATATATATATAATGCTAATGTTCGTTTGAAAATACAAGGTTTTCTCTATGACCATCAACTTGAATTAACTTCCCGTTGGGTGGTAAACATACCTCTTGGTCTCACGGTGAAAGTAAGGGAGTTTGGTCGCAGTGGGTGGAAGTGGGTGGTTGTGGGGGGTGAAAATGTGAAATAATATATCTGTCCTTCTCTAACTAATGTAAACATCTGTATATCTGTCTTTCTCTTACTAATGTAAACATCTGTTAAATTCTCAACATCTCGGGAATGATCTAGAAAGTTCCAGAATGTGTGCAACTGATGTAATCAATCTAGAAAGTTCTAAGACTTTCTGGAACGATCGAGAAAGATTCGAAATGTATAGAACTGTTTGAATCAATGTAATGAATATTCTACAGTGCGTTCAACAAGCCGATATACTAAATGTAAACAAACCAAATGCGACGTCAATTTTTAAAATGTAAAATATATTTATATTTTAATAATAACTTAATAAAATATAATTATGTATATACGATATTATTATTATTAAGATTTTATAATTCTTAAATAATAATTATCAAAACATAAATTTATTTTAAATTTTACCTTTCAAGTTTAATTTTAGGTTAATATAACATTAATTTATAAGTTTAATTAATAATAAATTTAAACAATTAAATAACAAAAACAACAACTAATACTACAAAAATAGCCCGGACAATAAAACCATGAATGTAGTTTTTTAACAAGTAATATAAAAAAGTAATATCAAATAACTCGAACAAACAATAAAAAAATTCCTATGAAAAAAATCAAATTAGAGCCATAAAACGCTAACTTCACAAAAAAAAATTGTTTAAATTTTTATAAATAAACAATAACCGAACAAATGAATATTTTTAACGAACAAATAAGAAAAAACGACGAACAAACGATTTGTCTATACCCGATTAATTAAAATTAATTTGTTGATGCTAGGTTCACACAGGTGACTCAAGGACAGCTATTATTATTTTAAAAATCATAGATTAAGAAATGGATATGGCATCGACTGCCACAAAAAGGCACAATTTTTAATCATTGCCATTTAGTGACAGTTCGCAGACCAAATATTAATATTATAATAACTAATGTTAAAAAAAAAAAACAACTTATTCAGTATCGGCTACTGATCAGTTCTGCATATTTAAAAAAAAATTGATGGTTTGAGAAAATTTAAATCAAATAGTTTTTTATTCAATTTAATTTTAAATGCGTAGCAATTTATTTTTTTACTTTTCTAACTTACTATTTTTTATTCAATCAAAATAATGAAGTTTTGTAGGTATACGCACAAAGCACTTCCACGCGATTATGCCGCGTAGAAAGAAGGTCACCACTCACCGCGCGATGACGCGTGTAACAGGTCAGTGATCCTGTAGTTACAAAAATGATGTTATAAAATTTTATTAAATTAAATTGAATTAGTTTGTATGAAAAAATCTTTTTTTTTTATTTTGATGTTAGGAATTATCTGATGGTTTTGAAATACTTCTTTATACTAGTACTAACGGTGTTTTCAATTATCGTTCTATTGTCATCCACACCTTGTATACATATATCCCACCAAAAACATAAATGTGAAAAATGACAGGCAAGTTCAATAATAAGAATATGTTGTGTGTGGACTTCACCGAAAAAAGTATTGAGATCTAAATGATTTTAATGAGCGCCAAGTTCTACAGAAAATATTAAATTAAGCTAAAAATTTCACTTTGCCAGTTTTCACTAATAATTCAACTTTTATTTGGCTAATAGCTTTTTAATGTTGTTTTTAAGTAAAAACTAGCCAAGTGAAATCTTTAGCTTAATTTAATATTTTCTGTAGAACTTGGCGCTCATTTAGATCTCAATACTTTTTTCGGCGAAGTCCACAAACAACATATTCTTATTATTGAACTTGGCTGTCATTTTTCACATTTATGTTTTTGGTGGGATATCATTACTTTTTGTAGAGATATTTATTTGAAAGTCATGTTTTTTGGATGGGGGACACCCTTTATTTTTTGACTTCATTTTATTTTTTTACTTGTTTTATATAGCAAAAGTATCAATTCATATTTTGTGCAAGTTTCAAATATCCACTTATAACGGTTCAGACGCTACAATTAAAAAACGTTTTTTTTTTGTATGGGGACCCCCTCTATTTTTTAACTTTCTTTTGTTTTCAGATTTTTTCCTGCGCTTACACGTAATTACCTAGCTAGATGCCAAATTTAAACTTCCTAGGTCATCTGGAAGTGGGTTAGGTTTTTGATCTGTCAGTCAGTGGAAAATTGGCGACTTTTGAACCTTCATATTTTTGTAACCGTTTCAACTAGGTTAATGAAATTTGGGGTTCTAGTTGTCCTTATGGATATAAATAAACATACGTAATTTGATCTGTTTCTGTTGAATAGGTATTGAGTTATGGACGGGTCAAAAGTCGCTCGAAATGGTTCGTGTAAATATACACACGGCGCTGAGTCGCCAGTTCTTTTGCTTGAACTTGGCTTCGCTTGGTCTCGATGTTACCGTAAAATGCTACAACTTTGCCAACACTGCTCAACATTGCCTACATTCAAAAATGTTAAATGATTGTCGTTCAGAATTATTGTTTTTAATGTCTATATCTAGTATTACCAAAAGCAAGTCCGCAATGCAGATGGCAATATTGAATCAAACTACATACGAATATTATAAAAATAAACGGTCAGTGTCACTTCCAACATATTTATTTATTTATTTATTTATTTATACTTTATTGTACATCACAACTACAAATATCATTTACAGACTGTGAAGTACAATGGGCGGACTTATGGCTATTTAGCCATTTCTTCCAGACAACCCAAATATATATTTCTTACTATAAGTAACGATCGCTATCAGGTGTACATGATAACAACCGGGACCGACGGCTTAACGTGCTCTCCGAGGCACGGTGGGGAGACCCACAAGGACTGCACAAACATCCAGACCACAGCAAACATCTGTATGGCCAATACAAATGTTGTCGTGTGCGGGAATCGAACACGTAACCGCTCGCGCAACAGCCAATCGCAACCCATTGCTGTGACCGCTGCGCCAACGCGGCGTCAACATAGACTACTATTACTTCCAATGTCAGTCACGATACGCGCGTTTTTACCGGCTCGAGTAGAAATTTCATTTTGCGAATATTTAAGCCTTATGTACTAAAGTATTATGCTGTATATCAAAGATAATATGCTCTTTTATATTTTTTTACTATTTTTTCTGTTTAAAGTAGTATTTTAAACAGGCAAATCTTGATGGGCAAAGTTGTATTAGGTTTTCGAAAAAATCGACACAACATTGCCTAGGGATAGGGCTGCTACTTTTCCGGCGGACGCTCAATAAGGGCTAGTCTTTAGATTACGGCCCGTCTATTTAATTGGGGTTTTGGAGGGCGGAGGGGGGAACGGGTTACCCCCTGGTACCACTCCCACCCTGCGAAACCCCATGGTTATGGAGATGTCGATGGTTAAAGTTTTGAGATTAGAAGAAGAATTTAGAGCTATTACAATACCTTCGAGCTCCGCGTCTGACTCCACCATGGGAACCCTATTTGTAATGTAAAACAAAAATGTTCTTCATTGTTGATTTTATTTCATATAAAAAATACATTTCGATATGATATTTTATTTTCTTTTATTTATCTATCATGGGGCAACCCTACATCAAATTCACTTTTGTATGCAAATTTGGAGAAACCCGCACAACTTTGCCTAACCACCATATCTAAAATAATATTGTATACTATACAATATTATTTTAGATATACTATACAATGTATAGTAATTAAAGTCTGTGAAAAATACCGTGGAAAAGAAATTATACTCATAACGAGTATCAAAACTCCTGCTTTGATACTTATTTATTTTAAACTAGCTGTACCCGCGACTTCGTCCGCGTGGAATTTAACAAAAAAGTTAAAAAAAGTTCGATAAAACGATCTTTGATATTCTTTGATTTCCTTTATGCATGAGCAGGCGGTCGAGCGATGCGGGGCAGAGGGGGTGGACTCGCCCGCGCCATAGGCATCTCAAGGAAAGAACGCTAGCTCGCCGAGCATTAAATGTTTCGCCGTTAATTACTTCTAACGATGATATCTCAAAAAATATTTATCTGATTAATATAGTGTCAAGGGCAATTTTAATCTGCATTAAATGCCTAAGCTAAATATCATATTCATTTGGATAAGGATTAATACTGAACTAAAGAAAATATCTTTGAAAATAAAGTAATATTTTTGATTAAAAATTTAAACATAAAAGTGGTTATTGTAAGTCAACCCTAAGAGATAGAGATATGCTATCGCGGACTTTTTTGTAGAATTTTTATAGATTTTGAATTCGCTAGTACATTATACAACTATATCTTTGCTAGTTTACGCAGCGTTCGCGTGGAAAGCTCCCCGTTGGCGAGATTTTTTGCGACCTCTTCAACATTTATCGCCGTATTTCTGCTAATTTACATTCAAACATAATCAATTATATACCTAAACCTTCCTCAAGAATCACTCTTTCTATTGTTGAAAACCGTATAAAAATCCGTTGCGTAGTTTTCGAGTTTATCGCGTTCAGACAGACAGACAGACAGGAGGACAGAAAGACGCGGCCGGGGGACTTATTTTTATAATAAGTATAGATAGAAGATATTTAGCTAGGCAATGTTGTAGTTTCTAACTTAAGTTTGCCTACCTTTTTAACGCACAATTTTGGTGGTTTAAATGCGTTTTATTCGTTAGAATCAAATTTATTACTGTAGCTTAGACTCCAACCTTGAATAGTAAGTAAA
The DNA here is from genome assembly GCA_905220545.2 of Melitaea athalia. NCBI lineage: Eukaryota > Metazoa > Arthropoda > Insecta > Lepidoptera > Nymphalidae > Melitaea > Melitaea athalia. The sequence continues at coordinate 12,090,799 of HG992193.1, forward strand.
AACACTTATGACTTTCTTTAAGAAAAACGAGTTATTAAGAAAAAACTTCAAAATCCGTGCAAAGTTGTAGCATTTTACGGTACTGTAAAATAATATTTTAGTACATTTTGCACGCCTCAGAGAAGCGTTAAGGTTTTTTTTTTTACACAATACACACACGATCGTCTGTTCCTAAAGTATTAGCAACTTTATGCTTGTGTTATACTTATAGGTAATGCGCTTATTACACCTTCCTAAGTTCAGAAGTTCTAAATTCAGAACTTCTAAACTTAGGAAGGTGTAATCGCATTCAGTTAGTGTTCTGAATTCAGAAGCAAGGATGGTTTCTGACAGTCAGTGTTGCTAACTTTGGGGATTTTCCGCTAAATTTAGGAATATAATAATAAATAAAATAAAATTAATTAATAAAATAAATATCTTGCAAATAGCGGGAAAGTTTTAGGACTACATTTATTTAGGGTATTTTTTGGGAATTTTTAATTAATTGGAACGTAATATATTATTTTTATTTAAAAAAGTATTAAAAAATAACAATTCCTAAATTATCAATTTTTAAAAGAACATGTTCAATAAACACTAAAGCAAAGTATACAAAATAATTTATTTTTTATTTTAAAACCCTTTGAAAAATAAAACTTCCACTTATTTTTAAATAATTTAGATTTTAGGTTTAGGCCTTGTTTAGGCCTTTAGGGGTTTAGGGGTTTTTGTTTTTAATTTAGGGAATTTTGTTAAAAATTTTAGAGCAAATGTTTTTTCAAGAGTTGGCAGCACTGGTGGCCGCATTGTTCTATATTTTATTAATAATCTCTTTTTAATAAAAACTCTTAAAAAACATTTTTCTAGACGTCATTCCGAATCGAATGAGCTATCGCACATATTTTTAGGAGCTTTATTTCTATTTAACACGTTTTCTGAAATTAGGAAGGTGTGATCAGAAGCTGAGAAGCTTCTAACTAGCGTCCTACATAGCGTCCTAACTGGCTTTCTGAATTCAGTGACTACATTTAGGAAGGTGTAATAAGCGCATAACAGCATGATAACAGCCGACTGGTCTAGCTACATATTTTTTTTTTCGATAAACATACATAAATAATACAATATAAATGAATATGTATAATACACCTAGATTCGGGGTGAGAATCGAACCCACAACCCCCGGAGCAGAAAGCAGGGTCACTACAAACTGCGCCAACGGGTTAGTCAGTAGTCTTGGGCTTAATCGGACATTGTTGGGTGCGCGCACTATTCGTACAATTCGAAAATTGTACTAGTACACCTTATTAGTACTTAATAGTACACATATTTTTTGAAACGCGTCACCGCGTCGGCGCGTCACGAGTTACGAATTTTTAATCCTCCATACCACGTTGAACCGAAGTTAAGCAACGTCGGGCGTGGTCAGTACTTGGATGGGTGACCGCCGGTGAACAACTGAACACCTCGTGACGTTGGATTTTTGTTTTTTTTTTTCAATTTTTTTTAAATTAGTTTGCTAAAAAAGTTTCACTTCTGGCGTGTACTTTGTACGCACGCAATTTTTTTTTCATCATTTTGATAATATTAAGTGTCTTTTAACACTAAAGATACGATTGTGAAATAACAAACCTCATTATTATAATACTAGCTTCTGCGCGCGACTTCGTCGGCGTGGACTCCGCTCCTATTGGTCTTAGCGTGACGATACATAGCCTATAGCCTTCCTCGATAAATGGGCTATCTAACAGTGAAAGAATTTTTCAAATCGGCCCAGTAGTTCCAGAGATTACCGCTTTCAAACAAACAAACAAACAAACTCTTCAGCTTTATATATTAGTATAGATTATACACATTTTTTGATTTCCCTTCATACTTCAACAGGCTTTTAGGACTGTCATTCTGTTATTATTTATTAACCATCACCGCAGTAAAAAACACACACACACACACAAACAAACCTTAATAAAGAAATAATAAAATTTTATAAATATACATAACGTAAACAAATTCCTTTTACGTAAAAGCGTATTTAACTAGCAAACGAAAAAAAACCGAGTTCAATTGCATCGGCAAGTAATAAATAATAAATAAATTAACAAACGCACTAGTCGTTACTACGATTTTCGGGGGTTCCCTTCGATTTCACTGGGATTCCATCATCGGATCCTGGTTTCCTTATCATGGTACCTAAGTTAGGATATCCCCTTTCTAACAAAAAAAGAATTATCAAAATCGGTTCATAAACGACGAAGTTATCCCCGAACATACATAAAAAAAAACATATACAATGTGGGGATGACAATAGAACGATAATTGAAAACACCGTTAGTACTAGTATAAAGAAGTATTTCAAAACCATCAGATAAGTCCTAACATCAAAATCAAAAAAAAAAGATTTTTTCATACAAACTAATTCAATTTAATTTAATAAAATTTTATAACATCATTTTTGTAACTACAGGATCACTGACCTGTTACACGCGTCATCGCGCGGTGATCGCGCGTGACCTTCATTCTACGCGGCAAAATCGCGTGGAAATGGTTTGTGCTTGTACCTACAAAACTTCATTATTTTGATTGTATAAAAAATAGTAAGTTAGAAAAGTAAAAAAATAAATTGTTACGCATTTAAAATTAAATTGAATAAAAAACTATTTGATTTAAATTTTCTCAAACCATCAATTTTTTTTTTTTAAATATGCAGAACTGATCAGTAGCCGATACTGAATAAGTTATTTTTTTTTAAACATTAGTTATTATAATATTATTTGGTCTGCGAACTGTCACTAAATGGCAATGATTAAAAATTGTGCCTTTTTGTGGCAGTCGATGCCATATCCATTTCTTAATCTATGATTTTAAAAATAATAATAGCTGTCCTTGAGTCGTTAACCGCCGGTTTTAGGGTAGGTCAGGTCTTTAGTCTAATACATACGTAGAAAATTTAAAAAATGAAAAATCATTATTTGTGACTAAACTACTGGATGTATTTTATTGATTTTTTGTATGTGGGCTTGGAATGTCATTACATATACGCTGTCCAAGTTATCGTTGTATTATAATCCCCATCCTGTATACGGTCGAATTGAGTAACCTCCTCCTTTTTGAAGTCGGTTAAAAAGTTTTTTTAAATTAATAAAATTCTCAATTTTTACTAACCTACGCTAAACAAAACCTATAGGTAGGTAACAAAAACAAGTTTACTTTTACGTAAAAGGAATTAGTTTATGTTCATAAATATTTAATTAAAAAGGGCACATTAAAAGTATTAATAAAACGCGAAATGCACGACGCGATGTAACTTGTACGGTCTTAACACATTCAACATTAAGCGTTCGTTCGTACCGTTCTGCTGTATAGCTCTGTTTCATTTTAGAGCTAACGAACGGTGTACGAATAATATCATCTCGGACTGTACTGTGATCGCCTAAGCGCCTAATCGGACCGTCGTCGGACTGTAACCGCACACCGTACAGTCGTACACTCGGACAGTGACACAATACGTAAACTTGTCGGACCGCGGTGAACGTAGGTCAACAGTACTGTACTGTTACAGTGTACTGTTAGTCCGGTTAGGTACGAATAGCGATTGACGTTTGGTGCTATTACATTTAGTACCTCAATACGTAACGTTAAGCCTGATTTACACCAAGGCAACAACGTGCGGCATTGTGGCATGCGGCATTGACGCATGAAAAATGTCGCACGTTGTGGCAAGAACCTTGCGGCACGGCAACACCTTGCGTCATGTGGCAGAGTGTCGCAGCTTGTATCCGATCACGATGGATTCCGTGCGACAATTTTTGATGCGTCAAGCCAGTTTCTAGGTTATGTTTTGATTGTACTTATTTATTTTATTTACAAAATGAGATAAATCGGACATGGAGTGGTGTAATGATAGTTATATTTGTTAGCAAACGAAAAAAACCGACTTCGATCACATCGAAAAGTAATACAATGCCTACGTAGACGAAAAAAATTAACAAACTCACTAATCGTCTGGTATCTCTAGAAATTGTACCCTTACTACAGAAAATCTAAAAAAGAAATATATAAAATCTACTTTTTTTGTGTTTTTGTCTGAAGAAATTCTAACCTATCTCTATCAATCAAGTAGGCAGACTAAAAATTGACAGCACGACGCTTAAAAACTGTTGCCTTGGCATAAAATACGCTGTCGCATGCCACATATGCCGCAATTTGTCGCATGCCACAAGATGGCGCACGCCACAATATGTCGCATGTAGTGGTGGTTAAAATAACGGAAACGTCAAAGTATAACACGTTTTTTGTTAAAAACGCGTAACGTTTGTTATTCCTACTCTGACTTCGCGTTATCTCAAAAACGTCTCAACAAACAATAGTCGAAAACGTCTGAAAACGGAAAACGTCTGAAAACGCAAAACTTCTAAAACGTTCCCACAGCGCGCAACGCTCTGCAGCGAGGCTAGAGATTACAGTCGTAGACGCGTCGTCGGCCCGTGTTATTCGTTTTTAGGAATTTTAGGTTATTAGTATTACTCGTATTAATTTACCGTAAACGTTGTTCGCGTTGTTTCGTAAACAAACATGGCTCGTTCGTTTTAAATTTTTAATATAATAATTTGGTTGCTGTGCAAGTTGTACTACAGTACTATAATAATTGTAAATAATGTAATAATTCTCTTTTCATACAACATTCGTCGTCCTGTTGTAAATATTGTGTAAATAATATTATAAGTACCTGGGTGACCGAGCCCAGCTCTAGAGAGGTATTTTTATTTTATTTTTTGTTTTTTTTTTCGGTATTTTTATATTTTAATTTTATTTAAATAATAAATCACGAGTGAAATTAAAAAAAAAAAAGAAAAAAATAATAATCTGGAGACTGAGATTCGAACCCGGGTCAAAACGATTTGAAATCCGTCGCTTTCCTAATTACGCTATTACAGCTGAATTAATAATGGTGAAATTAAACTTCGTATTTTAATGATATTTTTTCATTGCCTAAAAATAAAAATTATATATATTTTACGTGCTGTTTCGATATAAATTTATAGTCTGTCAAAAAAGTCTTGAAAAGAATGTTTGCGGAACTAAAGTCTCGTTTATTCTTGGCAACACTGTTAAACGTTTGTTATGACATAAATGTCATCATAGATTCTCTTTAATAATTTGTTTTCTTAGATATTTGCATTAAAATGGCTAGTTCTTCAAAAAAAACTGACAAGAATGAAGAAGTCATACGAAAAACAATTCGCAGTGGTGCTCGACAAGTCATATTTAACGTATTTGAACAATGTTTTGCTGAATACAAAGCCGGACGTATTTTAATAGAATTAGACGATGTTTACGCTCGAACTGCGGCTATGACTGGTATGTAATGATGTTAAAATTTCTATTTAATCAGTTAATATTATAATATTGTTTGCGATCTATCATATTAAAGCCTATGAAAAGATTTGTTTACATCTAGAAATTTGGAGGTTATATCTGATTTGACAAACAAAGATAAGAGCGACCAATATTTTTTGATACTTTTTGCCACTAGATTGCCGACGCAGGTAGCACTTTTATTAACACAAAGTTTTGGTATAAAATAGAGTTGTGTAGTGTGTAGGTGTAAGAGTATATTATTATGTTGAAAAGCTTTTATTTTACATGCAATGTATGTATATAGGTACATATATGTGTTTGTTCAGGTCAAATCTTGTAAGTCATATTTAACTGGTTTCCCGATATCTGGTGATGCTTATAATGCAGGCTACATCTCAATATTTTTTTTATTTAATTCCAGGAAAATCCGATAGTACCATCAGACGAATTGTGGATGAGGGATTTGAAAATAATGGAACTTTCCGTTCTCCTGGTAAACACAGAAGTGGTCGACCAAAGAAAGAAATGGATGACTTTACTATCTGTGCGCTCCGACAGAAAATACAGTTTTTTTTTTATACTGTGTGTAAAGAGGTACCAACTCTACGGAAATTGTTAACTGTAGCTAAAACAGAACTTGACTTTGATTGCAGTCTTGAACATTTAAGAAAAATTATTACAAGTATTGGCTTTTCATTCAAGAAATGTCAATCAAATAGATCTGCTTTGATCGAAAAAGTACACATTGCAGCAAAAAGAGAGGATTATCTAAATATTATCATGAAAAACATAAATTTACCAGAAGAATTGCAAAAAGATATTATTTTTATTGATGAGAGTTATATTCATGACTCATACAAAGTGAAAAAATGCTGGCAGTCAATCAATATCACTGCGGTCCAGGAAAATGTCTCCAAGGGGAAAAGGTACATCATTGTACATGCTGGGAGTGAAAAAGGCTTTGTACCAAACTGCCTACTCATATTTAGTGGAAAAAATAAAATGGAAGATTATCACTCTGAAATGAATGCTAATAATTTCACTAAATGGATTACGGAAAAACTTATTCCCAATCTACACGAGGCATCTATTATAGTTTTTGACAATGCTCCTTACCATTCAATACTTACAAACAAAACACCAAACACCAATACTCGTGTCGATGATATAAAATTATGGTTATTAGAAAATAATATTCCATTTGATTCATCGCTAAGGAAGCCCAATTTATTAACTTTAGTAAAAAATAACAAACCAAATCCTATATATAATATAGATACTATTTTGGGAGAACATGGGCATACAGTAGTTCGGCTTCCACCATACCACTGTGATCTTAACCCTATAGAGTTAATTTGGGCACTTGCGAAATAAAAGGTAGCTGCAAGTAATGTTGGGTCTCGTGACGTGAAACAATTGGCAGAAGAAGCTTTTAATAGCATTACCGTTGAAAACTGGAAAAATTGTTGCGATCATGTAAAAAAAAATAGAGAAGGATTATTATGAACGAGGCAGAACATTATACAAAGATGTAGACGAATTAATAATTCAAGTAAGAAGCGACAACAGCAGCAGTGAAAGCGATTCTGAGTCTGATTAATATTCTGATAATTATATATCCGTTTTTAGTTCAAATAAACATTTGATTTGCTTTTGGTCTTTTTATTTGGTTTTACTTTGTGTTCTTTTAAAATTTCTTAGGTTAAATAAATTCTTGTCCGCCAACTTTTTCGGGATAGGTAGAATGACAATTGCCAATCTAATAACATTTTAGCCTTTATTCACTCGCACACTCATGTTTTTAATAGTAAATAAAATATTGCAAGTATCAAAGTCTTTTATGTCACGCTATACAGTGTTGCTATGTGTTTGCTACGTGTTTTTACAGCGCCCTCATTATTTTTCAGGACTTTTTTGACAGACTGTATATCGATTGAAATATTTAATTTGTTACTTAAAGCAAAAAAACAGGATAATTTTTTATGTGACATCATGCTTTTTTTTTTAAGTATAGGTAAATAGTTATTTTTGTATGCAAATTTAATTGGTATGCGTGTACTGGATTGCTGAATTGACGAGTGCCAACTTAGCGACATCTTTTGATAGGACTTGGTACCTAGCCGCTAATAAATTTAAGCAATAGTTTCGGGGCACGATTAATAGATGACACTGCTAATTTTTTACTGTGGCCGATGTTCTAAGTTTCCAGCCCATGGTTGTCAGATACCGTAAAATGGGGTGAATAGGGATCCAGGGGTGAATCGGCATAAAATTAAGAAATATTTTTAACGCTCAATATTAGGTACCAAGTCGTTACAATTTTTACCAATTTTTGTGGGGCGATAGTAGATCTGTGGCACTTTTTATAAAAACACTGAATAAGCGCAAAATTAGCTGCAAAGTATCAATTTAACGTCATTGAAAATAAGCTAGACGAGACGCCGAATATTACAGTGTTAGAAACTTTGCTCTAAAACATTTATTTTATAGTAAGAGAATACGTGTGTTTGTTTAATACTTTATTTAGTGTTTGGGCCGTCATATACATAAGTTAAATCTCAGTTATTAATTAATAATAGTATTATTTTGATAAATTAGAAAGACATGAGAAATCTGTTGTTTTTGGGGTGAATGAGGACGTCTCAGGTATGAATAGCAACGATAGCGGGGTTAAACGGGATGAAACTGAGATCAATAGGGACGACTTATGTATGAATAGGTACAGCTTTGTAGGGTTGTCACCGAGCAGTTAAACGATTATTTTAAAGCTATTTTATAAAAAATTGATATATTATAAGTTTCTTGATTTTTAAATGTTTAAATACTTCAATAATAATTTACAAAAGGTTTGTTCATTACGATTTTTCAATAAAAATAAAACATGGAAGACATAAGTGCATTTTATTTCAGCGACTATATTTTTAGGTATTGCATTACTAATCATTTACATTTATTAGTATCATACTAAGATGCAAGAGTTAGTGGTTTGCTTAGTACATTAATTAATTAGATAAAACAAAATAAATAGGTAGCTAGAAATTGTTATATATTACACAAGTGCCAGCCCTGGTGAATTTCTCTATTGACCCTATTTTCGTCCCTATTAACCCCAATTTCCGGGTGAATAGGGAATGCATATATTTTAACGTTTTTTTTCATAAATTGAAATGCTAATTGCATAGTTTTATATTTTATGACCAAGATACCATAAAGACTCAATCATTTCGATCACCGTACATCAATATATCCGCAAAGAAATGCTTTAATTTTGTTGAAGAAGTTCGGATTTGTCCCTATTCACCCCATTTTACGGTACTCTGTGGTCAGATAAAATGACAATTTCTCCGCGTTGAGACTGCGGCCAAGTTTTATAAAAATATGTTATTATGAAAACGTATAAAAAAACGCGCTAACTAAAGATAGTTAATAGTCGAAAACGCGTTTTTAGTTAATAACGGATTTGAACATCAATAGTCGCATGTTCCCGTATAGTTATTGTACTCTGTGGTCGCATGCGACAATGCCGCACGGCGCACGTTGTTGCCTTGGTGTAAATCAGGCATTACTAGCCGTGCGAAGTTTATATCACTGAAAAGATAAGAGAGATATATATCATTTTGATCTTAGGATATATATCACTCAATTGTTTCTTCATCTCATTTGGCTCAGTGAATGACAACTGACAAGTGTTTCATCGTATGATACAATATGAATCGAAAAGATACAGAGCTATAGCTATCTCTCTCTTTCGTATGATAAGCGCCATCGTCCGATCTCGTTTACTCTGGCTCAGTAACAGAGTTACAGCTGTCTCTCTCATTCGCATGATAAGCGCCATAGTCCGGTCTCGTTTACTCTCTCGCAGTCCGTCAGTATCTCGAAAATGAATCATAACCCTAGTGAGCTGGAGATACATTTGAAATGCAAGTGAGCGGGTGAAACATTAGCTCAATTGAAAAGAAATGTTTCATTTATATCTTTCTCTCATGAGTTACCCATGTCTAGGCATTACCTTTTAGCACCTTTGTTTAGCACATCGTACTTGTGCTACCCAAGACTATTAGTCAGGGTAGTTAGGTGGGTACTAAACTGTCACTTCACGCAAAACAACTGATTTTTAAAACTTAAAATGTCTCTATTATCACATATTGCATATATAAGTGCAATATGTGATATATACAAGTCTTGTAATACACACCACATATCAAGACAAAACACTATTTTTAACACTCATTATACTTTTTATGCTATTTAATTAGGTTAAAATCCACATCCTGGACCGTCAAATTATGGCCAGCCTCGGCCTCTCCGGCTCGCCCGGGTGTCTGCGTTTTGTTACAGCGGGCGAGGGCTGCCCTCCCTCCGCGCCTCCGGCTTACAAAAAACACTCTAGGGGTAGGACAGACCAAGACCAGGTGGATAGTGGGGTGCTCCGATTCGGTTTTATAAAAAAATTAAATTAATAATTCATTAACAATTATTAAAAATTAAACAAAATATTGAATATTTTCCGTATATGATAGTAAATAACCAAAAATAAAAATATATTTAAGTAAAAAAAAGGGTACAAAGGCGTGTTATATTCATATTCCATAGCAACATTAAAAAAATTATATCTATCTCTTAAAATGTAAATTTCTGCAACCTGAGAATTCACAAAAAGCTTTCTATTTATGAGTACTATATATAGAAAAAATATAATATATATATATTTCATATATAACATATTATAATACATATATCTCAAAACTTTAACAATGGATATCTCCATAACTATGGGTTTCTGTTGCGTGGGAGTGGTACTGGGGGTAGCCCCCACTCCCCCCTCCCCCCTGCACCCCTCAAAACCCCATAATTCGACGGTCCAGGATGTGGATTTTAGCCTTTAATTATGTTATTTAAACTAGTTAAAAAACTGTTTAAAAAGTTCTGTCTTGGACGTCCGTGTGTCTGTATGTGCGGATCCTGTATGCTATCACGATAACGGCTGAAATACTTTAATAATCGAGTATTTTTTTTTCTCTTACGCTTCAATATGATTGGGAATAGAACCCTATCACTTTTCACGGTGTAGTACAATGTGGTTTAATTGTTATTATAAATAAAAAAATAAAAAAAATTATATCGACAGTTCTTCATAGTTGATTATGAGCCTATGAGGCGTGCACTTTTGGATTTTTTTTTGCGATTAATCTTATCTATACCTACATCTTCTTATCTACTGGGGATAGGATCGGCAACGCGCTTGCAATGCTTCTGGTGTTGCAGGCGTCTCAACAGGCGTCTATATAAAGCTACGGTAAGTAATCGTTTTGTTCCGGCTAATCTCTGAAACGGCTGGACCGATTTTAATAGAACTTTCACTGGCAGATAGCTGATGTAATAAGGAGTAACTTAGGCTACTTTTATTTTAGAAATGTAAATTATAACTCTGCAAACTGAACAATAACTTTTTCGTTTATTTCCGTTCGTCTCATTTTATTACTTTAGTACCTGGGTGGATCGAGCCTAGCTCGGTATTTTACAATTTTTTTTTCTCGGTATTTTAATATTTTATTTTTATTAAAATAAAAAATCAAGAGTGAAATTAGAAAAAAAAAGGAAAAAATAAGAGATTGAAGACGGATTTGAACCGTGGTCTTATCGGTTGATCCCGAGCGCCCGATTTCCCACCTGAGCTATTACACCTTCGCATTCTAATCATATTATAGCTATTTCTTCATTGCCTAAAAACAGGGATAAAAAGATATTTTCTAAAAATGAATCCTAGCTAGATCAATTTATCGCCCCCGAAATCCCCTGTATACTAAATTTCACGAAAATCGTTGGAGCCGATTCCGAGATTCATTTTCTATATATACAATTATACATACTAGCCGACCCGTGACCACTTCGTTGGGCGTTAATTATTTTTGTGATGCAAATAATATACCTACTTATACTTAAGTTTTCATCTCGCTCACATATAACTGCCACTCCCTGTTCCAACCCCAAAAGGGGTTGATTTCTAAAAATACATTATTAGTACACCTCCAGCCCATCTATAGAGCATACATTTTGAATCTCAAGTCTCTTACTTCAAAAACATAGGACTTTCATACAAACTTCCATCCCCCGTTTTACCCTCTTAGGGGTGGAATTTCGTAAAACCCGTTCTTAGTGGATGTCTACTCCCTATAAGGAACCTACTTGCCAAATTTCAAGTTTGTAGGTGTTATAGTTACTGAGATTTCGTGATGAGTGAGTGGACCTTTCGCTTTTATATATCACTACATAGTATAAAACAAAGTCGCTTTCTATGTCCCTATGTATGCTTAGATCTTTAAAACTACGCAACGGATTTTGATGCGGTTTTTTTTAATAGTGAGAGTGATTCTTGAGAAAGGTTTTTGTATATAATTTAGTATACTTTTATGTAAATTAGCAGAATTACGGCGATAAATGTTGAAGAAGTCGTAAAAAATCGCGCCAACTGGGAGCTTTCCACGCAAACGCCGCGTAAACTAGCAAAGATACAGTTTAGTAATGTACTAGCGAATTCAAAATCTATAAAAATTCTACAAAAAAGTCCGCGAGAGCATATCTCTATCACTTACGGTTGACTTACAATAACCACGTTTATGTTCAAATTTTTAATTAAAAACATTACGTTATTTTCATAGCTATTTTCTTTAGTTCAGTATTAATCCTTATCCATATAAATATGTTAGTTAGCTTAGACATTTAATGCAGATTAAAATTGCCCTTCACACTATATCAATCAGATGAATAGTTTTTGAGATATCGTCGTTAGAAGCAATTAGCAGCGAAACATTTAAAGTTCCTAAAGCGCCTACTATGCTATGCCTACTGCGCGGTGAGTCCATACCCTCTGCCCCGCATGACGCATCGCTCGACCACCAGTACATCTTTATCTTTATAGTTTATACATAGTATAAAATTAAGTCACTTCCCGCTGTCTGTATGTTTAAGTAATTGTTTAGATCTCTAAAACTACGCAACGAATTTTGATGCGGTTTTTTTTAATAGATAGAGTAATTCAAGAAGAAAGTTTATACCTATGTATAATACATGCATAACATGGTAGAAAAACACTGATAATTTTAGACTAGAGGTTTCTAACGTATCTTTTATTGTTGATAGTATTTAGTATCATCATTGCACCCGTGCGAAGCCGGGGCGGGTCGCTAGTATAGATATACAAGAATTGCTCGTTTAATAGTTTAGGATGTTAATGTACTAACACTAACACAATTTATATTTTTAAAAACTGAGAATAAGCCATAGTAAAATAATTATAAGCTAAGAATTATTTCCATAAATAATAAAGGATTCTGATATGATTGTATTTTTTAGTGTTTATTTTATTAATGAGGGTTTTGAATGATCATTTATTTATTTATACTTTATTGTACACCACAACTACATTTTAAACATTAAACACATTTATAGACATTTACAGACTGTGAAGTACAATGGGCGGACTTATGGCTATTTAGCCATTTCTTCCATGTCTTAAAGTTTTACCAAAGAAGTACCATTCATGTACATTATTATTATGAAAAAATATTGTTTTAATTTACATCAACTTTGATTTTAATTATGAGTTTTTGCAGTATATGAAAATGAAATGAAACAAATAATGGAGGATACTTATTGTAATTATTATAACACCAAGGCTAAAAATAACAATATTTGCAAATAATACAATTTTAATTTTTTAAATTATTTAGCTTGTGTTTGGACCTGTTAAAGGTATTGCATTAATTTCCTTGTTAAGTCTTATCTGTTCATTTATGGCACGCCAAGCATCCTCTTTCTCTTTCTTAGTAATAGGTCTTTTCTTCTGTTTAGCGGCTACGATCTTTTTATATGTATCGATACACTCCATGTCAACTTGATCTAACTGTTTTTTCAAGTTTAGCCTTATCATCTCTTGTTTACACAAGCCTATGAGGTTTTTAAGGTTTCGACAATTTTCTTTTCTAACTGCAGTTAGTTCTGTCTGACACTTCTTTATTTCAGCTAATATTTCATCATCAGCTGGATTTGTAAGTGGAGGTAGATCTTCTGGATCTAAGATACCTTGTTCGACTAATTCCTTTCTAAGGCATTTTTCTAAAGTCAATGAATTTTTGTAGCTACTTTTACTGTTTGTAATTTGTTTCAATTTTATATCAGGGACTTCATAAGGCAAAACATTTTCTTCCATAAGAGCTGATACTAGTCTCTGTGTTAAAGGTCCAGTTATCATATTATCGGACGACTTTTCAAGTTTTTTCCGTAAATTTGATGCATCTGGAGACATACCTGAAGATTTTTGTTTGTTGGGACTTGCTGCATTTTGGTCTTCCAATAGATGCTCATCAGCCCATACTTCAGAGTAATGTCTGCCTAAAGGTGGTATTGGAGGAAGTGTTGTATTGCTGCTTTGAACCATAAGAGATTCGAGAAATTTGATATCATCAAGAGTGACTGGTGCACAGTAAGGATCTACAGAATTCCAAAATTTGTAAGGAATATTATTCTTTGGTAAAGCTAATTGTGATAGTTCGAGCTTAACTGAATTGTCCGAATTAACAGTATTTTCATTAAGGTAGTTATGTGAGGCACCGGAGGAAGAATTACTAAAGTTTTTTAATTTGGGTACCTTAGGCTGGTTTGATATTTTAGCATAATCTTTGCTTTTAACCGTTTTATCTTCTTGAAATTTTCTCTTCATAGAGTGCTGTAACTGTTTTCCAGCAGCTTTACCTTTCTTTTCTCTCTTGGATTCGTTGGTGTCGATACTTTCAATTTCTCCTTGAAAATATCTTAGGCGGAGGGCTGTGTTACAGAGAAGCGATTCTAGCTCCAGTTGTAAAGCATCAAGCTCGTCCATACCGATAGGTTCGTCTGCTGATCTCGCAGCTATAGCAGTAAACCTCGGTAAAATAATAGCATTATCCTGTTGTCTGATGTACGGAATGGGACACATTTCTGTTTTTGTTTTGCCTGCGGAAGTTGCACCTGGTATTTTAGCTGGTTTGTTATACGGTGAGACACCAGGGCTGGAAGGTTTTCCATTATCATGGCCTTTACTACCCAGTCCCCTTTTGTTATTATGATGCATTCTCTTACCCATCATTATCTTTCAAACAAATTTACCCGCCTAATAACAGTTGTACACATATAAATATAGGCAATTAGTGTCACTTTTCAACTTCGAATAAATCACTCTAACAATGACACCCGACAAGAACAGGATTGGAAGTAATTATGTTTGCTATAATTAGTTAATAGTATTTCCTTTCAACTCATATACCTAATAATTATTAATATTATTATACATTAGGATACAGAAAACAACAATGAACTAATGATTAATGAAGTAGGTAAACAAAATGGCGACAAATTTCAACCATAGACTATAGCTATAGAGTCCACGACAAAGAGTATAATAGGGCTCCCCTACCCCAGCCTATAAAAGTATATTTTTTGTAATAATAAAAATACTGACCGATGTATTTTAATTAGCTCTATCCAAAAACATCGCCAGCTTAAACTGCTCCACCTTATATTTCTAATGAAAAATCAATAAAGATTTGGGAAAAAAAATTTTTATCTTAATTTTGATACAGCCATATCTTTTTAAATAAACAATATTTCAAACTGCTCCAAACTGCTCCAAACTGCTCTACATCCATATAATACTGCTCCATAGTAATTTTTATCGGCTCCGCTATAGTATACTTATTTGTTTATTAATCACATAATATAAATAAAGGTATCAACAATATTACAATATTTTACTGTTCTACTTTTCACAAACGCTTATTTCACTTAAATTCAGTCTTAATGTTAATACTAAAACACAGTTTTTAATAGCGTATCATTTTTTAATAATAATGAAAAAGGCCTCACACGTCGGCTATATTTTAGATCTTGGTGGAAATATTTCTGCTCCACATTTGTATAAAAGTATACAATTACAATTTTATTATTTTTTATGCGATGTAAGGATTATTAAATTTATTTAATAGATCTCAGTAGTAACTTGATAAATTTTTTTTCTAATATTAATTGCAAATACTTAGTTCCGTCAAGTTCATATTCGAATAAAATGCGAGTACAATTATTTAATTTTTCAAATTATTAATGAAATAAAAATTTTTGAAACCACACATCATGTTTTTAAAACAAAACTATGATGACACGAACTCATGAATTCTTGACCTTAATTTAAACTTTATCCCGGCAATACGGCAATGAATGAGATCCGCGCCTGCGCGCTACCCGCTTCAGTCAGCTCATTTATGACAAAATGAATTTTACTTATTTTACAGTTATACCCCGTCCGGCGACTAATGATCTTTTTGACAGCCCACGCCTATAAATTACGTTGTTATTTTTTTCGGAATAACGTACTAAAATTCTACTGTAATGTCATACTTTATTGACGATTTGATTGATTGAGTGAAGTACCCTGTGCATAACAAACAACCACAGACTATGAAACAGTTCTTGAAATAATAAATCGATAATAAATCGATCATATGATAAAAATAATTTTACGTCATGTGATTATTGTTTCTATAAATTTAATACAAAAAAGGAAATAAAAATAGTATCTATGACCTCAAGATTGATTACTTGCAAGGAATTAAGTCGAAATCTTGAAATTTAATTGCAAACCAAGAATAAAGAGCAATAATTCTGTTAATTCATTTATTTATTATTTATATATTTCATTTATAATTAAAAAAACTAATAAACGCATAAATAAATAATATTTTTAAACTAAATGTATTTAATTAAATCGATTGAAAGTTCTTCTTAAATAAAATCGATTATTATTTCGAATCGAATAAATAACGTGTGAGGCAGTCACTAATGTCAAAATTTCTTGAAGTGTCAAAAAGATCATTAGTCGCCGGACGGGGTATAACTATTGGCTAGGTGCGTGACGGTAGCGCCACTCGAGGTATGAACTAAAAGGGGACAGTATTGGCAGATATAATCTGTGATTGGCAGTATATTAATGATATTTGACAATAACTATGTATTTTTTTATTGTTAAAATAACTATCAATATGTGAAAAAAATGTAGTGACGAACTGACGAAATTACGTGCTATTTTATATTGAATTAAATCTCTTAAAAAAAACGTAAGTATCATTGATAAACAAATTAATTATTTAATATTTACATGATTAGATTAAGTCAATTCTAGCTAGCTTTATAGTTTTATACTATCTGTGTGTAATCTGTGGTCAATTCTAATTTCTAAAGCACTAGCCGACCCGTGCCCACTTCGTTGCGCATTAATTATTTTTAATAATTACTTCTAACGACGATATCTCAAAAACTATTCATGTGATTGATATAGTGTATAGGGCAATTTTAATCTGCATTAAATTCTTAAGCTAACTAACATATTTATTTGGATAAGGATTAATACTGAACTAAAGAAAATAGCTTTGAAAATAACGTAATGTTTTTAATTACAAATTTGAACATAAAAGTGGTTATTGTAAGTCAACCGTAAGAGATAGAGATATGCTGTCGCGGACTTTTTTGTAGCATTGTTATAGATTTTGAATTCGCTAGTACATTACTTAAATCTTTGCTAGTTTACGCGGCGTTCGCGAGGAAAGGTCCCCGTTGGCGAGATTTTTTGCGACCTCTTCAACATTTATCGCCGTATTTCTGCTAATTTACATAAAAGCATAATAAATTATATACCTAAACCTTCCTCAGGAATCACTCTTTCTATTGTTGAAAACCGTGTAAAAATCCGTTTTGTAGTTTTCGAGTTTATCGCGTTCAGACAGACAGACAGACAGGAGGACAGAAAGACGCGGTCGGGGGACTTATTTTTATAATAAGTATAGATAGATAGCTAAGTACATATGAGTTGTAAAATTAATTTTAACAAAACTAAAAGGAAACAAACTTTGGAAACAAAGAGTATAATTATAATTGTAAAGGTAAAAGTAAAGAATAAAAATAAAAAGATAATGTAATAGCTGAATCTTGAAGATAACGTAAAATATTAATTTTTTTAATTTAATATTTTTTTTTATTTAAGTCGTTACGAAAACATGGATGTCATCATCAAAACTGGGTTTCAAGCAGTAAATCATCAAATTGAGTTCCAAATTAGTACCTAAATTTTTTAAATTTAATAAACACGTTGTTTAATCTAAAGAGTAGCAAAATATTTTTCATTATTTATATGAAATTCTTACTAAAATACATACAATAGTTTATTAAATTTTGATAAATTCCACAAGTAAAAACATTTATATTTCAAATTACTAATTTAGATAATATATTATTGTGTCAACAACATTTACCAGTTTCCAAATGCCTGTTATACTCTTTTATTATTAATACTGAAATTAAGGTTATGATACTACTTATTTTCGCCGTCTTACTGCTACTATCCACTTTTTTCTTTGATTTATTTTCCATTTCGCAGTTGGAAATGTATAAAATTTACACTCACTCTTTCTGCTAGTATTTCTACAATTAACGACACAGCAACTCCGGTTGCTCATTTTATTAAAATTTTATTATTGATAAAAAATTAAAATGTTTACGTGTATTATATACGACAGAGTCATAAAACATCTCCGTTTAGTTCAAAAATTCACCACTGCGTACGCTTGTGTCGATTCGGCTTACCTCCACCATGACTTCGCACCTTGCCAATAGCGGAGCCGATAAAAATTACTATGGAGCAGTATTATATGGATGTAGAGCAGTTTGGAGCAGTTTGGAGCAGTTTGAAATATTGTTTATTTAAAAAGATATGGCTGTATCAAAATTAAGATAAAAATTTTTTTTCCCAAATCTTTATTTATTTTTCATTAGAAATATAAGGTAGAGCAGTTTAAGCTGGCGATGTTTTTGGATAGAGCTAATTAAAATACATCGGTCAGTATTTTTATTATTACAACAAATATACTTTTATAGGCTGGGGTAGGGGCGGTGTATAATAGGGTACTTTCCGTAGTGAAAAATAAATTATAAATTTTGATAAAAATTAAAATTTATATAGAAATACACCTAAATATTCTGATTTAGAATCATAAAAGCACATTATTGATTTATTATATTGAAATTAAAAGTCGTATATTTTAATCTGTATATCACGTGACCTAAAACACGAGCCGCCATGGTGTGACGTCATACGGGCAATAACAAAGTTCTGTCAGTGCTGTCAACAGCTAGTGTACATACTAATATCTATCAATTTTAACTTCAAGGAGTAATAGTTGTGTTCTTTCGTATAATAGCTCTTCATATCTTGTTCCAACTGAAATAATATGCATTCATTACTAATTTGTTGATGGCTGTCATAGTAATTGTAGGTTATGTTACTCTCTTACTTATGTCATACACTTTTGTTATTGCCCATATTACGTCACCAAAATGGCTGTAGCGTTTTCGCGGTAATAAAAAAGGTTTAAAATTTAATTTAATTTTATGGCATGAAAACGTGTTTATTTTGCCGAAATATATTTTTTTTGTGGCTTTTTATTAGAAAATCAACATTTTGAAGTACTTTTTCAAACATAGTGGAATACCCTATTATAACCACTACGTGTCCACGAATCTACGACGAATAGAAATAGATTATAGATTAGATGAATAGAGGGAATAATCAATAGAGTCAGTCAAACACAAGGATCTTATATAATATGTTCCATAATAAACGAGGATTGTGCCATACTTACTGTACTCTGTGGATTGTGCATTGCACATTGAACACAAACTAAAATATATCTTGTTACACAGACATAAAGTTGTTTTTCCCTATCATTCACTTTACAAGCTAAGCGAAGAAGCCTGATTTACACCAAGGCGACAACGTGCGGCATTGTCGCATGCGACATATTGTGGCGTGCGCCATCTTGTGGCATGCGACAAATTGCGGCATATGTGGCATGCGACAGCGTATTTTATGCCAAGGCAACAGTTTTTAAGCGTCGTGCTGTCAAATTTTAGTCTGCCTACTTGATTGATAGAGATAGGTTAGAATTTCTTCAGACAAAAAACAAAAAAAGTAGATTTTATATATTTCCTTTTTAGGTTTTCTGTAGTAAGGGTACAATTTCTAGAGATACCAGACGATTAGTGAGTTTATTAATTTTTTTCGTCTACGTAGGTACATTGTATTACTTGTCGATGTGATCTAAGTCGGTTTTTTTCGTTTGCTAACAAATATAATTATCATTACACCACTCCATGTCCGATTTATCTCATTTTGTAAATAAAATAAATAAGTACAATCAAAACATAACCTAGAAACTGGCTTGACGCATCAAAAATTGTCGCACGGAATCCATCGTGATCGGATACAAGCTGCGACACTCTGCCACATGACGCAAGGTGTTGCCGTGCCGCAAGGTTCTTGCCACAACGTGCGACATTTTTCATGCGTCAATGCCGCATGCCACAATGACGCACGTTGTTGCCTCGGCGTAAAACAGGCTTAAGCGGTAGCGCTTTCTCTTTCTAATGTTGCTAGAGTAAATAAATAAATGGATTGGTAATTTGGTAGTTTATAACCTAGAAAAAAAAATAGTTACGATTTCTTTTATCCAGTAATCTCTTGATTCATCATAGTACAAGTGAATAAAAAATGTTTGTGTATGTAACGTCAGCTGTTACCATTACTTACTTATAATTATCTGTAATTATATTAAGAGGGCGCATAAAGCAAAATTATCAATCTGCGATTTGATTTTACATGAAAAATTCCACACCAAATCTTAAAATAAAAATATATGACAAACTACGTGATATTTTCAAGGCTACAGTCTAATCAAAAACATAAAATAATGAAATTTCCTCGATAAAAAAAAATCAAGAATTAACCTCTAATTTTATGCATTTTCTATTTATACTCGGGTTATGACCATTAAGACAAAAATTTAATAATTAATTAAATTTCAATATGAATGACAAGATTTACTAGGCATTTAATGTAATTACTTTTAGTTTTGGAATAAAATTAAAATAAAATAAATATTGAAGGGGGGCTCCCATACAAAAAAACGTGATTTTTGCCTATTTTTGCTCGATATCACTAAATGGTAAGAGTTAGGCACTTGAAATATTCACAAAATACTTAATTGTATATTTACTCTAATAATAAATAATAAAATTAAAATAAAAAAAAATTATTAGGGTAGGTTTTCACAGAGGCGGCCTTACCCATTGCGAGGCCCTGGGCGGCAAGTCTTTGCGAGGCCCTTTGTCCTTCGTGAAAAGTATTTGATGCGAAAGTAGGTCTGGTTGTTTGGTTTAGGTATTTGTCAGGTTTGAGGAGAAATGCTAAAGTTATACAAATAAATAGAATTTGAGTTTTAAAATATTTTACATTGAAAAATTTACAAAATTAACAAATATAGAGATGATAAATTTTAAAATTCATGTTTGCGGCTTTTGCTAAGACTAAAATCTTTAATTAAAGCACAATAATCTAATGAAAGAGCTACTAGACCAGTGCTTTTAGCCTTTGAAATGGTAAAAAGTGAAAAAAATAATAGTAGGATGAAACCCATTGAAAAAGGAAGAGAATACAATGAAAACGGAAGGAAAAATAAATTACGGGCGATCTGAGGTCGGGAAGTGGTAGGGATTTAAGGGTAAAAAACGGTTCATCTCGATTGCGGGTAAACTTACAAGTCCTGTGGAAAAAAGTCAAATGGCACAGTTGTAGGTAATAAAAATTTAATATTTTTTACACCATCAGAAAATAGAGATTTTATCTAACAAAAAGCCCACCGACTTTTTTTTTAAACTGATATTTTGACGTAAGAAATTTTGATTGAAATAGACGGTGCTTTTTCGATAAAGAGGTCAAAATAACGTGAAAAAGAAATATTTTAAATCAAAAAATATACAGTGTCTTTGGGACATAAAAAGGTAAGTTTATACCAAATTTCGTAAAGAAAAAATTTTTCTTGTAAAAGAAAAATAAAAAACCAAATACTTGGTTTTTTGAATTTTTCACATGAATTTTGAGGTTAAGCGAAAAAAGTGTAAAAAACAAAAGTTGTAGATCTTCTTACTACCTACAACTTTTCCATAGAGGTTTTTTTCCATAGGACTTGTAGTTTAGCCGGTAATCGAGATAAACCGTTTTTTCCCCCTTAAACCCCCTCCCTACCACTTCCCGACCTCAGATCGCCCGTAATTTATTTCTCCTTTCATTTTCATTGTATTCTCTTTCTTTTACAATGGGTTTCATCCTGCTATAATTTTTTTTTAGTTTCAAAAGCTAAACGCACTGGTCTATACGTCATTTTTGATTGAAAGAATAGCAAGGACTGAAAGCCGATCTTGTGTCATCGAACTATTCAAAAATATGTTTTAATAATTTTAATTAAAAAAATACAGTTAAAATCTCTATAATTTTAAATTTGCTTGGGTTGTCGCGCGAGGCCCCTACAAGCGCGAGGCCCTGGGCGATTGCCCCGTTCGCCACCCCCTAAGGCCGCCACTGGGTTTTCATACAACAAAAGTGATTTTTTTGCCGCTTTTTGCATAATATTAAAATCAATGTACCTACCTACTGTTGTTTACCTAGTCAATGGTACGGAACCCTTCGTGCGCGAGTCCGACTCGCACTTGGCCGGTTTATTTGTACACTATTTAGACAGTCAATCTGAAGGGGTAAACTCCAGTCGTGCGTCGTAGCTGATACTCACTTTTTTTTTTGGAAGTCCTGTATTGCGGTACAAAAAGTACTTGATACCTAGAAGTATCGATGCTTTTGTTTCGATACTTTTAATAAGTACGATACTTTTTTTTCGATACTACTCATGAGTACAGTATCGATACTTTCTATTCGAGTTAGGTAGGTACGTTACTACGTTTACGCCATACGGTTTCATTCAGGTATTATATTTAGATATAATATATAGTATTATATCTATATTACTATATTCTCTATGGTCTATGCCATACGGCCTACATACGGCATATATGCGCTTATTACACCTTCCTAAGTTCAGAAGTTCTAAATTCAGAACTTCTAAAGCCTTATTGCGGAGTTTATCTCACACTCATAGAGTTCATAGACAAATTTTTATATTCTCTCTCTGTGCTTGGTGCGTTAATGCGTTTACTTTATGGCTGAAGTGAAATGAAAATGATCGCCTTTGTCTGTCATCCGTGATGTGCTTGTGCTTTGCTTCCTGATTATAAGTGTGAAGTTCTTCAAAAATGGACTTGTGTTGAGAATTTAGATACAAACTAAACGTCAATTGGCAACATGGATTGATAGTTACATGTTTACAAAATAATGCACGATCCGTTGTCAACAATATTTCCGATACATTTTATAGCTTGGAGATTTCGAGCTAATGACTTTTTACAATGGGAGATCAAGTATTATATTGTCCTCTTTGTTGTAATGCTACATTTGAGTCGAAACAATCTCTTATTGAACATCTATCTATTATAACATCAAATTTAATATGTCCCCTATGTACAACTAAATTATCTTCAGTAGAGCAACTCACAGATCATTTAAAACATGATAATTGCGAACATACAAATTCTGTTCGAACTGTCATATATGAAACTAACACACAAATTGAAAAGGATGAGAATGCCTTAGATAATTCTAATCTAAAACTAGAACTACGTGAAGATGGTAAGAACATGCTGTTTAAATTTGAATATTGATACTTTGACAAATAATTACAAATTATTGTACCAAGTTTCACTGTCATTTAACATATAAGTACATGATAATCAAGGGTCTAATATAACACATAGGAGAGAGATTTTTTTATTCTCTTCTTAATATCACGATCACGATTCAGCCTGTAATATCCCACTATTGGGCATAGGCCTCTTCCCCATGTAGGAGAAGGATCGGAGCTTAATCCACCACGCTGCTCCAATGCGGGTTGGCGGATATATTCCCTACTATGAGTAACGATCGCTATCAGGTGTACATGATAACAGCCGCGACCGACGGCTTAACATGCTCTCCGAGGCACGGCAAACATCTGTATGGCCAATACAAATGTTGTAGTGTGCGGGGATCGAACCTTTTTTTCTTAATATATTAAAACTTAAATAAAAATGTTAATATTACAATATCATTATCTACATTTTAGTAATGTATTTAAATAAATATAAGATTAAGACAAAATACATTTTATTTATATATATGCAATATCTTTTTGCAGGTAATAAAGTACAAAATGATAATGTAGATGATAGTGTATCATCACAAGCAGTTAAAATGAGTAGTGATTCGGACGTTGGGAAAATGTATGTTGAATTGCTGAGCAAGCAAATGATGAAACCTTGCCTACAGACACAAGAGCTAAAGTTGGTGAAAGAGGATGGACAGAGCCGTTATGTGATCCTGACAGATGAGGATTCCATGTTAAGCCAGGGTGTTTCAATTGTAACTAAACAAAACAATGATGGAACTATATCATTAACTGCTCTTAAAGGTTAAACTAAAGCATATATATTTATTTTGTCTAGTATTTAAAGAAAGGAAGACAGTTAAGAATTGAATTAGAATAGATTTGGAAGGGCATAGAATTTGTAGTAATACAATACTTTATACATAGGAGTGTTTATACATGCACTGAGCTCAGGTTTTAGGTATTTATTTTATCTTGGTACACAGAAGGTTAAACTGTACTTGGTAAGATTATAAAAACTAATGCTGTCTCATAGTAGACCAAGCCACGAAGTATAGATTGGAAGGAGTCCAAACGTAATGTTAAACAAATGGTCTCAATTTAAACGACCGAATCTTAATTCTAATTTTTGGCGAAGAGCACCGAGCGTGCCATTGTTCAACAGCTGTTCATAAAGTACTCGTTTAAATCCTTACACGGGAACAGCACAACACCTTCCCATTTCTTTTTCTTACAACCAATTTTAAATATATGTGAATAAATTAATATTTTATATTTAAATTGACTAAATTCAAGATTCGCGAGTGAATGCGTGTTTACGTGTAATAATAATAATAATAAATAATAATAGCATCGGTACGTACGTGCTTCTAGCGCAGCCACTAGCAAGTGGCAGAAAAGAGAACTAAGATCTAGTTTCATTATTGTGTACCATGAATACTATCGAAAAGCCTATACTGTTCGGAATCGTTCCTATCTATACTTCGTAGACCAAGCAATTAATATAAATGCAGATAAAATCACTTGCAATGAATCCTTTATTTTATTAATTTACATCTTTATGGTCATGAACACTGATTTTTGTGTAAAATGGGATATTACGATGTATGTTGCTTATCACTTTTAGTTTCTGATTGGCACTATTGCATAATAAAATTATTAGTCTAAATAAAAACTAAATATATGTTACATATTTACATTACATATTAAAGTTTTTCATTTTTGCTTTATTAGATGAAGAACTAGAGGGGAGCTCTATAGAAGAAGACGCAGATAAAAGTCAAGAGGAAATTTACAGTTGTAACACATGCGGTGTGTCATTTTCATCAGTCTTGGAACACATACAAAACTATCACAACAATCAAGATGTTGTGGTTGAGGTATGGACCTTAAAACTATGGAATTTAAAGTATAGATATAAATTATGTAAGTTATAAAAGAGGTACTTTAGTGCTAATTTTAGTGCTAAATTTGTATTGAGATAACTTTGAGATTGATTGATTGATTGATTGATTGATTGATTGATTCAACCTGTAGGCTGTGATCTCCCACTGCTGCGTCGTCTTCATTCTTTTAGCTTTTATTATGTATAGAACATTTTAAGTATGAGTAAATAAAAGGTAGATTCCAATTGTTAAAGATTGCTTAAGAAATTTAGAAGACCATTTATAAATAATTTGATAGTGTTATGAAAAATAAAAGATTATATTAAGTTTATAAATATATTATTTTACAGGAGCCTATGGAAGAAAGTATTCCAATAGAATATGAGACAGTTCAGAATGAAGAGCTGTTAGCAGATAAACAACAGTCACGACGAATGATAACAGAGACGGGGGACATTATTGAGGCACCTTTGACAGAAAATGAAGATACAGGTATATCACCATATTTAGTTGATTATTTTTATAATAGTTATTACTAAGCAGCAGCTGGGCGCAACGGTTACAGCACTGGTTTGTGACTGTTGCGCTTTGCAGTTGCGGGTTCGATCCCCGCAGATGACAAACATTTGTATTGGCCACACAGATGTTTGCCGTGGTCTGGGTGTTTGTGCAGTCCTTGTGGGTCTCAACACCGTGCCTCGGAGAGAATGTTAAGCCGTCGGTTCCAGTTGTTATCATGTACACCTGATAGCGATCGTTACTCATAGTAGGGAATATATCCGCCAACACGCGTTGGAGAAGCGTGGTGGATTAAGCTCTGATACTTCTCCTACATGGGAAAGAGGCCTATCCCCAACAGTGGGATATTACAGGCTGAATCGTAAAGCAGCAGCCTGAATTCACATAATTATATTAATTGCCTAAAAGATTTATTTATAAACTTAAAGGACTATAAATAACCTTTTTATTAAGAAACTCATTGAAGGAAAATAAATTATTGCACGTTAACCTTCATGCCAAATGAAAATTTTAAACTATGTTTAGTACATTTCGTAAACTGTTAAGTAAAACTACTAATTGCATTACAAAGTTGAAAAACAATGTTTTTTTGAGTTGTTTTAACTATTACTTATAATAAGGTGTGAGAAAAGATGTAGATTAATATTTTTTTCTTTTATTATTACAGAAAAATCAATGAACGTAGTAATTCCAGTAAAGGAGGAGACAGCAGATAAAAAGGGTAGAGGGTGTACACGGCAGTATAATATTAAAGTGGAAAAATTCTGTAACAGTCTTATAAAGGACATCAAACCTCCTGATGGTATGATATTTAATTTTTTTTACCACTTAATCCTATACATAAATGGTCTGATCAAAGTCGCAATAAGTAGATACAATTTTTGCAGAATGTTTATTACTATTGATATAACAAGAAATAAATAAAAATAAAGTGATCTAATTAAAAGTGACTATTGTCCGGCCGCTTAAGACGAAGAATTTCTTACAATGACCTTTTTGCCTACTGCCAGTGGTTCTCAAAAATTTTTTATAAAGCTACCAATAAACACACATTCGCATTTAATATATTTATTTATTTATTTAACACCAACAGTCCAACAAGATAGTGTACTGACAATAGACAGTTATTTATTTATTTATATATTTATACTCCATGTACACCGAAATACAGACACAAACAAAGAGAGATACAATACAAGATGTACAAAGGCGATCTTATCGCTAAGGAGCGATTGAGATTAGAGTTCAGAGGCGGCTCGTCACATTTTTTGTTGGGGGTTCAATAAAAAAATAATAATAATAGAACTTACCATTTATTTTTTATTTTTTTTATAAAGAAAATCTATCGGTCGGTCTTTTTTACGAGCGAAGACATCTATTACTTTCTTGTGAAAATCAGATATGGAATTAATTATGGAAGAATTAATTAATTTCACTTTCATTGTGAGATGGGCTAAATCAACAACTCCGGTATCCACCTCCAAACAAAAGACACGGAAAACAAAATAATATATTGCTTTCTTCACATCCACACAACCAAGGTGTTTTGAAATAATGTTCAGATTTAAAAACACGCGTAAAAGACTTATTTTTAATACGACATTTTTGAGTAAGTACTATTTCAGGCCACGGTGGCTCCTGATCACACTTTTTAATAAAAGTTACACTGTATTTTATTTTTAACTTTACCATTTTTAACTCAAAATGTCACGCAAAAATTATTTTTATTACTTATTTAAAAGAAAAACTGCTATTAAAAAATAGAAATCACGAAGTAAACAAAAGGTAACACGTTTGACGTTTGTATATGAACGACAACGTCGAAAACAGTGCTACCAACTGTTGAAAAAACTTTTCCCTAAATCTTTTATTTTTCAAAGGGTTTTTAAATAGAAAATAAATTCTTTTGTTTCTTTTTTTAAACTTTCTTTATGTACAATATATTTTATACAATTATTGATATTATGTAAGCATTTATATCATATTAGAAAATATATATTTTTTTGCGTGTATCAATAAATTTACAAATAAAATATTTCTTTATCATATTAAATCTTATATTTTATTATTTATATTTGAGTAATTTTTATTAGTTTTTTATATTAAAATATATTATGTTAAAATAATACCCTAAAAAATTTATCACCTAAAACTTTCCCGCTATTTACAAAATATCCCTTTTGCTGGCAACACTGAAACATGATCGCTGATCAAGCCCAAGCTAATCTCATTCATCGGCCTTTACGAATTTTACGCTGTCCTGTCTCTTTCGCACTCATTACTAAACTCGTCCTGTCTCTTTCGCTAGTACTACTACGCTTTGTTCAAGATCACCTAACGCTCCACTCGAACAATTTAATACCAAATGTACGTAATATAATAATAAACTATTGTAAAGGCATAGTAGAATAGAAATAATTTAATGTAGTATAGTATAGCATTTAATATAAAGACATATAGGAGCTAAAATTACCTGTGTAATTTTAAATCCTATTTTTAAAGTGGGAGTTCAGCGCACCGTCGCTCCTTAGAACGAGCCGCCTGTGTTAGAGTTATAATCATAAACAAAAGATATTAAAAGCTAAGCGTTATCTAAAAGCAGGTATACATCAATATTATTATTATAACAAACAATAATAATTAAAATACTTTAAATAGCAATTCCAAAGTAGTTTAAAGCCTTGATCAATTGACCATACAGTTGAAATGATAAACAATTTATCTATAATAAACAATCTCTCTCACTTGTTTGCAAAATGAAAATACTTTAATGTACTTTGTAAGTAGGTAGTAAAAGTTTTAAAGTAACAATTTTTTTTTCGTTTTAGCGCATTCAAATAAAACCTTCTTTTTTACATTTGTTGACCACTAATTTATTATGTCTATGAACAAAAGTTTGACAATCTGTGAATACGGCGGTCACTTCACCAGTGTGAGCACAACGGCAATATGTTTATACGCGAGCGACAAAGACAAAAGATGAGGGGTCAGTGTACGAAATTCTTCATCTTAAACGGCCGGACTATAGTCATCTAACAGATAGAATATGATTTTATTTGTTCTTTGCTCGAATATGAGTCTTTGATTTGTTTAATAATTTAATAAAAAAATGTCATATTTTATGACACAAATATTTCTTGTTTTATAGATAAAAATGGACCATACCACAATGTAGTTGTAAAGGAAATGCAAACCACAGAGGGTAATAAAATGAAGGTTTACAATTGCATGTCATGCAATATTTACGTCTCGTCATTGTCGGAATTCAAACAGCATCCGTGTAAAACATGTATGAATCAGTTTTAAAGTATTTTTATTCATTACATTGATTGATATTTGCTAAAGATTTAAATATATGATATGAATTTTTTATGATATGATATGAAAAAGTAATAATAATTGTTTGTTCTTAAAAAAACCTATTTAAATTACATCTTTGAAGTTGTTTTATGACACAATTGGTTAATGACATACAATCAAAAATATTGATTGATCTAAATCTTTTATTCATTTTATTAAATTAAGCTTTGTCTGGTTAAAATGACGTTTAGTCTCATACAATGCAATATATTTTTTATATTTTGTAAATAGTGACTAATTTTCTTTTCTTTCTTTTCCAGTAAAATACTCATGTCCACAATGTCCCGTCGCCTATGAAAACTCAAAATCGTTATGTGCACATATGAAAGTACATAAAACCAGAGGAGGTACATATTATACAATTTAAACATTAGTAAATGATTATTATTACAGTGTTACAAGAAGTTGTATAATTTTTGAAAAAAGATTTCGTTTCAGACAACAATATTTTATCATCTTTGAAATTTGAGTGCGAGATATGTTCTACGATATTCCTTACGAGCAAATCTTTAAAACTTCACAAGAGGATGCACGACCCTATCAAGTTAGTAAATTGTGTTATATTATTTTAAAGCCCTATTTGTTATTCCTGCTAATCATCGCCTATAAATAAGTTAATAACTAAATGGTCTAGTGTTATTTCTTAATATAAAGTATATTGTTTAAAGTTTGCTGTTATTCTGCCTAAGGAACGCCCTTTAATTTATTAATTAAAAACACTGTAATATTTTTTTTTTGTTTATTGAAAACAATTTTTTGGCTTTTTAAGTCTTGGACTTTTGCTTACCTTTAATCTTTAGTAAGCATAATAATTATAAAAGTTTTCTATTGTCAGACTCATTTTGTCTTTTTAAAGCTAATAAAGTTACAGTCGTTCACTAATTAATAATAGTAAAAGATAAGAATATAATTATTAAATAACAATTAAATAAAAATTTATTAAATAACAAACAATATTCGCAGATCTCGTCCAATAGAACCACCCGTAGATACAAAAATCGGTAATGCAGCAAGTGACCACAAGTTCCTGTGTCAAATATGTGATAAGTTGATACCGATTGAGTACCAGACCATACATATGAACTCTCACAAAGGTAGCAATAAAATGAACTGCGACATATGCAACAAGAAGTTTCACTCCAGGGAGTATTTGGAGATGCATATGAGCGTGCATAATATAGATAAGGTTATTCTTTTGTACATGCAAGAGTAGAAATTTTGAATAATTAAAATATAGAAATTATAATTCTATCACTAAATTCTCGAAATCTGATATATAAAATTCTCGTGTTGGGGTGTTTTTTTTTTTTTACCAAACTCCTCCGAAGGGGCTGGACCGATTTTTGTGAAATTTTGTGTGCATATCGTGTAGGTCTGAGAATCGGCCAACATCTATTTTTCATAACCCTAAAAGATAAGGGTGACGCACTTACCTAAATATATTTTTTAATTTTTTTGGCAATTTGTGCCCGCGACTTCGTCCGCGTAGAATTTAACAAAAAAAGTTATTGTTCAGTTCGCAGAGTTATAAAATAAATACATTTCTAAAATAAAAGTAGCGCAAGTTACTCTTTACTATATCAGCTATCTGCCAGTGAAAGTCCCGTCAAAATCGTTCCAGCCGTTTCAGAGATTAGCCGGAACAAACAGACAGACAGACAAAAATTATAAAAAAAATTATTTTGGTATATGTATCGTGTATACATCCATATGCATTTAGCATAAAGCAGTTATTTTAATATTACAAATATACACTCCAATTTTATTTATTTGTATAGTATAGATTATAGAACATTGAACATTATAACAATTTAATGAATTATTAGTGGTATTAAGTGATATGATGAGGCTTGTGCTAAAATTATTGCGATAACAACGACACAACATCAGTGCATATGCACTCGATTTTATATAAAATCGACAAATTGAAACATTAACACTGACTGCCTTATGTAACTAAAGATTGCGCGTTGGAGCTACTTATTTTCCTCGTACCATTTTATTCATTTAAATGTAATACTATACTCATAGACTTCGCTCATGCGTCATAATGGGACGGTGTTATGCAATTGATATGAGCAGATCAGTGTGCAAATAAACATTATAAATAATTTAAAAGCTTAAAAAATATTTTTTTATCCAGAACATGATTTATTCATTATACTTTCAGAATATTTTTAAGCATTATACATAGAAGCACTGTATATAATTAATTTATATTTTATCAAGTCAAGGTGTTGAAAGTGACCACGAAAGTTTGAAACTTATAGTTTGTATTTTGTGAATATAAACTCAACTGAGGCACAATTTCAGGTAGTAGTCGGTAAACAAGACAAGTCGCTTCCGTATACGTGCCTATATTGCAACAGGAAGTTCGCAAGACCGCATGAAAAGGTGAAACACGAGCGGATACATACTGGTAAAGTATATAAAATATATTTTTTAAATTTATATAAAAGTCGATTTTTTTGTTGTCTTAAAAATACATGATCAAAGTTTTTACTATAAGTTTAATGAGTATAGCCATGTGACTGAAGTCCGTCAAACATCAGTAAATATATGTCGGTAATTGGTACTTTTCATCATTATTATCGTCATTATATTTATGTTACATAATATAATTCTGATGCTTGAGGAATGCATTATCGAAAGCACTCCCTACTCGATGAAGCAATTGCAGTCCAGTGTGTGACAAGTTCGCATGTATTTTTTGTGTTTGTGTGTGTTTTTTTTATATAAGTAGATTGGCAAACAAGCGTACGGCTCACATGATGGTAAGCGATTACCGTAGCTTATAGACGTCTGCAACACCAGAAGCATTGCAAACGCGTTGCCAATCCTATCCCCAATTCCCTCCAGGAGCTCTGGTCATCTTACTCACCAACAGAAACACAACACTGCTTGAAAACAGTGTTATATAGCTGTGATCTTCTGTAAGGTCAAGGTACTACCCTAGTTGGGCTGCTCCATATTTTGAGCATGAACTGCCTGGAATGCTTGGAGCAGCCCGACTGGAAAAGTATCTTAATCTTACAGAAGATCACAGCAAAATAATACTGCTCTTAAGCAGTGTTGTCTACCTGTAGCTGTGGTGAGTAAGCTGGCCAGAGGTGCTGCGTGGGGTCGGGAGTAGGGTCGGCAACGCGGATGCGTATCTTCTGGTGTTGCAAGCGTCTAACGCTTAAAAAAAGAATTGTGGGGTTTTATGTTACCACGATGCAAGTGAATTAAAACATTTACATTTAATACACAGATCAAAACACACAAATACCGCGGAACACTTGCTACATGCGACATGCGATAGATGAACGAAAT
Organism: Melitaea athalia; assembly: GCA_905220545.2. Classification (NCBI taxonomy): domain Eukaryota; kingdom Metazoa; phylum Arthropoda; class Insecta; order Lepidoptera; family Nymphalidae; genus Melitaea; species Melitaea athalia. The sequence goes on from HG992193.1 coordinate 12,122,882, forward strand.
TTTTTGGGGCGATAGAATAAAAGTTTGACTTTAAAATGAATTTATCTTTATGAATGTACATGGTGCAGGCGAGAAGCCGCACTCGTGCGAGATCTGCGGCAAGTCGTTCCGCGTGTCGTACTGCCTCACGCTGCACATGCGCACGCACACGGGCGCGCGCCCCTACGCCTGCCCGCACTGCACCAAGAGGTACCCCCGTCTCTCTCTCTCTCTCTCTCTCTCTCTCCCGCTCTTTATATATATTAGTGTGCCAAAAAACGACAATATATTTTTTTAGCTTTCACCCAAAAATATCTTTACAAATGTCCCTACAAAGCTTCTATTATCACTATTCTCTGAACAGAGCACTATACATCTCTATCGCATCGTATATCGTACTATTGAAGCGCTTTGATCTTGGAAAATAATTAGTAAAACATCTCCAAATATAATTTATAAGGGTTGTGCAACCGGTGCAGGTTCAAGGCTCACAGCGTGTACAATCATCACCTGCTGACGCACTCCGAAGTACGCGCCTACAAATGCCCCTACTGCCCTAAAGCCTTCAAGACATCTGTACAGCTAGCAGGACACAAGAATTCTCATACCAAGCCTTTCTCTTGCCAGCAGTGCAACCGGTAACTATGCTACCTTATAGTACTAGTATGTGATGATGGATGGATGGTCATTACTTTGTCAAGTTAAAAGTGCCTTGAGATGAATAATGTTATAGGTAATTTTAAGAATACGTTTCCAAAAGTCCAGGTAACTGATCAGGGGCGGCTCTAGTGCCTTCTTGATAAAATGGTCAGCCGATGAAAACATGCGGCTTAATTTGCAAAGTCACAATATGAAAGTATCGATTTAAAGATTTATATATCGATACCTATTTTTGGTTTTACGTGCGGTTCAGGGCCATCCCTTAAACCCGGCGCTTGGATGCATTGCATCCTCTGCACTAAAGATAAATCCGCCCCTGGATCTGATAAGTATAAACTAATTATTACTAGGTCTTGTTAACAAATTTTTGTTGTTCTCAGATTTTTATAATCATATTATGATACTGTAATTTTGACTCCTTGTTTATTATTTTGGAATTGGTGATCTATTTTTATTGTGGTGAGAAAAAAAAATCAGCTGGTTAGTAATATAGTAGTATAATTCTAATTTGATTTCTTTTAGTTAGTTAATATTTATATAATTTGATGGTTATATTGACCTACAAATTGCGTGGTACGTTATCCCGGTCCTACGCTCACTGCTGCTCTATCTCCTGCTAACTCTATTATCTACCACAATCGAGAGTTTTCGAAGAGGAACTTTTTGTTCGTCTCATCAAAATGAAGCTACTCCCGGAAAATTAGTTTGATAGTAATCAGGTGAAAAATATGTACTAGGGATCCCGTACTATATGTGTAGATGTAGTACTCCTTTAGAGTGACAAACCTTCCGCGGAATAGTATCTAGTGACCTGTCAATGTGTAGTGGTGGTTAAAATAATGGAAACGTCAAAGTGTAACACGTTTTTTGTTAATAGCGCGTAACGTTTGTTATTCCGACTCTGACTTCGAGTTATCTCAAAAACGTCTCAACAAACAATAGTCTAAAACGTCTGAAAACGCAAAAAGTCTAAAACGTCCCCACAGCGCGCAGCGCGCTGCAGCGAGGCTAGAGCGGGATAACATTACAGTCGTAGACGCGTCGGCCCGTGTTATTCGTTTTTAGGTTAGTCGTATTAATTTATCGTAAACGTTGTTCGCGTTGTTTCGTAAACAAACATGGCGTTCGCTCGTTCGTTTTAATATAATAATTTGGTTGCTGTGCAAGTTGTACTACAGTACTATAATAATTGTAAATAATATAATAATTCTCTTTTCGTACATTCGTCGTGCTGTTGTAAATACTGTGTAAATAATATTATAATAATTCTCGTTTCGTACATTCGTCGTGCTATTGTAAATATTGTGTTTTTAACCGACTTCTTCGTTTTTAAGAATTGTAAATAGGTAAGTAGGATATTACTGTGTGTTTTATGATAAAATCAATTTTATTATAGACAGTCCTAAGCCTGAAAAGTATGAAGGAAAGTTTATTGATCTATAACGCTTCATGAGATATTATTACATTCTTTCGTGTACAGCGCGTTGCGAGTAGTTTTTAGTTGCAAAGTTGCGACTAGCGAGAGGCGTGTTGTCAGATAAAATGACAATTTCTCCGCGTTAAGACTGCGGCCAAGTTTTATAAAAACGTGTTATTATGAAAGCGTATAAAAAAACGCGCTAACTAAACATAGTTAATAGTCGAAAACGCGTTTTTAGTTAATAGCGGATTTGAACATCAATTTCAATGTGGTGACAAAACTGTCAAAAGTTGCCCTTCTAAGAATACTTGCGATAAAACTTCTATGAAGAAAAATATAATTTATACTAATAGATACCCTTTACCACTTTCGAAGCTCAAAAGCGATACTTTGGGTTGAATTCGAAAATATAAAGAGCTTATATGACATGCATGTACAAAAAATGGTAAAAACAGAAAGAAAGGACTCATAAATGACGGTCACAATATGGATAGTTTAATTTATCCTTTTGGCATATCGGCACCGGCCGGCGGCTACCGGGCTTAAAAGCCAACTCACATAATACACGTGATACGTCATGCGACAGGCAGTTTGCCTCGTCGTGTAACCAAAACGAATCGTTTATGAATATAAGAAGCTGACTATAAAATGTAACGCGTGACGCAGCCCGTTCGCGTCGCTGTACGCGGTGCGCGTGCACATGGAGATCCACTCGCGGCAGAACAGTCTGAAGTTCTCGTGCTCGCTGTGCGGCGCCAGCTACGCGCGCGCCTTCGCGCTCAAGGACCACGTCAAGCAGGCGCACCAGCGAGACGTCGACGCCTCGGACCGCGTGAGTACTGCTACCGTCTCTGACCTACCGTCGCTACTCTACCGTCACTACCCGACCGTCACTATACCGTCACTACTCTACCGTTACTATCCTTGCGTCGCCGTGTGGCGCCAGCTACGCGCGCGCCTTCGCGCTCAAGGACCACGTCAAGCAGGCGCACCAGCAAGACGTCGACGCCTCGGACCGCGTGAGTACTGCTACCGTCTCTGACCTACCGTCGCTACTCTACCGTCACTACCGTACCGTCACTACCCGACCGTCACTATACCGTCACTACTCTACCGTTACTATCCTTGCGTCGCCGTGTGGCGCCAGCTACGCGCGCGCCTTCGCGCTCAAGGACCACGTCAAGCAGGCGCACCAGCGAGACGTCGACGCCTCGGACCGCGTGAGTACTGCTACCGTCTCTGACCTACCGTCGCTACTCTACCGTCACTACCCGACCGTCACTATACCGTCACTACTCTACCGTTACTATCCTTGCGTCGCCGTGTGGCGCCAGCTACGCGCGCGCCTTCGCGCTCAAGGACCACGTCAAGCAGGCGCACCAGCAAGACGTCGACGCCTCGGACCGCGTGAGTACTGCTACCGTCTCTGACCTACCGTCGCTACTCTACCGTCACTACCGTACCGTCACTACCCGACCGTCACTATACCGTCACTACTCTACCGTTACTATCCTTGCGTCGCCGTGTGGCGCCAGCTACGCGCGCGCCTTCGCGCTCAAGGACCACGTCAAGCAGGCGCACCAGCGAGACGTCGACGCCTCGGACCGCGTGAGTACTGCTACCGTCTCTGACCTACCGTCGCTACTCTACCGTCACTACCCGACCGTCACTATACCGTCACTACTCTACCGTTACTATCCTTGCGTCGCCGTGTGGCGCCAGCTACGCGCGCGCCTTCGCGCTCAAGGACCACGTCAAGCAGGCGCACCAGCAAGACGTCGACGCCTCGGACCGCGTGAGTACTGCTACCGTCTCTGACCTACCGTCGCTACTCTACCGTCACTACCGTACCGTCACTACCCGACCGTCACTATACCGTCACTACTCTACCGTTACTATCCTTGCGTCGCCGTGTGGCGCCAGCTACGCGCGCGCCTTCGCGCTCAAGGGCCACGTCAAGCAGGCGCACCAGCGAGACGTCGACGCCTCGGACCGCGTGAGTACTGCTACCGTCTCTGACCTACCGTCGCTACTCTACCGTCACTACCGTACCGTCACTACCCGACCGTCACTATACCGTCACTACTCTACCGTTACTATCCTTGCGTCGCCGTATGGCGCCAGCTACGCGCGCGCCTTCGCGCTCAAGGGCCACGTCAAGCAGGCGCACCAGCGAGACGTCGACGCCTCGGACCGCGTGAGTACTGCTACCGTCTCTGACCTACCGTCGCTACTCTACCGTCACTACCGTACCGTCACTACCCGACCGTCACTATACCGTCACTACTCTACCGTTACTATCCTTGCGTCGCCGTGTGGCGCCAGCTACGCGCGCGCCTTCGCGCTCAAGGGCCACGTCAAGCAGGCGCACCAGCGAGACGTCGACGCCTCGGACCGCGTGAGTACTGCTACCGTCTCTGACCTACCGTCGCTACTCTACCGTCACTACCGTACCGTCACTACCCGACCGTCACTATACCGTCACTACTCTACCGTCACTAATCTACCGTCACTAATCTACCGTCACTACTCTACCGTCACTACTTCCGTCGCTGTGCGGCGCCAGCTACGCGCGCACCAGTGAGACGTCGACGCCTCGGAACGCCTCGTGAGTACCGCTACCGTCACCGACCTACCGTCACTAACCTACCGTCACTACATTACAGTTACTACCCTACCGTGGCTACCATACCGTTATACGCCATACCACGGCTGCCTTACCATCATTGCCATTTTGTCAGAAATTAATGTAATTGGTTCATTGAACCGGTAGTCGATCTACGTAAAATTTGTAAAATATTAAAATGTATCTAAATTTTAATGTATGTAACTTTTACTTATTCGATGTAAAATTTGATAATTCGTTTTTTTTTGGTGTTACCCACACATGAGGAAATTATAAACATTTTAAATCATATCAAAAAATTTCGACCCAGCGGGATTTGAACCCGCGCCCTCTGACGTGCCGTGTCAGCGCTCTGCCAACTGAGCTATGGATCCTCATCCAGCCGTGTCGAAATTCTTGATATGATGATTTTAGGTTTTTAAGCAAACCTTGGCGAACAACTGCTCTCTTGAAAGTTATACAGGTATAATACGCCTCCTAGGGTTATAAATAATAATCGTTCTTAAAAGCCAATATAAATATCAAATCGAGTGAACGATAATCTGAAATACAACTTCCGCGGCCAGACAGTGGTCTTATTGCACTGAACGCATAAAATAAATATTAAAGAGTGATAAAAGTCATAACTATTTTATTGTTTGAAAAATTTCACAGGTGCTACTTAAAGAAGAAGACTGTATGGTCCAAGAAACAGACATTGACTCAGATGGAATCAACTTAAATAAAGATTTGCCTCAAGAGGTAAGGCAATACTAAACCGTTGCATGTTTTGACAAAACTTTAGTATTGAAAATTTCATTCGATTCGGTCAAGTATAATTATTAAGCCTTAATTAAAATGAAAATTTAATATGTTTTTTCTAAACTTCCAATGAAATTTATTCTTTAATCATGAAGTATAATTAGGAAGGAGTCCGAACGGTATAGGCTATTTCGATAGTATTCATGGTACACAATAATGAAACTAGATCTTAGTTCTCTTTTCTGCCACTATTAAAATTAAGATTCAGTCATTTAAATTAAAACCATTTCTTTAACATTACGTTCGGACTCCTTCCTATCTATCCTTCCTGTCTTTAACCTTTTGAGCGCCACGCCTCAAATCCATTGCCGTGCCCTGTACGCCAAGGCATAAATTAAACAAAAATACCTACGAAAAAAATAGTGCTGCCAAGAGTCGTTATCGAGTACCACAAAGTGACTTGTTTATGTTGTTTTTTATGCAATAAAGGACTACTTATATAATCTAGGATGGTTTATTCTTTCAATATTTTTCTTGTATTATCTTGCACTCGTTATATATACTTACAATAACATAAATAAAAACAAACATTACAAAAAAAATCATAGTAAAGCACAACACCATTCTCTATCGTCATGACGTCATTGTCACGACTGGAAGACTACGGCGCAGCTGACCTACGGCTTTAAAACTTCCATAGAGACATGTTAGAGACGTGCTGTGTGTGCCGCACGCTGTATATCGATTTCGAATCGAATCTATATATAATTGAAAAGTAAACAACCGAATTCAAATTTGTAATTTTTTTAATTATATAATAACTAAAAAGGGAGTAATAAAAGTGCAACATTTAAAAAAATCTAAAGTACCTACTTACCTAAATATGCGTACTATTTATTAAATCCAGCTTTAACAAAGTAAAACTACAATACCATACAATATTATAATAAAAATATTTAATATATCATAATGTTCCTTAACATCTCGCAATAACGCCTATTTGCGCATTATTGTTACTCATTTAAGAAGACAACAGACGCACCGGTCATAAAAAATTTTATACTGCATTTTGACAGAACTCCTTACTTTCAAACAATAATGGCTCTTGATGTACAGCGATAAAGGTGAGAATTACATTAAAAATCTTTTTTGAGACCATAAATTATATGGAATTCTCAAAAATTATAGAAAAAAAAAAATGTTTTATTTCAATCGTGGGAATGTTTTTAAAAAGTTTATGCAAATATTGCTTTTTAAAATTTCATTTCTTTTTGGCTATCGTTTTTAGAAGTTTCGTAAAAATCCTAATAATATTAGTTTAAAATAATGTAATTCACGTGAAATTTATTCAATGAAATACATATTGAAGTTGTTATTTAAATAGAATATATTTAAAAAATCCTTTGTAATGAAAAAATTGTTGTAAATCTATGTTTTTTAATCTAGTACGATTTTAAACAACTTTTGTCTTATAGAGGTTAAACTAGAATTATGATATATAAATTCATATCTTACATTTATATTTGTGCCTCTTGCGTCACATTACTAGCGGTCAACTATAGACGACAACGGCGTACAGGACATATCATTTACGTGGAATAAGAATGCATGTTTTTATTTCAATGTTTCTCAGTACGTGTAGCTCTAAAAGACTGGTTTTTTATACTCAAATGTTGTTGGGATATTCTATTTTGGGAGATGTTGAATTAAAATACTAAAAATATTTTTTTAATAATTTTATTTAATATTTTGGTGGTCCGGGTATTTTGTCACCTATAGACGTCGTTGGGGCACAGAGCTCGCAAGTGCTTGTCACGTATAGGTGACTTTGGCGTTCAAAAGGTTAATAATAAATAAAGAATAATCAAAGTTATTTTAGTCGGTATTAAAATGCTAAATCTTCAGTTAATCCTTATCATCCCAAAAAGAGTAATGTTTGCCAAATTTTATTTCAGTAAGTTTTGCTTTTATAAAGACATAATAAGGAGTTACTTAATAATAGCGTTTTTCTTTTTATATAATTATGTAGATTTTATATATTAGTACGGGATCCGGCATCAAAATCAGTACATTCACCTGAGTAGTAAGTAGTAAGTTTTCGATCTCGCTTTGTTCAATATGGTGATAGACAATTGAATGACTTTTTTAAAATTAATTAACATTATTTTAATTAAAAGTTATCAATGTATTCTCCTGTTCATAAATGTATGTTAAAATTTGAGTTTGCTTACCTATGTAATGAATGTACTGATCTTGCAGCCGGATCTAAGACTATTATATGCATGAAAATAAATTGATTATAAATTTCCTTTGTTTCAGATCAACGAACTGGATATACACACTAGCGAACTTATTGTACCTTAACGTGAAAAGTTATTCATATTAATATATAAGAATATTGTTGATATTATGTATAACAGTGTTATCGTTTCAAACCCGGTTCCTATATTTAAATAACGATTCGTTTTACGAACCTCAAAACTAACCGTTTCTTGAATATCGGAACGTGAAGTCAACTCGACTGGCTTACTAAGACGCTTTAAAATACTTTAAATATACGACAATGAAATGTAAATTATGACGATTTATCTTATTTTTGTGTATATAAATGAAATTTATATTTTTATAATATTTTCACACTTATTGTTCTTAACTTCTTAGACTTCCCTTTTTAATATATTGTTAGGATCAGTTTCACCGGTTCTGTTTGTTTACCCTCCAAATTAGTTACGAATAGAAATACATATCTCATAAATATTGTGGAATTCGATGGTAAAATACAAAGAAAACATGTCAGAAGTGAAACTTCTTTGTCAAACTAATTAAAAAAACAAAAAAGCCAACGTCACCCGATGTTCCCAGGCGGTCACCCATCCAAGTACTACCGTCCCTGACGCTGCCGCGTTACTGGTCGCTTAAATTTTATCCCTCATGCGCCTAAAGAAGTTTTACTTCAAAAAAATGAAATATCAATTTTTTTTTATCTGTTCGATATCGTCCGGCAATTAGCGTTATCCAGAACCGATGAAACAGGCGCTTGGTCTCGTTTCAAAAATTTCTTGTTTAAATTAGTTCTATCTTGTTGAATGAAATCGAAGATACACGTGAAGCTTAAATGTTATTCCTGGAATCACCTAATACCTTTTTTTATATATGTGCGTCCCAATCTTTGCTAGGACATTAAAAAGGTAACTGTTATTGTTAAACGAAATAATAAAGTTGTAGCAAAAAATTACGCTTATTTACATTTTCGAATGTATTTTAGAAGTGTAAATCATACCTAGATAATTTTTCGAGGTTATACTTCTTTTGGCGCGTTAGGGTAAAATGAATAGAGTAAATTTTTACGATGCGCGCGCATACCGTCACGAGAAAATACCGATACCCTGAAGTTAGCTAGTCAACGAAAAAGAAGTTAACGTAAAGTTAGCTAGCCAATGAAGTATAACGTCGTACGAACGTACACACACACTTTTTTATTCTTTTTTTTTATACACGCTGCAATGTTTGAATTTTATTCATGAATCATTAATTCCTTATTGACAAACAAGTAAATAAGAAACAATTTCATCTGTTACTGCTTTTTTAAATTTAAAATAATGTTTTAAAATCAAGTTAAACATTTTACGTTTTGTAAAACCAAAGTTATTAAGTTATTTATACGGAAACGTCTAAAATGCAGATATTTTGTACTTATTAAGTAACAAAAGTAAGCCAGTTGCTATTTAGATAATCAATTTTAATAAATGTATTTTGAATACTACATATTTTAAAGTACTTCCAATCAAAGTTTTAATGTACACTATATGTATGTAGACAATAAATCAATTTTGAAATATATTGAGGTATTTTCATTTCACATCGAGTAGTAGTAGTTGTGTTTAAAAGTGGCGTGATCTAAGATTCGTTTTTTTTTTCATCTACCGACAGTTTGGTGTTCAAATAAAAAGCCGCCGATATTTATAAGGCACAAATTTATTCGTTATAATCATTTTTAACATATAACTGTATATAATTGGAATTCAGTTATAAGTTTATATTTGGTAATCAGCTGTATATTTAAAACTTAAATAATATCTTACCTCGAATTAATCATTTAAATGAATACCGTAATTCTTCGGTATTTTGGTAAAGTATCACATATTCGTTATGATAATTTAAGATTAATCGTTAAACTTAAGTAGCTACATTGATTTTTTTTTTACAAATAAATGATTATTTTATTAGAATTATGGAATAGAATAAGCGTCTTTAAGATCAATATAGATCATATATTTTATCATTCTAATATTATCACGATTGTCCGTTAGTCCACTCGCCCTCCATTCTCCACACCGAGAAAGCGTAACTTAACTTGTCTTGAGCGAGGTATTTCCCGTGTTCACTTCCAGAGTCGCTCCCAACGTCACTACTCGATGAAGACTCACTGTTGGATAGAATTTGGTACAAGAACTCGATGTACTGCGTCGCCAACTGGAGCGTTTGTATTTTCGACAGCTTGTCACTCGGCAAAGATGGAATGATTTGGCGCAGACTTGCAAATGCTTCGTTTAAACTCTGCGTTCGTTGTCGCTCTCGCACGTTGGCCATCACTCTCTGTATTTGCATTTCTTCGAAAGACTGAGTTTTCTTGCGAGATGATTTCGATGACCGCTTCCTGGTTCTCCTCTGTTCCTCGTTTTCATCACTGCGCTCCTCTGTTGAAGATCGATACGAAGTATCCCCATGCTTAGGTAACTCGTTTGACTCGTAATAACTAGGGACTCGGTCTTGTGAATTCGAATCCTCAAAATACAGACTCCGTGAGAATTGCCTCTGTCGTTGGTCTACGATGTACATTTGGTCGTACGAAGGATATTGGGGCTGCTGGTACTCCCTGTCTTCTCCGTCAAATACAAGGTTCGGTGCCCACGGCTGCGCAATAATAGGTCTCTCGGAGCCATTGCTTAAATCCATTAGATGTGTAGGGGACGATGGCCCGAAGCCCTGCATCTCCGCATCCCTTTTAATATCTACAGGGGCGTACCCGTAGTAGCGGTCCTCGTCTAGACAATCCTGATCTTCCTCACGCTTAATAGGCACTCTGTTATCACAACTTTCGTAACTCATAGTTCGAGGTCCGAAAACCGCCAAACTGTTTAGGTTGTCGTGTAACATGCGCACGGTGTAAGCGCAAGCGCTCGTAGTGACAGACTGAAAGAAGCGATCCGCCCCTACCCGTCCCTTCATTGACAAGATACAACAAAATAACCATTTCCACAAAGCGGGCTCCGATGCGCCTCCCGCCCAGTGCGCCGCCTCCTATGCACTACCGCGACTTTGTATGCGACAGAGAGAGACGGTAATATGCGACCCGATCGGCTTGTGTTTATCTTGTCCGTCATCTCAGAATCGTATTTACTGATTATACATAGATTTATAGGTATCGGTTCGGTCGCCATAACTGATCGCATCGGTAAATGTGCATCCTGTGATCCTGTCAGACTAATGTATCTCTGCAACTTTGACCATCATTTCAACATGAATGAATTTTCTTAACTATCTACAAGCTTAGTCACTTTGTATGTACCTATACTAAGTATACAATCGGATTTTTATAAAACTTTAAAATTAATTTTAAAATATAAACTTAAAAACAATTTTTGTAATATTATTAATATATATTGCCGATATTTTAAGCGATCTCAAAAAAAAAAAAAATTTCGGCGCCACCCTTGCTTGTAAGTTTTTATGTCGTCTCGTCGCTCCGTCGCCCGTATTAGGTCCTAAAAATATCCTTGACGTAATCGGACCAAGAAGTAGATCCCACGGGCAGACCCGCTACCATCATGCCTTTACACGAATAATATAAATATTTAATATACATATTTGTCTAGCGCTCGACAGATTGCTCTGATGGGAGTCTGGACAGTATCAAAGGTAAGGCGGTAATACTGAAAGAACACTGTGGATATGTTTAGTGTCTCAGCAAAATATTAAATGTTATCATTTTTACTTTAATGTTTTTGTTAAAGTAAGCATTGGGTTTATATTTCTTTTAATAAATCTAAACAATTTTATAAAGGTTATCTAATACCTACGTTGCACAAATAATTGTATAATGTAGACAATTTTCATTCTTTCTCAACATGACGCCATGACATCGTTTCTATTATATAACAAAAAAATAGTACTTACAAAGTTTTAAGTTAGTAAATACAATTATTATTGTGCGTGCTTATTGTTCAAAGAAGCTTTTAAACCTAACCGACTCTTACGTCTTTTGTTGTTACCTACTACATTTTTACATTGAACTATTATACTTAACTAATAATAGCTCAATGCATTTTTATAACTTGTAGGTACCTATTTACTCATAAAACAATTAAATATAAGTTTATACAATTTAGTTGTTTAGTAAAGTATTTTATATTGCCTTTAATACAATTTAAGATATAGGTACCTACTTAAAATATTGTTGTTAAATCCGGTGTAACAACTTTTATTTCTAAACCAAAGAACATTGTTCTAAACATCTTAAGTGTCACTTCTAAATGTATTTTAACTAAATTAAAATTTATGTATTTTACTAAATGAATTTTAACTAAATTAACACTATTATTCTTTTAAGTAACTTAGTTATACCTACCTAAAGTGCCAGAACTTGCAGATCTATTTTTGTTGTTAACAAATCAAATCAAAATTTAAGTACTTGATTCTTTAATTTTTCATAACTTTAAAATCATCAAGTTATATCCAATATTTATTAAAACTAAAAAAAAAATCTAATAAAAAGCAAAGCTCATAGGAAACATTTTTAAAAAGTATCCGCCACAAATGTTCTATATCTCGAATTCTCGACACACTATTAGATGCAGTTTTGAATTATTTTTGTACATGTAAGGGTTATTTACTTTTTGGGGTATTTCGGGAATAATTACCAACCGCAGCAGTGACGAACTCGACGAAATATTAATAGGATCATCATTATTGAATACATACGAGTATTTTTACTTTCCCACTACACTGGAGTACAACAATGAGAATTATATTCCATCACATGTATTTTTTTTACCTTATAACTTCAATTGCAATTGTTAAGAACGAAACCAAAAGACGCCAATTTTTCCCTAATAAATTATTTTATACCAATGTTGGAGAATGTAATACTATTTTGACAAAACCAGAATCTATTTCGGCAAAGAAATTGTATAAATTAGTTGATGAAGTTGTATCAATAGTGTCATAAGGTTCTTATCATGTACCTAACTGTATTAACATAATATTATGTGTATAATACCTAATAGAGCGACATAGGCGCAGTAGCGGCAAAGCTCTTTAATAAAGAAAAAAAAAACTTCAATTGCTTAGTAGGTACTTACCTATAGTATGTAATTATATAGTATTTTGTAAGTACATACATACCTAATACTTATATGAAATCTTTTCCAAAATAATTTTTTAAAATATCTCTTTTTAATAATATGCACTAACTATTTGTAATATGCCTTAGTTAACATATCGCGATTGCTCGCCAAATTTTATTGTTTGTATTTAGAATAAATTCACATTTTATTAGCGCGTGCCATAAAAGCGGCGATTTAACTATGGTAGGGCACAGCAGGAAATTTCCTGCTCAAAAATGGAGCAGCCTGACTGGGGTAGTACCTCGACCTTAGCTAACCACCTAAGACCACAGCTAAATAATACTGCTCTCAAGCAGTGTTGTGTTCCTGTTGGTGAGTAAGGTGACCAGAGCTCCTGGGGGGAAATGGGGGTAGGGTCGGCAACGCGCTTGCGATACTTCTGGAGTTGCAGGCGTCTATAGGCTACGGTAATTGCTTACCATCAGGTGAGCCGTACGCTTGTTTGCCGACTTAGTGATATAAAAAAAAAACTACAATGATTTTTTTCATAAAGAACAATTAAAGAGTCACTATAGTGTGGGTGCCTTTTCCCTGCAATTGTAAATTACCTAACTGCCGGTGTCCGTTGAAGAAAGCCGCTTTGTGTTGGGGCGTGAGAAACGACACCAGACAACATTTTAGAACCCAATTTTTTATTATTCAAAACTTTATTTTATTCCTTTAAATGATCTTTAAACAACTGTTTATGTTATGGTTGTATAATATTATTGCCGCGGATTATTTATTGTTTTGTCTCCAAAAATCATGCTATCTGCATATAAGTATAGGTATCTAAGGTTCTCATCCGTGGTTCTCATATAGGTACATATTATGCTTTTTAGAAATTGGCTAAAATTCTTTTATACGTGTCAGAATTTTATTACTTATAATAATTATGTTTGCTCGCAAACGAAAAAAAAACCGACTTCAATTAGATCGATAAGTACAACATAGGTACTTAGACGAAAAAAATATAGTCAAGTAAATACCTACGGGTTATCGCAGATTACTCAAAAAGTAATCATGAAATCTCGATCAAATGGGACCACATGACAAGCATTGAAGTAATATGTACTAAATATTATACCTCAATGATGACAAGCCAGTAAAAAGTTCTAAAGTAACATACATAAAAAATACAGTCGAATTGCGAACCTCTTCCTTTTATGAAGTTGGTTAAAAATCACTAATCAAGCTTTAATTTATCGTCGTGCGCCTAGCAAGAAACAACTTACCTAGTTACTTCGAAAAAGTATTTTATTGTGTCAAAAATAATAATTATAATAGATAATTAGATACCTATTTTAATGTTTTAATCTATACTATATTATTATAATTCTGAAGAGTTTGTTTGTTTGTTTGTTTGAACGCGCTAATCTCAGAAAGTACCTACTGGTCCGATTTGAAAAATTCTTTCAGTGTTAGATAGCCCATTTATCAAGGAAGGCTTTATGCTATTTTTTTTAAATTAACGCGTGTGAAACCGCGAGGCACAGCTAGTGAATTATATAGCTTATTTATTTATTTATTTGGAGTAATGTATAGGTACTAAGGAATGTATTTTTAAAACTGATTCGATTGTGTAACCACTTATTATAATATTTTTTACGTAAACGAATCAATGAACATACGTTATTAAAACAAGTTTTTTTTAGAAATAATTAGTTTAATACGAAAATTATGTTTATTACTTTTTAATTTTTCAAAGCTTTACTTACATATATATACATCAGCTACTATCTTTGTAGGTATACTGCTATAGATATAACAATTCTATGTTAAGCTATTTTGTTTAAAGGTATAATAGGATTTTATACAAAAGTGTCAAATGATTTTGCAAGACTAAAAATTCCTTTTTAATTGCGTATGACTCACATTGACAACATCTGGTGAACACTTGGGGAACCTCTTCAATATTTCTGTTCCATTCATAAATTCAAATGTTTTTACCGTTATCTAAACCTTCCCGGTTTCTCACGTCCCGAGTTTTATTGCGACAAATTTCACAATAATTGAAAATAACTTGGACGTCATAAAAATAACGTGGATCATTACGATCATAAACTTTAATTAAGATTTTATTACGTTATAGAGTTAAACTGTAAAGTTCATGTGACATATTTTAAAAAATTTAGTTTAAACTACCTAATTAAAGAAAGCGTGCAATAGTTTGTACGTTTTACCTTCATATAAAGGTTGGTACCTATTATTGAGATAAAATGTGTATGAAAAGGAAACTCGTTAATTTCATATAGACCTGTATATAATTGTGAAATTTCATTAAAATAAGTAGACGAAGACGACGAAACAGATTTCGCGAAAATGATTAGGTAAGTATCTGAACAGTATGATTTGCAGTCTTTTACCCACCATGCACGTAGAACGCGTCATTCCCTCTTCAGTAGTGGTACAGATGTTTTAACCAAGAGATTAACGCCTCGCAAGTTTATTTTGTTAAGAGTTTTACGACACCACCGTTTATTTTCAAACTTTACAAGTCTCGTTTGTAAGTGACACCTGCTTGAGATAACTAGGCTAGTTAGACGATTTTTAAGGGCTCTACAAATCTGGCTCCACTTTACTTCCGTACTAAACTGTACCGAGTTACCGACCCTATCATTATGAACGTTTTTAAAATTTATTAAAAACTAGCTGCGCCACGCGGTTTCACCCGCGCATTATCTGATCCCGTGGGAATGTCGGGATAAAAATCATATGTGTCATCACAGAAATCTAAATAATAAAGTCAACAGTTGACTTATTATTTAGATTTCTGTGTGTGTCATTCTAGATCTCCAGTTATCTATGTACCAAGTTTAATTAAAATCGGCCCAGTAGTTTTTGCGTAAAGGAGTAGGTAACAAACATACATAGGTACATCTTCACAAACTTTCGCGTTTAAAGTATTAGTAAAATGTAAAAGTAATAAGTATACTCACGTGGTAATTTTCTTAGTTAATAAGTGGTATTGATAAAACTATTGTAGAGTACCTAAGAACAACTAACAGTTTCCAAAGTCCCACACAGTTTTAGCGGCCATCATTTTATAATCATTTATATTGATTAATGTTTACAATTTACATGCTTACTTTTCCACTTCTAGAAATAATACAATATATTTGCTATCTAACAGCACAACATCGCTTCAGCTTATCGAAGTCCACTGTGGTACATAGGCTTCCCC
The DNA here is from genome assembly GCA_905220545.2 of Melitaea athalia. NCBI lineage: Eukaryota > Metazoa > Arthropoda > Insecta > Lepidoptera > Nymphalidae > Melitaea > Melitaea athalia. The sequence goes on from HG992193.1 coordinate 12,138,877, forward strand.
AAATTTGCGCCAATTATCCCGGTTCTGTACCAACCTCATCCAGCCTTCATCGTCGATCTTACGTTGCCAGGAATAGAAAAACAGTGCAAAATAACTTAAACAAAATAAAAAGCTATCTAACCCAAGTTAAAACGGCTAACATTTTTACCTATATCGAACTGTAATAAATTATTTTCTGAGTTTCAATCGTTTCAGTCTTCAGTGACATACAGCATACTGAAAAATATACTTAGATATATCGAATCATTCATTTATACATACGGACGAATTCGTGTAACAAAAGTTCAGGTAGGTTTTCCCGCCACGGTTTCAATATAATCTTTAATACATAATTATAAAATGAGAAATGTAAAAAGAGCTTTTTTGCTACCGCATCGACGTACAGCTGCTCTTATCGAACCTACTGGAATTAGTCCCGATGATGGCAAGAGACCTGATGGATTGACGTTGAATTCCTGGGAAAGGGGACGGGCGCTACCTGCCTGTTGATACACTTGCTCCGTCTCATGTCAGGGAAACAGTCTTAAAAGCGGGAGCCGCAGCGGAAAAAGCTGAAACGACTAAGCGCCACAAATATTCGTCACTAATTCCAAATTACATCTTTGTCCCGTTTGCAGTTAAAACACTTGGACCTTGGAGTAGCAGTGTATTTTTTTTTAAAAGAGATAACTCATCGTCTTATTGATTCCAATTGTGATAACTTAAGAGGGTTGGTGAATTTTTAGCCCAGAGAATCGGGATAGCGATTCAACGGGGGGTTCCAGCATTCTTGACCATTCCACGTGGACGTGATTTATGCCATAACTATCTGTAAATATTTAGTTAAGTTGTGAATTGTAAATGTGTATAATATTGTAAAATTTCGAAATAAATGCTATTAAAATTTTTGTTCTTGTATAATAATTTCGTTTGAAGTCTAATATCCGTAACCATTACTTTTCGCAACTAACGGATAATTAGAAATAATTTAATATTCGTAACCGTAACCAAAAATAAATATTTGAATATTTAAATAATATTATATCATATATTATTCAAATATTATTTAGTTTTTCCTTGAACGAAATTTTTTATCCGTAACATTCCTAGTAAATTCTACCTTGGTACATAATGCTAAAGTACGAAAAAAAGCTCGTTCCCACGTAAACTTATTCCACATCTGCAAGCAATATGCCAAAAATAATGTCCGAGATGACCATTGTTTTATAATAAAAACGAAGATTAGGTTCTAAACGGCAATATTGTAATGAATAATAAAATGTCTTGGAAATGTTCAGTGCCATAAAACATCTGCGAGCCTTCGGCAGCTGTGGAAAAAAAGTACGTCACACGTGTGCCCGATCTATAGACTATAACCAATTACCTGTTCGGTAACAATGATAAGCAACTATTGTTCCATTGTTCGCAACTTTCGTATCTAAATAATTACTATTTAAGATCTGGTGAACTTTCGGTAATTTAAACAAAGCTTTTATTTTTAAAGTTTTCAAAATGTTTAGACTAACAAATTTAGTAAAAAGTCTCGATTGTCATATTCGTATTCATTGCTTGCAAACGATATATTTTTTCTTTGCTATTTGTGTACCGACCGGCTTAGTCATAGATATTACAAATAAATATAAAAGCTATTTTTTGTTAAATTACAATTATTAATTCATGCAGACGTAATTTTACCTAAGAGCATATCTGCCAACCCTCAGTGGAGCAGTGTGGTGGATTAAGCTTCGAACCTTATCCTTAATGGAGAAAGAGACCTAGTGGGATGTGTGTTACAGTCAGATGATGTGGGTTACAGTCTTAATCAGTCAATCAACAATTCTAAGCGCGTATTTTTAAATCATCATTCATCATTTCAGCCTGTGGCAGTCCACTGCTGGATATAGGCCTCCACAAGTTCGCGCCAAAATTGGCGTGAACTCATTTGTTTTGCCCACAGTCACCACGCTGGGCAGGCGGGTTAGTGACCGCAGGGCTGGCTTTGTCGCACCGAAGACGCTGATGTCCGTCTTTGGCCTGTGTATGCCAGCAGTTATTATTAAATAAATATATTAATATTTCATAGTCTTAATTCAATAGAAATATTTTTGAAATAGATAATTAAAAACCCTTTAACACGGATAAAACAATCTTAATGAACAAAACAAAATTAAAATTTAAAATTAAAATCTATTAAAATACTTTAAATAGTTGTGAAACTCGTACAGGACTATAGCTACGGATTTCAGGGTACACCTCCAGCGAGCGAGCACAGATGCGTCCCATGTGTGTTGCTCTCTCTCGAAGCCGACGACGCTCAAATGCGTACTCCATTGCTCGTGTTTTTCAGGGACAATCTAGTTTGGTTACTTCTATTAATTTAATTACTTTATAAAATAATAAATCATAGACATAAATAACTCAAAATAAAATTTATTTTTGAAGTTACTACTACTTTTGGCGTGTTACAGAAAAATTATGTGAGTAAATTTTTACGATGCACGTGCAAACCGTCACGAAAAAAACCGACAACCTGAAGTTAGCTAGTCAACGAAGAATATGTTACCAACGTGAAGTTAGCTAGTCAATGAAGTATAACTTCTTACGTGCGTAGGTACATACCTAAGTATTTTTTATTCATTTCGTAGTAGATACCTATAATTATTTATATAATTTGTCATTGCAGGTGGTTGCATTTTCCATTACTTACGTTGTGTTTTTCAAGCGACGACCGTTGTTATATGTGTAATGTTGATGAATCCTTTACACCAACATTTCTATTTGGAACGTTTATGTGTGATTTCACAAATATTATCTTTTGATCGTTACGTCTTCTCCCGTTCAATGAGGGTGGTAAATAAATCTTCAACAATCTTTGTAGAGATTCTACTTATTGACAGCAACCAACGTAGGTACCTATACCTTCACTTCGTAGTTCTCACTGGTAAACTGTTCTTCATAAAATCCAACTAAGGAATGAATACCCTCTGTTACAAGCGGTTATTTATATAAGTTGAGTGAAATCAGCAATAAAACATCAAAAAAGCTAACATAAATTGATAAGAAAATCGAAAAACTTGTAAAGATGCACACTCGCGTCTTGAAGTAAAGTAGTGTAGTAGATTAACTTCCAATTTTCCAAATCTTTTCTAACATAGATTTGACCAGCAATATGACTTTTATAGGCTATTTCAGTGAATCAGTAAGTCAGCCATTTTTTGATGTTATCTTTATACTATTTTTCCTTTTCCTAATTAGTAGATATATCCTAATGAGAGAGGCAGTGTGGTCATAGAAATGTCACCCCGCATTGTCCGGCGCGTTCACACAATTGTTTTGTTTCAGCAGATGCATGTAACGCAACCCCACGGGCTTACCTACTCGGAAACATGCCAACTACCTAATTACATGCCTTTGGATAAACTAAACATCGAGCTATTTGTCAATTGCTTGTGTTCGTTATATTATTTGATATCTCTGAATAAAATAGTAAGTATTAACAAAGCTTAATCTTTCTTCTGAAAATTTTAGTGTTATAATAATTATATTATCATTTTTTATTACCATACATACAAGGAAATTGTTTATTATTATTAACATCAGCACCAAACTTTAAAAAAAACAAATGTGCTTTAGACCACAAATGACTGAAGTAAAACTAACGAAACTTAACTCTCTCTCTCTATTTCTGTCTTAATTAACTTCGGTATATCTCCCTGTCAACTTCCGTTCGCCACACCCGATCACACTTTTCGTAACGCTCTCGTCACGCATTCACCAGCTTACTCACTAACTCAAGTGTGCTTAAAGAAGTTTTACTTCAAAATTTAAAAAAAAGGAATGTGCTTTAGACCATAGATTTAAATAAATATAATAACATAATAAATATAATAATAATAACATAATAATAAAATATAATAAACATAAATAATTTTTTAAATCTTTGCTTTAGACCACACGACTGTAGTAACAGTTTTAATATATCATAGTGTAGTATGTAAAGCTTCTTTAGCAATAGGCCTGCACAATAGGCCTGTACTGTGTCATAAATATACGAAACGTAAAGCTATGAGAGAAAGAGAGACAGAAAATGTGTGCTCATACCTAGCTCTCTCTTGCTCCGTTCTCCTCGCCCGATCACAGTTTTCCTAACGCTCTCGTCATGCATTCACCAGCTTACTTTCCAAAAGTCAAGCGTGCGTAAAGAAGTTTTACTTCAAAAACAATATTAACTAAAAAGTTATTCATTCGATGATACTTGCTAGACGTCTTTAATTAAATACTTGTAGTCAACGATTTAAATCTTTGCTTGTAGTATTGTTATTTGGCGCCGCGTTGGCGCAGCGGTCACAGCACTGGTTTGTGGCTGTTGCGCTGGTGGTTACGGGTTCGATCCCCGCACACGACTACATTTGTACTGGCCATACAGATGTTTGCCGTGTTCTGGATGTTTGTGCAGTCCTTGTGGGTTTCCCCACCGTGCCTCGGAGAGCACGTTAAGCCGTCGGTCCCGGTTGTTATCATGTACACCTGGTAGCGATCGTTACTCATAGTAGGGAATATATCCGCCAACCCGCATTGGAGCAGCGTGGTGGATTAAGCTCCGATCCTTCTCCTAAATAGGATAAGAGGCATATGCCCAACTGTGGGATGTTACAGGCTGAATCGTATCGTATCGTATTGTAGTATTACGATTCAGCATGTAACAGTGCACTGCTGGGCATAGGCATAGGCAGTGGGATGTTACAGGGTGAATGCGATAATCTTAATTGAATATGTTGGATGTGTGTATTCGAAAACATTAAATATGAAACCTTACTCCAACTTACTCCACGTTTGAATCTACTAAGTAATGTGAAATAATTGCGAAACATGTGGCCACAAATCGGTGCGCCGATTCTGCGTAATAATTATGTCTATACACTGCGTTTCCTGTATGCGTCTCTTTCATGTCCCTTAGGACAAGATACAGTTTTAGGTATTGAGTTTGAAACTTTGAAATAATACATTTACCTTTTCCATAAACCTACATCAATATTTAAGACTAGCTTCTGCGCGCGACTTCGTCGGCGTGGACTCCGCTCCTATTTGTCTTAGCGTAATGACACATAGCCTATAGCCTTCCTCGATAAATGGGCTATCTAACACTGAAAGAATTTTTCAAATCGGCCCAGTAGTTCCAGAGATTACCGCGTTCAAACAAACAAACAACCAAACAAACAAACTCTTCAGCTTTATATATTAGTATCTATAGATTTTTACGTTACTATCAATATAATCTCTTAAAAATAAAGAAATTAATTTAATTTATTATACAAATAAATGTTATATGTAGGCATGTAGGTACCTACTTCTTTATTCTTTCAGTTGTAGGATCTTAACGAGGAAGAATGATTAAGGATTAAGATCCTACAATCAGTGCAACATAATTTTATTATAGTAAAGCATTTTGAGAAGAAGTTTTAAAAACAATAGCAATATATAAATAAATAGTTTTTTTCAGATAAAACAGGATTAAAATTATTAATATTATTAAAACGTTTATTAATAAAATAAATGATTAACCAACCGTCTTAAAAATTAAAACAGAGTACAATAATTAAATTTCAATCATCTAAATGATGAAAACTTTTAATTTGGTTAAAAATTGTATGTTTTTTGTAGGTAAAGATAAGATGTTATTTCAGAAAAAGTACCTTAAATTTCACTAAGGAATTTTGTTGGCTAACTAACTGTGATTTCTTGGTAGTTTATGCCTTATTCTCTTTCCTAAAAGTCATTTTGTATTACTGTACTTAACCCATCATCATTATCAGCCTATCACAGTCCACTGGTGGACAAAGCCTCCCAAAGTTCACGCCAAAAATGGCACAAACTCATGTGTTTTGCCCATAGTCACCCTCACCACGCTGGGCAGGCGGATTGGTGACCGTAGGGCTCCATACCGAGAAGCGAATTAGATGCAATCCAATTTAATTTTTTCTTATTATTGTTTTATTTGTCGTTTTGTACATCATGTTAAGTGTCTCTCTCTTACCCGTACCTCACTACGCAAATGTTGTTTGCAACTAAATGTAACAAATAATATCTTAAAAGCTAAATTATATTCGGATGCGTTTATCTTTATACGTTTGCTTGCTGAACGGTACACATTCACTTTAATTCTTTCAACGCCAAATACTTCTAAATGATCGCGAAAATAAGTATATTTACTTTGAAAGCAAGGCGCGTTGATACGTTTAGTAGCGGCTTCCGTTCAGATTTCGCGTGTTAATAAAATATTATTACTCCATTTTAAGATCCTCATAACAAACGCACGAAAATATCACAATAAAGTGACACTTCCAAGTTCCAACGAAAATGTTATTTTAGTTACAATTTGCTAACAAATAACAATGTATTGCAATGCAAAATTAGTGATCGGTGTGACATTTTGAAATAACGATCGAAATATCATCCGAGAATATAAATTACCCTTTGGGTACGGAACTCTAAAAAACGAGTGTGCTTTAGACCACACGACTGAAGCAAAACTTTCTATTTCCACTAATTTATATCTCCCTCTCAACTTCCGTTCGCTTCACCGATCACACTTTTTGTAACGCTCTCGTCACGCATTCACCAACTTACTCCCCAAGTCAAGCGTGCGTGAGGAAGTTTTACATCAAAAATTTAAAACTCTAATTGAGTCATATTATGTAATACCTGTGGCCTTATTAAGTTTTAAAACAATTACCTAGTCATTAAAAACACGTAGGTACTACTGAAAGAGTAAAAGGAGCGACTGAAATATAAATACATAAATGTTTTAAATAAATATTTGTTGGATTGTATTTTTAACATACCTACTGCTTAATTTTGGAATGATGCGTGTTCAAACTGACAGACAAATAGACAGACATTTCTAAGCTGAATGAAGGGATGAGAAAACGATTATATAGGGAAAATTGGTATCATATTAATTGCTATTCGCTTCGCTTCAGCATGTAATATTCCACTGTTGGGCATTTTCCTCTTTCCCCATGTAGGAAAAGGATCAGAGCTTAATCCACCACGCTGCTCCAATGCGGGTTGGCGGATATATTCCCTACTATGAGTAACAATCGCTATCAGGTGTACATGATAACAACCGGGATCGATGGCTTAACGTGCTCTCCGAGGCACGGTGGGGAGGCCCACAAAGACTGCACAAACACCCAGACCACGGCTAACATAATTATGTATGGCCAATACAAAATCCTCTCATGTGCGGTGATCGAACCGGGAACCCACAACCGCCAGCGCAACAGCCACAAACAGTGCTGTGACCGCTGCGCCAACGCGGCGTTGCTATTAGGTAGAGCTTAACGCAATTCAGTTTTCTTGAAAACGCTCAAGCTTCGTGATGTAGTTTTATGGTGTTTGATATATTATAAATTAACATAATTAATATAATAATAAATTATTGTAATTAAAGTTCTAACTAAGATTACTGTGCCGTATTTACTGTACCTATAAATATTATTTTAGAAGAGGTTTTATCTCCAAGCCAACTATAGATAATTATATAGATATATTTTCCACCCACAAGAGGGGGTTGCGGGGGTTAATAATGTATATGGCAAAAAACGTTGGCGGGGTCAGCTAGTATAATACATAATATATAACTCTGAAAGTAAGTTTATTTGTTTGTTTCACTTTCAAGGCTCACGATTGACTGATCGTCTTAAGATTTGGCACGCGCGTAATGTAGGTATGTAGGTACCTGAAAATGCATCTAAGACTACCGAAAAGAGAGACTGGGAAAAAAACTACGTAGGTCGGGTCAGTTTTATTTACCGATCCAAACACAAAAATCTCATGATTTTAAACTTTACTGTATAATAGGCAAAAAAAAGTATGAAATTTTATAATTTTTTTGAGTTCTAACTATACCTAAATCTTTAATCTTAAACTCGATTTGATACTGATAAAAAAAAATAATAATAAGACGACCATTCTGGCGCAGTGGTGTGTGTAATTTCCTGAACACCGGCGGTCGCGAGTTCGGTTCCCGTTCGGGGCAGACATTTCGATTCAGCCTGTAACATCCCACTGCTGGGCATAGGCCTCTTTCTCCATGTAGGAGAAGGATTATTGCTTAATCCACCACGCTGTTTCACTGCGGTTTTGTGGATATGTTCGCTACTATAAAAAAAACTCGGTTGCTATATACATATTCGATTTCTAAAAATTCTATAGATCCTAACATTTTGTCCGTCACATTTGATGTTAAAAACAAGAAAACGAGAAACTTTCTACAGATACCTACCTACTTATATCAAAAATATTCACAATAATACGGTAACCGGCGATACATCTTACGAGTTGACTGATGATCTCATATGTCATTTGGCATCGAGGATTGGTTACTGTCACGGTAAGTTTTTGAAATATAGCATGTGTAATGAATTTAAAGATCGTTTGCGGGACGTTACGTCATACTGGAGAGTCTGGATTTCAGACAGTGATGGGGCTCAGAGCTATAAAACAGTTGTCCCTCTGGTGCGATCGAGTTTCATATTATATATAAATAATATGGCAAAAATGTGTACAAATATTCCTACCATATATCATTATTTGATTTAAAGAAAATCATTATATATAGGTTCCTATTATCTATAACTTTTTTATAAAATGAAATAATAAGTAGATATACCTAACTATATGGTTTTTTTTTTTAATTTGGTACCTACTAAAAATTATTAATTACTTATTATTAAAATTTCACGCAATTAGTTGCATTCCTTGTCTCTTTTTCGGCAACCAAATTTTTGACCTATTCAAAAGGTTCTTGATTAATATCAAATGTAATAATATTTTTAACCGACTTCAAATAGAGGAGGTTACTCAATTCGACCATATATAAATATATATATTTAATGTATGTTCGGGGATAACTTCGTCGTTTATGAACCGATTTTGATAATTCTTTTTTTGTTGGTAAGGAGATATCCCAACTTAGGTATCATGATAAGGAAAGCGAGATCTTATGATGGGATCCCAGTGAAATCGAGGGGAACCCTCGAAAATCGTAGTGACGACTAGTGCGTTTGTTAATTTATTTATTATTTTTATTGCTTGCCGATGCAATTGAAGGCGTTTTTTTTTTCGTTTGCTAGCAAAAGCAAACACAATTATTACAAATCTTGTAGAAGTTTCAATAACTAACAAGCAAATAGGTACAAATTAAAAACTTTAACCTAATGCAATTTATCCACTGTAGCGTAACAAGTTCAATTAGCGCGTGTACTGCAACGTGTACCTACCTACCTACTGAAAACGAATATTGGTATATTTTTGTTTACCTCTGACAGTGTGTTTATCTTTAGACGCTTTTACTGCCGAGGATGAATTATTAGCTGTCTGTTAAATGACAGCTTGTCTCCGGCAATGAAATAAAATTAAATAGAAGTAATAGAAATAAAATACGAATAGAATCGATAAACGTTTTTACTTCAACTAAATAATTTCTTTTCGATGATTTTCATTAAACTTTTAATAAAATAAACAATGGTAAAAAAAAACTAAAAAACACGGTTTTATAAATAAACCAACCTAAAGAAAAATCATTTAATCCTGACGATTCTTATTAGGATAATGGATGGATAATCTTATCAAATTAGTGGATTGTCATCGGTACTCGATAAAGTCTACCATAAGTTTAAGTTTAAAAAGGCCGCGCTGCGAGCTGCTAATTTTAAATTATGTAGTTTTTATTTATTTATTAGTTTGCCATAGAAGTTTCCTTCTATCGTGTGTGAATCGCACACACACCTTTTTTATATGTCTTTTATCACCGCTAAAAAACCTGCGCGTTGAAAGCACCTATTGCAATAATATATTGTTTTCTATTTCATCTTTTATTAGTAATATTTACAATAATAATCTAAATATACCTACACATTAACTCAAAAAGAATTTTGAACAGGTATACCTACATAAACCTATACAGCCCTATACTATCCACTATATTGCGAGATCAGCGCGTTCAAACTGACGAGAAATGTACAAAATCTTCTATTTTATTATGTTATATTATTATATTAGAGTTTGATGAACATTGTTGATGAAACTGATATATAGACTGATATTGTTCTACCCAATTATTAAAATTTTTTTTCACACACACTTGCTCCATTTTGACGTAATAAAGCTGACTGAATACACATTGACGACCTATCTGGTGTAATGTGTGGTGCGTGTGCAGTGTCGCCGGCGCCTAAATACCGATGGTCGCGGGTTCGATTCTCGCTCGGAGTGGATATTTCTGTTTATATAAATATTTATTTCCGGTCTGGTTATTAGTCCTTGTGGGTCTCCCCACCGTGCCTCGGAGAGAACGTTAAGCTGACGGTCCCGGTTGTTATCATGTAGGGACAGTTGGGGAACAGTGGAACATGGGGCACTATGGAACAATGTCGATAAAAATTTGAATTTCAAACTAAATCGCGCGGTACCGCTTCGACCAATCACAGCGCGTTTTGCGTCATACGAGGCCGTAGCGAAATATGGCGGTGAGACAACGATGGAGCTGTGAGTAGAAAAATATTGTTTATTACGTTCAAAAGTTGAGATTTCTTTTCAAAGTAGGTACTTTCGTTTTTGGTAAAAAAGTTTAAACAATAGGTAAGTGATATTTGTTTTTTATAAATCTTAATCATTTTGTCTATTTGAGACAACTGTGTATAAAGTTCAAAAAGTAACCTAACTTTTTATAAAACTTGTTTGAAACTTTGGCCACCTTATGGGACACTATGGAACGGGGCACAGTGGAACACTGTTCCAACGAACCCTACTAACTTTACTTCATTTTTTGGCAGATTTAATAAGTCAAGAATGGTGAGACACTGCGTAAGAAAAAGTGACAGAGGGCTTCATAGCGAAAATTCAGATTCTTGGATAGTTCGGCACCCAGGGCAGACTGACTATTTATAATGTGGCTGAGCTTGTAGGACAGGCATTTGAGAAGTCTATCACACCATGTATAAACATAAAATCTGGATTCAAAAGGACCGGAATTTTTCCTTTTGACCGAGATGTCTTTATGGACGTATGAATACTGGTCGTGTTCCAATGTGCCCCATACCCTGTTTCATTGTACCCCAGACCTGGGGCACAGGAACAAAGGAAGGGGTTCACAAAATCAAAGATAAATAGGTTTAAATTTGATTATTGATCTCTGTTTTTCTGTGCAATTATTAGGTTGAAGTATATTGTTGATTTTCGTAAGCAGAAATTATAAAAAAATAAAGACTGTTTTTTTACAAATAAAAATAACTTTTTTGTACCATTGTACCCCAACTGCCCCTACACCTAACAGCGATCATTACTCATAGTAAGGAATATATTCGCCAACCCGCATTGGAGCAGCGTGATGGATTAAGCTCTGATTTTCCTACATACGTAGTGAAAGAGGCCTATGCCCAGCAGTGGGGTATTAGGTACAGGCTGAAGCGAATACACATACTGAAATCAGACGTTATTAATAACCAGTAGTCGTCCTTACCAAGCCAACATGGCCCAGTGTTGGAAGACGTAAAACATTATCACACGATCGCGAATTCAAATCAGTGCAGTGCCGTGTCTGTTGAGATAAAAAAGTGAATTCGTATTTAAAATGTACTAGCCGACCCGTGCCCACTTCGTTGGGCGTTATAATCCATTTCACATAAGAAGGGTACGGTGAAATTTGATATTATGTTCCAATACACTCTCACTATTTTCAGCAAATCAGATAAATATAAATGTTTTAAAATCACCAATTAATTTCTAAGGCAAATAATAATGCTTGATTAGATTGAATTGTTGACACGGCACGTCAGAGGGCGCAGGTTCAAATCCTGCTGATTTAAAATCTTTATATATTTTTATCTTTTTCCTTTTATCTAGTGTAGCTTTCTGTTAGCGAAAGAATTTTCATGATCGGATCAGTATTTGCGAAGATTACCCCGTATATACAAACAAAGTTATAGACTTTACCTCTTTATAATATTATTAGTATAGATGAAGTGCTCAACGGAGAAGAATATAAGGTTTACCTACTCAATGGATTTTGAGATTAGTAGGTACATCCGATAACCCCCTTAAAATTAAAGAGTGTTGTACTGATTTTTCTACAATTAGGTAACACCTACAATCAAAGCTTTTTGCGATATTAGAATTTGTCTTCGGAAAATTACCTAGGTGATAAAAATTTCTCATCAACATAATGTTTTACCATCAAAATATGATCAGAGAATAATTTTGATATTACAATATAATCTTGTAATATAAAATGTATTCTTCGATAATTTAATACATTTTTTTTTATTCTACCACTTTATTCATATTGTCTTCAATGCTTAGCGTTGATAGTAGCACCATCTAAGTTACTTTTAATTAAATTATAAAACAAGTGTGACACGTTATATTATTACGTTATAATTATATAAAAAAATAGCCTTGACCACTTTTCCATGGGCAAGTTATCATAGGCATATTTGTTTATAAAATATAATTGATAAAAAATATGTCTCATCGAGTTATCAGATCGGTGAAGGTCGATGTTCTACATCTCCCCTACTATAAATTGACTATTTCTACGGCATGCATTTCAATCACATGGCAATAGAAACTAAATTACCAGGACAACTGCGCTTGTGCACTATCCGGAAATTTACCGTCCGGCGGTCCGATTTTTTACGGTCCGATATGGCACCCTATATAAATGTATGCTAGCTTGTGCACTACACGTAATTTTACCGTCCGGAATTTTACTTTTTCCCATTCCGGACCGTTTTTTTTCCGACTTAAAAAAATGAGGAGGTTACTCAATTCGACCGTACCTATATATATATTTTTTATATGATTCTTTTTTTTTGTTGGAAAGGAGATATCCCAAGGGTGGTACCATGATAAGGAAACCAGGATCTGATGATGGCATCGAGGGGAACCTTCGAAAATCGTAGTGGAGCTAGTGCGTTTGTTAATTTTTTTCGTCTAGGTACACCTATGTTGTATTGTGGTTGTATTACTTGTCGATGTAATTGAAGTCGGTTTTTTTAACCCCCGACACAAAAGATAGGTGCTATACGTTTGACGTGTCTGTCTGTCTGTTTGTATGTTTGTCTGTCTGTCTGTGGCTCCGTAGCTCGCGAACGGATAAAGCGATTTCAATTTAGTTTTTTTGAAAGGTGAATTACGGGCGAGTGTTTTTAGACATGTTTAATGAAAATCAGTTGAGTCGTTTAAAAGTTGTGGGGGGTAAAAGTGGGGAAGAATAACCAAATATCTGCAATAATCGAGTGGGGCCTCAAATGAAAGTGCATCACGTGCACATCGTTTAAAAGTTGTGGGGGGTAAAAGTGGGGAAGAATAACCGAATATCTACAAATATAATCGAGTGGGGTCTCAAATTAAAGCGCATCGCGCACATTAATTTTGTATCTTGCCTCTTGATCCACGCGCTTAAGCAGTATAGCAAAAAATCATAAGTAGCTATAGACATACGATAGTAGTTAAAAAATAAAGTTTCATCCTGCCTCAATTTATTGTGGCTTATGTAGAATGACCCTGTCAGGTACCTTTCACTTATAAGGGGATGAACCCAAAATCCTTTTTGTCTTCTACGTCTCCGCACGTAGAGTAATAAAGCAAGCAACTGCCGACGTTCCAAGAAACTCGATCATCGTTCCTAGCGTGTAATTACGCGTGTGAGGCGTGTAGTTTCAAAGAGAGTTGAAACTGAACTGCGCCGCACCGATCTGTCATCTGAGTAAAGACGGACAAGTGGAGAAAATCGGAATGCCGGACAGTAAAATTCATTGTAGTGCACAAACGCCCATCCGTTTTTTTCCGTGCCACATCGGACCGTAAAAAATCGGACCGCCGGACGGTAAAATTCATTGTAGTGCACAAGCGCCCTTACTCCGCCAGGAGTAATAGTGTTCTGTGTAAATTACTAAACTGATAAACCCTATGACACAAGTTTGAATTCTTTGACGTCTTTGTTTGACGTACATCGGTTTATTTGACATGTGTATAGTGATGAGTAACTCGTCATTTTAATTTGAGGATGAGGAAGTTCCTCATTTTAGCTTTTGAGGCCTCACGAGGCGCGCCTCATTTGAGGCGAGGTATCGTACGAGGAAAGCCGAACTCATCCGATTGTCCGAGGATTCGAGGATTCGAGGAAGCGGCAAGCGTGAGTCACGCGCGCCTCACGAGTAACTAACTTATAAATAAACGATACACTACTTTTATTTTTTAAAATTATCTTTATCACTTTGCTTCAACGACGCCTTTTGATGCGCGCTGTTAAACGTTATATATTATTTAGGTAATACTAAACCAAATATTTATTCATAAATAATGTTTTTGTTTTAAATGATTTTTTAAATTGGACTTAGCTTGGTATTTTTAGTAAATCGTGTTTTTGGAAATCATATACGAATTACATATTGATAAAAAATGAATAATATTTTTCAATTTTACTTACATAATAATAAGAAATATGAACTGGTTATTTAAATAAAAAATCGCGAGTGCAATTAGAAAAAAAAAAATAATCATATGGAGATTTGAACCATCGTCTTCTCAGATAATCCCGACCGGCTGACGTCCCACCTGACCCCTGAGCTAATACAACTTAATTAACATTTGCGAAATTTACCTTCGTATTCTAATGAAGCCATAAATAATTACATTAATGTAGCAATTTTTTCATTGTCTAAAAACAGGGATATTATAACGAAATTTTCTAAAAATGATTGATTTGGATTTTTACATCTCCCTCACACATCATGTACTTTCGCTGATAAATTTTAGACCGCCTACAAAATAAATAAACGAATCAATGACACTTGAATACCAATCAAATCTGGGTGTTTTTAGAGTTCATAGTTAATGTTTAGAGTTCATGGTAATACCAATACGTAATAAAAATATTGTTTTCAACTTTTCAGTAATAAAAATAGTATTAGTAAATGCGTAGGTACCTACTCGTACTGTATGATATCGCGGCGTCTCGCAACATTCGTAATAATTTGTAGAAAACATACTTCTACATTACAAATATGTTAGTTATAGTTATATGTTATTATAGTATATAATTATTTTAGTAATAGTTATGTACGCAATAGCGTAAAGTGCATCTTCACTTTTACGTATTTTTAACCAGACTTGTGTTTAAGCTATTCTAAATTTAATTTGATTTACCTGATAGGTAGAGTGTAGAAATTCAAGTGAACTGTTGACGGAATCGATTAAATTTGCAATGGATTTACTATTTTGAAAATTTTAAGCGTGAGCATAATATGTTACATCACAATTACACAATAACATCGCAATCAATAAGCATCGATTAGGTATAATGAAAAGGCAACAAATAGGTGTCGAAAATTATTTATTGACAATAATATTTTAATAAATTTTAACGATAAATCAACATAAATAGTTATGCTTAAAATTAAATTAAACATAAAAAAATATGTAAAACATGTTTTAAACAAAATTTAAAGAACAACAAAAATCTTTATTTGTTCTTAGAAAGAAATTCCCTAGGAAATTCCAAATTATACTTTACTAAACAAACATCGCACTTTGTAAACGTACGTTTTCAAATTTACTGAATGAGCGTGCGCATTCGTAAAACATACGATCAGCTAATGTTTATTGTTTCTGTGTTTCAAATCAAATCAATATGAAATTACGAAAGTAATAAAACATTAACTACTGAAGTTGACATTTGACCATTGACCTTGACCACAAGTGAAAAAAAATCCACAATAATTTGACAATTATTAAAGTTACCAGTTTAAAAAACTTTTGGGTTGCTAGGATTTCATTAGAAATCCACCAAGAAATAAAAAAACTGTGCTATAAAAATATATCTATTATGGATATATTTATATCTGTTAAGGATTCAAAATAAATCTATAGTATTTATTTATTTCACACTAGCTTCTGCGCGCGACTTCGTCGGCGTGGACTCCGCTCCTATTGGTCTTAGCGTGATGATATAATTATAGCCTATAGCCTTCCTCGATAAATGAGCTATCTAACACTGAAAGAATTATTCAAATCGGACCAGTAGATCCTGAGATTAGCGCGTTCAAACAAACAAACAAACAATCAAACAAACAAACAATCAAACAAACAAACTCTTCAGCTTTATTATATTAGTATAGATGAGGTTTACATAGGTAAAATTACTCGTAGAAAGTAAAGATGATGAGACATTTTACGATTAATCCTATAGTCTATAATCTTAAACTCAATTTGATTGATGCGTGTGATTGATACATGGTACATAGTGTGCGTAATATTTTTTAAAGTGAAAGTTTTATTACATCGTCTCAAACTTTTTCGTCTGTTTTGACCATAGATAAAATATTTTTATTATATCTATGGTTTTGACGGTCGGCCACCTAGTAGAGACTATTGACAACACACAGCTGATGTTAGTACCTTTAGCTTTAGTTTGCATAATTTGTTTGCATAGATGGCGTGAAAATGCAAAAAAGGTTGATTGTTCCTATTTCATTTCAGTTCTTTGAAAAAAAGTTTCACTTTTACCGTGGTTTCATAAAACCACACGGAGGTTTTTATTGGTTTAAATTTAATGCATTTTAAATGCGTAATTTAAAAAAAATATCATCATTCTGCACTCCTCTAAACTATAAGCGTGCGAAATTTCATTCTTTTCCTACCGCGTAAAAAGTGGTACAAAGTTTTTGCCACACGTATTAATATTATCTGAATAATATCCTACCAAACATCAGTATCACAAACATCATTATTTCATTAGTTACATAATATCAAAATCATAATGTGTGTAGTACTGTGTTTTCAAAATTTCGATTCCTCGCCTCACGCACTCTCTAACTCGCTGTTCAAATTTCAATTATGAAATAAGTACTTCCACCTCAAAGAATCGTCCTCATTGAGGAATCGTCCTCATTGAGGAAATCGTCCTCATTGAGGAATCGTCCTCGTCGAGTCCTCGTGAGTTCGTGACTCGCGAGTCGCGTCAATAATGACAATGTGAGGACGCATCAAACGAGTGAGGTGGCTCAACATTGAAATTCGAGTAACTCTTTCAATTTGCAATCACGAGTACCTCAAATGAGGCACCTCATGAGTGAGGGACCCATCTCTACATGTGTACAATACAAAGTTTATGCGCGCGCGCAAGTTAACTTAATTTGTACTACTTTTATTTAAGAAATTATGTATTAAAGGTACCGTAAATTATTAAAATATCTATTAAATCGCAATGGAAGGAGGAGATTCGTTTTTGTCGTGTGCAGTTACTGTAGAATGGACGACGCCGCAAGGATCTATAACCCGAAAAGTAAATTATAAGACTGCTTCCATTCGCTTGATTCGCAATGAGTTTCGGGAAATGTTTATGGAAATTTCAGGCGATAAGCAGTCCAATGTTCGGCTGGCCTTAAAGAATTTTAATGTTTTTAAAAAATTTATGGCTGAAGGAAAAGCCAGCATCAAGTTTCAAGAAGCAGGTTGCACACTATTTGTATCAAACGCACCACCGATCAATTTGGTGTCATTTTTAAGGACTATCTTTGTCAAAATGTCCGGTGATAAAGAAGCTGTTAATAAAGCGACGTCTAAACAGACTATGAGGGCTAAGTTGTTGAGTGGCAAAGCACAAGCATTTGAAGAAATAAGCCCCGTTACAGTTGCAGATATATCTAATGCCAAGAGCAAAATTAGTAAAGCAACAACTACCACACCTTCTCCTCCCAAGAAGCGAAAATTAGAAGATGTTAACAAGGGTCCAGCACCTAAAAAACTATACTCACCATCACCTTTAACAAATACCAGCCTGTTAAATGCCGAGCAACAAAGAGTATTAGAGGCTTGTCTAAGTGGAAAAAATATATTTTTCACTGGTTCTGCAGGCACAGGAAAAAGTTTCTTGTTAAAAAGGATTGTCTCTGCGTTGCCACCGGATGTCACAATGCCAACGGCATCAACTGGAGTTGCTGCTTGTCACATTGGTTAGTTTGTAGTCATTTATCATAATACTAGCTTCTGTGTGCGACTTCGTCCGCGTGGAATAGGACGAATTTGTCATACATGATTTGTGCGAAACTTTAACCGTTTACGCAGCAGAAGCTCTCAAAAGGAATAAAACCCGGTTTTGAAACATTCTTCATTGGTGCTACGCTCCTATTGGTCTTAGAATGATGATATATAGCCTATAGTCTTCCTCGATAAAAGGGCTATCTAACACTGAAAGAATTTTTCTAATCGGACCAGTAGATCCTGAGATTAGCATGTTCAAACAAACAAACAAACTTCAGCTTTATTATATTAGTATAGATAAGATTTTAAACCTTTTTTTTATTTTATTACAGTGTTAACAATTGTTATTTTTAACATTGTTAACATGTGTTTTTAACCTTGTAACTATTGTTATTTTGAGATTACTGATATTTCAGTGATGTTTATACTAACAAAAAATGTTTTATTAAATAAATCTTTTTTTTTTCAGGTGGAACAACACTCCATGCATTTGCAGGTATTGGAGATGGTAGTGGGACTTTAGAAAAATTATGTGAAAAAGCTATTAAAATACCATTGGTGGCTCAAAAATGGAGAAAATGCAAGCATCTTATAATAGATGAAATATCAATGGTTGATGGGACATACTTTGAGGTAACATACATCTAAATACCAATTCACATAAATATTCGTCAAAAATGTTGACAATAATAATTATTTTTTTATATTTAGTACTACCCTGATATCTATACTAATATTATAAAGAGGTAAAGTTTATAACTTTGTTTGTATATACGGGGTAATCTTCGCAAATACTGATCCGATCATGAAAATTCTTTCGCTAACAGAAAGCTACACTATTCAGGAGTGACAAGATAAAAGGAAAAAGATAAAAATATATAAAGATTTTAAATCAGCAGGATTTGAACCTGCGCCCTCTGACGTGCCGTGTCAACAATTCAATCTAATCCAGCATTATTATTTGCCTTAGAAATTAATTGGTGATTTTAAAACATTTATATTTATCTGATTTGCTGAAAATAGTGAGAGTGTATTGGAACATATCAAACTTCACCGTACCCTTCTTATGTGAAATGGATTATAACGCCCAACGAAGTGGGCACGGGTCGGCTAGTAAAGTATAAAATAGTAGTAACATAAGTCTTTTACTTTATTACAGAAGTTGGAGGCAGTAGCAAGATATGTTCGAAAAAATGATAAACCATTTGGTGGTATACAGCTTATCCTCTGCGGCGACTTTTTACAACTTCCTCCTGTTGTTGATAAAGGAAAATCTAGTAAAAGATTTTGCTTTCAAACATCTTGTTGGGAGAAATGTATAGAACTTTGTTTTGAACTTAAGGAAGTTCATAGACAAACAGACAAGGAATTTATCTCGATCCTTAACAACATTAGAATAGGCCGTGTGACAAAAGATATTAGTGATCGCCTAACACTAACAGCTTCACAAAAAATTGAAAGTGACGGAATCCTCGCAACAAGGCTATGCTCTCATACCAATGACTCAAAAATGATTAATAATTCAAAATTAAGAGATTTAGAAGGAGAAGAAAAGTTATATTCTTCACAAGATAGCGATAATGCAACCTCACTTCTTGACATGCAGACCATTGCTCCTTCTAAATTACTTTTAAAGATAGGAGCTCAAGTAATGTTACTCAAGAATATAAATGTCAATGCAGGCTTAGTAAATGGTGCTAGAGGCGTTGTAGTCAGATTTGAAGAAGGTTTGCCTGTAGTCAGATTCAAAAATAAAAAAGAGTACACAGCTAAGTTTGAGAGATGGTATGTCAAAAACTCAAATGGATCATTGCTTTGTCGTCGGCAAGTACCTTTGAACTTGGCTTGGGCATTTTCAATACATAAGTCACAAGGATTGACTTTAGATTGTGTGGAAATGTCCCTTTCTAAAATATTTGAAGCAGGGCAAGCATATGTTGCTTTAAGTAGAGCTCAAAGTTTGGATACGCTAAGAGTATTAGATTTTGATTCACGCCATGTGTGGGCTAATCCAGATGTATTAGAATTTTACCAGAAATTTAGACGACGTTTACAACAAATGGAAATTATCCCTCTTGGAAAACCACTGTCTGACAAGACAAATAAAAAAGCAACACTTAGACAAATTTTAGAAAAACAAATGAAAAGAAAGTGACACTATCAAATACTGTCTTGTAAAGACTGAACTCAATGATCTTATATTTTACTATTGTGACTGAAAACTATTTATGCTTATCTTAATAATTTGAGCTTTTATATTTAAATAAATAAATTAGTTCTAAATATATATTTACTAGGGATGCAATCAAGGCTTAATGTAATAGATTCTTATAAATAAATATAATTTAAAGAATAGTAATAGTGACCATTTTATTTCTTATCCAGTACTGATCAAATATCAGATTGTAATATATTTTGTTATTTATTGTTTGAATTTAAACTATTATTAAGTTACAAGAACATATTACAAAGACTACTGAAAGCAGGCCACAGTTACAAAAAACTAAAAACCTCCCAATCAATTATTGTTATATCAATACAAGTCAAAGTAAGTGCAAAGGCCTACTTCACATAATTATAGTGACTAAGTTTTAATTAAATAAATAGTGCATCATTTTAAAGCGATCAGATGAAACAACAATTTCATTACGTGTATACTTTATAAAAATATAATATTAAGTATGAATAACTATTTCAATAACTTATACAAATAAATTCCTTTCATAGTTGAGAGAGTTTTGTTTCTAACTGCATATATAATATTTAAATACAAAACAAAATAGATTTATTTATAAAGTAATTTATTTTACAAGAAAAATAAAGAAAGGTGGCATTGAAAACACTCATCAAAATTTCTTAGGGTCAAATATCTAAGATGACAATGTGTCCTATATTAAGCTACCGTGATTCCACCGCTGTTAAAATCTCAATTTGTTCCTCTAAGGTTGAAAGTTTTTCTTGAAGACATTTTATTATATATTTGTATGTCTCCACATTTTGATCCACATCATTTGTTGAAGATTTTTTTTCGTCAATATTCTTTTGTAAAACTTCTATGTGCTTTTTATTTTGGACAACATGTTCTAACAACCGGTTGTTTAAATTATCCTGCTTCTTTATTAATAGCCAAAGTTGTGTTTCAATCGAAGCGTCCGGCCTGCATTTTAGGTCATCAGTTACAAAATTCTCAAAATTGACAGGCTCTGTTACCTTTTTCATACTATTTTTTATGTCAGCAATCAGTTCTGATTGAGTAAGTTTACTCATAAGCTTATCAATTTTTTTTTTATCAGGTGTAGTATCATGATACTAGAAATGAAATACAAAAATATATTAAGACACATTTAAAATCAAGAAGTTAAAGCTTCGAGATTTGAATGAGTTAGAATCAACACTAAAAAAAAGAACAAAAGAAGGAACTAAAAAAAAAACTAATTTTCGTCCAGATCACAGCAACCATAAATAATCAGTCTGCCTTTATTATAATGTATTTTACCAAAGATAAATTTAGGACAATATAACTCTACAATAATAGAAAGGTAATAAAAGAATCATTTTCAAGCACCATCGTTTTTTAGTCTTGACTTGATAAATTATGGTTTTAGTCTAATCCTATCCAACCTAATGTATAACCTACTTATTATATACCTACTTATTATAAATACTGGCCGGTACCGAGATGCAACCATTATGTCCCTGCATTTTAAAACTGTAATATCTTTGAAAATATTCATTTAAATAATATGCTATAAAGGGCCATATTGATGTATACTAAATGCACAATGGATTTATGGTACTTAATTGGACAAGGATCAATGCTATATTGCTTAAAATCGCTCCGTAAATAAGAAAAAATAAAGGATAAAAAATGGTTATTGTGGGTTATCCCTAAGAGATAGACATATACCATCGCGGACTTTTTTGTAGACCTTTTTAAGGTGTACAATACTGTAGTACATTGTTTTGATCTGTCTCGTAGGGTTCAGCCAGCATTTGCAATGTAAGCGCAAAAATGTGTTTATTTACGACATCACATTAGAAACCTCTAAAATTATTAGTGTTTCTCTACTATGCATGTATTGTACATACAAACCTTCCTTCTGAATCACTCCATCTTAAAAAAACCGCATCAAAATCCGTTGCGTGGTTTTAAAGATCTAAGCACATATAGGGACAGACAGCGGGAAACGACTTTGTTTTATAATATGTAATAAATTGATAATTATACATACATATAATTTTAGGATAAGATAAATATACTTTATTGTGCATACAATAATAAGGAAGTAAAGCTTACTCTCAACACTTTTTTATAAACTGGAAATAGAGTCGGTATTGCGTTCTCCTTAAGTCTTTTCTTAGAATCAAAACACTTATGTTCAAAATGCTTTGAGCACACCCGACTTCTTGACCAATCTAGTAGAGCACATCTATTTCTCAAAGCATGAAGCCATTTATTTCTCATTTCATTCGATGTAGGACAACTGTATGAAATTTTAAAATTAATTATAATCAATAAATTTGAAGACAAATAGTAGTTTGCATTAAAACACTTACGAAAATAATGAAACACCGAATGGCTTATTGAATATAGATATTTTACAGCCTTGTATGGCACAATGGTTTTGAGACATCTTATTTTTTTTTGTGTTAATATTTTAAGCTATAACACTTTTATTAAATGAATTATTTTAATAAAATTACTGATTCCAATTCAACTACAACAGTAAAATCAAAGTATTTTCCTAACAGTCAAGTGTCAATGTCAGAAGCACAGAGCATACAGAAATGTGAAATGTTGACTGTCCAGAGTATATAATTTTAAAGATCGCACATAGTGCGTTTTCCAATATCAGCACTAAAGCGCATTATGCGGTATAATGCTCAATGCTCAACGTTGAAAGTTCCAAAGCTTCACACAACGAGCACTCTCAAAAGTAGGGCTTCCGTGTGCGTGCTTGCGATGGATACATGGATACCAACTCAGTGGTTTAGACGTTTAGTATTGTGCGCCACTGAGTCGCATTATGCTCTGTAATTGGAAAACGCATTGAATATTTGATTTGATTGGGAAATGATTTGCATAAACAGATTCGAGTTTGAAATTCATAGAATTTTTTTATAATTTCTTTTTATTAAAAAAATATTTAATTTTATCAAATAAAAGTACACGACTAAACATAATATAAATTTTAATAACCAATAGAAGATAGCTATGTTGAGAGTTGACCACATAATATTAAAGTACCTGGGTGACCGAGCCTAGCTCGGTATTTCCTTTTTTTTTCTCGGTATTTTTATATTTTAATTTTATTTAAATAATAAATCACGAGTGAAATTAAAAAAAAAAAGAAAAAAATTAATCTGGAGACTGAGATTCGAACCCGGGTCAACACGATTTTACACCCGCCGATTTCCTAATTACGCTATTACAGCTATGTTGACAAATGTGAAATTAAGCTTCGTATTCTAATGATATTTTTTCATTGCAAACATTAAAAACAGGGATAAAACGACATTTTTTTTAAATGAATCCTAGCTAGATCAATTTTTCGCCCCCGAAATCCCCTGCATACTAAATTTCACGAAAATCGTTGGAGCCGATTCCGAGATTCAGATTATATATACATACTAGCTGACCCCGCAAACGTTGTTTTGCCATTTATGTTATTAACCCCCGCAACCCCCTCTTGTGGGTGGAATTTTGTAAAATCCGTTCTTAGCTGACCTCTACTTAGGGGTCGTTCAAGTATTACGTAACGCAAATTTTTAAGATTTTTGACCCCCCCTCCCCCCATGTAACGCGCCGTAACGTTTTCCTGTACCCCCCCCAGCCCATAAACGTTACGTAACACCCCAACTGACCATTTTTACCCAAATGTCACAACTTTGTTGCGAAAACTACCGAAAAGTCGCTTAAAAAAATCGCGTTTGCGGTAAGTATAAATATATTATATACAAAAAGGGATATAAACGAAAAGAGTTGCCAATTTGGGAGATTTTAGTACACTAGTTTTTTTTTATTTAAATAAAAAACAACGTTACGTAACGCGTTGTTCGAGACCCCCCTCCCCCCCTGTAACGCATCGTAACGTTTTACAAGACCCCCCTCCCCCCTAATTGCGTTACGTAATACTTGAACGGCCCCTTAGCAAAAGGAATATTCCTACCAAATTTCAAGTCTCTAGGCCTTACGGTTCCAGAGATATCGTGATGAGTCAATGGGTGGAAATCTCTTTTATATATATAGATATATATATATATATATACAAGAATTGCTCGTTTTAATAGTATAAGATAACGAATAAATAACGCATTATGTTACGACGAACGAATAAATGACGCCGCGGTCACAGCACTGGTTTGTGGCTGTTGCGGTTTCGATCCCCGCACACGACAACATTTGTATTGGCCATACAGATGTTTGCCGTGGTTGTGCAGTCCTTGTTGCTCTCCTCACCGTGCCTCTGAGAGCACGTTAAGCTGTCGGTCCCAGTTGCTATCATGTACACCTGATAGCGATCGTTACTCACAGTATGGAATATATCCGCCTACCCGCATTGGAGCAGCATGGTGGATTATGCTTTGATCCTTCTCCGACATGGGGAAAGAGGCCTCTTCCCAACAGTGGGATATTACAGGCTGAAGCGTATGTATTTGAACTCATTTGTTACTTACTATATAATTATAATAGTCCAAATATTTAATTTTATATTATTCAGTCGCTTTGTAAGAATAAAAACCTCATGCTATATAATATACACATGCTAGTACGAAAATTTTAGCGCAATTTTTTTAAGCGATCGAAAATAAAACAATATGTTTGAATAAATAAGCTTTAATCGTTTATAACATTTATTTGTTTATATACTGTTTAGAGATTTGAATTACAGGGTTGTCATTTATCAGTACACATTTCAATAAATAATAACAGTACACAATTACTTTAATCGGTGACACTAATCGCTACTGGAGGTATAAACCTCCAAACATGACTTATTTCACTAGCGCAAGACTGTACAGGCACTTGGTTTGTATCTTTGATGTGTGGGACTTCATCTACGACAGGTTCTGTAGTAGAGCATTGGATGTCGATTTTGTACTCGCCAGGTGTTAAAAACACAACGGTACATTCATGATATGCCTTTGCCGATTCTAGTAGTGTAGTCAGTACTACCCTGAAAAAATAAAAGTCATTAAAAATACAAACATTTTCTGTATTTGAGTTACAAAAATTATTTAGTGTACCTACACACAATGATATATTATTTAAACTTATAATGTACTTATTTTAAACAAAATAGTTAAGTTAATAGTACTTAATTTATAGCTCAACTCAATTGGTTTTTTTACTCAATTTCTAATTTAAAAAAAGCAAGAAGTTCGAGTTTTAAGACTATGCTGTACAATTATTTAATATTTATTTCATTTCTTATAACTTACTTGTTATTTCCAGCTGTTGCAACTCTGTTATCTAGTTTGTAGTTAAGCACACCATTATTGTAATCCTGATAGAATTGAACAGATAGACACAATTTGTGTAACGGCCTGCTAAGATGATTCCAAACTGCTACTCCTAATGACAAACATTCACCGGCCATGCAATTGTACTCCTCTTGTGGCTTAATGCATTGATTGTTTAGACTCACCTCTGAAAGTGTAAGTTTAAATTACTTCCTAGCATTAACTAAGATTACTACAAACTCTTTCTAAAGTAACAATTTAGTTAATTTGAAAATATTTTAGAAAATAGAAATAGGATATTGTAGATAATAACTATATGAGGTGAGTCCGTGACTTTCTGAATTTTCTGCCTTTGCAGTGTGCATTTGTAGGTTGAATTCATTCAAATTTTGAACACGTTGCGTAATTTTGTTTGGGTGTTTGTCAGTCATTGGAATTGTGGGGAAAAAGGAAAAAGGAGAATTTCCTGTGCTCATCAAGAATTATTTTCCTCTATATTTTCCGCTAGATTATTTTCTCTTGACTGTAGCTCTTGCCAGGGCGTCATTGTATAAGCTTAACGCACAGAGATTCGCGCTCATTGACTATCTTACACTTATTAGCATTGAGATATCTTACACAGTTGCGGATTTACCAATAGGCTGAGTAGGCTGGAGCCGGGGCGGCAAATTTTGCTTAAATTTTATTTTTATGTCACAGAAATAAAAATGCATTATTATCTACATCCAGAATGCTCACAAGTGTGTTGTGTGTTCCCACTGTTGTGGGCCACAACCTTTTACAGCAATGGATAACTAAAAAAAAGGCCACCTGAAATAATATTTTTTACCTTGACTTGATTATTTTATGGTATTATCGAATGGGCGGCCTAAAAAAAGGGTTTGAGGGCTGAATGTACCCCTGACTGTGCTGGTACTAGGAAATAGGGTATCGAGTTTCAGAAGTCACTAGGGGCGGCAAAATTGAATAGCCTACTGGCGGAAAATTTGTAAATTCGCCACTGACCTTACATTATTTCGAGGACCTTGAATAATTTAATTTTTTGGAAAGGATAAAAAAAAATGGAAAAACGTTGAACGAGATCAAATGAGACTAAGTTGAGAAATCAAGTCACAGACTTATTGTCCTGTAATCTTACCTTTACTTCGTACTTTTGTAATGCTAGTATGGCGGTATTCTATTAAATTATACATTACAGAAACACACGTTAGTAACGCTGTAAGTAGTGGGGGCAAGATGGGGCATTTGTCCTACCCTGGCTCGATGCTAATAATAGATATTTTAGATTTTAATAAGGTAATTTTAGGTAAATTTTGTCAAAAGCTATTATTGAAGTAGTGTTGATAGTAAAAGTAAATGAAAATTTACAGTAAATAAAGAGAATTTTTAATTTTCTACTACTTATCGAGTTTGTATGTTTATTTTTTTGCCCAATCTTTACAAATTTCTGGGTATGGTCATGGTTAATGTATAATTGTTTCTTAATATTTTAATTAACTAGGCAAATTATTTACAAATCTTACCCCAATTCAATGGTGACATTCGTACAATATCCATCATAGTTTGAGAGAGAGTTATGCCTTTGACAGAAGCGCGACCAGTTATATTTGATTGTAGTAAGTGCCATTGTAGATCTACATTCTTAGTTAAATGTTCAGAACACATTAGTTCAAGACTATTGGTTGATGTTCCTGTACTAATGGATTTTGGTTCAGCATCTGTTAAAAAATATTCTTATTGTTAGTACATAGACATAATTATCTTGATTTTTTTTGCACAATATATGCTACACCAGCATGTACGGTTCAACCGCACATACATAATTATCACCGCATCAGCATTTTACATTACTTGCACGATTCATTAGCAATAGACATCAGTTCACGTACTATCATCAATCAGCGCGTTCGTGTACTCATAGCAATTAGATATATCAAAATATACTTTTTTATATCTTTTTTATAACTTTTATTTTTATATTTTATCTTTTATTTATAATAAATCAGCAGCAGCTAGTCAGGTGTATCATACACACTGATAAATATTAGATAATCTCATCATCTTATTGTAGGTCAAAATAAAAAAAATAAATAAAAGGCGTTACTAACGTAATATTAGAAAACTAATTTATTATTATTTTGGAACATCAGTATGAATATTATAAGTAGAAATTTTTGTTGGGATGGAATAATTGATGAATGCTTATTATTCCATTAGGCTAAAAGTAACTAAAATGCTGGTCTAAATAATTAATTTAGATAGTTAAAGCTCCAAGTTTGCGAAAGCCAACAAATTGAGATTTTTAATATAAATTTCTAGGGTTTATACAACTGTGGTTTTTATAGATATTGCAAAACCAACCTTCCTCAATTTTAGTTATCGGGGTAGTAAATGGACATCTATCGAGTGGAACGGGCACTCTGCGAGACTCCTTCCCTTCGATTAAAATATGTTTAGTGGGAGTGTAGTGAAAGTCCATTTCTTCGTTTGTTAGGTTTGTGATGTCCAATACTAGGTAGAGTTGACTAGGGCTGCAAGAAAAAAGACGTAACATAATTATATTTGATATTAAATACTCTTGTATATACACGGGGCCTATATTAACAAGCAGTTTAAGTTTAGGCCCAAAAATCATATTTTTAGAGGCTGAAAATAGGAGAAAAATACTTTAGGTTAGGTTTAGGTTTACTTAATAAAGTTTGGGAATGTTCAGTTTATGGCGTCAGTTAAAAAATGTCATATTATATGTAGCACAAACGTAGTCTATTGTCCAAGGTTAAATTTCTAATATGTATACAATTAGATTAATTTTCTAAATTAATTAGATTATAGCTTACATTTCAGCGGGCAACACATCCCAATGAGTTATAGACACACTTGGTAGTAACTCAAGATTCATTTGTAGAATGGATTGTCGGCAATGCAAATCCTTACCAACACCTCCGGAATACCTTATAATAATCTGTAAAAAATTGTTATTATGTTATAATTATAGTTATCACATATATTATGTGTATTGAATAATTTGTCCCATATAAGACAAAAATATATATAAACCTGAGTTTCTATTTGACGTCCTCTTGATGGTGGCATAATAGAAAGTGGTGCGGACCAGCTTGTTGTTTGTGAATTGGTAGATCTTAAAAAAAAGTTTTAAATATGTTTTTATATTAAACGAAAGCTAATAGAAATAAAATGTAACAACTCTTTCAATCGCTGATCGGTACTTTGTTCAATTTGGTTTGGCTTAATATTAACTATTTAAAATTAATTTCGAAAACAAAATATTATTCATATTACCTAAAACTCCCAGAGGTCCTATTAACAATCAAACCACTACTTAAAGAAGTATGAGGATTAGAACTGTGTGTAGGTAAAGATGTTTGAGCGTTTGGAACCGGTGAACCCACCCTTGAAGGGTAATTAGATATCAAACTATTGGGAAATAGATTCTCTCCTACTCCTCCTAAGTCTAGAAAATCAGCTTCTCCATATAATTTCATAACTATTGTGGCCACATCATTGGGATTAATCGGCAATTTTGCTTGTATTTCTTCATTTGACCACTGAAATACTTTTGACTGTAATTGGCTATCCATGTTTGACTGCAAAATAATTAAAAAATAAAAACAGTTCTTAGGACTGAACAGTCAAAGTAATCAAGTAAATAATATAAATTATGTATATATACCTGAATTGACAAGTCCAAATATTCAATTGGTACATTGCTAGTGTTCGTGATAGTTATGACGCATTCAGTACTCTCACCATTGTATAGTGAGATATTAGTTATGTTACCAGACATTTCTGGATTTGACAGATTAATATTTCCAGCAAGGGACAAAGTTGTCTCTATGGTTATTGTTGGCAAACTTGGAATGACTTCGATTAAGAATGAAGCAGGAAATTTATGGGGCATTGGCATATTTTTAAGTCTACAATTAGATTTAACTCCCAAAGTGTGGGTCGAATAGCCCAATATCTGTAACTCGCCAACTTCCTTAGGTGTCCCGTGAAGGTTAACAGTAGTAGGAGAATCTGGAGCAAGAATTATAGTCTCTGGGATAGATTCGAAGACAACGCCTGAAGTTAAGAGACGCATGTTTGATACTTTCAACTCAAAAGGAAGAGGATTGGTCAATTTCATTTGAACTTCACAAATATCGTCTTCCACCCAGAGGTATTCTAAAAAAAAATTTTTTTATTAATTCGACAACAACCGAAGAGATGTTAAAAATATTATAAGTATACGAGTATACTAATAGAAAAACTCATACCCATTTTGCCCTCATCTTTTTTATTTTTCCTCTCAAGGCTACCAAAATGTATCGGTGTAAATATGAATGGTCCTTGGTTGGATATGGATTTTATGAGATGCGGTGTTCGAGGTGGAGGCAATTGTCGTGGATTGAAGTATGAGCAACTTGGTACGTGAGTTAAGTTTGCTGGAGGTATCACTTCTCCTGTTTCCAGGACGAGAGGTACTGGACCCCCTTCGCACTGAGCTGAAAGGGCCTGTAGGTAACAAAAGGTAACTGATAAATTGAACTTAACTAGTACAACCTGATGAATCACTTTTACCTATATACTTACAACTTTTACCTTACATATGATAAAATTAAGAATAACATCGGAATATTAGTATACTTCATTTTACAACTACTACTAGTCGTGGCGAAAAACAAAAGACAACGCGAATGTTATTTTGTTGTCTTTGGTTTAATGGTCGTTGGCGGCTATAACAGTAGCAATAACATTTTTTTTTTATTGAACATAAAATATGTGGTTCTTGACATTTTAACTATACTTTAGATATTTGTAGGGTAATGTATATGTAATGTAAATGTAGGGTAATGTATATAAAGCGATTGGCTGTTGCGCGGGCGGTTGCGGGTTCGATCCCCGCACACAACAACATTTGTATTGACCATACAGATGTTTGCTGTGGTCTGGGTGTTTGTGCAGTCCTTGTGGGTCTCTCCACCGTGCCTCGGCGAGCTAGTTAAGCCGTCGGTCCCGGTTGTTATCGTGTACACCTGATAGCGATCGTTACTCATTGTAGGGAATATATCCGCCAACCCGCATTGGAGCAGCGTGGTGGATTAAGCTCCGATCCTTCTCCTACATGGGGAAGAGGCCTATGCCCAACATTGGGATATTACAGGCTGAATCGATTCGAGGGTAATATAACAATAAGAGTACCTGCAGCTGTATGGCCAGGTCGCGGCGGTCGTGGCGCGCCAGGTGCGGCCACATGGTCTGCAGCAGGAAGGTCATGTGGCGCGTGGCGAGCGCGGGGTGGCCCATAATATAACAATAAGGGTACCTGCAGCTGTATGGCCAGGTCGCGGCGGTCGTGGCGCGCCAGGTGCGGCCACATGGTCTGCAGCAGGAAGGTCATGTGGCGCGTGGCGAGCGCGGGGTGGCCCATAATATAACAATAAGGGTACCTGCAGCTGTATGGCCAGGTCGCGGCGGTCGTGGCGCGCCAGGTGCGGCCACATGGTCTGCAGCAGGAAGGTCATGTGGCGCGTGGCGAGCGCGGGGTGGCCCATAATATAACAATAAGGGTACCTGCAGCTGTATGGCCAGGTCGCGGCGGTCGTGGCGCGCCAGGTGCGGCCACATGGTCTGCAGCAGGAAGGTCATGTGGCGCGTGGCGAGCGCGGGGTGGCCCATAATATAACAATAAGGGTACCTGCAGCTGTATGGCCAGGTCGCGGCGGTCGTGGCGCGCCAGGTGCGGCCACATGGTCTGCAGCAGGAAGGTCATGTGGCGCGTGGCGAGCGCGGGGTGGCCCATAATATAACAATAAGGGTACCTGCAGCTGTATGGCCAGGTCGCGGCGGTCGTGGCGCGCCAGGTGCGGCCACATGGTCTGCAGCAGGAAGGTCATGTGGCGCGTGGCGAGCGCGGGGTGGCCCATAATATAACAATAAGGGTACCTGCAGCTGTATGGCCAGGTCGCGGCGGTCGTGGCGCGCCAGGTGCGGCCACATGGTCTGCAGCAGGAAGGTCATGTGGCGCGTGGCGAGCGCGGGGTGGCCCATAATATAACAATAAGGGTACCTGCAGCTGTATGGCCAGGTCGCGGCGGTCGTGGCGCGCCAGGTGCGGCCACATGGTCTGCAGCAGGAAGGTCATGTGGCGCGTGGCGAGCGCGGGGTGGCCCATAATATAACAATAAGGGTACCTGCAGCTGTATGGCCAGGTCGCGGCGGTCGTGGCGCGCCAGGTGCGGCCACATGGTCTGCAGCAGGAAGGTCATGTGGCGCGTGGCGAGCGCGGGGTGGCCCATAATATAACAATAAGGGTACCTGCAGCTGTATGGCCAGGTCGCGGCGGTCGTGGCGCGCCAGGTGCGGCCACATGGTCTGCAGCAGGAAGGTCATGTGGCGCGTGGCGAGCGCGGGGTGGCCCATAATATAACAATAAGGGTACCTGCAGCTGTATGGCCAGGTCGCGGCGGTCGTGGCGCGCCAGGTGCGGCCACATGGTCTGCAGCAGGAAGGTCATGTGGCGCGTGGCGAGCGCGGGGTGGCCCATAATATAACAATAAGGGTACCTGCAGCTGTATGGCCAGGTCGCGGCGGTCGTGGCGCGCCAGGTGCGGCCACATGGTCTGCAGCAGGAAGGTCATGTGGCGCGTGGCGAGCGCGGGGTGGCCCATGCGGCGCGCCGCCACCACCAGCTCGTGCAGCAGCTGGATCTGCAGCGCCGGCCAGCCTGGGTACACACCCCGCTTTGTTACTAGTCTAATAGCCAGTGTTGCCAGATGGGGCTCTCTGGCTTACCGAGCGGCGATAATATTTTGTCCGTTGGCTACAGGTAGCCACTCGGCAATCATTTTTTTTTTCGTCGGAAATATTAAATTACTTGCTTATTTTTATGTAGAATTTTTTTTTTTTAAATTTCCCGCCTCAGCTATCTTAGCGCCATGATGGGGCTATCTCGGGGCTACAATCGGCTACATGCGCACTAAGGCCCGGCTACTTTGGATAACAAAGTTCTGGTAACACTGTTAATAGCTTGAATTGAGCTTGAAATCTAATGCCAACTATGAATTACATTTAGTTTTCTTAATTTTAATATTCGCTCTCAAATGCCATCTCTTGGGAGTTTATGGACATGGGTCGGCACACATTGTCCTCTCTATTTTGTCGCTCCGTACAAGGAATAAACTATCGAAAGGTCACCATATAAATATGTTTAAAATAACTGACATCAATACAAATCAATTTGGTCATTGACTGACAACAATTGAATCTTTTACAAACAAAATATGACCACATGCTAATTGTTATGTCCAGAAGAATACAGTTTTCTTAAAAGGGCTTAAGTCAATTGAGAAACCTTAAAAAAAGAAACAAATTATGGTAGTAAAATCAGTTACAGCTTACCCACTTGATGTTGAATAACATAATTAGGATCAAGACTGAGTTTATGACCAGGAAAGCTGTGCAACATGAGGTAATAACATCTTTGCCAATCAGGATTTGGGTTATTCGCGCTCACTTGTCTAGTAGCAGCGAGGCGTTGACAAAATGCCGCCTTGCGAAGAAAGCCTAGAAAAAAAAACCAATAAAATGTTTTTAACACCCTCACTATTTAAGATCATTTGCATGATAGCAAAAACTATGCATAAAAGCACATTCCTCATATATAGGAAATTAAATTCTAAGTTTGTAGGGTTTCATATTTATCATCAACTGTAAGAATATGCATGTTAAAGATTTTGTCTAAGATGCTTACCGATTTCTTTATAGAGCTCAGCAAGTGTATCAAATCTCTGAATTTTTTCTTGCTCACTCAATGTTAAATTAATAAATATAACGTTTTGTAGAAAACTGGACGCGTGCAAGCTGTTATTTTGTTCGACAGCAATTCTAGCTGCCTTAAAACATGCCTCTGTTTCAATAATTCCCGCATTTTGATATTTGCTGTAATGTATTATTGCTTTTCTATATTTCTCTGCAATTTCCTCTCCATTGAGTAAATATTGGTTATTAATTTGAGATGGAGGCTGCCTTGGTATTGAAGGAAGATCCGGGCTCAAGTAGGATTTTTGGCTTTGATAGTCGATGTCACTTGACGAAGCTAGAGACTCTGTATCTGCATTATCAGTTTCAGACTGTCTGGAAGAAGTTTCCACGCTCTCAGAAGATGATGGAGTTAGTTCACTAGGAGGATTTACAGGACTAGATGTTTTAGATGATTTCAATGGAGATGAATGAAGTTTTAATTTCCGGAAAGGATCTGTGCCAGGCTGATATAATGATAATGGCTTTGTTTTGTTGGGAGAGCTTTCTTGTAGAGACGCGTTACGTTGTAAGGGTGTGGAGTTCCTGAGATTTGGATATTGCAGTATAGCAGATGTTGCACAGTGACCTACAATATTATTTAAGTATTTTAGTAAAATACACATGACACTTTTATGTAAGATATTTAATTTAAAAAAAATTAAATACCTTCTTTAGCTGCAGCTAACCAAAGCCAATCATTAACAGATTTAAGTATTTCTGCAGATGAATGATATAAACTTAGAGCTTCTGAAATTAATCCTGCTTGTAAGGTTAAGTCTGCTAAATTTTTCGTAACTCGGCCCATACAACGCTTTTTATTATTACGAGATTCCATGTCAAGCCCTAAAAAATATAAATCAGTAATCAATCTTCAGTTAATTTATAATTGCCTTTCTTAGGAACGTTTTTTTCCTAAAAAAATGTCCATAGGTATATGTTAAAGATATTTATAATTACCTTAGAAAATGACATAGAAATAAAAAACATTAACTGCAGCAAATTTCTAAAAATACCGAATTTCGTTGCTCAGTTTTTAATTAGTGTTTGTATAATTAATTAATCTTCTCATTAAAAATTATGAAGCAAGAAATAAAATAAATTCAGTTTATCATATATAGGAGTTGGACTCCTAACTGCATTCCTACAAATTAAAGGTTCTGTACATGTTATACATCACTTTCCAGGTGAAAAAAAAAATCGTAACCTTTTTTTAAATTTTACTTCGTCTTAATATACGTGAACTATTTGCAAAGGTATTTTTGTAAATCCTTATCTTAAATGTGTTGTTCATCAAAAGTATTTATTTTTGAACAAAATTGTCCTTGACATCATTTTATTTCTATATCTTAAAAGCTGTGTGGTTATGGCAATAAAGAATATAGCCAACCCCTCTCTTCCCGTGGGTGTAGTCGTAAGAGGCGACTAAGGTATAACACAGTTCCACTACCACATTGGAACTTAAAAGAGACAAACTTCTTGGCAATCCATGAATTCACCGTGCGGGTGCCGGGTCCATTGTGTGGCAGAGGGAGAAACTCAGAGCAGTGCCCAGGACTTGCGACCAAGGTGTAGGTTTAAGGAGGCCTTCTTTACGATGCGCATTAACGCTCACCTTCACTGCTCGAGTTGCCCGCCCTGCCTAGCCAAATTTGGTAGGAACCTGTTAGTGCAGCCTTTGACACTCGTTCTAAAATAGAATTTTTAGAGCGAGTGTTTTGTGAGGCTTTCATATTTGAAGGCCACAGGCCGAAGACGGACAGCAGCATCTTCGGTGCGACAAAGCCAGCCTTGCGGTCACCAACCCGCCTGCCCAGTGCATTAACTATGGGCAAAACACATGAGTTCGTGCTATTTCTAGCGCGAACTTGGGGAGGCCTATGTCCAGCAGTGGACTGTGAGAGACTGAAGTGATGAAAAGATATCATAGTTTTAAAATAACTCTGCATCCAATTCATGATCACAAAATAATGAAAAGGTGATTTTGCATTTTTGCATCAACATTAGCCAGGCATATAAATCCTTATGAATGAAAAATACTACATCAACAAGGTTATTTTATGAAGATATACTTTGTCTTTTAAAGCATTTAATTTGGATGCAAAATTTAGAAATTAATGTAAAATAAAATGAAACTGCGCCGCATCGTGCCGCTCGTGCAAGTAACCCGAGTTGCACAGTAAAACCCTTTAATGGTTTAAAAACATTTTAGTACCTTTTCCCCTCAAATTGACGCAGGTGTAAAAAAATCATACAGTAGGTAAATGTACTTTAATAGAAGCAATACATACCAACAAAATCTCTTTTCTCAAATGGAGCCAACAATAAGGAGACCTTTTCCAATTTCTCTCTCGATCTTTCCAATCTTTTTGATTCAACCACCCAAAATAATGAATTAATAAGATCAGCCACATGCTGTTCAAGATCTGGCACAGGGTCGTTTTCTCCATAGAATAGTCCATGAGTCTTAAAATTGGATGGGGTTGTAAAATTTTCTTCTTGCACTGAATATGATGTATTCGATGATGTGGATCTAGGAAAACTCCCAGCTGAAGATAAACTATCTGGCTGATCACTTGGAAGTGATGTCCTATAAATAATGTTGAAATATTTTTAAATACTAGCTTGGCTGTTTAAGTAGTTTATAGGGAATAGTAGTTTAAATCATGTCCTATGTGTAAAATTTATATGTATCACATATTTTTTTGAAAAAAAAAAGTAAATTGCTATTGCCTAATATTACACAGATATTAAGTTAGCTATATAACTAAGTCGACAAACAAGCATACGGCTCACTGGATGGTAAATGATTACTGTAGCTTATATTTTTCTTGCTGTGCCTTACTTCAGTTAAGATATATAAAAAATATTTATTTTTTAAATACAGAATAAAAAAAAATTAATTTTCTTATTAAAGTTAAAATAATAATTCATACTTATCACTTAGGCTCGTTCTTTCTTTCAGCTTATCATCATCAAAGGGGTTGTAAGTTTCAGGCTCCTGTTGTGGTTTCTTCAAGTTACTTCCAGGCCCAAACATGAAAGCTCGTGAGTCATATAGTGTATTAGAATATTTCACTTTTAAAGACTCGTGAACTCTACAGACTTCATTAAGCTCTATTTGATTTGTAAACTTGCTTAGCGTTATTAAGCCTAGTAGCCTCCTATAATAATAAAACAAGCAAAATATAGTAAATGTTTCCAATTTATTTGTCTTAAAATTGTAATTTAACAATTTTACCTATGAGTTTGGAAGTCTCCCCAATCATTGTTTTCAACTGGGTAGTCTCGGACATACCTTACCCAAATATCTCTTACTTGTCCAGAAGAATCTATAGGTACAATAAATGTAGTTAAATTATGAATATTTCGGTTTCAATGACTTAAGATTTCACCACTTACCAGTTACTTTAATATTATTGACGCGTTGTATCCGCTCCCAGAGTTTATTGAAATTTTTCAATACGCCCCCAATCCCTTTGACCAGTACCAGCAGGCAAGCGTGGTGCTGAGCGTGTTGCGCGTAGTCTGGGTGAGACATCACGGACTCTCCGGGCGCGTGAGACAGTATGTAGCTCACTGATGAGCGCATTGATATCTCATTTGATAAATATTTTCAATGCAGGATATCACTATCAACAAATATGTTCGCCATTTAACACAAAACGACTAATTATATACTGGAAAACAACTAAGAAGATACAAGAGTCTTTAAGACTTTTGTTAAAATATTGTAATAAAATAAATATTAATTGAAAATTCCTTATTGTTGTGAAAAGTGACGTATAAAAACATAGTAAGAAATTTGACAGGTTTGAGGTTTACGTCAGCCAAATGTCAGGTACGAAACAAAGGGCGCGTTCCACTTAAGGCCAACAACGCCATCGATCACGACCGCTGAAATTGCCTTACCACTCTAACGTAAAAAACGCCGAGGGCGTTGTGGGTGAATTTTGTAAGTGGAACGCATATTTGGGCGCTATCAAGTGTCAGGTGTCAGCTGCGTGCTCGCAATATGGCAGTATGAAAACATGCAGCTGTAGTGGTTGTAAATATTTCGCATGGATTGGATTGGAGTAAAACTTAATTAAACATGGATTCTCAGGAATTCATCGTTGCGTTTTTGCCGAATCGAATGAGACTTATTGATTGATTGGTTTAACCTCTGGTATACCGGACTCGCCCGAGCGCAACTCCCGTAGTCTCCCGTGGAGCTGAATTCAGCTTCAGTACTCAGTCTACCGTACCGCCCGCACGGCGCTGACCTCGCATTTCCCGCGTAACATAAAAAATGTATTTCGGCAAAATAAACACGCTTTCATGCCATAAAATGGATTTCAATTTTAAACCTTTTTTATTACCGAGAAAACGCTACAGCCATTTTGGTGACGTAATGTGTGCAATAACAAAACTGTCTGACGTATGTAAGAGAGTAACATAACCTACAATTACTATGACAGCCATCAACAAATTAGTAATGAATGCATATTATTTCAGTTGGAACAAGATATGAAGAGTTATTAATATTATACGAAAGAACACAACTATTACTCCTTGAAGTTAAAATTGATAGATATTACAGATATTAGATACCTATAACCTATGTACCCTAGCTGTTGACAGCACTGACAGAACTTTGTTACTGCCCGTATGACGTCACGCCGTGGCGGCTCGTGTTTTAGGTCACGTGATATACAGATTAAAATATACGACTTTTAATTTCAATATAATAAATCAATAATGTGCTTTTATGATTCCAAATCAGAATATTTAGGTGTATTTCTCTATACATTATAATTTTTATCAAATTTTATGATTTATTTTCCACTACGGAAAGTACCCTATTATAAAATCGCGCTTGTTTCAGAAAGAGAGAGAAAAAGTGGTCTTGGTGCAAAAACGTCGAAAAAAATAAAGTATTATGATACGTTTCTCGTTGATTCTACTTATTTTGTTTCCCAATAGTACCTATCTAGCTCTAACAGCAAAATAAATAAATTGTGATACAGTTCAAAGTTTCTTTTTTATACTTGAAAATAAGTGGTCTAGATTGCGAGCGCTTGAATCACGATCGACATTTCAATTACACCTTGTAAAGCAATTACCTTAGGTACGGGGTTTGTACAGATGCGTAGATAAATAATTTGGAGATGAATTCATCTCCGCGGGAGACAAGGTATTAATGGGAATCGAATGAGAGACAACATTCACAATTTGACATTTCGTGGGCGAGGTGGGCGCGATGTGGTCGTGAACAGTGACATCATTATGACGTCGAGTAATCGCTCGCGACAACGATCGGCATTAGGTGGAAGTAGGTGGAACGATAGAATGGGAGTTGCGGTCGTAGCGGGCACTTAGTGGAACGCGCCCATAGTTTCTGAACATCAATAGCTAATGTCAAAGATATAACCTAAAAGTAGACCGTAATAACAACCAGATAACAAGTTTTATTTGTTTTACTGTTTGTATCAGTTCAAATTTTAATCATTAAATAATTAATTTTTCACGATATGGCATCTAAAGAAGGTGAAAAGAGTAAGGTAAGCAACCGTAATAAGATACAGTAGCGACAAGATCTAGTTGTTTGTTTTCTCTGTTTAAAGTTACTAACATCGATATTTACAGGGCGCGCAAGGTACCGGTGACATTAAAGAAAAAAGACGAAAAGAATCTATATTAGACTTAAGCAAATATTTGGAAAAGAGTATAAGAGTTAAGTTCGCTGGCGGGCGGGAAGCGGCTGGAATATTGAAAGGATATGACCCGCTATTAAATTTAGTTTTAGATAATACCACTGAGTTTCTGAGAGGTGTGTATGATTGTTTTATCATTTTGTTTGATACTAGGTATATAATTAGATAGGTAAATTTTACTACATATTTTTCATACTATTTAGTTTTTTTCTTCTTTTAAATATTAAAGTTTAAAGTATAGCCATATAACTTGTAGTCCAAAGCATATGCTAAAGAAGAGATATGCATAGAAACTAAACATTTTGAACATGTAATTCTGTTGGTGGTTCTCATTATATAACTAAATACCTCAAAATATTACAAAGTAATTGTTGTTTCTTAATCAGAACAAAATAACTGAGTTATTAATCTTATAATTACAGATCCAGATGACCCTTACAAGTTACTAGAGGATACAAGAGCACTAGGACTTGTTGTATGTAGAGGTACTTCTGTAGTACTAATTTGTCCTATGGATGGAATGGAAGCAATTCCAAATCCGTTCATTACTCAAGAAGGATAACATTAATATATTTTTTTATTACTTAAAAATAAGTAATTTTTGTAAGTTAAGTAAATGATAAGCTTATAAATTGTGTTTTAATAATTTTAGATATTAGAACTAATTTTCTCCTCTTTTTTCTGGTCAATTATTTCAAATAATTATATATTATT
Organism: Melitaea athalia; assembly: GCA_905220545.2. NCBI lineage: Eukaryota > Metazoa > Arthropoda > Insecta > Lepidoptera > Nymphalidae > Melitaea > Melitaea athalia. The sequence continues at coordinate 12,178,578 of HG992193.1, forward strand.
ACTATTTATAAATATAATTATAAATATTATTTTTTTTGACTTAGTTGTTAACTTGTTAGCTTATGCTAGATAAGAAGTGTATGATAGTGAAATAAAGTAACCATTTTTAAAAATAATGATCCACTCACTGACTAACGTAAGGTCAAAAACAAGTCTAAATAAAGTAATTAAGATTAAAATGCTTTTAATTAAGTTAAGTTCAGTTTAAACTGAACTTAATTAAAAGTATTTTTCAGTGAGTGGATCATTATTTATAAAAATGGTTACTTTATTTCACTATCATACACTTCTTATCTTTGAGACTACTGTTATATGTATTTACAATGCATATTACATTGTAACTTCACCAAAAGGATAAACACAATAAAAATGACTTAAGTACTAAACATTTAATAAAATATTAATTAATCACAGTTACTCCAGGTTTTTAAAGATAAAGATATTTAATGCTATTTACAATCATAGAAATAAATTAAGGTGCTTATATTAAATTGTAATCTGTTCAAAAAATAAAAAAAATAAAAAAATGAAATTACAAGTATCGAAAATGGCAATATTTGACCTTGTTACCTCTCACTCAAGTATTATACAATGTATACATACATATACAAAAATACTAACACTAAAACTTCTATGTATTACTTATATAAAAATATATAATATTTATGTGTTATTAGTTGTTTGTTAAGTTATAACCAATCCAAAATAAATTAGTAAAATTGTTTAAGAAGCTATTCTTGAATGTAAGAAAAACAAAATGTCAAGTATACAGTTCTATTTGATGGCGCGTCTTATGACACGAATGGACTAAAGTAAAAGATTTACAGTCCTTAAACATAATTGGTAACTTTGATATTATTTTGCCTATCGTTCTAGATTTGTCATTCAAAACCGAATTCGTTTCTTATCCAGGGATAAGATTTTGGACAATCCATGCATGTGATCATGTACTTGTCGTGTTCTAACACTTTAGAAGGTAGTTTGCAAGTATTCGGTTTATTGCAAGCGATTTCCAATTCTTCGAAGTGACGGTTGTTACACTGCCATGGTTGAAACTTTTTGAGTTGTAAAACTGGCGTCGGTCGTTTTATCCAATCGATTACTTGACGATAGGTAACAAAGTAAACGTCAGGAAGTTTTAGCAGTTCATCTATGAATTTCTGTGGAATAAATATATATTTTTTAATGATAATGTTAATTATAAATTATGTTAGAAAGTTAAAAACTTAAAAAGAATAAATTAATATAATTATGTTTTAATTTTTAAAGTAAAAAACTTACATTGGAAAATAATATTTAAATGTAAGTTAGGGGGCGTTCAAGTATTACGTAACGCTAATTGGGGGAGGGGGGGTCTTGTTAAACGTTACGATGCGTTACAGGGGAGGGAGGGGGGGTTCGAACAAGGCATTACGTAACATTGTTTTTTGTTTAATTAAAAAAAGGGTATTAAAATCTACTGTTTTATTTATTTATTACTACCACAAACGCGATTAAAACAATAACAAAAGTAATTTAGCGACTTTCCGGTTAGTTTGCGCAACATAGTTGTGATATTTGGGTAAAAATGTGGTAAAAATGGTCAGTTGGTTGTTACGTAACGTTTATGGGGAGGCGGTGTACAGGAAAACGTTACGGTGCGTTACATGGGGGGGAGGGGGGGCTCAAAAATCTTCAAAATTTGCGTTACGTAATACTTGAACGCGCCCTTAGGTATTTTCAGTGAAAGTTAAACACAGGCATACATAATGTAAAAGCAGTTTGTACAGCAATTTGAGTCCTTCATTCATTGATGCCTTCATTTAAGTTATTTTGGACTTATTTTAAAAATACCTAATATGTTTGGGAATTTATACCTTCAAAGCAGCCAAGTAGTTAGTATTCTTCAACCACGTCGCGCTAAGGTGTATACCAAACGGTGCTCGATTTTTTAAATAATGTCGTTTAAAATTGTTTATTAATATTTCATATACGTCATCTCCGGTGATATTAGAGGGACAGTAGTCTAACGTGGCGCAAGTGTGGTCACCATTGACGAGGGGATTTATGACCATTTCCCATAAACCAGCGTAGCTTCTTGTCGGACAGTATTGATTGTTTCCTATAATAAAATATACGAAAGAAATGTAAAAATAAAATGGTGTTACGCTTACGGCATAAGTACAAAAATGCAAAAAAATATTTTAAAGCTAAAAATGTAATAGACATATTACGCTTAGAATAATTTGAAGATTGTTAACATGAATAATTACATAATTAGAATGGTATCTTCGCTCATTATTGTGTTATAATAAGTGGTAACTTTTACATAATCTTTCACACGCCCCACTTATCGGTTATGGAAACTTATTTTTCTTGTTCAATCATATCTGGTTTTGTTATCTTTAAGTAACTATTAAACGTCGCTCGCTTCAGCCTATCGCAGTCTGCTGGACTGCTGGACTAAGCCTCCCCAAGGTCGCGCCAAACTTCCCCGCTAAAAAACCAGCGATATTACGTAGATCATCGATCCAGCGGGCTGGAGGAAGTCCCACACTGCGTTTGCCAGTACGTGCATGGTCTCCACTCCAGGACACATCGGTCCTGCGACACAGATGACCAGCCCAATGCCACTTGCTTATTCTACAGGCTATGTTGGTTGGTTGATTGGACCTTCGGCGTCCCGACCCCGAGTCTCAGACTTGTGTGAGCACGATGAGTACAGCTGTCCATATATAGAATTTCTCAACCTCTTCTCGAATCCGAGCAAACAATTCTGCCTTCCGCTGTTTGATGCTTCGCCAGAAGACTTTTTCCCAATGGTCGTCGAGAAAATTTCGACCCCCTATTCTGTTCTATAAGAGCTGTATCTAATATATATTTGAGCAGCGGAGGCCTCTGCGCATGAGTTTCCTTAACCTCTTAGAAAAAGCCTTTTGTACTGGTGAGGCTGCTTGAACTAGCGCTAGCGTAAGCATCTCGCACTCTCGCCTCATTAGATTCAAGATTTCGAGAGAAAGATTGGACTGCTTCACTGATCTCTTTTAAAGAACTACTCATTATTTATTTATTCAATATAGGTACTAAAATTTGGTTTTTATAAATAAAATATGAGTAGAATATAAATAGGCCTATTAACATTATAAGTACCTGCTTATTACATCTCTAAATAAATAGCCAAGTGGCTGCAAACGATTTATGAGAATTTTATTAAAGATTGTTGTATACTTTCTAGAATTGATAAAAGTTAGTGATATAACCTGTACAAGGATGAGGCATTTTGTAGTCTAAAGTGTATGGCCAGTACGGAGGATCGGCTAATGGCGCTACCACAGTAGCGTCGTACACGAAGCCGAACTCCTGCATCATAAGAAACTGTCTGTTCCATCCAACAGACAAAAATGGAACCCGCATTCCTCTAGAATATAAACATTATTAATTTTGAACCTTTTGTTAAATAAAAGAAATAAAATGAGTCTGCTGTTTAAAAAGTTTTAACTGCTTGAATGATAAGACCAAAAACATGCGAATACTACCTGAAATCTTCCATCCAAACTTTTCCGAATCTATTAATTATGTTTGCTTGTCCGACCATTTCGTCGAACCAGTCTTCGACGGTAGCATTCTTTGACCACCATTCCGCTGGGCCGCGTTGTCTAAAATATATAATTATATATTGTATATTCTTAAACGGAATTTTCTTATTGAATTCGACAGTTTTTTTTACTTTTTTGGAGATACAATGGACTGCAAAGAATAGAAGGGTCGGTTAGAAAATCTTCAATATTTTTAAAAGTAACTGACCTAGCTAATGAAATAAATACCTACTAAATTAAAGAATAGTTTATATATATATACTTAAATGAAATTAAAAAAAAATGAATTCAAGTTTATTATAAGTATTTTTAATAAATGTGATGTGAAATAAATAAAAATGCGTAGGTTTTTCAGTATTTTCTTAAATGTAGATTGGTTGCAGATGTGCCTTTGAGATAATTGAAGATTTTCTTACCGACCCTTTTTCTTTGCGGCCCAGTTTATATGAATTTACAGACAGTTGTAATAATCTCTGTATCTTTTATTTTTGTTACTTCCACTACCACTACACTACAGCCTATCACAGTCCACTGTTGGACATAGGCCTCCACAAGTTCGCGCCCGACATTATGACGCGAACTCATGTGTTTTGCCCATAGTCACTACGCTGGGCAGGCGGGTTGGTGACCGCAGGGCTGGCGCCGTCGCACCGAAGACGCTGCTGCCCGTCTTTGGCCTGTGTATTTCAAAGCCAGCATGGATGGTTATCCCGCCATCCGTCGGCTTTTTAAGTTCCAAGGTGGTAGTGGAACTGTGTTATCCCTTAGTCGCCTCTTACGACACCCACGGGAAGAGAGGGGGTGGCTACATTCTTTAGTGCCGTAGCCACACAGCACTTTTGTTACTTACTAAAGATAAAATTAAGTAAACGCTAGGCTAGCAAATTTTGAAATTTTCCGCTATAATCCAAAAGCAGAGGTCATAGATTTTGAAACTGTCTGTTAACCTTTAAAAATTAAACGTACGTTATAGAGTTAACTGCGATTTCGTGTCCATCGTTCCACAACTTCTGTACGTGTCGGTAGTTAGTGTACGGATGCGATATAAAGAATGTCGCCCTTATATGACATCCGTTAGGATTTGTGCGATCAGGCGTGAAGAGATGCCTCGAATACGTGTCCCAGTTTTCGTGGTTAACTGCCCCGTCGAATGTTAGAGTTATCATTTGTGGTGTCTGAAAACATTTTTTTTTATAATTTCTCGTATTTTAATGTGCTTTTAATTCTTAAAATATAAAAATCAGGGCTATAATATGAAAGCACTAAGAATGTAAATAAATTTTAAAATAAACACAGAGTAAATATAAGCAGTTTTATAACAATCTGTCTCCAAAGAATCGTCTCTTTAATGCGAAAATAAGATGAGAAGTCGGATCTTGCACAATCCTTCTCAATATCTCTATAAGAGGAGTGCATTGTAGTATTATTTGATAGGTAGTACAGTACAGTAAACATGCGTTGTTATTTTGTATTTGTATTTTCATTTTAGTATTTTTCGCAATTTAAGTCTTCGTTAACGTTACCTGGCTCGGAACAAGGTTGTTGGGCGTTTGAGTTCCATCCTTCGTGCAAAAGCATTCGGGTAAGTGACACAGACCTGTGTCGCAAGGTGCAGCGGCGTTGGGATCGTAGGTGACATCGCACCAACCCTAAAAGAAAATTACGTATTCTAACAGTCTTTTTACCTATTTTTTAATTAACACATTTATTTTATGTGTTTGTTCAAACTCAAATAATTAAGTTAATTTTTATTAATTTATTTATTACTTAATTAAATTTATTAAAAATAAATTAATAAAAGGTACCTAATGCGAGCTACAAAACTAGTAACAAAGAATATAATAATGTACCCGCGTATAGATATTAGCTTTACAAGTCATTTATTATACTTCTTCTATAGTGTAAAAATGTTAAAAACATTGCTGTGTCTGCTACTTCCCTCTTAATGAGGTCGTAACGCGGCGCAGCGCATTAAATTACTGTAGCTAGGTAGTTAAATCACTGTGAAATATGAAAATTGCAGCCAGTGAAAGTAAGTAAAGGTATTTTCCTATCTACTATTGAAAGCTGTAAAAGATGTTACAAAATCTGTTAAAAAAAGATAACTACTAAAAAATAACTACCTACTGATAACATAACACTTACATACTCTTCATAATAATATTATATTGTTTTCCTTTTTAGAAAATATGACGCGAGATGTAGGTAAATAATACTTATCCTTCCGTATGAATTAAATTGTAAATAAATATAGAAAAATATCAATTATTTAAATGAATCTTGACGCCGAGTTGGCGCAGCGCCCGCAGCGGTCACAGCACTGGATTCCGATTGGCTGTTGCGCGGGCGGTTGCGGGTTCGATCCCCGCACACGACAACATTTGTATTGGCCATACAGATGTTTGCCGTGGTCTGGGTGTTTCTGCAGTCCTTGTGGGTTTCCCCACCGTGCCTCGGAGAGCACGTTAAGCCGTCGGTCCCGGTTGTTATCATGTAGGTACACCTGATAGCGATCGTTACTCATAGTAGGAAATATATCCGCCAACCCGCATTGGAGCAGCCTGGTGGATTAAGCTCCGATCCTTCTTCTACATGGGGAAGAGGCCTATGTCCAACAGTGGGATATAACAGGCTGAATCGTCAAATGAATCTACTCTTCAATTTAGGTTTTCTAACCTAAATTGAAGAGTTATTGATAAACGAATTATCAAGTCCTATATCCGATATGCTTATACCTTCCTTGTAACCAGTGACACCACTGTGGCACCACACTATTTTGTACAATTACCTCATCAGAAGAATCTTCGCAATCAGAAGAACCATCGCAAAAGTATTCAGCGGGAACGCAAGTATTGTCTGAGCAACCGAGATGTGTCTCGTTAGCGCATCTCGCGTCTTCCAACAGTGGCTTAGGTATTAATGTTTCTAAAAAATTAAACATTAATAACATTGAGTATGTATGTACATAATATGAAAATTAAAATAGTTTTAATTATAATATAGTATGAAACAAAGAGAGCATTTTTTAAATTGGTAACGATTTCTGATTATGACCAAAATGAATGACTTAACGAAAATTATGTTGTGCAACTATTAGTGGTATATTCGCTTTCTCTTTGGACAGTTCACAGGTATGTATTGACATTTCCGGTTATTATTTCTGTAATATCATATAAGAATTATATTTATTTCGTTTTAAAGGTAGGTATTGCCTAAAACACTTGTTAACAAGTGTACTGTCATTTCTACACAGTCATTAAATTTAACAAGTACTTAAATTAAAATTATACTTATAATTGAAGCTGTCTTCTACTTATTTCATAAGGCCTTTATACAAACTGTGCCAACGGCATCACCCGTTGCATAAATTTTAGATTGTTACTCAAAGTAATAACAAATAAATCGACTCAAACTCAATGGCCCCCACTAAGATTTAGGTACTTCTGTGTTGGGGGTCCGACACTCAATACACAAGCACCAGCACCCAGACCACGGAAACACTTGTACGACCATGTACGACCTATACAAAGGTTTGACATGAGCGAGGATTGAATTCGCAACCAGTCAGTACCTACTGTGACCGCTGCGCCAATGCATCGTCTAAAATTCGAAATAATATTTAACTTTTAAATTTAGTGAACTGTTTAATTAAATGAAATGATTCGTTAAGGATAATTATGTTGTATCACTTTTTCACGATGTTTTTAGATAAGTAATTCTTGGACGACGCGTTGGCGCAACGGTCACAGCACTGGTTTGTGGCTGTTGCGCTAGCGGTTGCGGGTTCGATCTCCGCACATGACAAACATCTGGATTTTTGCCGCGGTCTGGGTGTTTGTGCAGTCCTTGTGGGTCACCCCACCATGCCTCAGAGAGCACGTTAAGCCGTCGGTCCCGGTTGTTATCGTATGTACACCTAATAGTGATCGTTACTCATAGTAGGGAATATATCCGCCAACCCGCTTTGGAGCAGCGTGGTGGATTAAGCTCTGATCCTTCTCCTACATGGGGAAAGAGGCCTATGCCCAGCAGTGGGATATTACAGGGTACGTAAGTAGTTAATTATTCATTAATCGTAAAAGTCACTCAACAGTAATGCACGTTCGAAGAAGCAGACATATGTGTATCTGCTTCTTCATGATATACATTTCAAGAACTTAACATGTGACTATTCGTATCTCGTACGTATGTAATTTACTTATCATATAAAATATATAAAGTAATACCAGTTATCTTTTAAAATATATAAAGTAATACCAGTTGTAAGGTCACAATTGTGTACGTTTTGCGGCATGTCGCACAGTTGTCGGTTGACATCGAAGAGGAGACCTTTCGAACATTGGAAGTCGAACACGTCGCCTTCTAAGCAAAGGTAGTAGCGGGAGCACTCGTCACTCGTCCACATTACATCTTCCTTTCGATCAGGGTTCCTTTCGAAGTAGATGGATTTAATGATTAGAAATTTAGAATATCCTCTTCTAGCCGATGCGATAAACGCATCTGTCTATTATGCAACTAACGAGAAGTAAGTATTCATTAAATTTGTTAAGTAAATAATCGGTCATCGAAAATGAGGTGTTGGTTTGTTGTATTTAGAATCTAATTTTTAGGGTTCCGTATCCAAAGGGTAAAAACGGGACCCTATTACTAAGACTTCGCTGTCCGTCCGTCCGTCCGTCCGTCCGTCCGTCCGTCCGTCCGTCCGTCCGTCCGTCCGTCTGTCACCAGGCTGTATTTCAAGAACGGTGATAGCTAGACAGGTGAAATTTTCACAAATTATGTATTTCTGTTGCCGCTATAACAACAAATACTAAAAACAAAATAAAATAAATATTTATGGGGGGGCGATAATTATTTAATTATTTATTACTCTCCAACGCCATCTATTAGAAATTTGGAAAACTTCGTCGATAGACTAATAAGTTTTCCAATAGCGGCATAGATGGCGTTACAATTAAATAAATGTTTTACAGAAAATTTAGTTATATTTAGTTTAGTCAATGGTACGGAACCCTTCGTGCGCGAGTCCGACTCGCACTTGGCCGATTTTATTTCTTTTCATTTTTATTGGAATTGTAAATATGTTAAAGTTTCTGGAAAATTATTAAGTTACGAGTATAGTATTCTGATCTTGATGAAGCGCTTCCGATTCAATAACAGCGAAAGTGGATTTCTCAAGACGCGGCAGGAAATGGTAATATCGCGGAATACGACACGGCAGTGTGCTGTCAAGGTTGGCGAAAGTGCTGCTGGGTCAATGTCCTGCCGCGTTAAATGTGGCGAATGGGGAAATTATGCTACAACTATTTACAATTTACATTGTCGTGCGTTAGTCTTCTTGCGTGACTATGTTTACCGCATTTGCGGAACTTGTTAGTTAGTCTGTTAGGTTCGCTGCTCATATGCGTGTTATTTTTTATAGGTATATACTATACAAAGTCAGTTCTATATACTATATAGGTCTTAACTTTGATTTGCTTATAAACAAGTAAATTAAACAAATTGATGTGATTGATTTTAACAATTTCAAACTAAGGAAAAACTAGTACCTACTCATATCAGCATTCAGCTCGCGACAAGCTTTTCTATTAGGTATATAGATTGTGTAATGACTTTATAAGTAGATAGTAAAAATTTTAAAGTAAAAATATATATAATATAAGCTTTTAAAGTAATAATGAAAAACTAGACTTTAATGGCGATTTTAAAAATCATGAAGTAAAATTGAATTATATTTAAATCACATAATGAAGCTTAAAACTTTAAAAAATAAAATAAAAGACAGGTAAATGAAGAGATTTAAGTGTTTTAATTTCAATTTGAAATATATTCTGATTTTGCTACCAAGTCAGGATGCTTCTATGGCTATATCTGCAATATTTTTTATTCAGAGCTTTATGAGCTCTTATATAGTTACGAACTGCAATACATTCTTGATTGTTAACTAAATCCTTGAAAGGCTATGGTAGGGGCTGATTTTTCAATGTAATAAAAGTTGGAGCATATTTTGCAATGCTTGTCAACTGTGTTATGGCAGTCACATATCTCACGATTTCTTTTCAAACATGCAGCTTGTCACTCAATGTTTTCTTTCACCGCAACGCATGATAGACAAATTTTTAAGAGCCATTTCACGTTTTCGTGCGAATATCTAAGATTTTAGTCGCCTAATTTACCATCCTAGGTAATATTCTGATATTGTTGAATACATGTAAAAAAATAGACCAAAGCACTTGGAAATTTAAAACAACAGTACCTGGGTGACCGAGCCTAGCTCGGTATTTTCATTTTTTTTTAATTTTATTTAAATAATAAATCACGAGTGAAATTAAAAAAAAAAAAAGAAAAAAATTAATCTGGAGACTGAGATTCGAACCCGGGTCAACACGATTTGACACCCGCCGATTTCCTAATTACACTATTATAGGTATATTGACAGTTGGTGAAATTAAGCTTCGTATTCTAATGATATTTTTTCATTGCCTAAAAACAGGGATAAAACGACACTTTTTTTAAATGAATCCTAGCTAGATCAATTTTTCGCCCCCGAAATCACCCGCATACTAAATTTCACGAAAATCGTTGGAGCCGATTCCGAGATTCAGATTCTATATATATATCGCTCATTGAATACAAAAGGGCCACAAATCAGAAAATATTTAAAATCGTTTTATTGCATAAAATGATAAATAATCTACTATATTTTATGGTAAAAAAAACTCCCATAATTTTTGCTTATAATTTATGGTAACAGTGACACACCGCCCTTTTTGCACTGGAGCAATTTGACAGGTAACGTCAGTTCAAAACCGCCACCTTTTCATTTGCGACCCGAGATTCAACGTGAACGCACGTCGGTTTTCGTGAAAAAGTGCCACAATCCTAAATACGTCTGTGTTGCATTCAAACTTCAGGTAAATGTGGTTATGTTTTATAATACAAAAGTGCCATATTTTGTAAAACGTCCGTTTTGTATTCTAACATCGGTATTTTTTGATCATATGTTATAACATAAAAGTGCCATATTTTGTAAAACGTCCGTTTTGAATTCTACAATCAGTATTTGTGATCGTATTACATAATTCAAAAGTGCCTTATTTGAAATGCGTAGTGTTAATACTTATAAAATAATGGGTAGATATTCCAAAATTATTTCTTTATTTAACAATTTATGTACACTAGAAAACAATATACAACAAATAGCACTTATAAACAATGATGGTACAAAGGCACTACTTATCCCATGATGGAATCTCTTCCAGTAGTCCTGCCACAGGAAAATTATAAAATAATCGCTAAATTAGCGTGTACAATAAAAATTTAAAAAAAATACTAAAATAAAAACATAATTATACAATTTGAAAAGCATACATACATAAAAAAGTATACACACATAGATACAAATAATATAATACATACGATAATATATTCTAATACGCATAAAGACAATTAAATTGATTTTAGGTTATGATTGATTTAGGTAGAATTCTCTCACTCTTTTCCTAAATAGTGATAATGTTTCGCAATCGCGAATTTCGTATGGTAAGGAATTCCAAAGTCTAATGGAATGTGCAGTAAAGGAGTAGGAATAAAAGTCGGTACGGTGAGTGGGTATCTGAAGAAGAGAACGTTTATGAGATCTACACAGAGAATCATTAGCGTGAGAGAAAGAGAAGCGGTCCCGTAAATACGAAGGAGAACAAGGATCAAAAAGAGTCTTAAAAAGGAAGCAAAGTATTATAAAGTTTCTACGATGGCGGATACTTAAAGTAACTAAAACTAAAAAACAGGGTATCCTTAAACTTGTTGAGAAAAATATCATACCAAAGTATTACCAAAGCTTTTACGAAAATTTATAATACAATAGGTACTTAATTGTGATAATATTTAGAAAAGTAAACTTTGAATGTTCCTTTTAATTAACAAAGACTTATAAAAATAATATTAAATAATTAATAACAATATTAAATAACTACGATTTTAAATAACTTTTCTTAATTGTAACTTAGTATAGTAACTTTTTTCTAAGACTTTCTAAGATTTTCTAAGACTGTGGTATTTTTACTTTGTAATAATATTTTTATAAGCTGTAGTATTTTGCTACTGAATTATGTGCATATATAACTGATCTCGTAATTTGTTTATGTTACTTGAAATAATTAACGTAAAAAGCGCCTTAAATTGTTTAAAACTGTGATTTGTAAGACAACATAAATTGTTATTGTGTAATAATATTATTGTAATATTTTGTTATTTTATTCTACCGAATTCTGTGCCTTTAGAACTGCTCTCGTATTTTGTATTAGTTAGTTTTGTTGTAGTAAGAGCTCTGTCTTTAACATTAATAAGTAATACAAAATATGAGAAAATAAATAGAGAGAAATGAGTGTCGGCGGTTGATTTTTAGAGGATTTATTGATTTTGTTTTTATGAATATTTTGATATGATTATTATAGTTTTATCTCTTGTTTTTTATAGTTCTAAAAACATAATGTAAATGTTTTAGAGAGATGTTTAATTTGACTGAATAAAAGTCGCGTACAAAGTTGATCTTATTTCTATTAATAATAAGTTAAGATTTTATTAGTTTGTAATTTTAATTCAGTACTTTCTTGGTGTTCATTCACTTCAGTTATTACCTAGTAATAAGATTAAACTTTTTGATTCATTTTTTTAACAATAAAGTACAATAAACCATTTTTATTAGTAAAATTGTGTTTACTTTTAGACATAATTTTTAAGATATTGATTCAAATTTTGAATGCAAAAGGGACTTTTATGCTATTTTATCTTACTAGGTAACAGCTATTACAAAGTTCATATTGTACATAGATACAGCTAAAAAATACGCATCTATTGATATATCAACATCTTATATTTAATTAATAAATATATGAAATATTTAAAAAAAACAGTTTAAAAAATTTGTTTTGGCCGTCCTGTAAAATTTATGAATTTCGATTTGTGTCCGTTTTGTATTCAAGGAGCGATATATATATATATATATATATATATATATATATATATATATATATAAACGAGCAATTCTTCTATATATATATATACAAGAATTGCTCGTTTAATAGTATAAGATTAGATTTTGCATTCGTCTGGTAAGTATTGATTTACGTACGTAGAAAACCTTACCTACCTAAACATTAATTACTTTTATTTTATTCGTACCTACTTATAAAATGATTTTTAATCAATTTGTGAAATATATAATAAACCACCTTCTTGGTTCAAGCGGAGTGAACGAAAAATCCCTTCAATAAGTTTTGATACAAACGATATTTTATTTTTACCCCTATTAATAAATTGCAAGTTAAGATTGTCACTTGGAATATCCCCAGATAGCAAAATGACGTTTTTGGTCAGTCCCTATGAGCTCAGATTTATTATTTGGATTTCAGATCCTACGTCTGTATGATATATATGTTTTTAAGATCTCCTCAAGAAGTTGAATGCGTCACCTAACGTAGACTTCCAGATCTCATCAAAAAGAGCTCTCTCTCATCAGAGCTTCTTTTTTTGAACTTGCAAAAATTAACACATCTATACTTCTATATCTATAGTAATATATAAAGCTGAAGAGTTTGTTTGTTTGTTTGTTTGAACGCGGTAATCTCTGGAACTACTGAGCCGATCCGAAAAATTATTTCAGTGTTAGATAGCCCATTTATCGAGGCAGGCTATGGGCTATATATCACCACGCCAAGACCAATAGGAGCGTAGCACTAATGAAGAATGTTTCAAAATCGGGGTATTTTGAAAGCTTCGAAAGTTTCGAAAGAATCATGTATGATAGAATTGTTCCTATTCCACGCGGACGAAGAGATAAAAAATATTAATTTAGAAGTCAAAAAATTGGCTTCCCGTTTTGAGTTCATTATGAACTCTAAATTCTGAACTCATAAAAATGAGCTACTTAATACGTCATCTTAGAATTCAATAAGATGTCTTTTAAAATACTTCATGCCGAAATCTTTATGATTTGGATGCTGACTGGGGCGTTACAGATTAGCGATATTTAGGTATATCTTTAAGTATTTAACTTGCCAAGCAGCTTTCCTATTAGGTAGAAAAGTAAAAGAAGTTTTAGTTTCACCGGGTTTTGTTTAAACAAATACCGGTCATGCTCAAATTAAATTTAAACCTGAATACACGTAACTGATAGTATCTAATATATAAAATTCTCGTGTCGCGGTGTTTGTCGCCAAACTCTTCCGAAACGGCAGGACCGATTTTTATGAAATTTTGTGTGCAGATCGGGTAGGTCTGAGAATCGGCCAAAATCTATTTTTCATACCCCTACTAGCGACCCGCTCCGGCTTCGCACGGGTGCAATGCTGATACTAAATATAAAATAAATATTTGCAATCTAAGCGCTAAAAATGTGTTTATTTACGACATCACATTAGAAAACTTTAAAACTATCAGTGTTCCTCTACTATTTTATGCATGTATTATATATATAAACCTTCCTCTGGAATCACTCTATTTACTAAAGAAAACCGCATCAAAATCCGTTGCGTATTAGTTTTAAAGATCTAAGCATGTATACAGACAGACACACAGCGGGAAGAGACTTTGTTTTATAACATGTAGTGATGATGAAGTTACAAGGAGGGGGATTAAGGGGGTAAATAATATATATGGCAAAACAACGTTTGCTGGGTCAGCTAGTATCCCTATAAAAATCTCATAAACCTAATAAAACATAGATAAATGCTCATAGCTATAGTATGAGAATTTGGTCTGCATTTGTCCATATTTATAGTACGTTAATAAAAAATTTCCGTAGGGATGTAGAACTGAATCAATGAGTGCCGGTCTGTGGTGCCGGTACTCCTAGTTTATATTTTTTTACATATCTTGTTTCATTCCTTTTTATAAACTTGAGGAAGTATAAGCTCTAGTGATTCTTATTTTTTTATATTTTGAAATACTTCGTTTTAAACTATAACTAAAATTCGAGGAGCAGGTAGCTACTCCTACTAAATGCTATAATTTAGTTTTGTATACATTGTAATAAAAGGAGAGCACGTGTTTTATAATAAAATAATTCAATGTGTAAACGCGTAACGATAATATCCTATTTCTATTCACCACTTATAAAATTATAGAAAGAAAGATTTATCATCCTTTACTTTTTGTACTTTTTTTATTAAGTTTAATATTTCTATTTTATGTGTACCTAATATATGTTAGAGCGAGAGAAGTAAATGCCTTATTTATTTATGTGTTAATAATGTTCACCAGATAGTATTGAAAATAAAATATTTTATTTTCTATTTCTGAAATATCCATATTTATTTTGTGTAAAAAAAATGTTCTTTAAACCTTGTATCATATAACTAATAACACTTTAAAGGAAAAAAATCGTATGAAAATACCTGTAAAAACGTCCAGTTTCATGACACTTTATATCAGCTAAACTCCTTTTTTTTAAATGTTTCCCACTGACTTCTGAAATAATAATCACAAATTTTACACAAATCACACTAATTAACAAAAAAAAAAATGTTTAAATTTGACATGCTTGCACACAAGTTATTTTAAATAAACATAATAGTTATTAATTTATTCTATTTGTTACCTATAAAAACGAGTGTAACTGTTAATATAAAAATACGTGAAACTCGTGAAAGGCGAGCCATGTTGCAAGCTCAGACACCATTTGAGAACTGATGCCGTCTTCAAATAACTTTCTTCAACTATTACAGCAGATGTGTAAAGGTAAAAGTAATTAAATTATAATGATTATAAAACATCGCACAATTGCTAAATAATTTATATAGGTAAGGATTCAAAATATTTAAGCCCTTCAAAATAAATATTTTTTATTTTAACCGTTTATTTTCTTGTAAATTGTTTATAAATAGGTAAGCATAACCTCAAGTAGCTAATTCATAAAGTAAGAATATCTTATTAAAACCTTAAATAAGATTGATATCTTTGTTATGAAGTTGATGTTTATTTCATTTTCTAAACTGAACGTCCGTACGAGCTTTATATAAGCGTAGGTAATAAATTTTATAAATTGTACTCTTATAAATATAATAATTAATTGTACTCTTATAAATATAATAACAACTAGCTTCTGCGCGCGACTTCGTCGGCGTGGACTCCGCTCCTATTGGTCTTAGCCTGACGATACATAGCCTATAGCCTTCCTCGATAAATGGGCTATCTAACAGTGAAAGAATTTTTCAAATCGGCCCAGTAGTTCCAGAGATTACCGCGTACAAACAAACAAACAAACAAACAAACAAAAAAACTCTTCAGCTTTATATATTAGTATAGAAGTATAGATATATAAGGTAGGTGTGGGTAATAACGGCTAACTAAAGGAAAATTGCGATAAAATAAAACCCATATAATGGAATTCACAATTTTTAATGTTACTTATTAAAATTAAAAAGCCCTTTCAATCAGAACTTGAATACATATCATATACGTGTTCTTGTTTTATTTTTATAAAATGTCCCGAAGTTCAGTTTGCCTCTTGGCAAACTCGTAGGCCTCCTCTAACACCTTTCACTGAAACCTGTCCCGTGCTCGGTGCTACCCTTCTCCAGGATGTCCTGCCGTGTTTTAGGTCATCTTCCCATCTTGTCTTGTCTTGTCTTACTACTTCGGTCTCTTGTTACTTATTAATAGATATTTAATATAGAGAACTATCAAAATTAAACAAAAAAAAAATAAAAAACCTTTTTAAAAAACATGCTTTTATTTGAATGCGCTGAAACGAAAAAAATATTACTTTAAAAATTTTACTATCTACTTATAAAGTCATTACATAATCTATATGATTTAAAAGCTTCTTTTACATAATTTTCAGTATCAGTTGTTATGAATTTTTTTGTGTTTGCTAGCAAACGAAAAAAAACCGACTTCAATTACATCGACAAGTAATACAACGTAAGTAGACGAAAAAAATGAACAAACGCACTAGTCGTCACTACGATTTTCGAGGGTTCCCCTCGATTTCTCTGGGATTCTATCATCAGATCCTGGTTTTCTTAACGTGGTACCTAAGTTGCGATATCTCCTTTCCAACAAAAAAAGAATGATTAAAATCGGTCCATTAATGACGAAGTTATCCCCGAACATACACAAAATATATATATATATATATACTATACGGTCGAATTGAGTAACCTCCTCCTTTTTTGAAGTCGGATAAAAAAGTTTAATTAAAAAGCTTCTTGCAGGCAGTGTTGCCAACTTGGGGGATTTTCCCCTAAATTTAAGGACATTATGCAAATAGTGGAAAAGTTTTAGGGGATACATTTTTTTTGGAATTTTTAATTCGTGAGAACGTAATATACTTTTATATAAAAACGAATAAAAATAACAATTTCTTAATTACCAATTTTTAAAGAACATGAACACACAAGCAAAGTATACAAAATAATTTATTTTTTAATTTAAATCCCTTTGAAAAATAAAAACTAATTAAAAAAAATAATCTGACTGATTTTTAAATAATTTAAATTTTAGGTCTAGGTTTTGTTTTTTATTGAGGGACTTTTGTTAAAAGATTTAGGGAAAATTTTTTTTTAAGAGTTGGGAGCACTGTTTGCAGTTGTCAACATTGAAATGTCAGGTCCAGGTGTTTAAATAATTTATGTCAACATTTTAAGCGTGCCGGTGTAAATTATCGTTGTTTTTATTATACATTTCTTTTAGAATTATCCCTTATCCCTGCTTTGTATTCTTTAATGTCTAAGATGAAATGTGTAATTCTAATATTAAAAGTATTACTACTGTCAAGCCTGTGCCTTTGTACTTTATCTCCACCGGCTGATAAAAAGAATCAAAAAAATGTGAAACCACAGGAAGGTTCTAGGAAAAATAATGTCCTAGATCGAAAATTAGTTGTTGAGACACCATACGTCAAAGATATTCTCAAGTACCATGCTACTTACCATCAAGATACTTCTTTACGAAACTTTAAAAATACGGTTTTGGGCTATGTTACACCTGTAAGTTCTCAAAACTATGTATTCTTAAATTTTTTTTTAATCACTTGTATACTGTAACACGTTTTCACATTAAAAGTCAAAATAATAACTACAGTACCTATATTATAAACCAATTTATTTCAGTGGAATAGCAAAGGCTATGATGTGGCAAAAACGTGGGCTCCTAAATTTGACTACATTTCCCCAGTGTGGCTACAGGTTCAGCGGCAAACACCAAATATTTATATAGTGTCTGGTTTACATGATGTAGATCATGCGTGGATGAAAACTGTTAAACAAAAAAGCTCCAGTACTAATGTAAAAAGTATGTCCATTATACATTTTTAACGATAACTTTTTCAAAGAATTATTTATATTAATAAAAAAACAATAAATTATAATTTCCATTTACAGTTATACCAAGACTGCTCTTTGAAAATTGGCAACCAGCTGATTTAAAAGCATTTTTTATGGAGCCCACATCCATGACAGAGCAAAAAGCTCTCATTAATGAGATTAAAAAAGTGTGTAAACAGTGGAAGTTTGATGGTATTGTGTTAGAAATAATGTCCCAAATTGGGAAATATATTGATAAATCTGTAAAATTTGTGCAGCAATTTGGTAAATATATTTTTAATTTATTCTATTTAATTTAGAAAAAGAACCCATAACTATCTCTATTTAATATAAATAGTTTGCATATGAAAAATAAACAGTATGTATAAAAATTAAATTATGTAAATAAGATGCCCTGATTGAGTTAATAAAGTTGCATATCATAAGCTCCTGGGGGGATTGGGGATAGGGTCGGCAACGCGCTTGCGATGCTTCTGGTGTTGCAGGCGTCTATAGGCTACGATCTTACCATCAGGTGAGCCGTACGCTTGTTTGCCGACCTAGTTACATAAAAAAAAATTATATTATGAGGAATATTAATAATACCAGACAAGAAGTAAGTATAATTTTTCTTTATAAAATTTTATAAATATTCCTTTCAGGTTTGGAAATGAGTGAAGATGATTTAAGTCTAGTATTGGTGTATCCCCCATTCCGAGGCTATCCTAGTGATGAATTCTTCATACAAGCATTCAATGAAATCTACCCTTATGTGCAAGCTGTATCAGTCATGACATATGACTTTTCAAATCCACAAAAACCTGGTAAATAAACATATGGAAGTAAAAAATATATTTGACGTAATATTACTGTAGGTTATTTTTGTATGAAATGAATGATTTTCATTAAATATTAGTGTAGTTATGTTGAAAATAAATAAAATTTATAATTTAATAGCTGTACATAACAAAATATTTAAATTTAATTAGTATATGTAAAAGTAAAACTATAACTTTATGGAATCCTGTTAAAGAATAACATTAAAACATTCTAGTAGTAGTAAAGTTATTATATCTTAATTTTATTAATTAACTACCTATAATTTTTCTGTAATTTATCTCGGTTCTTTATGTAGGTTCTTTATGTTTAACATATTGTATGGTGATATAACATGTTTTTATCTCATCTTAAGGTGAAATTTACTATTATTTATTACATCAGTTTTTATTTCCTTACTATGCTAATTTTATGATTATCTTTAGGACCTATACTATGCTAATTTTATGATTATCTTTAGGACCCAATGCACCTTTAAATTGGATGAGAATTTGTCTCGAAAAATTAACTGACAATGAAGAAAACCCATCTAAGAGATCAAAAATATTATTGGGTTTGAATTTCTATGGCAACTCGTACACAGCTAACGGAGGAGGACCAATTGTGGGTTTGGAGTACATAGAGTTACTAAAAAATGCAAAAGCCAATCAAGTTCTCACATACAGTAATAATACTGCCGAAAACTACCTAGAAGTAAAGTAAGTTATAAAATTAACTTCGTTTATACATAGTAAATAGACGCCACATAGGCGCAGCGGTCACAGCACTTGATTGCGATTGGCTGTGGCGCGGGCGGTTCGATCCCCGCACACGACAGCATTTGTATTGGCCATACAGATGTTTGCCGTGGTCTGGGTGTTTGTGCAGTCTTTGTGGGTCTCCCCATCGTGCCTCGCAGAGCACGTTAAGCCCTCCGTCCCAGTTGTTATCATGTACACCTGATAGCGATCGTTACTCATAGTAGGAATATATCCGCCACCCGCATTGGAGCAGCGTGGTGGATTAAGCTCCAATCCTTCTCCTACATGGGGAAGAGGCCTATGCCCAACAGTGGGATATTACAGGCGGAATGATACATAGTAAATTGTAAACAATGATAATAATTTTTTTTGTCAACTGATGCTTAGAAATTTGTATCTATATAATTATATTAATCATGTTCATTAGTTATGACTTTCAACAGTGCTAATCACGTTTTTGATGAAATATGTGATAAAGTAATTGTCACTTTAAATTCAAACTACCCGCCAATTTGTTTTGTGCTTATTTCAATTCAAAAAAAAAAAATATTTTGCAGGACCTCACAAGGCACAAAGAAGATATTTTTCCCCACACTGTACTCAATTCAAAAGAGACTGGAACTGGCTCGCGAGTTTGGTACTGGTGTCGCGATATGGGAACTCGGGCAGGGCCTCGATTACTTTTATGACTTATTTTAATGTGATATTAATTTAAAAATAAATAATTTATTACTACTAAATTTTTTTTAATTTTTTGTTTCCAAAAAGGAGTTTTCTCAATTATAAATATGTTTGTGCAAGTCTTTTTTGTCATGTTTGTCTAAAATTCATCATCGAATCAAAAGAATCAGTTTATAAACGATGAAGTTATCCGCAAACACAAATAATTGTTTGCGCGCAGTTTGCGCGCAAACGACAAAAAACCGACTTCAATTACATCGACAAGTAATACAACGTAATAAGACGAAAAAATAGTCAAGTAAATACGCGCTATTAAAGATTACTCAAAAAGTAGAAATCAGATCTTGATCAAATTTAAAAAAGACTACATGACAAGTATTAGGCATTAGCTTTCGAATAAAGTAAGAATCATCAAAATCGGTACACCCAGTAAAAAGTTATGCGGTATAATACAACGGTGGTCGACGAAAAAGTAGTCAGTCATTATTAGATATAACTCTAACAGTACTTGTCAGATCTCAATTAAATTTAAATAGGACCACATGACACACAACACCTTTCAATTAAAACAAAATTGATCGAAATCGGTTCACCCAGACAGAAGTTCTGAGCTAACATACATAAAAAAAAAAACAGTTGAATTGAGAACCTCCTCCTTTTTTGGAAGTCGGTTAAAAATATAATTTGCAGTCGATTTAAGAAACCTTTTTTTGAAGTCGGTTAAAAATGAATTTTAAATAAAAATAGTGTGAGGTAATCAAAGTAACAGCTTAGAAAAAAAATTATCGCCATAAAAGATCATGCTAGGATGATATCGTTAAAAACAATACACACAATATTAATATTGGCTCGACTTCGTCTGAGATATTTATATTGGTAGAAAACAGGATTTTTTTCTCTGTCATCACTACTTATTTGCTAGTCACTTAAAAGTTAGCATACTTTCGTCGCTTAACCCCGATTATCACGTGCTACTAGTGTCCCTATAACGTCTTTCGACATTTAATAGTTAGGTACTAGCGACCCGCCCCGGCTTGGCACGGGTGCAATGCTGATACTGTCAACAACAAAAGATACGTTAGAAACCTCTAAAATTATCGGTGAATCTCTACCATACTATGCATGTATTATACATACAAACCTTCCTCTTGAATCACTCTATCTATTAAAAAAATCCGTTGAGTAGTTGTAAAGATCTAAGCATACAATTCAAATTCAAATTATTTATTTCGCCATAAGGTATATGTAATACACTTAACGAAAGTCAAAAAGAAAAAAAAATGATTTACAAAAAAAAAAAACAACAATAATAACAGAAAGTTAAGGCAGCAAAAAATCAAACAATAAAATAAAAATTTATATCTTAACACTAGGTACATTACAAACTTACGTAATGTACCCAGTGTTCGCCGCCTTAACTTAGTCAAAATATTAAGCTATAATGTCTCGGTAGACATTACCTACCTACTTTATCCTCGGCTTTATTAAATATTACAATAAATAATTATGGCCCTAGTGTAGGCCGAGAGAAAAAAAGCCGGAGGAAAAAAAACTCTCGGTACTCTTTTAAAAGATTTAAAGTCAGATACAAGATAAAAACGCAGTAGTGGACCATGAAATGATCAGGACAAACACGAGACAGCCAATCGTGCGTGCCGAGACCATATCCCAGATAACAATATAAACTTGTTTCAGACTTGCAACAAGTTTGATACATCAAATATGAAAGCTTGCTGCAAGTTTGCCATGGCAACTTTGTAAACTTGCAGCAAGTTTAAATCAAACTTGCTAGTTTCACAGTGACAAACTTGCATGAAGTTTGTTTTTTCAAAGAATATGCAAACTTGATATAACAAACTTGCTTGAGGTTTGTCAAAACAAACCTTAAGCAAGTTTGTCATATCAAAACATACTATAATTTGCCCTATACCTTTGTTATGGGGGTAAAAAAAAAATCAATACAATTTTTAATCATAATATGACTATTTATTTATTAATCACATAATTTAAAATCATTGTCTAAAATCATTGTCTAAAATGATTCATTAGAACCCAGATTATATCCGCTAGATTCCGATGCTTTATTTTGTCTATCAGCTCTGAAACAAATAAAAGAAATTGTTATAAACTCTTGAAAGAAATTGTTATAAACTCTTATTGTATGAACAAAATTAAACTATTCTATTAAAAGGGGTAAAAAGATGTTAAAGTAACAATCTTGCAATAAAACCTAAAACTATGTTGTCATGTACACATGGTGCATGGACATGGAAAGTCATAGAAAGCAATTTGATATATGATTCAAATTAAAAAATCAATGCCTACATAGAATAATATAAAATATTATGTTTATTATATTTCAAAACCTTACCTCCGTCTTATTCTAACTTTTGCTTGATTCAGCCACTCACTAGTAATTTCCTTAAGATGTTCATCCGTTACATCATTAAAAATTGTATTGAAAACTGCTTGCTCAGAATACAGCCTGTAATAAAAAGCAAGTTACGTCTGAATGGCCCATGTAAAAGAAAATGTTTTTATTAGTTAAAATCTTTACCAGATGGACAATTTATTGTACAATTTGGACCAGTATTGGTGCTGTTTGTTAAATCTGAAATTTCAATAACATCTTCAACATCTCCAGTAAATAAGGTGTTGTTTCTTGAAAAAGTATATTCAGGAGCTGCGTTTGTTAAATTTGGCTGAGATTCGCTTTGAATACGACCTGTAATAAGAAAAAAAATCTAAGACCCGTATTATAGAACGATACTCAAGTCGAGATCTCTTCTCAAGTACAGTTAAAAAGGGGATATTAAGTATTATTATAAAGAACTTTACCAGGTGTAAGATTTTCTACATTATTTTGAACCATATCGACTGCTGTTTGTCGCAGTCACTTCTGTAAATTTTTCAGTACACTCATTTTTTATTGTTCCTGTTAACAGACGTTCAGGAGGAATGGGGTACGTAACACCTGGCTGGATTTTTTCTTTTACATAGTGGGATAAACATCTGGAGAATCGGAATCTTCAGGCGAGAGTATACTTTCTTGATCCTTTCTTTTTCATATGGTTACTTCATCATCCGAGTCTAAATTAGAGATTTCTTCAGCATTTTTCAAGTGGAGATGTGCCTCATTATAAGTTTCTGAAATTATAATGCATGTTTTTTTAACTAGTTTAAAAAATTAAATTAAGTTTGAAAGAAGACGTAATGAAACCCACAAGTTTATATAATTCTTAAATAGCTTATATAGAAAAATAAAAGATATACTCTTTTTAATTGTCCTTGTTTGGACATTAGTAAAAAGAGTTTTCGAGACATCTTTACTCCTTCCTGAAGAAAATAAAATTAAAAACATAAGTAAATATTGTTAAAAACTGACGCCATTACATGACTGCATTCAGAGTTGTTAGAAAATTAATAATAACATTATCATTCTTTGTTTTGGCTTACTTAGCGCTATATAGCGTAAATCGTTTTTAATAAAATATGAAGAAAAGACAGAGTGGCAGTAATTGAATTGAATTTTTGACTGTGTACAATATCACTGTGACAGCAAATTGTTGAGGTTATGCAACAACGAATAACATTAAACATGGACTTTATGTAAATACAGCTAGAAGTTACAAAAAATATAAAAGAGACTTACTACTTCAATTTCACCAAAACGAAAACAATACCTAATAATCGAATGTGATCGCTTGGCTAGTCTCTCGCGCGCGTTTATGAAATTGATTAATTGATATTTGATACAGAGTATAAAATTATACGTGAGTGGTAGCGGTAAGGTTGCAGCAAAGTTGCCACAAACTTGACGCATCATACTTGTCACAACAATATTCGAGCAATATTGTCGCAAACTTGAAACTTCATATTTGACTTAACAATATTGCAGCAATATTGTCACAAACTTGCCTCGTCATATTTGACGCAGCAATTTAGAATCAAAGAAAAATCAAACTTGCCCCAAGTTTGCATGCTATCTGGGATCCCATGCCACCTGCTCACAATATTTGTAACTATCTAATTTACAAGGCGGGTCATAGACATAGCCTGGTCGAGCTTTATTCAATCCCATGCCTTTTCATCATTAAGGTATTCATTGATTGTATAATAGGCTTTATTGCATAATGCTCGCTTAATATTTTTTTTAAACTTTAGTAAAGGCAGAGATTGAAGCGCAGCCGGAATCTTATTATATAAGGTACCTGCGGCATATAAGGCCCGGGGTTTAATAAGGCCCACATTTGAAAACTCGCGCTAAAATACTTCTATTCCAATTCAAACTTAACTCACACATGCATAAGACCGATGAGTGTACCGTGACGTTAGCTTGCGGCCGGTATGCGCCACCATCTTGCCAGTAGCGAACGATTTGTGACAGGCTACGCTACATCACTTGGATTTATAATTATTGGCGATAAATAAATGTTAGTATTTTGATTCAATTGCTATTAATCAATAATTTAACGTAATTTTATTAAACATTAGACATAATAGTATATAATTTCTATGGTTTTAATCGAAAGTCAGAGCTATTTTTGTCCTAAATTGATGGTTTTATAAAATAATGCTAAGCGGCTAAAAAGGCCCACTGGTGTAGGCCATGGGCCTTATTACCCTACCTTTATTATACAACTATACATATTTTTTCTATCAACAAATTGAATGGATGTGCCTCCAGGACGGTCTCAGTGAACGCAAGAAAACTTGCGTTCTGCTATGGCAGCTGTAGAACGAAGGCAGTTGACGCAGCGTGGTGCAGCAGACCGATATAACATACCCAGACGTACGCTTAGGAACAACTTGAAAAGTGGAAATATAATGAGACGTTTAGGACGCAGTTCAATAATAAATGAAGCTCAAGAACGCGATATTGTCAATAGAATCATAAGATTTGCAAATATTGGAATGTCACTTACGCCATAACGCCGTAAAACAAAACTTCAACAAAGATGTTGGCCTTGCTGGCAAAGACTGGCTAAAGATGTTTTTGAAGCGGCATCCAGAAATTTCAAAAAAGGCACAGTTCATGAATCCAGCCAGTGCAGAAAAATTGAACAGACGAATTGTAAGCCAAAAATTTGAAGAAATTAAAAAATTATATGACGAACTGGATATAAGTAACACATACGGAAAACTTTACAATGTAGACGAAAAGGGATGCCGGTTGACTGTTCATAATCAACAGACTGTTTTGGCACAAAAAGGAGTTCACAAGTTCGCGCCAAAAATGGCGTGAACTCATGTGTTTTGCCCATAGTCACCACGCTGGGCAGGCGGGTCGGTAACCGCAGGGCTGGCTTTGTTACATCGAAGATGCTCTTACCCGTCTTCGGCCTGTGTATTTCAAAGCCAGCAGTTGGATGGTTATTCCGCCATCGGTCGGCTTCTTAAGTTCCAAGGTAGTAGTGGAACTGTGTTATCCCTTAGTCACATCTTACGACACCCACGGGATGAGAGGGGACGGATATATTCTTTAGTGCCGTAACCACACACCATATTTCTAAATAAATCTAATAATAATAATAATAATCTAATTCCGAAGTTCCTAACTGAAAGTCTGATTTAGAATATGTTTCATTTTCATAAGAAAGGAAAATTCTATTTTTGGGCCTTAATATACAGTGGTAGTTTAATAAGGCCCCTGGCAAGAGTTGTTAGAAACTGTTATATTTCTTTCCATGATGATTTCTATATTACTCTTTATCTTTTATTATTATCTTAAATAACTAAAGTTTCTACTGAACTCATTTTTTTAAACTATTTTAAAATAATTTCTGAGTTTTTTAGTTTTAAAGTTAGTTGGGCCTTATTTGCCGCAGGTACCTTATTAAGAAGAAAGATACATAGGGACATACAGACGGGAAGCGACTTTGTTTTATACTATGTAGTGATAAAATTATAGAGGAGGCCAGGATCTACTAATAAGTTACGAAAATAAACAGGAATTGTACATATATTATTTTCCATTTAATTTTAACCAACACAAGATCATTCAGTCTTCTAAACAGCTACGTTAAGCGTTTTCTATTTATTTACTTATTATTTTATCACGCTACTTTTGGTTTCCTTTTCAACTCCATCATTGATTGAGGCCCCTTCATGACGCGATGCATTAGATCCCAACACATTTTTGCTGGAAGTAAGCTGAAACATCGAAAACCAATACTAAATTAGTTTTAATATAGGTAGATATAGGTATTTATAAAATGTCGGAATTATAATTGTGTTTGCTCGCAAACAAAATAAACCGTCTTCAATTGACATCTATAGTTATAAGGTAATACCAGTGTCCAGTGACGGATTAACCCTTAATCATAATTAAGCAATTGCCTAAGGCATCACGTCTGGGGGGGCACCAGAAGTAGCACAAAAAAATCCGTCATAGGGCATCACGTCTCACACTGTCACCAAAAACCACACCAAAAAAAAGTTTCTAGGACTGGGATAGGGGGGGGGGGGGGGCGGCCACAGGCGTGGATTGCTTAGGGCATCAAGTAGTCTTAATCCGTCACTGGGTAATACACAATAAAACATAAAGTCACATTGAAAAATTCCTCCTTTTTTAAAGTTAGTTAAAAATCTAATATAATTATCATTACCTATATTAAAATGTGTTAGGTTTGTATATGTATATATCTAATGTTATTATATTAGTTACCGCTCTAACTACTGTAAACTACTGTTGCGCTCTATCTATGACTATGATTATCTAAACTTCTAATCTTCAATTGACATCTATAGTTATGTATAAGGTAATACACAATAAAACATAAAGCCGAATTGAAAACTTCCTCCTTTTTTAAAGCTAGTTAAAAATATAATATATCCATATTAAAATGTGTTAGGTTTGTATAATCTAATATTATTGTATTAGTTACCGCTGTAATTACTGTTGCTCTATGACTACGATTATTATCTAAACTTCTAAAGCCTATGATTATCTACCGTTGCAATGTTTTCTGGTGCGCAAACGGTATCACGAATTATTATAAGTAGTTACCGCAACGATATGGTTTTAGAACGAGTGTAAATGAAGAAATTTAACCTATATGGTGTCTAGTAAAATATTTTTAGCGTACTATGATATCCTACTTATGTAATAATGTACGTTTCTCTTTCACGCAAAAACTGCTGAACTGATCGTAATGAAACTTGGTAACAAATATGTTACTTTTATCCGCATTCCCATGGGACGGAAATTACACGGGTGATACAGCGAAAAGCAGCTAGTAAAGCTACAAAAGAAACATGTTATAACTGTGGTTCTCACCATTTCAGAGGCAACAAATATCTGACTGAACCCGGCATAACACAGTTGACCTCGTTCTTGCGTATAGAATCAATCATGGTTTCCGCCACGTAGTCCGGTTCCAACATTGGCATGAGTCTTGGTGTCACTCCGTCGAACATTCCTGTGTTGATGTAGTAGGGGCAGACTAGAGTCGCGTGAATAGCATTATGTCCATGAGCCTGTGATATGAAATATAAATATGATGAAATTACTACCTTAGTAAGCAAATAATTAATAAAAAAATTAATGCGTAGAATAAGCTTTTACAGATTTTATAATACATATATCAATAATAAAGATTTATATGTATTTCTATGTTTTTTTTTTTGCAACGGTAATAAGCTTATAAATTATACTTTAATATCATCTTATTTACCCGTAACTCAGTGAAAAGACTTTCATGAAAGCCGACAGTAGCAAATTTCGTAGCGCTGTAGTCAGTACAACGGTATGTGCCAAGTAGTCCCGCTACGGATCCTACGGTCACAATATGTCCTTTGCTCGAGTTGATCATGTCTGGTAGAAAAGCTTTTACGGTCTGAAAATACGTGTACATTTATTTATATTTATTATATATCTTAATATCTCCTTGTATTATATCGAAATGGTAGGAGAAAAAAATGGATTTTTCAGGATTTATATATTTTTATAAACTGTGAACGGTGAACCTACAGGCTAAAATTCAACCTCCATTCTAAAAAAATTCACGTGGATGCTTTTTATCAGAAATCATTACTTAATTGCCATTAGTTCATTCGTCGTCGAAAGAAATCTAAAGGTCGTCTTCTATATAATCACAAGTAAAAATTGACGTAGAATTTGGTGTAGGGAATTAGCCTAGTGCAAGAGACACACTATTATATTAGTTCTGTACCGCATTCTGTACTTACGTATCCATAATGTTAGTTTGTATCTTAACACTGACTGACGCCGCGTTGGCGTAGCGGTCATAGCACTGGATTGCGATTGGCTGTTGCGCGGGCGGTTGCGGGTTCGATCCCCGCACACGACAACATTTGTATTGGCCATACAAATGTTTGCCGTGGTCTGGGTGTTTGTGCAGTCCTTGTGGGTCTCCCCACCGTGCCTCAGAGAGCACGTTAAGCCGTCGGTCCCGGTTGTTATCATGTACACCTGATAGCGATCGTTACTCATAGTACGAAATATATCCGCCAACCCGCATTGGAGCAGCGTGGTGGATTAAGCTCCGATCCTTCTCCTACATGGGGAAGAGGCCTATGCCCAACAGTGGGATATTACAGGCTGAATCGTGATCTTAACATAGAAAATGTTTATAGTATGAAGATCTTATACTTTTTCACTTATTATATACTATACTAGCGACCCGCCCCGGCTTCGCACGGGTGAAATGCTGATAATATATATACTACAGAATGTCTCTGTATACGACGTTCACAGTTTTTTTTTTGTCATTAGACAGTACAAACATGTTTTCTTTAGATGTTACTCTTGACTTGATAAATTATGGAGTCTAATCCTATCCAACCTAATGTACTTACTATAAATGCGGTTTAAAAATTATCCTTAATACCGAATAAAGTACGAACATACAACATCTTCGAAAATATTCATTTAAATTACATGTTGTAAAGGGCCATATTGATCTATATTAAATGCGTAATGTATTTAAGGTATGTTGTACTTAATTGCATAAGGATTAATTCTGTATTGCTTAAAATCGCTTCGTAAATGAGCCATTATTTCTCGTAATAAGTAAAGGATAAAAAATGGTTATCGTGGACTATCCCTAAGAGATAGACTTATACCATCGCGGACTTTTTTGTAAACCTTTTTAAGTTGTACAATACTGTAGTACATTATTTTGATCTATCTCGTAGGGTTCAGCCAGCGTTTGTAATGTAAGCGCAAAAAATGTGCTTAACGACATCACATTAGAAACCTCTAAAATGATCAGTGTTTATCTACTGCATTATGCATGTATAATACATATAAACCTTCCTCTTGAATATTATAATTAATTATCTATTCCAAAAACCCGCATCAATATCCATTGTGTATATAGTTTTAAAGATCTAAGCATACATAGGGACAGACAGACAGCGGGAAGCGACTTTTTTAATACTATGTAGTATTACATTTTATAGCTATCAGTGATAACAAAGTATTAAAATAAGTTATCGATATCTCCTATTAACCTCGGAAATGTAAAATTTTCATTGTTAATGCCCGCCCCCGCAATCCTTATTGGGGATGAGTTATCATAAAATCCGCTCATTGATAATTTATACATCACATACAGGAGATTCCTACCAAATTTGGAGTCGATAGGAGCTACAGCAAGAAATTTCCTGCTCAAAATATGGAGCAGCCCGACTGGGGTAATACCTCGACCTTACAGAAGACCACAGACAAATAATTCTGTTTTCAAGCAGTATTGTGTGGTTGGTGAGGTGAGTAAGGTGACCAGAGCTTCTGGGGGTTGGAGATAGGGTCGGCAACGCGCTTGCGATGCTTCTGGGGTTGCAGGCGTCTGTAAGCTACGGTAATCGCTTACCATCAGGTGAGCAGTACGCTTGTTTGCAGACCTAATATATTTAAAAAAAATATTGTTGTAACGACCCATCCCCGCAACCCCTTGTGGGGTAGGATATCGTAAAATTCGTCCATAAATTATTTTTATATTATATTATTTATAATAAATTATTAATATATTACATCACTTACAGAAAATGCAAACAAAATTTGGAGTCTGTAGGAGCTATAGCTCGGAAATTTAAAGTTATCATTGTTAACACCCACCCCCGCAAACCCCTGTAGGGTGGGATATCGCACATTTTGTTCATAAATTATTTTTTAAGCACACAGAAAATTCATACAAAATTTGGAATCTTTAGGAGCTATAGCTCGGAAATTTTAATTTTTTATTGTTAACGCCCTCCCCTGCAATCCTTGTTGGGGATGAGTTATCATAAAAAGCGCTTATTGATCATTTCTACATCTCATATAGGAGATTACTACCAAATTTATAGTCGATAGGAGCTATAGTATAAAAACGGGAATTTTCCATTGGTAACGCCCCCGCCACCTCCTCTTGTGGGTGGAATTTTGTAAAATCCGTTCTTAGCTGATCACTACCCAGCGAAAGGAATATTCCTACCAAATTTCAAGTCTCTACGCCTTATGGTCCAATTTTCCACTGTTTACGCCTCCGTAACCCCCTCTTGTGGATGGAATTACGTAAAATCCATTCTTAGCTGATCACTACTCGGCGAAAGGAATATTCCTACCAAATTTGAAATCTCTACGACTTATGGTCCAATTTTCCATTATTAACGCCCCCGCAACCCACTCTTGTGGATGGAATTACGTAAAATCCATTCTTAGCTGATCACTACTCGGCGAAAGGAATATTCCTACTAAATTTGAAATCTCTACGACTTATGGTCCAATTTTCCATTGTTAACGCCCCCGCAACCCCCTCTTGTGGTGGAATTTCATAAATACCGTTCTTAGCTGATCTCTACTCGGCGAAAGGAATATTCCTACCAAAATTGAAGTCTCTACGCCTTATGGTTCAATTTTCCATTGTTGACGCCCCCGCAAACCCCTCTTGTGGGTAAAATTTCGTAGAATCCGTTCTTAGCTGACCTCTACTCGGCGAAAGGAATATTTCTACCAAATTTCAAGTCTCTACGCTTTATGGTTCAACTTTTCATTGTTAACACCCCCGCAACCCCCTCTTGTGGGTAAAATTGCGTAGAATCCATTCTTAGCTGATCTCTACTCGGCGAAAGTAATATTTCTACCAAATTTCAAGCCTCTACGCCTTATGGTTCAACTTTTCATTTTTAACACCTCCGATTTAACCCCAAAAGGGGGTTGATTTCTCAAAATACATTATTAGTACACCTCAACACCATCTATAGAGCATAGATTTTGAATTTCAAGTCTCTTACTTTAAACACATAGAACTTTCATACAAACTTCCAACCCCCATTTACCCACTTAGGGGTGGAATTTCGTAAAACCCGTTCTTAGCGGATGTCTACTCTCTATAAGAAACCTATCTGCCAAATTCCAGGTTTGTAGGTGTATTTTTCATTCGACTTTCATACAAACTACCATCCCCTGTTTTAACCCCAAAAAGGGGTTGATTTCTCAAAATAAATTATTAGTACACCTCAACACCATCTATAGAGCATACATTTAGAATTTCAAGTCTCTTACTTCAAAAACATAGGACTTTCATATAAACTTCCAACCCCCGTTTACCCCCTTAGGTATGGAATTTCATAAAACCCGTTCTTAGCGGATGTCTACTCCCTTTAAGGAACCTACCGGCCAAATTTCAAGTTTGTAGGTGTATTTTTTATTGGACTTTCATACAAACTACCATCCTCTGTTATAACCCCAAAAGGGGGTTTATTTCTCAAAATACATTATTAGTACATCTCAACATCATCTATAGAGCATACATTTTAAATTTGAAGTCTCTTACTTCAAAAACATAGGACTTTCATACAAACTTCCAACCCCCGTTTTACCCTCTTAGGGGTGGAGTTTTGCAAAACCCGTTCTTAGCGGATGTCTACTCACTATTAAAAACCTACCTGCCAAATTTTAAGTTTGTAAGTGTAATTTTCATTGGACTTCACACAAACTATCACCCCCTGTTTTAACCCCAAAAGGGGGTTGATTTCTTAAAATACATTATAAGTACACCTCAACACCATCTATAGAGCATACATTTTGAATTTCAAGTCTCTTACTTCAAAAACATAGGACTTTCATACAAACTTCCAACCCCCGTTTAACCCCCTTAGGGGTATACTATCGTAAAACCCGTTCTTAGCTGACCTCTACTCGGCGAAAGGAATATTCCTACCAAAATTCAAGTCTCTACGCGTTATGGTTTCAGAGATATCGTGATGAGTCAATGGGTGGGTAACTCTTTTATATATATAGATTACTAGCTTCTGCGCGCGACTTCGTCAGCGTGGACTCCGCTCCTATTGGTCTTAGCGTGACGATACATAGCCTATAGCCTTCCTCGATAAATGGGCTATCTAACAGTGAAAGAATTTTTCAAATCGGCCCAGTAGTTCCAGAGATTACCGCGTTCAACCAAACAAACAAACAAACAAACAAACAAACACTTCAGCTTTATATATTAGTATAGAAGTATAGATATTTTGTGTCTATTTATAATTGTTCTAAAGATAGGTATACGGTCTTGTAACAAAATATTAAATAATACGTATATCAAGGGTGGTCCTTTGGGTACGAATCTTTAAAAACATTAGAATTGATATTTTATATATTGTATTTTACATATAAATCTTACCCAGTAATGTGATAGGATGTTGACTTTATACGTGGTTTCAATTGCGTTATCGTTCAATTCCAGTAAAGTTTCACCGAAGACAACACCCGCGTTGTTAATTAAAACATCCACTTTTCCAATCTGCATTAAGACAAAAAACTTTCAAATATACATTCACAGACATAATTATGTATTTATGTCCACCTAACTAATATTTTTCGCTCTTTTAAAAATATGTTTTGCTTATGAGATTAGAACAATTGGATTTTAACAGAAAGGTAAGGGTTACATTGGATTTAATTCATTTAGATCTTATTAGTTTAAAATTCATATTCTTCTTGACAGTAAGCAAAAATGGAAAACGTCATGAGAACAACTCTATTTATTTAAGTAGGTATGTTATAAGTATAAGTTATAAGTATCTTGACTATTGTTTCGTCAACTTAGGTTGCATTATACTGTTCACTAGGTGTACCGATTTCGATGATTTAAGTTTTAATCGAAAGCTGATGCTTGTCATGTGATTCCATCGAGGTCTCATGACTGCTTTTTGAGTAATCTTTGATAGCGCGTATTTACTTAACCATTTTTTCTTCTACTTCCGTTGTATTACTTGTCGATGTAATTGAAGTCGGTTTTTTTTCGTTTACGAGCAAACACAATTATTTAGAAGTCGGTTAAAAAGTTGGGCATCTAACCCGGTTTACCCTACCCTACCCTACCCTACTATAGTACGTAACCATAAAGTTATGTCTATGTACATATAATAAATAATTAAAATCTAAATTATTTATATTAGTACATACCTCTGCTTTAACTCTCTCTGCGGTTTTGTATACAGAGTCCCGGTCTGTCAGATCGACCACGTAGCTGGCCACTTCGTAGCCCTCATCTTTAATTGCACTGCATATTTTCTCTAGAGCTGAAATATAAGTCATTTTGAGTTTAACTTATTTATACGATGAGTAGCAAATAGCAATAAGCGTACGGACGGCGAGACGGTTAACGGCTGTCGTAGGCTATAAACACGTTCAGTATCGAGAGCATGACTTCAAGCGCGTTGCCGACCCTTCGTCAACTCATCGTATCTACAAGAGTACTCGCTATCCTATTCACCACAGGAACAAAACACTACTTGAGAGCAGTATTATTTGGTGTGTACTGTGTAGGGAATGCAATCCCGCAACAAAATTTTAATCCCGGTATTTGCGGGATCGAGAGGTCTAAGTCCCGCGGGATCCTGGTATTTGCGGGATCCCGCATGTTTCTGAAAGTCATTGAGAAAAAAGGCGAAATCCTGTATCATAAATGCATCTAGAACTAAAAAAGAAACAAAAATATATTATTTAAAAATTGCGTATTGAGAGATTAATAAAAATCTATATCTATATATACAGGGTGTCCCGCGATAATCTGCAACCCCGAAAGAGGGTGAAACTAGACCATAAATTATCGACAAAAAACAGAAAAAAATTAAAAAAATTAAAAAAAAATTTTTATTTTTTTTACTGACGAATTGAGATTTTTATATAGCTTACGTAGCCTCTTTGTACAAAAAAATGATGATTTTTGTACGTGTTTTTTGGGATACAGGCGTAAATTTTTTTTTATTTGAATGGCAATATGGTAAGAAATAATAATAAATCATAAAATTTCCTGGTATTGGGGGCATAATTCTGAGAAAATTAGAGATCATAGAAAAAAAACAGTCATAAAAAATGGATTTTTTTTCACAAGAAGCATAATTAAAGACATAATGCCACTTTTTTGCCAGCTAATTTTTATTTTATCCTTACCGCCAAGTACGTGGCGTAATATTTTATTTTATTTTAAATTAATCGACCCACTACTTTGGAAGAAATCATCATTTTTTGTACATAGAGTCTAGGTAAGATATAAAAATCTTAATTCGTCAATAAAAAATAAAATATTTTTTTAAAAAAGTTTTTTCTATGTTTTTTGTCGATAATTTATGGTCTAGTTTCACCCTCTTTCGGGGTTGCAGATTATCGCGGGACACCCTGTATAAAAGAGATTACCGCCCATATATTCACTCAC
Organism: Melitaea athalia; assembly: GCA_905220545.2. Taxonomy (NCBI): domain Eukaryota; kingdom Metazoa; phylum Arthropoda; class Insecta; order Lepidoptera; family Nymphalidae; genus Melitaea; species Melitaea athalia. The sequence continues at coordinate 12,213,380 of HG992193.1, forward strand.
CGCGATATCTCTGGAACCACAAGGCGTAGAGACTTGAAATTTAGTAGGAATATTCTTTTCGCCGAGTAGAGGTCAGCTAAGAACGGATTTTATGAAATTCCACCCACAAGAGGGACTGCGGCGGTTAATAACTTTTATGGCAAAACAACGTTTGCGGGGTCAGCTAGTATGTATATAAAAGAGATACACATATATTGACTCATCACGATATCTCTGGAACCATAAGGCGTAGAGACTTGAAATTTGGTAGGAATGTTCCTTTCGCCGAGTAGAGGTCAGTTATGAATGGGTTTTACGAAATTCCACCCACAAGAGGGGTTGCGGGGGTTAACAACATATATGGCAAAACAACGTTTGCGGGGTCAGCTAGTAGGTATGTAATAAAAGAATAAAAATTATTACAAAGAGACAATAGGTAGTTTAGGCATAATTTTGAAAGTAACTGCGCATAAAACACAGCATGTTAATAGTCTTGTCTGCCAAACGATTCCTAACTTTATATGCCAGATAGCCAGCAGCAGAAAACGCTCGTTCTGCTTCAACGCTTGTGGTTACTGTTGATAACGCGTTGTAGACGATTTGAAGATACTTTTTATGCCTTTTATCCACTAGACTCAAACAAATTAATTTCTTTCCCGAGAGAATGAACTCCGCAATGAGTGGGACAAGCAGTTTTAAAACTCGATAGATTTTAAAATGTTATTTATTGTCATATCAAAATTTTGATCCAGTGGGATTCGTATCCGGTTTCTTCACTACTTCCATCCACGGTTGCTTAAAACCGAATAAAACCCTATCAAAAATTTCGATTCGAAGTGGGTAACACAAAAATAAAAATAATACGAATCGATAGAGTTTGTTCAAGTTCATCTCGAAGAGACATCGGTTCAAGCTTCACAGTTTCAGCTTGCATCATTGCGGCCACTGTAGCAAGAGGTAAATCATCATGATCTTCGTCATGAGCTGAGTCAGTTCGCGAGCTTTCGCGTGCCGAACAACATAAGGCGATTACCGTTGCGCAGTCCCGCTAATCCCGCGGGATCCCGCTCGATTTATGTGCGGGACTGGTCCCGCAAAAATAGTGCGGGATCCCGGTATTTCGGGATCCCGGTATCCCGGTATTGCAATCCCTAGTACTGTGTTATCAATATATATAAAAGAGATTTCCACCCATTGACTCATCACGATATCTCTGGAACCATAAGGCGTAGAGACTTGAAATTTGGTAGGAATATTCCTTTCGCCAAGTAGAGGTCAGCTAAGAACGGATTTTACAAAATTCCACCCACAAGAGGGGGTTGCGGGGGTTAATAACATAAATTGCAAAACAACGTTTGCGGGGTCAGCTAGTTAGTAATAAAGGTATCTATTAAACCTATATCGAAAACGTGACTACACTATGGTATAGATAGTTGAAGACATTTGTTTCATATATGTATTAATTAATGTAAAAAAATATATATTTATAATTTTATATCAAGCGCCTAACTATAGGTATAACAGAGTAAAATAACAATAAAGATAATTATAATTATACTCGGTGCGCGAGTAACTACGCGAGCGCGAGTTCCTACTGTTGGTAAAGGACCTAGTGAGTAGTCAGTTTTTATCTTTTAGACGATGGAAATGTTAACAACCACAATTGCATTGTGAATTACAATTTGATCGCTCCTCAAGTTTATTATTTACGTGCATACTTGTAAGTTGCATAATTTTTTCGAATTATAAACTGTTGTACTACGTGCTGAGACTTTTCCTAAAAATTATTTCAACATTGATAGTTTAATGAACACGATGTTGTGTCATAGAGTATATTTGGGGTCAATCAATCAAAGCGGTTTTCATTGACCGATTGTACATAAAAGGGCGGATACAGAGCAGTGACATACACAAGACAAGTTTTAAGTAAATCTTAGGTCGTAAACTTTCACACGTAGGTACAGGCTGAATATTTTTTTCCTGGTTGAAAATGGAATTTTGAATATGGAATATGGAACGGAATATTAAATGAAATTTCGGCTGATGTGAGAAATTAATAAAAAAAAATACTTATATTCTTTTCAAATAAAAATTGTCTCTATCGACCTACATTTTTAATCGAACTAAAATGTTAGCTACATAATTATAAGACACAAGCAACTTTACTCCAGCAAATGATAATTATCTGAATTTTGGATACATCCGTTAATTTTTAATGTTATTTTTATTTGTGTGTCTTAGAAGTACACATGTTGCAAGATTTCACAACCATAGCCTCGTGACAGACAAATGAATGGTCAAACAGCGGAGCCTTACTAAAAAGTTTCCATTGATTTCACTTTGGAAACGTAGGTAATCCAAAAAAAAAAAAAAAACTAATAGAAAGTTTAGTACTCAATATTTACCTTCTTTATTAATGTCCCATAAAACAACTTTTGCTCCAAGCCTTGCTAATTTGATGGCCAACTGTTTGCCGACTCCTCCGGCGCCTCCAGTCACCAATACAATATCATCTTTTAAACTTTTCATCGGCCTTAATATATTAGGAACCAGTGTCCAAAATAAAGATTCCAAGATGTAGTAGCAGGATAAAAATAAGAACAGAACTGTGTCTTTTGCAATGTCGAATATACTCGACATTTGCGATGGCTTGTTAATCTTGGTGCCTTCTAACATTTTACAGGTGCCTGAAAGTAATAAAAACAATGTGTCAAAATAATTTAATATGAGTTTCTAAATGATTGTTTAGAATTTTTTATCGTTAAGTGATTGATATCATATTAATAGCTTTTATTTATCTACTTTTATTAGATTACTTTTGCTAATTAAGAAAGCTCTAAAGATGAAAGATGGTCATGTAGCAGTGCTTGTTTAATAAACTTTTATTTTTATTTGTAAAATAACAATATAACAATAACTATCGTAGATTCGTTACATGTGATAATAATTTGATGTGATATTAATTTATATAAATATAAATAATATCTATTGTAGGTAACAATAAAACAAAAAGGAGCAATAATTAACCGCGATTTTATTTAGGAGATATTAACTTCGTCCGCGTGGAATTTAATAAATAAGTAATTGTTTAGTTTGCAGACTTATAAAATAAACAAATTCCAAAAATAATAGTAACCTAAGTTAATCCTTATTTCATCAGCTATCGGCCAGTGAAAGTCTCGTCGAAATCGGTCCATTTCAGAGGTTAGCCGGAACAAACAGACAGACAGACAAAAATTGTAAAAAAAAATATTTTGGTATATGTGCCGTGTATACATCCATATGCATTTAGTAAAAAAGCTATTATTTCAATATTACAAAACAGACACTCCAATTTTATTTATTTGTATAGCTTCAGCCTGTAATAACCCACTGTTGGGCAAGGCCTCTGTCCCCATGTAGGAGAAGGATCAGAGCTTATTCCACCACGCTGCTACAATGCGGGTTGGCAGATATATTTCCTACTATGAGTATAGGTAACAATCGCTATCAGGATTTATTTTTATTTATTTATTTGCATATAGATATGAAAAAATATATCTATAACATCCCTCATCATCTCTAAAATTGTTATAACGTGAAATAGAATGTTGTTTGTGAGCAAATTTCAAAGGTAGACAATCCGATTTTGAATATAAACCAAGACTTATACTTATAGGTACCTACATACATACAAAATAGTATAAGTAATGATGTTGAAATAAAATGAATATTATTACTCAATTATTTGTCATGGCGTCCATTCGTTATAAAATATATACATAATTATGGTACTAGCATCTGCGCGCGACTTCGTCCTCGTGGAATAGGACCAATTCTCTCAAATACGAGTATATGATTTGAGCGAAACTTTAACCGTTTACGCTGCGGAAGCTCTCAAAAGGAAAAAAAAACCCCGATTTTGAAACATTCTTCATTGGCGCTACGCTCCTATTGGTCTTAGTATGATGATATATAGCCTATAGCCTTCCTCGATAAATGGGCTATCTAACACTGAAAGAATTTTTCAAATCTGACCAGTAGGTCCTGAGATTAGCGCGTTCAAACAAACAAACAATCAAACAAACAAACTCTTCAGCTTTATTATATTAGTATAGATTGGAGTTATCAGGGAAGTGGACGTAGGGTGCCAATCAAAATACCAATTATAAATTCATGCGACGTTTTAATTTTATATATACCTAAGTATTAGATCTTCTTCAGGCATCTACAAATTTGTCCTACATATGAAAAAGCTGCATAGTGTTAACACTATATGTAAAAAAGTTTTTTTTTTGTTATTATTCAATACCTATATATTGTTAATGATATTATTACTCAATGCTCTAAATACTGATTGTAAGTTTATAAGGTTCCGATTACAAATTCGTGCCTATTATAGTGCACCTGTTGGTAGAATATTGTATTTCTTTCTTACTGTGGTAATAAATAATCGTGAAAATTGACTGTTTTCTTGACTTCTTGAATTATGTAAATATTTATCCTAAAAGCAAACAAAATAGGCTCTACGGATAATTTAATTCTTTTAAATTTTATTTTTCTAATACCTTTATACGTGATAACGTGAAACATAAAAATAGTAAAAATAGAAGTAGTGAATGGCTTTATAATTTTATGCAGCTCTAGATCTTGTAAGGTCAAGCGGTTTCCCTACTCGAGTTTTAGCCAAAGATATTAGAGAGTTTGTAGGCAACGAATTACAGCTTACTGGATCTATCGAGAATAATAATAATTTAGTTTATTACAGTAATATTTATTTCAAATTTATAAGGGTATTTGTCTAAGTTAGTTTTATTCTGTTTTTTGTTTACTTAATATATTCTCATATTTTTAGTTTCTAATTTCTATCGATTAGTAATTAAAATAATTATTTTACGCTTTACGCATAGTATACAGCTTACACAGTTTTGTAGTTGTAGTTTATTGTAATTACTTAATTAGGTTGACATTTTCTTTAAACTAAATTATAAATTTCTGCCAAGTATTCTTTGAGCACACATTACTTATTTGTCTAAAGGTACCTAAATCTTATTAAACTTACATTAATGAAGATATGGAAGGTACATATTTGACCTAATTAGGAGTCATATTGTTTTAGCTGACGATAAGATATAGGAATTGTACATTAGTTTCTCGTAAATAATTTTAAAAGACTGGAAAATATTTAAAATGGTTTTTATGTCATAAGTTTTAAAGCCTTCAGATGTCTAGGTTAATGTTATAGTACTTTCACTTTAAAGCGATCGATGTTTGAAAAATTTACCTACTTTTAAAGAACAGTATCGATGTATTTTTCTACTTTCTGACACACATACATACAATATCCAACACACTTAGTACCTATGTGTTTTAGTTAATACTAATTAATCAATTATCTAGCATTGATTACCTACGTTTTTGTTGTATTATCCCTTAAACCTTTTTATTGAGTGTGTTTAGAAAGAAATATTCTTTAATTAAATTATGTTCAGTTATTTAAATAACAACTATTAATTTACAAATTCATAGACAAACTAATAGGAGTAAGAAAAAAGTTGCTCGAATGTAAAAATATTTTTCTTTTTTTATATAGGTTTGATATATATTTCGAATTTTGATATATATTTAATTTTTTAATTATTGTAATGAGTTATGATTATAGTTGTTTCTTATTTGTCGGTAATACAAGATTATTATTAATATATATACGAATTTTAAGTAACGATTGTTATTATTTTTATTTAAACGTTCGTTTTAAGGCACATATTAATATAATTATTACGAAATTAATTAAATGTGATTAATGTTTAGCAACATAATACTATTTTTATTTAAGATCAAAATTAATAATTTAAAAATGTTGTTTTTTTGATATTAACATTTTTAATTTAAATTAGATATTGTATAGGTACATATAATATTATATTTTAGCTTATTACAATAATTCTTACTAAGACTAAATATCTATTACATGAGTAATTTTTTTACTGACCTTTATTTTTCATAATCAATAACATCCAAAATAAGCAACGTGTAAATAAACAGCTGTGGTTAAAATCACAGTTATCGATCTATTAGATTCGGAAAACTTTGGTAGTAAGCGCGTACTCTGCTGCGTATGCGCCGGTTGGCCGACAACTGCGAGCATAGCTCGTTGTTCCACTCTTTTAGCTTTCTCCGATAACGGTATTCTACATGATATGGAAGTCTTCAAGTTCTAGTCATTTGATTGTTATTCACAATTGAACAAAATTTGTTTTGTAAATAATATATCAAGTTAGACATTAAATTGTTACCTTAAAACTATCTTTATAGCATTTAGGTATTATTTATATTAGTATAGTAGTAGATACCTAGAATTCTTTTCGTTGTAATTTTATTGATAAGCGTAAATTAAGGCATAGACGAAATTTGACGAAAACGCGGGAACTGTTACTTTGAAATAACTTACTCGTCTTCAATAATGAAACAATGTCACTGTCTTATTAGAATTCTCATTGTATTAAAAATATATTATTGTTGATTGTTTGCCTTTTATTGAATTTATTAGTATCAACAAAATAGCCTTTTAGTACGCAATCCTGCGGAATCCCGCTCCATTTATTGACCTGCGTGATCCCGCACCACCAAAACGCGGATCCGCAGATCCATAATAAAATAAGAGATAACTATAAGGTTGTACGTTTTTGAATTAAGAACATTTTTAGCTGGAACATCTGCAACTGACAAAGGTACTGTTATCACATTAAAGCAATAATTAGGAAAAGAGCTTTAACAAGAAAAATAAATATTACAAAAAGACAATAACCGACAGGACTATGAGAAATTTTTGAATAAAGAAATGGCGTGCTTTGAGTCCGATCGAATCAGAGAACCTTGTGGTCCAACCGACAAAAGCAGAAGCTTACTACTAAATACTTTTTATGCCAATAGTCTATACATATAATAAAATGGTAGAAAAGTCAAAACTGTACATTGAATATTTTTTTAAAAGAATACTTGCGGTGTGATCTACAATCGATACCGAAGCCAAAAATATAGTTTTTAGAATTTTTGTCTGTTTGTCTGTTTATCTGTTTGTCTGTTTGTCTGTATGTATGTCCGGGATAAACTCAGAAAGTACTGCATGGATTTACTTCAAATTTGGCACGAATATTGTTAAGAAGTCGGGTCAGAACATAGGCTATATATTATCACGCTATCACATACGGGGAACGAGCAGTGAACCTTTATTTCTTCAAATGTATGTCCGGGATAAACTCAAAAAGTACTGCATGGATTTACTTCAAATTTGGCACGAATATTGTTAAGAAGTCGGGTCAGAACATAGGCTATATATTATCACGCTATCACATACGGGGAACGAGCAGTGAACCTTTATTTCTTCAAATGTATGTCCGGGATAAACTCAAAAAGTACTGCATGGATTTACTTCAAATTTGGCACGAATATTATTAAGAAGTCGGGTCAGAACATAGGCTACATATTATCACGCTATCACCTACGGGGAACGAGCAGTGAACGCACGCAGACGACGTCGCGGGCAGCAGCTAGTACATATAATAAAATGGTAGAAAAGTCAAAACTGTACATTGAATATTTTTTTAAAAGAATACGTGGGGTGTGATCTACAATCGATACCGAAGCCAAAAATATAGTTTTTAGAATTTTTGTCTGTTTGTCTGTTTGTCTGTTTGTCTGTTTGTCTGTTTGTCTGTATGTATGTCCGGGATAAACTCAAAAAGTACTGCATGGATTTACTTCAAATTTGGCACGAATATTGTTAAGAAGTCGGGTCAGAACATAGGCTATATATTATCACGCTATCACCTACGGGGAACGAGCAGTGAACCTTTATTTCTTCAAATGTATGTCCGGGATAAACTCAAAAAGTACTGCATGGATTTACTTCAAATTTGGCACGAATATTATTAAGAAGTCGGGTCAGAACATAGGCTACATATTATCACGCTATCACCTACGGGGAACGAGCAGTGAACGCACGCAGACGACGTCGCGGGCAGCAGCTAGTAGATAATAAATGTCATACTCTCGTTATTCGTTTCTTGTTGTTCGTTGTTCGTCATTAGATTTCACCATATCTTAGTTAGTCATTTACAATTGGCAGGTAATTTATCCAATTGGTCTAAAAATTCTGCTTTGCTTCCTATATCTAGCCATATCAGCCTTTAATATCCCACTGTTGAGTATAGGCCTCTTTTCCCACGTAGAGGAAGGATCAGAGCTTAATCCACCACGCTGCTCCAATGCGGGTTGGCGATAAAATATACTTGTACATAAAGATTTAAGTATTTATTATTCTGTTAGGGAACTTATTACGATTGGTAAACTACGAGTATATATGTCAAAACACAGTTTGTGTTGTTAACAATATGATATGAGAAACAAAAACCTGCAGCTTCAATTCCATTTTGTAATATTATATTAAGAGAGCGGGATATCGCAGGATTCCGCGCAGGATTGATCAATCCCTGCGGGGTTGGATTAGCTGCGTGATTGCAACCCCTTATCCTAATATACATCTAAATTATCAGCACGAAATTAAAAATAATTTGAAAAATAACGAAATATGTAAAAGTAAAATTTCCTCAAAGAGAGTCATAAAATTAAAAAGCACTCACTCTTTCCATCACTCCATTATTAATATCCATTTATTTTAAACCATAATAGTATTTATTATAAAAATGAATTTTTTTTAATATTAATTTGAGTTTTATTTCGTGAGTAGTATGAGTAGGTGACAGAGTATCTAATCAAAATTTGTGGTACGTTATCCCGGTCCTACGCTCACTGCTGCTCTATCCCTGCTACCCCTATTACCTACCACAATCGAGAGTTTTCGTAGAGGAAATTTTTGTTCGTCTCATCAAAATGAAGCTACTCCCGGAAAATTAGCTTGATAGTAATCAAGTGAAAAAATGTACAAGGGATCCCGGACTAATAACTATCTATGGAAATTTTTGTAGAGCTCAATTTTAAAACAGTAAAAGATTACAAAGATTCTTTTTTTGTATTTAGCTTTTATTTTATAATGCAGCTTTAAATTACTTTACGCAACAATAGTAAACATAAATTTAATAAATAAGGAAGGTAAATCAAGAAAAAAAAAACAATCTTTTACTTGGTTATCATGCACTTATCACTTATCATAGTTCCTAAAACTATTCGAAAACGGGATATTTACCAAGTTTATTATTTTCGTTTTACGCGGAGCTCGATATGTCTTGTTCACGAGACTCTGTTATTGTCGTGTGTTGTTTGTTTTTGGGAATATTTATGTCTTTTTCTTTCACTCTTCACACCCAATATTACACACTATACATCTATTGTAGCAACAAGTGCAACACAACAGACGATATTTGATGATAATCAAACGTCCAATTACCTCCGCTACCTACATACGCTTTCATTAGGTACCAGTAAAGCTTTTAAAGCGTTGCTGTCTCTAAAGGTAGAAAGAAAGAGTGTTATGGAAAAATAAAGAACTTGGCTTCACTGATATGTTATAGATTGGTAGTCATCTACTATAAACTAGAGAAGATTTCTCAAGACGATATTTTCCTTACGCTCTGAATGACACCCAGCATGCAACACTACGTATATGTACATAGATACATATATGTATATCAGTTACTCGAGGTTGCTATGAGATAATAAGCATATTTGAATTCTTTACACGGAGAACGTTCATTAATCGAGGTCGTAGAATTATTATGCATCGTAAAATGCCACTGAAAAAGTGTTTGTATGTTTAGAGTTTTAGACCGATCGATGGTTTATTTGTCTGTCAGAAGTTTTGCCCATACTTAACTTGTAATTTTTAAACTGTAAAAGGTAGTAACCATTTTTCACTCCTTTTGTAAAATTTTGTTTACTTTTCTTTCTTTCTAGTACCTTTCTTTTAGGATTACAGGTGTAAAATAGGTATATCATTACATATATCTAACCCTATAGTTAGTTTAAACAAATCCAAAATTTAAAATTTTCTCAGATTGGAATATTTATATATACTTTAATGCCTTTTACCTAAGCACTAAGCAGCCTTTTACCTGGCAGTATTGGAGTAGTGTACTTACTGAGGGTTTATTTAATGGAGGATCCATTAACATGTCAACATGTTATGCGTAGCTCGGGCAGGATCAGTTACATATTTACAATAGGTGTTTAAATAATATATATCTACTTATAGTTTTTTTAAGTGGTTGTTGTTCATTTAATTTATATTAATTATTTTATCTGCTTAAATTTTAACAAATTGTTTTGAAATCTTATACCTATTAAAATCTTTGCCCATACAATATTAATGTGTTGGTATATATTTTCGAAATCAGTTTTATGTGATATGTTTGCATAATTAAATGGGTGACGATTTTGCATACTATATTGCATATTAAAAATTTATTTTATTGAATGTTTGGCTCGAAACAAGTGGAATATTCCACTGTCGTTTCGAAAGAATTTATTAACTACCTACTTATTAACTAATTAGAAAGGAGCTATCTATATGTATAACTGTCAATAAGTATAACAAGTGACATTAAATATATCTATATTTATTTGATCAGTAACCTCAGTCAGCAGTAACCTGGCTGCAGGTAAGTAGGTATAGCAATCATAGAGATGGGTGTCTACTACAGTCAGGTATATAATGTAAAATATTAACGGTTTTAGCTTATTACATGTAATTAACATGAGAGGGAAAAGATAAAAAAAAAATAGTAGCAGGCCTATGGTGGCAGAGGTTGTTTTTATAAATTCACAATATTGAAATCAGCCTAACAAAAGTTGTTTCATCTAATTAACATATGAGGGAATATTTAGCTATCTCGGATCTTAGACCTATCTATGAATATAATTTAAATTGTGATAGAATGTTTGCATCAAACAACATTAGAATGTGTTTTATGCAACTTACGCCGTTATATTATTAAGTACTATAATCATTAGCAAGTTATTAACGTTAATTTTAAGATTACTTTGACATACAGAATCGTATTATAAAGTAATTGTACCCGCGATATCGTTCGTAATTGCCATTCAACTTATTAGCGAGCATAAAATGAGTTATAATAAATTTCAAGTTTAATATTTGATTTTAATATTGAGGGTTATCTACAATCACTAAACTGACAGACCAAAAACCTTGTAATATTTACAGGAGAATACCGAAAAAATATATTGATGGTTCTATTTTCGATTATAGTGTAGGTAAACATTTAAAAAAAAAACGCTTTACTGACAGAAAAAGTTTGAGTATGAGGCTTTACGAGTACAAAAAATCAATCTAGAATTCTAGATAGGCATCATTTCAGATTTTCCATCTCCATATTTTCATATAAAAAGATTTTTTCGCGCAATATGCTGGTTTGTAATTTGCTGGAAACAGTACCTACCTAATATAAGTTTTCTATTTGCACTCGAGCAGAAGAGAAGAAAGATTTTTATCAGAAAGAAAGAAAGATTATAGATATTTTATATTTGGTCAACCAGATACTGAATAATAATACACATTGCGCATATTTATTTGATGGGATAAAACGTTTATGTAAATTTTCCTATCTATACAAATAAATAAAATTGGAGTGTCTATTTGTAATATTAAAATACCCGCTTTTTACTAAATTCATAATTATGTATGTAATATGTATACACGGTAGATATACTAAAATAACATTTTTTTTTTAATTTTGTCTGTCTATCTGTCTGTCTGTTTGTTCCAGCTAATCTCTAAAATGGCTGGACCGATTTTGACGGGACTTTCACTGACAGATAGCTGATGTAATAAGGAGTAACTTAGGCTACTTTTATTTTAGTTTTTTTTTTTGTAACTACGAACTGAACAATAACTATTTTGTTAAATTCCACGCGGACGAAGTCGCGGGCACAGCTAGTCCTTAAAAAATATGTGCAAAGCTAAGATAATAATATTAATTGATAAAGCTAAGTTGTTATCTATACTAATATTATAAAGAGGAAAGATTTGATTGTTTGTTTGCATTGAATAGACTCCGGAACTTCTGAACTGATTTGAAAAATTCTTTCACTGTTGGAAAGCTACACTTTCCGCGGGTGATATAATATATAGGCTATATTATATTTACAAAAAAATTAGGGAAAATAATATTTTGAAATTTTTGTTAAATACCTGTGCGAAGCCGACGCAGGATGCTAGTTAATGATAATTGGAAACAATTATCTTAACAACCTTACCTTTAGAGAATATCACGTTTTATTTCTTAGCTAGTTTCCTAGATAAGTTTAAATTTAGACTTCTAGATACGAGACAAGAAATACTTATTTAATGAATGTGCGTTAACACAAGCGTACATCGCTGAAATAGTAATTAAAACATTTATTTTATCTTATCTATTCTCTTTTATATAATCCAGTGATTTAAATAGATAATTAGATATGACATACATACCTACTAGACAACAGTTTCTAGTAGGTATCTAACGGACTAGTAGTTGATTTATAGGTGAGGTAGATACCTATATCAAACGTTTTATATAATTTTCTTAGAATAATATACTTAATTTGAAAATTCTGGATGAGGAACATCGAAAGATTTTCTTTTTGTTACGATGAAAACTAAAATTTCAATATTTTTTTTTCAATTAGTTTGAAAATGCAAAAAAAATTGAATATGAATAAATGGGATACCTATATTTTTCATGAAAAATTATTTATGTTAAATAATACATTTTCTGACATTTGAATAAGTATATCCATCAGCCTTTACAAGTCCACTGCTGGACATAGGCCTCCCCTAATGCTCGCCACTCCATTCGGTCTTGTCTGAATCCAGCGGTTTCCCGCTGTTTTCCGTAGGTCGTCAGTCCACCTGGTCGGAGGGCGGCCTGTACTTCTTTTGCCTTTCCCTTCTTCCTTCTTCTTTCTTCCTAAGAACCTTTCTTCCCCATCGGTTGTCGGTTCTTCTTACAATATGGCCTGCCCACTGCCACTTCAGCTTGCAAATTTTGAGAGCTATGTCGGTGACCTTCGTTCGTCTACGAATTTCATCGTTTCGAATTCTGTCGCGTAGCGAAATACCAAGCATAGCTCTCTCCATCGCTCGCTGAGTGACCTTGAGCCGATGGAAAAGGCTAACGGTAAAAGACCACGTCTCAGCGCCGTAGGTCATCACTGGCAACACACACTACTCAAATACCTTTGACTTCAGGCACTGAGGTATGTTGGACGAGAAGATATTTTGTCATTTCCCGAACGCTGCCCAACCGAGTTGGATTCTACGAATTACCTCTCACTCGAAGTTGGACTTACCCATACGGATCACTTGTCCCAGGTAAATGTACTCGTCGACAACTTCGAGAGTAGCGCCGTCAACAACGAGTCAACGACGGGTATGGGTGTGACATGGGCATTAGACATAATCTTCGTCTTGTCCATGTTCATTTTAAGACCCACCCGTTGTGAGGCTCTATGGAGGTCAACTAGCATAGTGTTGAGCAATTCCAGGGACTCTGCCAGGATTATCATCATCGCCAAATCGAAGGTGTGTGAGGTGTTCGCCATTGATGTTTATACCAAGCCCTTCCCACTCCATCGTGAGTAGTGTAGATGATTAATTTCAGTAATGAAACAAAAAATAAAGAACATCATTCGATAAAGACTAATAAATAATCTTTTAAAAAATTAAAATCTTATTCATAGACTGAAAAGTAAATTTAAAAAAAAGACGTGTGGCACTCGGGGACTGCCGCGGTAAAGCTATTGCATAGCATTTTGTATCAACTTATGCAATTATAATTATTTATTTATTCGTGCGGTTTCGTAGAGTCGTACAATACGTCTAATCGCACGCACACAACGCCGTGTCGAAGGCTGCCGAACTGAAACGACGTTAGACGATGCACGGCCTTCAAGCCACACCTCCGTGCCCGTCGGAGTGGGGAGCGTGAGGTTTTTTCGTTACGGAATTTCTGGATTCGGTCCCCGCGCTCAAGGCCCGCGATAGAAGCTATGCAATAGCTTAAAAATTGAATTTATAATATATTCTATAGAAAATTCTTTACAAAAATTAATCTCAACTCATTTTCAATGGAGAATATCTTTACTTTTTTTCGTCTCTAAAATTTTGGAATTTCAAAAATTTTGCCGCCCCTCAAACCATGTCGCCCTGCGAGGCCCGGGCCTGGGCGTAAATCCATCACTGATAAGGAACCTTCACACCCTGTTTCTTTCGCCCCCGAAAACCTTTGAAAATAGTTATAAAGGTAGCCTGAGAACATAATTATCTTACGAATCTACTAGTTCTACTACTTACTTGATTTTTTAAATATTGTTCAGAAACGGTACAGAAATGAAATATTTTCGTGTACAGTGTAAGGTACTGTGGAGGTAAGAAGCTGTGTACAATTATGCTGTTCTACTTTCATGCGTGGGTTAACTAATATACCTAATTTACATAACAAAAGAAATACTGTAAGGTAATTTTAGTAATGTTATTATATTTTACTATGATTTCTAAATGAAGTATAGATACTATTTTTATAATTGTGTTTGCTCGCAAACTAAAAAAAAAAAACGACTTCAATTAGGTACATTGAAAAGTAGCACAACGTAGGTAGACGAAAAAATAGTCAAGTAATTACGCATTATTAGATATAGCTTTAAAAGTCCTACTTGTTAGATCGCAATTAAATTTAAATGGGACCACATGACACATCAAAACATTTTGATTATCAATAATATCAATTTGATTATATACAAAAATCATCGAAATCGGTCCAACCAGTCAAAAGTTCTGAGGTAACATGCACAAAAAATACAGTCGAATTGAGAACCTCCTCCTTTTTTGGTAGTCGGTTAAAAATGGAAATAGCCAGTGAACGAGCAGACTAATCACCTGATGCGCCATCTAGCGGCAACTTAATAGAATTAGCAAGCAATGAAGCAACGGTTAACGATTGTCTACACTCTACACATACATTTCAAGTTATAGTTTATATTGAAGAGCATAGCTGGCGTTGTGAGGAACTGAGGAAAAAAGTTTTGTGAACTTTCGTTAATTTAACATTAACAGCTACCTAGATGGTAGAATATACTTTTCCGTATTTAATTAAAGATATATAATAAATAATTAGAGCTTATCTGATGGACAGGACCATAACAAGTAATATATACGAGACTTTATTGCCAAGAGATGGACAGGCTTTTAAGTACTTTTAACGGTATGTCTCATGATTCAGCCTTTAATATCCTACTGCTGGCAAAAAACGTCTTTCTCCACGCAGAAGTATCGGAGCTTAATCTGCCACGCTGCGCTGCTCTACTGCAAGTTGCCGGATGGCGGATATATGTGTTTCCTACTTTGAGTAACGATCGCTATCAGTTGTGTCTGATAACAACCGGGAGCGACAGCTTAACGTGCATATCCAAACCGGTAAGAAATATTTGTCCAAATAAAATTATCCATCCCGAGCAGGAATCGAACCGCGAGCGGACATGGCACACGCACCACTACACCAGAGCGATTGACGTTATATTTAGGAATTGACTTTTTCATATATATATTTTTATTTTAATATCTCGGATACCTTTGAAAGATAGTGATAATGATGTAAGACGATTATCAATTAAGAAATCATTATGAATATTTTTCGAGTTTTAATGAATATTTTTCTTACTATTATCAAAGCTTAAAAAATCGGCTAAGTGCGAGTCGGACTCGCGCACGAAGGGTTCCGTACCATTGACTAGGTACATTGATTGTAATAACGGACAAAAAGCGGCTAAAAATAACTTTTATTGTATGAGAGCAAAAATAGGCAAAAATGACGTTTTTTGTATGGGAGCCCCCCTTAAATATTAATTTTATTTTAATTTTATTATTTATTATTAAAGTAAAAATACAACTGAGTATTTTGTGAATATTTCAAGTGCCTACCTGTTGCCATTATTAATATCGAGCAAAAAAGGACAAGAAAATCGCGTTTGTTGTATGGGAACCCCCCTTAAATATTTATTTTATTTTGTTTTTAGTATTTGTTGTTATAGCGGCAACAGAAATACATAATTTGTGAAAATTTCAACTCTCTAGCTATAGCCGTTCTTGAGATACAGCCTGGTGACAGACGGACGGACGGACGGACGGACGGACGGACGGACGGACGGACGGACGGACAGCGAAGTCTTAGTAATAGGGTCCCGTTTTTACCCTTCGGGTACGGAACCCTAAAAAATACATAACTAAATTATATTTACCATTAGATATTTCTCTATATTACGCCTGCGTCGAACAAAAAAGCAAAAATAATAATATGAAGAGAGTTTAGACACGAGATGTGCGGCAAAAAACTGTAGTGTAGCGGCACATCATATTAGTAAATATGGTAGCGTAGCGGTAAAGTGGTAAGAGGTCTTGTCTCAGGAAAAGGCATTTATTTTTCCTTTCTTCCGCACGGACATCCGTATTCCAAAGTTTAAAACACATACCAGATTTATTATTACACTAGCTTCTGCGCGCGACTTCGTCGGCGTGGACTCCGCTCCTATTGGTCTTAGTGTGATGATATATAGCCTATAGCCTTCCTCGATAAATGGGCTATCTAACACTGAAAGAATTTTTCAAATCGGACCAGTAGATCCTGAGATTAGCGCGTTCAAACAAACAAACAAACAAACAAACAAACAAACAAACAAACAAACAAACAAACTCTTCAGCTTTATTATATTAGTATAGATTTAGGTATAAAAAGCTTTGCGACAACTTCAACAATATAGTATAGTTTATTTACTAAAGTTATAAGTGTTTACCAAATCTTTTGTGATACTCATTATGACCTGGCGAACTTTATAACGCCTTATTTTTTTTCTTAAATATAAGAATTACATTATATCAAAATAAAGTATAGCTTATCTTTCAAGTTGGATCAAACTGCACACGGTCGGTTAAGTAGTTTAGGATTCCATCGTGGACAAACAACGTGACGCGTAATTTATATAGAGGTATTAAGATTTAGCTTTCTTCTTTTTTCTTTTAAATTGTGTATATTTTTCTAAAGCCCAACTTTGCGAAATAAAACTAAGAAAGCTTAATTAACCGCATGCACATTGCACGTACCTAGTTACCTACCTATCAATTTTACTGTACAAACCTAACGTTAGTCGCTATTGTGACTTACGATAATAAATAATCTATAATTTTCATAAATCAACACACTTGTGTATGTATATAGTATGTATATAGTAATACACTATAAAGTAGGTACTTACAATATTCTATATTCTTACGGAAGCTTCACTCGAATGACATATTTGTAAAAAAATACCGAAAAATAAATGAAGACCGTTGCAAGAAACCGTTGTGTTGTTTTACCTCTTCCAAGTATTTCCGTCTACACGATGACAGGCAAATTAAAACTGTTGATATTTTAATATAATATTTAATTGTATTTCATTTTAAATGACGCACAAATTGGATGGTAAATAAATGTGTACATTTTTAATAAAGAATTTTATATCTTAATCGTACATACTTGGTAATGTCCTATTAATATTAGAAATACGAAAGTTTGTGAAGATGTCTGTATGTATGTTTGTCACTCTATCACGCAAAAACTACTCGAGCGATTTTAATAAACCTTGGTATATAGATAGGTGGAGATCTAGAATAACACATAATATGCTACTTCTTATCCCGACATTCCCACGGGATTGAAAATTACGCAATAATTCACATATTTTGAAAGTTATATTTGATACGTTGATTGAGTAGTAGGTACCTAAATTTATTTTGAATATATAGGATTCTAAAGAATTTTGAAGTTCATTCTACAAAATTTAACTTCTTCTTGTATAATAGCTTCTAGGAATACTGTTGAATAAATTATTGTATTATGACTTAAATTTTTTCATAAATAGTTACAAGACGTTTACATTCAAATTGAATTATGAATTGAAAAATATTGCATCAATGTACTGATACAATTTGTAGTAGGTCCGTTAATTGCAATGTTATGAAAGTTTATGTACCTACTGTTTTATTTATATAATAAAAAAGAATATGGCAGAAGTATTAATGTAAATGTTTCAATGCCATGGAAAATCGTCTCGTTTTATCACGTTCTTCCATTACGGATGCCTGTTATTTTACGAAAATAAATTGTTATAAAGTACTTAAAAATTCAAAGATTAATGTAATTAAATGACGTCTTATTTACATGTAGGTACACATATTTATTAAATTAATCCATACTAATATTATAAATGCGAAAGTATCTCTGTCTGTCTGTCTGTCTGTCTCGCAATCACGCCAAAACTACTGAACAGATTTAAATAAAATTTGGTATACAGATAGTCTAGAGTCTGAGAAAGGACATAGGCTACTTTTTAATGCGAATAAAAGGGTGTAAGGGGTTGAAAGGTGGGAAGGTCCTATTCCACGCCGACGAAGTCGCGCGCAGAAGCTAGTCCACAATATACGGATAGTGGCGTATTTTACATTTTAAAAATGTATAATAATGTCAGTAATGAAAACGGATTGACATAATATATATTGGTTGTCAAATATAAAACGTAGTGGTTATATACTCCTTGGTCAAATATTTATGCGTGTGTTAGAAGTGGTGTATATATAAGAATAAAAAAAATAAAAAGTACAACAAATACAAACAGAATATTTTTACTATATTATTTAAGTTATAGTTAAATTTACAATTATTAATTTATCTAAAGTTAGCTATTACGACAAAATAATTAAACCTTTTATTTATTATCAATTATAACCAATAATTTAAACATTTAAACAATTAATAAACAAAATACTTATCTGAAATAAGAAGTAGGTACTCAGAGCCAGATAGAACCGACAGGGGGCAGAGTGACGTTCCTCTTTCCAAGCCTTGGAGGCAAGTCCCTCCGCATTGATATTCTCACCCTTTTATACTAGATAATAAACAACCACACTCTGCCCCACCTCTGACTACCGGATGTGACACTTTACATTAACAACTCTTTTTATAAACAACAATTAAAAACCATATGATAATATTTCTAAAATATGTCTTAATATTTATTACAATTATTAACCATTATTATCTTCTTTTTGTACTTGTTCTTCATTTTTGTAATTATATAATTTGGTTGCATCTCACACGGCCATTCTGAAAATTACTTCGCTCTCGAAGTAATCTATTCGACATTTCATCTATAGCTGAAAATAAAAGAAATCTCAACTCATTCATGTCAAGTCAATCAAGTCAAAGGTCATCTTCTCATTCATGTCAAGTCAATCAAGTCAAGTCATCTTTCAAAAACTGTCAGGTTGGGCTGTCGTGATCCGTCCCACCACGTGCTGCCTCGTGGTGTCCAGACTTCACACCAGACCACCTTCGCAGCACACATCATTACCTCTCAGGTCAATTCAAATCTCTCAGGTTGGGCTGTCGTGATCCGTCCCACCACGTGCTGCCTCGTGGTGTCCAGACTTCACACCAGGCCACCTTCGCAGCACACATCATTACCTCTCAGGTCAATTCAAATCTCTCAGGCTGGGCTGTCGTGATCCGTCCCACCACGTGCTGCCTCGTGGTGTCCAGACTTCACACCAGACCACCTTCGCAGCACATATCATTACCTCTCAGGTCAATTCAAATATCTTAGGCTGGGCTGTCGTGATCCGTCCCACCACGTGCTGCCTCGTGGTGTCCAGACTTCACACCAGACCACCTTCGCAGCACACATTATTACCTCTCAATCTATGGTGTATACTTGTCTACCACGGCCGCACCGTGGTCAGCTCAGAGGTATCACTCTCAGGTTGGGCTGTCGTGATCAGTCCCACCACGTGCTGCCTCGTGGTGTCTAGACTTCACACCAGGCCACCTTTGCAGCAGCTCTCATCATCTCACGTTATCACAACATCTCACACGGTCATAATCATAACAATTTCATCAGTGCCTACTTATACATACACTTTATGGTTTTTATATATTATGGTTAGTATATGGTTAAGTACATATCAAATAAAAATTAATAAATATACCTTGTTCCACAATTTTGTTCCCACGGATCCATCGCCCGTGTCAGTCACCCCTGCGACTACACGCTACTGTCTTAACAGACCACGACATTACGGTTGATAGTCATTTGCTCGAGTCTCTCCATCTACTTAAACTTGAACATATTCATCATCGATTACATCAATTTCGTCTGGTACATGACGTGCTAGTATTTTCCTTAAACTTTCGTGAGCAAATTTGTAGGTACGATTACAATTTAGAGTCTTAAGCACCATACTACCTTACTACCGTATACCGACTACCTTCGAGAACTTCTATTACGCGAAAAGGGCCTCAATATTTCGGATCAAGTTTCGTTTGATTACGCTATTCATTTTGTAACGAAACAAAATCGCCAATAGGATATTAAAAGCCTGTTTCTTTGGAGGAATGATCGAATTAATAAGAATTTTAAAAGCTACTTACAACGACTTATAACGGGCTGACGATTGTTCCAAAGTGTTATCAATTAACTCTCTGTAATCTAAAAGCTATTAAACAGAACAACTAAAAAAAAAAACTTAAACAGTTTAAATAAATCAAAGGTAGAAAAGACTGAAAACCCTCAATGAAACACTTATTTCCTCACTTCAAATCTATAGCTATACATTCACGATACACACTTTTAACTATACTGAATAAGTTATAACATTAATCTCACACCACGTATCGAGTAACGACGTTAGCAGCACAATAATTAAACAATAACTGCCTATTTACTTACAAATTAGAACAATCCCGCCAATAGATGATAGAGAATGGCGACCGACTATCAGAAAACCAGCATTAACTATTCGGAAGATAGCGTTTCTAACTTTACGCTGAATCGGCACTTCAACAAACAACAATAGTTAAAATATCGTGTATGATAGTAGAAACAAACACAAAAATATCCGTTACAGAGGGTAATCGGAAATACTCAAGCTAAGACGATATTAAAACTTTATCACAAACAAGTGGGTAATCACAAAAAACTTAATTTAGAGCAAATATAACTATTCAGGGTCATGTACTAACGTAAATAAAACTTTCAATAACGAAACTCATTTTCTACAACACTAACAACTATGTAAGCCACCGTTCCCCAGGCCACGGCTTCACAACTTGTATCCCTCTTGGATCACGTCACAGTGTATCATCCTCCTGATACTACACACACTACGGTCTTCAGAATGCCACATCACTAAGATGTTCACCATTATGATCGTTATCTACATTAAACTCAATTAGTACATGACCCTTTGGCATCTTCCTTAATCTATCATGTGCGTATTTGTAAATAAAAACAAAATATCGCTCGACTATCCTGACAAAGATATCCAACAACTCACTATCTGGTCCGGATGTCACTGTAATGCTCACGACTGTCGCGACGCTGAGAGTTATCACGACGCTCATAACCGTCGCGAAAACCACGGCTATTGCGGCGACGCTCACGACTGGGGCTGCGACTACCACGACGGTTCACACTACGATCACGCTGACGATCCGACATTGTAACTGAAATCGAAACAAACACAGAATTGAAAAATCTATTAGCAAAATCAATCACTTCACAACTACCTACATATCACGTAACAAAACAAAACTAAATTCAACAAATAACCGGTAAATCGAATTACGTAATCGAACACTGAACAAAAACCACTTGTACACCGATAAGAATACAACAGAACGACCGAAAATAACTAAAATATTTATATACCCACTAATCACCACTAAATATTGTAACTAACTCTCATACCCCCTAAAAATGAAACTTAAACAAAGAAATTAAAACTCCAATCAACAACAGCAAGACAACAAATGAAGTGGGCGAAATGAGATCTGATCCCACTTCTGATGTTAGAAGTGGTGTATATATAAGAATAAAAAAAATAAAAAGTACAACAAATACAAACAGAATATTTTTACTATATCATTTAAGTTATAGTTAAATTTACAATTATTAATTTATCTAAAGTTAGCTATTACGACAAAATAATTAAACCTTTTATTTATTATCAATTATAACCAATAATTTAAACATTTAAACAATTAATAAACAAAATACTTATCTGAAATAAGAAGTAGGTACTCAGAGCCAGATAGAACCGACAGGGGGCAGAGTGACGTTCCTCTTTCCAAGCCTTGGAGGCAAGTCCCTCCGGCCTCCGCATTGCTATTCTCACCCTTTTATACTAGATAATAAACAACCACACTCTGCCCCACCTCTGACTACCGGATGTGACACTTTACATTAACAACTCTTTTTATAAACAACAATTAAAAACCATATGATAATATTTCTAAAATATGTCTTAATATTTATTACAATTATTAACCATTATTATCTTCTTTTTGTACTTGTTCTTCATTTTTGTAATTATATAATTTGGTTGCATCTCACACGTGCGTTCAGAAATTTATTTAGTGTAAACTAAGGAAAATATATCCAGCTAATTAAATCTTATACTATTAAAAAAAAAAGGAAAGCATTTTTTCCCTCAAATCAACGCAGGTGAAACCGCGGGGCACAGCTAGTTATGTATATATTTTATTTTGACATAAAATTTTCGTTTAGGTTTACTTTCTAAGTATAATTATCATCTCAAAGATCCAGTTAAAGCCTCAGGCTATTCATATCTTCGCTAGCTATTGCTTGACACGAGTCTGTTGCTCTTCGAAATACCTAATAGTCTACCTAACAAAGACAATCGTATTCAAAATCCAATAAGAAAATTAATACTTGATAACAATTACTTAACTATATCAAAGAGTTACGTTTGTTAATATTACTAATTGTTAAGAGTATTAATTTAAAGATTTATTACTTAATCTATTTTTAATGTTAATATGATCTTTTTAGTAATAAAATAAGTATTTGAACCGATGAAATTTTTATAATGTATAATAGAGAAAGTATTTATTCATAATTTAATTAAATAACGGTTTTAGCGTTACGTATAAATAAGTATCAGGCAGTCGAGGAATGTGATGGTTTACGATTGAATTTGTCCTAAAAGGAGTTTTTTTTTTTAAACTGAAAGTGGAATATGTTCTGTACTTTTTCATACATATCATTTTAAATCGTAATTTAGAACTGTATACATCACTACATTTGGATGTCTCTTATTATCTATGCTCAAATATATATAGGTAGGGATCCCTAGTACATTTTTTTCACCTGATCAGTATCAAGCTAATTTTTTGGGAGTGGCTACATTTTGATGAGGCGAACAAAAAATTCCTCTTCGAAAACTCTCGATTGTGGTAGCTAACAGAGATAGCAGGAGGTAGAGCAGCAGTGAGCGTAGGACCGGGATAACGTACCACGCAATTTGTAGGACAATATTACTATTAAATTATATAGATATTAACTAACTAAAAGCAAAAAAAAACAGAAAAAAAAAATAATTTTTGATGACATTACGAGGTCATCAACTTGATGACCTCGTAAGGTCATCAAAAATTATTACTAACCAGCTGATTTTTTTTTCTTTTAGTTAGTGATTATCATAAATATATTTGAGGATGTTGACTATTGTTTTGATTTCAACCAGAGTCACTAATCAATAATTATAACTCATCGTCGACAATCCACAGGTTAATATTAACCCGGCGTTAATAAATTGGTGAAAAATTTTGTGTTATTCCAATTTAGACTTTGAAAAATAAGTCATCATGAAATTTAACTATTCTACGCTCCTTCATCTATACTACTATTACAATGTACTCTGTGATCTATAGCCATTACAGCTATACTTATGCTAATAGAAATGGGTTTTTTGTTGTTTTGATAGGTTTGACGTCTACATTTTAACTTTTGTTTGCGAAATATACGGGCAAAAACTTGTTTATATATAACTAGCTTTTACTCGCGGCTTTGCTCGCATTGAATTTTTTTTTAATAAAACGTATCTTATGTTACTTCTAATACCTCCAAGAATAGGAGTACAAAGTTTCATAATGATTGGTTTAGTGGTTTTCACATGAAAGCGTAACAAACAAACTTACATTCAGATTTATAATATTAGTAGGTAGAGATAGGGTTTACAGTTTACACATAATTATTTGAAACTTTGAAAGCTTTTTTAATAAGCTGCAGACAACCATGACCTTCGATGATTGCGTATAATTATTACAGCGTATCGTATAATTGCGATAATTGCGTATTTATTTTAATTACTCTTTTCATAAAATAAAAAGGTATATTATGTGTATAAAAGAGGTAAAAAGGTATGTGAGTTTTATTACATGGTAGATATTATTTTAACTGAGCACTATATACATATGTACGTACCCCAAAAACAAAATGTAGTAAAAAATACATTCAAACAATATTTTTGTTGTTATTGTGTTTAGAACTATAATTTTATTTAGATAGACCGTACCTATATAGTTAACGCGCAATTGTTTATTGTTTTCTGAATATTATGTTGTTTATAATATGGAGCCGTTAATTAACTACCTACCTGATGTTTTTTAGCAACTTTATAACTTCCTTTCACTTTGGTGATATTTGGTGAAGTTTTAGACTACCCCCTCCCAGTGGCGGACTAAGTACGTCAGAGGCCCGGGGCGGCAAAGCTGAATGAGGCCCCCCCCCCAACTTTAAAAAAAAAGTAGTTTTTTATGTTTATTTCGTTAAAATCTGGAAAGTGAAATTTTAATTCGAATTATAAATTATTTAAGCTAAATAAACATACATACCTACAATATGGAATGGAAATGGGTGGAAAAAATAGAATACGAATCGATCGATAAAAAAAATCAAAGATAGTTTTTTTTTTTTGTAGAGTGTTATATTATGTGTTTTCGTGCCTTTCATTTACTGAACTCCTCAATAACTTCTGTGAAATCTATTTCTTTAGCAATTTTTCTTTTAATTGAAAGCACGGCTAGATTAACCAGTCGCTCTTGAACCATTGGGCATAGGTCTCGTTCCCCATGTAGGAGAAGGAGCAGAGCTTAATCCACGCTGCTCCAATGCGGGTTGACGGAATGCGGGTTTCTACTATGTGTAACGATCGCTATCAGGTGTACATGATAACAACCGGGACCGACGGCTTAACGTGCTCTCCGAGGCATTGTGGGGAGACCCACAAGGACTGCACAAACACCTAGACCATGGCAAACATCTGTATGGCCAATACAAATGTTGTCGTTTGCGGGGATCGAACCCGCAACCGCCCGCGTAACAGCCACAAACCAGTCCTGTGACCACTGCGCCAACGCGGCGATACCATTATTATAGATCGAAGATAATTTTTAATTAGTTTAAGTTCCAAAAAACTCCTCTCGCATGATGCAACCTAGATGCAAATGAGCCCTGCACAACGCAATATCTAGTCCATCTTTTTCCAGTTGTTGCTGAATGTCATTTGACATATTTTTAGCAGTTTTTCCAGACATTAAAAAAAAAAACAAGAAAGATTCTCGTATTTTCACAATGTCATTCTCTATATGAACGAATCTAATGATTTGTCTCATTAATTTGGTCTATTTTACTTTGGTCAGAAGTGCTGACAAAAATGATTCCGTAATACTTAGCCTTTTTAATATCTGAAATAATTGTTTGCCTTACATGATCACCCAAACATTGGATAAATTCATTTTGTGTTCCTTTTGACAAATAAGATGGTACTCTCTTTCACCCACCAGCAGCCTCTTCTAGTTTTAAGCAATGCTCTTTCAACGCCGGATCATATTTCGCTAACAGTTGTACTAATTCTAGAAAATTTCCCCTGCTTTCCGAAGAAATGTCTTCACGGTGGCCTCGAAAGGCAAGATTTTGTTAGGCTAAGATTGGCGTTACATCTAAAATTAGATTAGATTTTGTGCGGCCCGCCAGAGGTTTTAAAAATTTTCAAAACTATCAATTTTATTATAATAAGACACACCAAAATTCAACTTCTACCATCAATTCTTATTATTTTCCATCATTCGGTGCTTTTGGACCGAATATCAATTTTTCAAAATTTTGCGGCCCTCTAGTAAAAATAGTTGCTCACCCCTGTTATAAAGACATCTAAAAGGCTTACATCTAAAAGTTAAAAGAATATTAGTACCGCGTAAAAAGTCTAGATGGCTGTAGTGTTTTGATCTTGATGAATTTATGTAGGTACTAAGCACACTTTTAAAGTCTTGTTTACGATTAGGCATTTGGGGGCCACCAAGACTGGAGGCCCGGGGCTAGCCGCCCCTTCCGCCCCCCGGTTAGTCCGCCACTGCCCCCTCCCCCTCCCCCATACCCAAAAATCACGTATTTTTTGCAAAGTAAATTGGAGTTGTCAGAATATTATTTTTAAATACAGATATATTATTACAAAATTTTAAAAATTAAGCTTGTGATACGAATTTCTAGGCAGGCATCAAGGTTGCAGGGTATTTGTTGGTTGTTTTTGTTAGTCAGTCAGTTCAGCCTATTGCAGTCCACTGCTGGACTTAGGCCGGTTTCCCGCAATCCTCATCCAGCCTACACCGGCAATCTTACATAGATCGTTGGTCCAGAGGGCCGGAGGACGTCCCACACTGCGTTTGCCAGGGTGCGGTCTCCACTCCACTACACGTCTGCTCCAACAGCCATCGGTTCTGCGACACAGGTGACCGACCACTGCCACTTAAACTTGCTAATCCTGTGGGCTATGTCGGTTACTTTCGTTCTCTTGCGGATGGTCTAATTTCTATTGTATTTTCTTTTGTCAATGGACGGAATAATACCTACTTACATAGTAGTCTAATAGAGGTACATAATGTAAAATTAATATGAAAACGTAACATATGACGCCGTTCCGTTAAAATAATCTTTTAATGTTCCATTTCAAAATTATAATATGTATTGTGTTTTGTGTTATTGTTTTCCTAATAGCAGGTTGTACGACTTGTAGTACGTATTATCAGGTGGTTCACGTGGCTGAAGGTCGCGTCTCAAAGGGTGTGAGCCACGAACCACAAGGGTCGGAGAATGCGCGCGCACTTGCCGGCTCCGTCTCGCCGCGCTCAGTCAACGCACAGTCGATCTAAAGCCACGCGCGTCGCCGCTGATCTTTCGATATTTTTATTTTATTTAAATAGACGCGCGGTCGCGCTCCAAATTTTATAGTTATTATTGAAATTAAATATAAATCTTCCACGTTCGTTCGTTTCGGAACGAATCTTGCGGAGGTTGATAGTAACTGTAGTGACATTCAGTGAACGTGATCAGCTGATCGTCAAAATTTCTTGTTAATTTAGTGCAAACATACGGTGAGTTTTCCCAGCGTTTTAATTTTGATTAAACGTTGATTTGTGTTAGGTAAACGCGTAGTCCACAAGAGTTTTGAAAGTATTTCAAGGCGATCGTGGTTCTCGCTACTCTGACTTTGAATTGGATAAATTGATTTTTATATATAAAACACCATAATTAGATTGTTTAATTATGAGTTTTTTAATAATCTACCTATAAAGTATTTTACATACCTACAAATTGTAATGAATAAGAATTACCGTTTGTAAGTATACCTAAATAGTAAGCCTTAAGAAATGTAAATCAGCTTAGTATGCTCTATTTTTCATACAAATCCAAGCATAACGTTGTTATGAGAAGGCAAACTCGGAAACTCTCTTCCGTGGCTTGCACGGTCTGCAAACACGACTAATCGTTGTCAATGTAACTAAATATAAATAATGTTTTTTTTTGTCACTTAAATGTAAGACCTCCTTAATCCCAATGACAGAAGTATTAGCAAATCGAATAATCGAAAAAGAAACTGCTAACTTTCAATGTTAATCGAAACTGCAAAGCGAAGTAAAAAGCGATTCATTTTGAACCGATTTTTTACACCTTAGAATATATTCGTTATTGCACTAGAAAAATATTAGTACAATGGAAGAAGATATATCTATCAGTTTACAGTTTACCCATGGGAGTGAATGATGGTGTTATCGCGGGGTAGGTACAGAAGTGCGAAAACAAAAAAAAAGAACTATATTCACATGTTTCATATAAGTATATTAAGAAGTTGTTATTATTTTTAACCGACTTCCAAAAAAGAAGGAGGTTCTCAATTCGATTGTATTTTTTAAGTGTACTTATGTTAAATTAGTACTTTGGACTAAGTAGACCGATTTCGATGAATTTTGTTTTAATTGAAAGGTGTTGCGTGTAATGTGGTCCCATTTAAATTTCATTGATATCTGACAAGTACTTTTAGAGTTATATCTAATAACGCGTATTTACTTGACTATTTTTTTCGTCTACCTACGTTGTGTTACTTGTCGATGTAATTGAAGTCGGTTTCTTTTTCGTTTGCGAGCAAACACAATTATGTTTACAAAATATGTTATCCGCCAATTTGCATTTTTTAAGTGTGCCTTTTTTTGAATAAATCAATATCAGTTATCAAGTCCTAATCGTATACATTGTAAAATATATATTTTTTTTTTGCTTTACATAAATAAAAGCCCTTAGATGGAATTGAGTTAAACCAATGTCAAATAGTACCGATTACATCACTAGGTGGAAACAACTTTTTGGGTTATCGGATGTCCAAACAATATTAATAACAGATAAAATTATAAGAGTTAATTTGTCAAGATTTACAAGGCAAGCGAGATATCAATGAATTACAAAATATCTGTTCGTGTATTTGCAATCACAACCATGTTTTGCAAAATTGTGAAACGAGTTAAAATATGAACGGAATCTTCTGTAGGCCATTGCCAAAGAAATGAAATTTGGACTGGTTTTATTTAGGGTTTACGATAGTAGGATTTATTCGTTGATAAAGTGACATTAATGTGGATCCATGAAGTACTTTTACCTATTTTATGAATTTTAGGGGATTAAATATTAGGTGCTGTGTGGCTACGGCACTAAAGAATGTAGCCACCCCCTTTCTTCCCGTGGGTGTCGTAAGAGGCGACTAAGGGATAACACAGTTCCACTACCACCTTGGAACTTAAAAAGCCGACGGATGGCGGGATAACCATCCATGCTGGCTTTGAAATACACAGGCCAAAGACGGGCAGCAGCGTCTTCGGTGCGACAAAGCCAGCCCTGCGGTCACCAATCCGCCTGCCCAGCGTGGTGACTACGGGCAAAACACATGGGTTCGCGTCATAATGTCGGGCGCGAACTTGTGGAGGCCTATGTCCAACAGTGGATTGTGATAGGCTGTAGTGGTAGTGGTAGTGGTAAATATTAGGTACCTATGGGCGAAATAAGAATTATTTTTATGAAAAGGTTGCTGCTTTAATTAAATATGCAAATTTTATTGTATGATGTTATTTACAAAAATAATATTTTAAATTATTTCTGACAATGTGATAAAAAATGTTATTGATATGTTAGTTTTTCCATAAATCGAAAATACGTTTATTTTGTTAAGTACATGATATGTCTTCTCTCAACAAAATAAACGTAATAATGACACATAGTCTATATTAAAATATTAAAAATTATTATAAACAATATGTAGTATCGTGAATATCTTTATTATTACTATGTCTTCTGAGTTAGCAATCACGAGCCGGTGCGCCGTGCGCGCGTTGTTGAGAAATGCTTCGGAAGGCCGACTAGTGCTACGTTGATTTAATGCCGGACTGTTCGCGATCATCTTAAAACACCAATAAGATAATTATAATGAGGTTTTAGAAAAAAACATAATGTAATAAATATTTTGAAAAGAATTATTTTTTGACAAAATTACATTTGTCTTAATAGGTATTATGTTAAAAAGTCAATAATTTTTTTAAAAGACAGGTAATTAAAATGACGTTTATAATATGTGGGAATGGGAATATTTTAAACAAAGCATAATATAATTAAAATATATCTACATTATTTATAAATTCACACTTAAATCATATAATTATAATTATAATTTAATTTTAATACAAACCTATAACATTATTATTTTTATGATATGATTATATTTTTATGGTTATTTGATTTTCATTGATGTTGTAAATAAGACAATAGTAGGTAAGTATATTTAAAAAAAAATTAATTCAAAGTTTTTATAAATATGCTACTAATGAGCTAGGTTTCAGATTCCTTTTCAAAACGAAAAATATAAACATAACTGTTAATAGTTATGTAAAAAAAAAAAACTTTTAAAACTGCGTTAAAAAGGCGGATGTAGGTACCCACAAGCAATTATGAGAAGAGTGAACTTAATGAGATTGAAACAAAATAATAAATAATTTAAAGGACAATGACCACGTGTTACGTGTATATACAGATAGGCTTTTCTACCTTGTTAAAATCAAGACCGTAACGTAATATAACTTTATTTTTTATTTTCGAAAGGCATGTTACTGTTGGCCCTACTGGCCTGTACAGCGTCA
This sequence comes from Melitaea athalia, assembly GCA_905220545.2. Taxonomy (NCBI): domain Eukaryota; kingdom Metazoa; phylum Arthropoda; class Insecta; order Lepidoptera; family Nymphalidae; genus Melitaea; species Melitaea athalia. Next base: position 12,243,694 of record HG992193.1, read on the forward strand.
GCGGTGAGAAAAGCCGGGTACCAAAACTCCAGCCGCGAAGGGTAAAATGGGAGCCTTTTAAGAGGTCATAGGGAGGACGCTCGTCCTAAGGGTGTCCTCCTAGCGAGATCGCAATTCGGATTAGAACGTTGCCGGGGTGGTGGAGGTTCGAGCCGTCCAACGCAGGGACATCGTCTTCGCCGGCGAAGACGGTATGTGTGTATTGTGTTCCTTACAAAGGGAGCGTTACCTGTGGTGATCCTATCGTCAGGGTCTGTCAGGACGTGCAGAGGAAGTCTTGTATGTATTTTTCGTCTACCTACATAGGTGCAAGAGGGTTAAGGTGTCGACGTGCTTTCTCGAAATACTTTGTAGAAAGTGTTTTGAGATGCTTGGTGATTGAATCGATCCTGAAATCTTTGTGGAGATCTTAATTTCGTACGTATCACTGTGAGGCTATGGCCATAAGGCCGTAAGCGGGGTGACGGTGGGCAAGGACGGGACTCGCATAGGTCATGACAGGACGAACGCAGAGTTTGTATAACGTCGTCTTATTTCTAAGAGACGCTTTACTCTTTCCGATTAACACCATGTACGACCTACTGAGTATGAAGGCTGCTCTGTTACGAACTCAGTTTACGTGGGATCTAAAATTAAATTAGGATTACTCCTAGGTTTGGCTTATTTTTGTCACGGGATCGGTGTTTGAAGAGCTTGATAGAGCCCTTGTCAGCCTTGTCTTCAAAAGATGTGTTTTGGGTGTCTGGTAAAGTGCACCGCTTTGTTTTTCTTCGGCGTTGACCTCGATTACCCTATTTCTGAATCACTCACCTAGTATGGTGGTTGCAGCTTGGAGGCGTCTGGACATCGTGTCTACTGAGACAGAAGGTCGTGAAAATTGCAGTGTCGTCTACGATGAGGACTAGCATGGTAGATGAGCGTTGGTTGGTTATAAGGATGTCTTTCGTGTATAGTGAATACAGGAACGGAGAAAGTATGGATCCCTGAGGAACGCCGGCGCGTATTAGCCGAGGCGACGGTAACGTTCCTTCGACACTATAACGAAAAGTGCGATTCGACAAGTAGTCTCGTATGATGAACACGAGTCCATCTGACACTTCTATCTGGTACAGCTTATATATAAGCTGTTGTGCCATATTTTGTCGAATGCTTACGCGATGTCCAAAAAGAGGGCATCCGTTGAGTTAGCTTTTGTTTTAGCAAATCCGGATACAATGTGTTCGGTGATGTAGTGCACTTGACTGATAAGTGTCCGGTCCGGAATACGAACTGCTCGTCGATGAGCGGAGGTTTCATATTCTCCGTGGCTATTTTCTTTGTGTCTTGTTAACATTATCTTTTCATACACTTTTCCAAGTGTATTGATGATTGTCGACCAGCTTAGTAATCGGTGAGCATTGGCTCTCCAGGCAAGACATTCGGCCTTATCCAGGTCGTCGACAGTTTATGGGAGATTCGGGTGTAATATCGGGGACATTGTGTTGACAGTATCGCTACAGAGATTTCGACCATTGAGCGGTTTGCGAATGCGTGAACTCTCCGAGGCGACTACAGTGGTGGTCACCCCTGAGTTCGGCGAATCGTGCTTTCACCTCCCTCGGGAGCTCCCATCATATGACTGGAATTACGGTAACTAATTGGAATTTCCTTAGAACAGTAATCGATCTTATATAAATAACAGAATACGCAACATTTAAGTTCTGATATGACGAAAATATATTGTTACAGTTATTATATTTATCTAGCGGCATACATTGTATGAATAGGCATATCATAGTTTTAAACTTTTGTTAAAGAGTTAATTCTACAGATAGTGTTATCGTGTTAAAGAATTCGAAATGACGTTTAATATTATCGTTATCGAAATGTCTATAAATAGACGTTAGCGTAATTTCTAGTACCTATTATAAAAACGTTTTACTGATAAGGTATCTGAATCCTATTTATGGCTGTTTCCAAATTATTTATATACCATAAGCTATCACTTTTTGTATGATAAAGTGGAAGTAACGTACAAAGAGAAAGATAAAAGTTATTTTTGTTAATGGGACAAACGTTAACAATTACAATGTTATGAAAAAAAAAATTGAAGTAAAACAAGCAAGTATTTTGTTTAGTGATCACTGATCACAGATGATAGTAGGGGTATCGTGAAGATTGTGTTTTGGTGTGAGATTCTTGCATAACTATTTTGAAGTTTAGGAATAAAAGAGCATAGTTATCAAGACTGCACCAATAATTATTTTTTATATGTGTTCGTCATTGTGATAACAAGTATTGTATACTGTCTACATTACTGCACTTTTAGCCTGCTATATAACATTGGTTCTCACTATCACAGGCTGGCTGAAAGAGATCTCTTCTAAAGATAAGTCCGCCGTTAAAAATTTAAGTGCAATAAAGAATATACCTATTCAAGTTATTATTATGTATAAGAAGTTAATTAGAAAAAGAAGAAATGTACAAGCAACCTTTGGAGGGTAACTTTGAAAAATAACAATTTAGTAGGTGTACGGAAACCAAACGAATAGGTATAAAAATATAAAACATTAATAAATATTATAATAAAATTACAAAATACAATACGTAATTTTCCAGATCAGCTAGTTTTATATAAAAAAAGTTTATAATGTTTTTTTGGGTAACTCATTTACGGGTAATATCCAGGACGCCCGGGTAGGCAATCCTAGACCGTATGTCGGACTCAGCACTTGGGGGTGCTAATACCAAGTTTATAATGTTATGCCAAAATTCTATATATGAAACTTGAAAAATACTATTAGAAATTCTTCCTGGGCGCGTTGCTTAAAGAACACACTTTATTTCAAAAGACTATAGTAATATTTTTTTTAAAATATTTTTATAAAAAGGAATGTAAATGTATAAAAAATTATTCAATTGTACTTTCAATATTAATTTTATAGCTTGCTTACTTTATTGTTATTGCAAGGTCAAGCTGATGCAAGATATTCAAAATAAGAAATAAATATAAGTATACATAAAAATAAGATTTGCATCTACGGCTTCGCTCACGTGAATTATACGATTTTGGGTGTTTCGTTTTTTCCTGTTACAATACAAATAAAAAGAAAATATAAAGAAAGAAAGGGAGATGTGTCACTCACTGTCAGTAAAAATGAAGCATTCTACTGGCTAATGAATTTTTAAATTTTAACATCAGCTAAGACGTTTTTGAGTTCGTCCATTATAAACTAACAAAAAAAAATCAATTCTTTATAATCCCTAATAATATATAACTATTATAAATGTGAATGTAAGTTTGTTTGTTACGCTTTCACGCGAAAACTTCTTAATCAATCATCATAAAACTTTGTACACATATTCTTGGAGGTATTAGAAGTAAAATACGATACTTTTTATTTAAAAAAAATTAGATGTTAGCGAAGCCGCGGGTAAAAGCTAGTATTAGTATAAATCTATATTTTGAACTGTCACTTGCGTGTATGTATATTTCATATATACCTACTAGTGGTAGCCCAGAGGTCGAAATTCGACCATAATTAAAATTTTAAATTAAAGAAAACCAAATAATTATGACAATAAAGAAACTTCTTTTAAATAGATACCTTTTTAATTTGACTACAGACTTTGACAATCAACAAAACAGTATAATATGCGTGTGTGCGTGTGGTATTGTGTGTAATGCTTTTTTTATTATTTGATGCATATTTTATGTATAATTTTGAAAAAATATTAGCATTCCGCACTCCTTCTCTATATAAATTATGTGTGCGAAATTTTTTACACCTCCGTTCGCGCAAGTTTCGTAAAAAGGGGTACAAAGTTTTTGATTCACGTATTAATATATAGATTTAAGATGTAAAATAATAGTATAGGTGCTGTTTTAATTTGAAAATATTTTCTTATATGTTATATGCAAACAAAAATAAAAACAAAACTTATTCACTGACAGTTTAATTTCAAATAAATAAATTAAATTTAAAGCTCTTGAACATCTCTTTTAAAAATTTGGTCTTAGAACTTTAACAACACGTACCTATCTAAATTTGACCACCATGACCGATAGTGGTTATGTGTATTTTTTTAATTATTTAAAATAAATTAATAAATTAACTAATAATTTATTGTTATTAATCGTATTCCGTTCGTTAATTGATCGTTATGTTTATTGTGTAAGCGAATAAAAATATATCTATGTATCGATATATTTTTGGGTCAATGTCAACATCACTAACTTGTTTTTTAATGCACCTCAATAAAATGCAATGAAATCAGTTTTGAACATGGCCTTATTTTAGCCGAATTTCAACTATCACTTTTGTGTATAAAATACGTGATATTAAAATAAGTAGTATTAATTTTACCTTAATTGTAAATATTTTTTTCTTGAATATTTTTGCAAAAATATAATGCCTACATACGAAATATGTGTACACATGTACATACATGACTAAGTTTATTCCGTTCTGTGTATACAATATAAAATTATTATAGTTAAACCGGGCTTAACTTTTCTACGATGTAGGTTTATAGCTTTAGTTCAAATAGTTTGGTACTATAATATAACTAAATTGTGCGAAGTAATAAATATTGCGGAAAACTTCAAATTGTTACCTGTGCCGTAAGTCCGTCACATTAGACAAACACAAACACACACATACATATTCTGACACACGTATCATGTGTGCGTAAACGTCAAGTATTAAGATGATAAACCAAAATTCAGGTCCAATGGCCCAGTGAAAGCAGAGAAAGCAAAAAAATGAAGGCGAAAGACATCCAAATTACCAGTCAACGGTGCTTTGGGAACTAGACGAGCAAACTGGTTTTTATGTGCCGAAATGTTCATTCGCTTTGCGCTTATGATTCACAGTTTTTGTACTTTACCCATGTAAATAAAATAACTTTAAAATTTAAACATTGAAAGTATATTATTCTAAAACCTATTTAATATTTAATTGTGTAACATTAGTTCAAATAATGAACCGTATGTATGTGTAGGTACCTACGTGTCGTCGTTGTGTTGTACTTATGTTTTGTCTTATTATAATAATCAAAAATTATAATTAATTTTTATTTTAAATTACTTTCAATTTAATGGCATTTTCCAAAGAATATTTTTAAACAAGTCTTAGTATCTATAATTATTTAAATGAGGTGTAATTTGGATAATTATTTTCCGAAAAATAAATCACACCGTATCATCATCGTAATCACACGTACCTATAGATAAAATGATGATTTTACGGCAAAATATTTATTTAATTCGCAAAAAGGAATGAGTTTCACTTCCTTGAGAAATAAAAATTAAAACTGAAGAAATAAAGATACGGAAATATTTAAAAAGTCAATGGCAAAAGAAGATAATGATAAACATGAACTTTCTTCACACAACAGACGTATGAATGAGTATATATTTAAATATCGGTTAAATATACACAATAAATGATATTTTTAAATACGAGTAAATAAAAAGATTTAATTTATGGGAATTTCTTAATTCGATCTTTTGTTCTCGCACTTTTTTGTAAATGTTAACTTTGTTTGCCAAGGCCTTGATTTTTATCACAAATAAGCATTTATTTTATACGATTGAGATCCATAATTTTACTATATATCCAATAAGTTACAACCTTTTATTTAACTTGCAATGTATGTATGTATGTATGTAAGTATGTATCTATATAAGTTCGGGTGAAATCTTGCAACTCAATTTTGAAGCAGATATCTTCAACTAATTGAGCTGAAATTTTGTATACAAGATTACAAGTTTAATTTGGATGACAAATGCGTGCAAACTAGTTATTTTTAGCGCACTTCTACAATATGGGTATCAAATGAAAGGGCTTGCTAAGAATAAGTCGAACACGTGACGCGATAACAGAATAAAGAGCCAAAAATAAATTAAAAGTAAAAAACCATTTTAAAAAAACAAGCTTTTATTTGAATGCGCTAAAACGAAAAAAATAATTTTTTACTTCAAAGCTTTTACTATAATATACTCATAAAGTCATTATACATCTATACTAATATATAAAGCTGAAGAGTTTGATTGTTTGTTTGTTTGTTCGAACGCGGTAATCTCTGGAACTACTAGGCCGATTTGAAAAATTCTTTCAGTGTTAGATAGCCCATTTATCGAGGAAGGCTATAGGCTATGTGTCATCACGCTAAGACCAATAGGAGCGGAGTCCACGCCGACGAAGTCGCGCGCATAAGCTAGTAATCTATATGATATAAAAGCTTGTCGCGAGATTTGCTTGTAAACAAGTAAATTAAATAAATTGATGTGATTGATTTTAACAATTAAAATTTTCAAACTAAGGAAATACGAGTACCTACTCATATCTCGCGACAAGCATTCGATGTAGGGGAGACCCCCCTTACGATGCGCATCAACGCTCACCTTCACTGCTCGAGTTGCCCACGCTGTCTAACTAAATAAGTAACAATTAATTCGTGTGCACAAATTAATTATTGAAAGAGTCGAGGTTAAGCTACTAGCAGGATACAACTAGTGCATCGTGCCAAGCCAGAGCCAAGACTGCCTTTAGCCGCGGTCGCATAGTTAGTTTAATACACGACTGAATGACTCGAATAATAGAATGAGTGAGGGTAGATGAATATCGACCACAGCGCAGGTACCGACATTAATAACTATGTATCTGCATTGATTGACCGACATCTATACTAATATATAAAACTGAAGAGTTTGTTTGTTTGTTTGTTTGTTTGTTTGTTTGTTTGTTTGTTTGAACGCGGAAATCTCTGGAACTACTGGGGCGATTTGAAAAATTCTTTCAGTGTTAGATAGCCCATTTATCGAGGAAGGCTATAACCCTATAGGCTATGTGTCATCACGCTAAGACCAATAGGAGCGGAGTCCAGGCCGACGAAGTCGCGCGCAGAAGCTAGTACCTTATATTTTGCGGAAACTTTACAGCAAAAATGCAATATATACGTATCTTGAATTGATCTAAGATTTATGCATTTAATGGCTATACCTATTACATTTTATAATTACTTACATCAAAAAATTCAAGTTGTTTTATCGTAAAACTATGGTCGTAATTGTTGATAAAGCCGCTTTCGCTTCTTCGCTTGGTTAAACAAACGGTTTTGTGGCTTTATTCCGATTTCTTAGGGGAAATAAAAACAGGAGTACTTACTGCCATAAATAGACATTTATTCATTTTCCTCTCAAAAGAGATTTGTTTTAATAACATAACATCGTACCGCCATTCATTTTTTCACCTAATATATCGAGTTTTTTTTTAATTTTTTCTGATGTACAACTCCTCCTGACAATAACGAACACAAAAAAATAATTACTTACCCAATTTGGTGCATTCGTTCGGAAGTTAAGCGCCTATACATTTCAACATACATAATTATCTATACTAATATAATAAAGCTGAAGAGTTTGTTTGTTTGTTTGTTTGTTTGTTTGTTTGTTTGTTTGAACGCGCTAATCTCAGGATCTACTGGTCCGATTTGAAAAATTCTTTCAGTGTTAGATAGCCTATTTATCGAGGAAGGCTATAGGCTATGTATCATCACGCTAAGACCAATAGGAGCGGAGTCCACGCCGACGAAGTCACGCGCAGAAGCTAGTATGATTATAATGATGATAATATAGATGATTTTTTTACTCGATGATTATTTTGCGCAAATTATTTATCTGTAACTTGTGACTGCGCGAACTTCGTAGTCTGATTTCTATCATTACAATATTGAATGATTAATACAAGAAAAGATTTTAAAGGTTGTGCTAAATTACAGTAGGTAGGTATCATACATAACAAAACTGTGCATACCTACTCAATTAAAAAATTAATCAGTGTCATTACATTCTTTTTTTTCATCGTAAAATAGATTAACAATTAGAACGATTACTTTTTGTTTTTGTCTAAAAAATTTGTCTTAAATAAAAAAAATGTTCGTTTCACAAAATAAAATTACAATTTAGATTATGGAAATCTTGTTTTCCCTGTTGTCCATGTAGAACATAACATATGAACGGAAGCTATTCAGAATAAATGATCGAGACACGCGGCAGCGTGTCAAGCCAAGTTCAAGCAAAAGAACTGGCGACTCAGCGCCGTGTGTATATTTACACGAACCATTTCAAGCGACTTTTGACCCCTCCATAACTCAAAACCTATTCAACAGAAACAGATCAAATTACATATATTTATTTATATCCCTAAGGATAACTAGAACCCCAAATTTCATTAACCTAGTTGAAACTGTTACAAAAATATGAAGGTTCAAAAGTCGCCAATTTTCCACTGACTGACTGACTGATCAAAAACCTAACCCACTTCCAGATGACCTAGGAAGTCGAAATTTGGTATCTAGCTAGGTGATTACGTGTAAGCGTAGGAAAAAATCTGAAAACAAAAGAAAGTTAAAAAATAGAGGGGGTCCCCATACAAAAAAAAACTTTTTTTAATTGTAGCGTCTGAACCGTTATAAATGGATATTTGAAACTTGCGCAAAATATGAATTGATACATTTGCTATATAAAAACAAAATGAAGTCAAAAAATAAAGGATGTCCCCATACAAAAAACTTGTAATTATTCATCCGATTGCTTTCAAAATCGATATCTGGGGACATGGTTGGTCTCAGAACACGAATCTGATAACAGAATGAGAAAAAGTAGCCGCCATCTTGAACTTTTTAGTTATTCTAATAGTCTTTTTATGTTGCTGATAGATATCAGATGAGGATCCGGTTGGTCTCCGACAACGAATCCGTTAACAGAATGAGCAAGAAAAATGAATAAATTTCAAATAAATATCTCTACAAAAAGTAATGATATCCCACCAAAAACATAAATGTGAAAAATGACAGCCAAGTTCAATAATAAGAATATGTTGTTTGTGGACTTCGCCGAAAAAAGTATTGAGGTCTAAATGAGCGCCAAGTTCTACAGAAAATATTAAATTAAGCTAAAGATTTGACTTGGCTAGTTTTTACCTAAAAACAACATTAAAAAGCTATTAGCCAAATAAAAGATGAATTATTAGTGAAAACTGGCAAAGTGAAATCTTTAGCTTAATTTAATATTTTCTGTAGAACTTGGCGCTCATTTAGATCTCAATACTTTTTTCGGCGAAGTCCACAAACAACATATTCTTATTATTGAACTTGGCTGTCATTTTTCACATTTATGTTTTTGGTGGGATTAAAATTTAATAGAGTCATCAAATATCTCAGTTGTCGTTTTTTTGTATTATACTCGTATTGCAGCGGTGCAATATCCGATGATGAAAAAGTGTGTCGAGTGAATTATTGCTGTTTTTATAAAACAATTGTGACACTGAGATTGTGATTGTATGTGAGACTGATTAATGTAGGTGTTTTATAAAAATTACTAGAAGTGATTAGATTTAATGTTACATTGATTTATTTATTTAATTCGTTCAATCGCAAAAACATTTCTTGTCCAATTTACATTTAGGTACTAACGGCGTCATGTACACAGTCATATTAGAATAGCATTAAAAAATTAAATAAATATATAAAAAAACAGCCTTAATATATATGGGAAAACAATCTTTCTCTTATTGTTATTATTTTGTTATTGATTACTTTTTGTATATATTGTATATATTAGATTCGCCTCTTTGGATATATATTTAAAATTTACACTAGAAATTTTAGAATAAAAAAGGCAAATAATTCTGTTCAAGATAAAGAAAAATGTTTAATTATCCATTTTCCACATACGTTGTACATAATGCATGTAAATTTGTATAAGTATTTGTATTTGTCATTTGTATAAGTATTTGTATTCAACAATTTTCTATTGGAAAGAGTATAATATTGTAATTGAACTACTGAGTTTCTTGCCAGCTCTTTTCGCGATAGAATCACCATTATTTTATTTCATCTGTATAGCAACTAACACAACAATCTTATGGACTGTAAGTTAGTATATTTACTTACGTTTTTAATTTGAATATAGGTAATTAAAAAAAAATTAAGATATTAAAATTGAACTTTATACCTGATTTCATGATTTAACTCTATCGTATTGATTTGTACCTCTTATAACATAAGAGGTACCTACAAATACAATACGAGACTACGAGAGGTACAAGTACAAATGTAAATATATATGTTTAAATATAATTACTATATAGATTCTAAAAAAGTACTGTATACGTTTTGATTGAAAGATTGTATTCTCGACAATTTAGTAAAATTAAAACCGTTTATATGTCGAGTTAACCTTATACTAAAAATAAGCATTTGATTGACTAACTTTTGCAAGCCTCCAAGGAGGCTTTGCTTTATTCTCACAAAACAAAAAGTACGGGAAGCGCTTACTCTTAACCCTCTATATATTTATTGCAATATGCTATAATACGTATATTTATAATATTTTTGATACTTTTATACAGAATACACAAAAAACTATAAATTAATTATCATGTGAAGTCGTTTTTGAATACTATTATGGTAACAAGAAGTGAATAAATAAATATTATCTTAGACGTCAACGTTTGGATTTTTTTTAATTATCTTTGAACTTAAATCATAATTATTGTTAACTATACGAAAACTAAGTATAAATTGGATTTTAATATTAATATATAATTAAATATATAATTATATATGTTAACTAGCTTCTGCGCGCGACTTCGTCGGCGTGGACTCCGCTCCTATTGGTCTTAGCGTGATGATACATAGCCTTCCTCGAGAAAAGGGCTATCTAACACTGAAAGAATTTTTCAAATCGGCCCAGTAGTTCCAGAGATTACCGCGTTCAAACAAACAAACAAACAAACAAACAAACTCTTCAGCTTTATATATTAGTAAAGATAATTAAATTTAAATTTTTATGGCTGTCTAAAACCTTAAAAATATCTATACATAATTATTATAAAAATAAAATAATAATTAAAAGCAAACAAAAAACCCGCCTGCATAGAAAACAACTGATAGAAAATCAAATGAAAAGGCTGGAACAAGATAAAAATTCAATAATTACACAAAGCTAGCGAAACAAATCGAAACAATATCAAATTCTATGTACTGTACACTTAAAAATATCAATACGGTAATCCTTCAAAATTTTATGCAACATCGTACATAATATGCATACGGAGACATGAAATTGAAGGATAAGTCAAACCATTCTCTATTTGTGCATGTCTCCGACTGCATATTATGTACGTACGATGTTGCATAAAATTTTGAAGGACTACCGTATTTATATTTTTAAGAGTAATGTACTAGCGAACTCAAAATCTTTAAAAATGCTACAAAAAAGTCCGCGATAGCATATCTCTATCTCTTACAGTTGACTTACAATAACCACTTTTATGTTCAAATTTTTAATTAAAAAACAATACGTTATTTTCAAAGCTCTTTTCTATAGCTCAGTATTAATCCTTATCCAAATGAATATGTTAGTTAGCTTAGGCATTTAATGCAGATTAAAATTGCCCTTTATACTATATCAGTCCGATGATTAGTTTTTGATATATCGTCGTTAGAATTAATTAGTAGCGAAACATTTAAAGCTCGGCGAGCCAGCGTTCTTTCCTTGAGATGCTCGCTGCGAACTGAACAATAAATATTTTGTTAAATTCGACGCGGACGAAGTCGCGGGCACAGCTAGTGTATAATACTAAAAAGTAGGTATTGTAACAAAGTTGCAATATAACTATGTTAGTACACTTGAACAGTCTCTCTGTGTAAGTAACTCTTGTTGTTGAAACATAAATGTAGTCCAAATTTTTTATGTTAAAATCTCTGGGAAAACTCATTACGGTAGCTGCTGTACCTTCGACTGGAAGTACTTCTCCATACATCGGGCCATGTCGCAACCCGCTATCGTCGGTCGGTGAACGCAACCTATTGCAACAGCTGAGCTAAGGCGCTGTACACCATCAATCAAGGTCAATGAAATTAAATAATTACAACTACACCTACTTTATTACGGCCCGTAGGTACTACGGTTTGTAATCGTAAACAAGCAATTAGAGCAACACGTATGCGACAAATTAAGAATTTTTTTGCTATATTTTTATTCTTTTTTTAGATATATTTATGATAGACATAGACGTATAGTTAACTATAAAATTTATTAGAGTATCCATGGCATGAAAGTACATATTGCAACTTTTATGTTTCCAATAAGAAAATAAACCTATTTCGTACGTTCGGCTCTTGACTGATGACTAACGGTTCTGGAATTGACTACGTAAAGTAACAGGCAGTATTATGGCATCAAGCATATTAAAAACATACCGGTTGCCGGTGTAACAAGGTGTAACAGCGCTGAACGTCAAACACGCAGGTGTATGTATGAATTTAGTAGGATTATATGGGTACTGGGTACTTTTTTAACCGATTTCCAAAAAAGGAGGAGGCTCTCAATTCGACTGTATTTTTTTTATGTAGGTATGTTACTACAGAACTTTTGAATGAGTGGACAGATTTCGATGATTTTTGTTTTAATCGAAAGGTGGTGTGTGTCATTTGGTCCCATTTAAATTTATATGAGATCTAACAAGAACTTTTCGAGTTATATCAAATAGCGTGTGTGTTATCTCTAGCGCATTTACTTGACTATTTTTTCGTCGACCTACGTTGTATTATACCGCATAACGTTTTACTGGGTGTACCGATTTTGATGATTTTTGATTTAATCGAAAGCTGATGCTTATCATGTAGTTACATTTAAATTTTATCGAGATTTAATAACAACTTTTTGAGTAATCTTTGATAACGCGTATTTACTTGACTATTTTTTCGTCGACCTACGTTGTATTACTTGTCGATGTAATTGAATTCGGTTTTTTTTTCGTTTGCGAGCTTTGTATTCTAAATTTATAAAATATTTCCCCTGACACTAAAATCTTATAATAAATTCTTTTACTATCGTCTAATTGTTATATTTATAATACGATAATGCGATTAGTAAGATTATATTAGTAGATAATTATGTAGTATTGTGAAGATTACGTTACAAATTAAATAATGAATGAAAATGAACGGAACTAAACAGAAACGGTCCGCTAATGTTCTACTTCTATGTAGCTTTAAATTAAAGTAATTATCATTGAGTAAAACTCTTTACTGGAATGTCTATTTAAAACAAAATTTACTATACGCACCTACCTAATTATAAAAAAAATATTAGCTCTATTGTACAAACATAATGAACAAAAGCTTAGTTTTGTTTTATATAATATGTGTTATTATATTTTCTTTCTCATTTTAATATACTTGACTTCCTATAAAATATTATAAACTTGGCCGAATTATGATTGCATAAAACATACAATTGTTTTTGAACAGTCATTGGCCATTGCACACATCGAAGGTCATGACCATAAAATCCGACACTCATACACATGATACATAATCGTAGTCTTGTGATCCGCATATAATCAGGGTATAAAACATGCGGTGCGTTCAACCGATTGTTCTGTAGAAGGCCGAAAGTTGGCTTCGACGTCAAATTAGCATAGGTAAAGGCACTGGCATGTAATAATTACAGAGCGAAATAAAACAAAACAATTTTTTGTATCATCACTACCTACGTATTAAAAAAATTATTTTTAGATTATGCTTCTAGTAGTAAAATATATTTTATACTAATTTAATTCAAGTTGAATAACTTTAGATGTTTTGAAAAGTTAAGACACGCGAATATATCATAATTATTAGTTATGGACGAAAATTAGAAGCAAAAAAGAAAGTAAGACATAATTATGACGCCTTTATTAGAAAAAATAATAATAAAGAAAATGTCCTAATAATAACTGGGTTAGTAACATAGTAACAACTAACAAACATACAAAGACAGATTATACGATTATAAGACATAACGTATTTCCTCGTTTTATTATTTTATGCATTACTATTGGTCTATTGGCTATTAGCTTATTTTTTTATGTCACAGTTTTTTGAAGTCAAGTTTTTATTTAGTTTTTTCAATAATATTTTTATCACTTGAACTCTTAGACCCCTTTTTGTTTTAATAGGTATATGCTTGAACTATTCGTTATTCGTCACAGTTTACTCTACATTCGTTCCAATATCTCAATAGCACGCCGATCTTGCGACACCACGTTCTGCAACATCCACATTTTCTACATAACACATTTCGGCCGCCACGACACATGTGTATAATTTCATTACTACAGACTTTTGCAATTAATATTAAATAATAAATGTCATCCACAAATTATTATATGACGGAATTTGTTATGGTTTATTATATATACATTTCGTTGATTTGACCTCGAGTTATGACCTTATAAATATCGTTATATGAAATATATGTTATTTTTTGTATAGTTTCACCTGAGTTGAATGACCCTTTAAATAATAATGTTATGATCAAACTATTGTAGAGTATACAACCTAAAGGATGTGCTAGATCTTTTTATCAATCAGTATTATTGCACAAATTGAATTTAAGTATAATTCATTATAATCGTTATCAAAAATGCACAATGACGACGGCCTTGCCCCACTTTTAATTATTATTTTCATCACAATCAGAAAATAAGATACGAGTTGCATACACATACATATTATATCGTTCTCAATGAATCATTGTTTATACAGAGTAGAGTATTTTATTTCTTATTTTTTTAAGAATTATTTAATTTTTATAGGATACTAGCTGACCCTGCGAACTTCGTACCGCCTAACAGTCGATTCTTTAATTTTTAATTTTTTTAATACTTATTTCTGCTATTCGTGACACCGGGTTACTGGTTAGCTATAAAAATTAAATATATATATTAAAAATATTGACAAATATTGACATTAATATTTATACGATACTAACGTCACTCAATTGCCTTCCCGGAACCCCTCCACTAACTCTTAAACTTTATTGTATGGTATTAAAGTTCAAATTGACTTTTAAGTATTATTACGAATCTTTTGTATGGGAATATAGAAAATTGTTGTTTTTAGACTTTTTTAGGCAATATTTTTAAATTTTTCACTCCGTAAGAACCATCCTCGTACTTCAAGGAATATTATAAAAAAAGAATGAGTGAAATCGATTCAGCTGATCTCGAGATTTGCGCTTAGCAACAAATTCAACGATTCATTTATATATATATAGAGATATAGAGATAGAGATTGACAAATGTTATCTCTAGAATATAGAAAATATTACCAGTTACCACATATATTTCATGTAAATTCAACTAATGGCCTTTAAAGTCTACAATATTATCAGGTTTCCGCCTCACATATCGAAATCAGCATAATTAACAGTTCCAGACGGTGAATTTTGTCATGTGCTTCTTGAGTATTAAAAAAATTTGGAAAAACCAAAAGTGCACGCCTCCAAGTTGTATTTATTAGATAAATAATTATTGAGTTTACCACTTATAAAAATCCAATTTATACTTAGTTTTCATATAGTTAACAATAATTATGATTTAAGTTCAAAGATAATTAAAAAAAATCCAAACGTTGACGTCTAAGATAATATTTATTTATTCACTTCTTGTTACCATAATAGTATTCAAAAACGACTTCACATGATAATTAATTTATAGTTTTTTGTGTATTCTGTATAAAAGTATCAAAAATATTATAAATATACGTATTATAGCATATTGCAATAAATATATAGAGGGTTAAGAGTAAGCGCTTCCCGTACTTTTTGTTTTGTGAGAATAAAGCAAAGCCTCCTTGGAGGCTTGCAAAAGTTAGTCAATCAAATGCTTATTTTTAGTATAAGGTTAACTCGACATATAAACGGTTTTAATTTTACTAAATTGTCGAGAATACAATCTTTCAATCAAAACGTATACAGTACTTTTTTAGAATCTATATAGTAATTATATTTAAACATATATATTTACATTTGTACTTGTACCTCTCGTAGTCTCGTATTGTATTTGTAGGTACCTCTTATGTTATAAGAGGTACAAATCAATACGATAGAGTTAAATCATGAAATCAGGTATAAAGTTCAATTTTAATATCTTAATTTTTTTTTAATTACCTATATTCAAATTAAAAACGTAAGTAAATATACTAACTTACAGTCCATAAGATTGTTGTGTTAGTTGCTATACAGATGAAATAAAATAATGGTGATTCTATCGCGAAAAGAGCTGGCAAGAAACTCAGTAGTTCAATTACAATATTATACTCTTTCCAATAGAAAATTGTTGAATACAAATACTTATACAAATGACAAATACAAATACTTATACAAATTTACATGCATTATGTACAACGTATGTGGAAAATGGATAATTAAACATTTTTCTTTATCTTGAACAGAATTATTTGCCTTTTTTATTCTAAAATTTCTAGTGTAAATTTTAAATATATATCCAAAGAGGCGAATCTAATATATACAATATATACAAAAAGTAATCAATAACAAAATAATAACAATAAGAGAAAGATTGTTTTCCCATATATATTAAGGCTGTTTTTTTATATATTTATTTAATTTTTTAATGCTATTCTAATATGACTGTGTACATGACGCCGTTAGTACCTAAATGTAAATTGGACAAGAAATGTTTTTGCGATTGAACGAATTAAATAAATAAATCAATGTAACATTAAATCTAATCACTTCTAGTAATTTTTATAAAACACCTACATTAATCAGTCTCACATACAATCACAATCTCAGTGTCACAATTGTTTTATAAAAACAGCAATAATTCACTCGACACACTTTTTCATCATCGGATATTGCACCGCTGCAATACGAGTATAATACAAAAAAACGACAACTGAGATATTTGATGACTCTATTAAATTTTAATCCCACCAAAAACATAAATGTGAAAAATGACAGCCAAGTTCAATAATAAGAATATGTTGTTTGTGGACTTCGCCGAAAAAAGTATTGAGATCTAAATGAGCGCCAAGTTCTACAGAAAATATTAAATTAAGCTAAAGATTTCACTTTGCCAGTTTTCACTAATAATTCATCTTTTATTTGGCTAATAGCTTTTTAATGTTGTTTTTAGGTAAAAACTAAACTTAGATTCGCCTCTTTGGATATATATTTAAAATTTACACTAGAAATTTTAGAATAAAAAGGCAAATAATTCTGTTCAAGATAAAGAAAAATGTTTAATTATCCATTTTCCACATACGTTGTACATAATGCATGTAAATTTGTATAAGTATTTGTATTTGTCATTTGTATAAGTATTTGTATTCAACAATTTTCTATTGGAAAGAGTATAATATTGTAATTGAACTACTGAGTTTCTTGCCAGCTCTTTTCGCGATAGTATCACCATTATTTTATTTCATCTGTATAGCAACTAACACAACAATCTTATGGACTGTAAGTTAGTATATTTACTTACGTTTTTAATTTGAATATAGGTAATTAAAAAAAAATTAAGATATTAAAATTGAACTTTATACCTGATTTCATGATTTAACTCTATCGTATTGATTTGTACCTCTTATAACATAAGAGGTACCTACAAATACAATACGAGACTACGAGAGGTACAAGTACAAATGTAAATATATATGTTTAAATATAATTACTATATAGATTCTAAAAAAGTACTGTATACGTTTTGATTGAAAGATTGTATTCTCGACAATTTAGTAAAATTAAAACCGTTTATATGTCGAGTTAACCTTATACTAAAAATAAGCATTTGATTGACTAACTTTTGCAAGCCTCCAAGGAGGCTTTGCTTTATTCTCACAAAACAAAAAGTACGGGAAGCGCTTACTCTTAACCCTCTATATATTTATTGCAATATGCTATAATACGTATATTTATAATATTTTTGATACTTTTATACAGAATACACAAAAAACTATAAATTAATTATCATGTGAAGTCGTTTTTGAATACTATTATGGTAACAAGAAGTGAATAAATAAATATTATCTTAGACGTCAACGTTTGGATTTTTTTTAATTATCTTTGAACTTAAATCATAATTATTGTTAACTATACGAAAACTAAGTATAAATTGGATTTTTATAAGTGGTAAACTCAATAATTATTTATCTAATAAATACAACTTGGAGGCGTGCACTTTTGGTTTTTCCAAATTTTTTTAATACTCAAGAAGCACATGACAAAATTCACCGTCTGGAACTGTTAATTATGCTGATTTCGATATGTGAGGCGGAAACCTGATAATATTGTAGACTTTAAAGGCCATTAGTTGAATTTACATGAAATATATGTGGTAACTGGTAATATTTTCTATATTCTAGAGATAACATTTGTCAATCTCTATCTCTATATCTCTATATATATATAAATGAATCGTTGAATTTGTTGCTAAGCGCAAATCTCGAGATCAGCTGAATCGATTTCACTCATTCTTTTTTTATAATATTCCTTGAAGTACGAGGATGGTTCTTACGGAGTGAAAAATTTAAAAATATTGCCTAAAAAAGTCTAAAAACAACAATTTTCTATATTCCCATACAAAAGATTCGTAATAATACTTAAAAGTCAATTTGAACTTTAATACCATACAATAAAGTTTAAGAGTTAGTGGAGGGGTTCCGGGAAGGCAATTGAGTGACGTTAGTATCGTATAAATATTAATGTCAATATTTGTCAATATTTTTAATATATATATTTAATTTTTATAGCTAACCAGTAACCCGGTGTCACGAATAGCAGAAATAAGTATTAAAAAAATTAAAAATTAAAGAATCGACTGTTAGGCGGTACGAAGTTCGCAGGGTCAGCTAGTATCCTATAAAAATTAAATAATTCTTAAAAAAATAAGAAATAAAATACTCTACTCTGTATAAACAATGATTCATTGAGAACGATATAATATGTATGTGTATGCAACTCGTATCTTATTTTCTGATTGTGATGAAAATAATAATTAAAAGTGGGGCAAGGCCGTCGTCATTGTGCATTTTTGATAACGATTATAATGAATTATACTTAAATTCAATTTGTGCAATAATACTGATTGATAAAAAGATCTAGCACATCCTTTAGGTTGTATACTCTACAATAGTTTGATCATAACATTATTATTTAAAGGGTCATTCAACTCAGGTGAAACTATACAAAAAATAACATATATTTCATATAACGATATTTATAAGGTCATAACTCGAGGTCAAATCAACGAAATGTATATATAATAAACCATAACAAATTCCGTCATATAATAATTTGTGGATGACATTTATTATTTAATATTAATTGCAAAAGTCTGTAGTAATGAAATTATACACATGTGTCGTGGCGGCCGAAATGTGTTATGTAGAAAATGTGGATGTTGCAGAACGTGGTGTCGCAAGATCGGCGTGCTATTGAGATATTGGAACGAATGTAGAGTAAACTGTGACGAATAACGAATAGTTCAAGCATATACCTATTAAAACAAAAAGGGGTCTAAGAGTTCAAGTGATAAAAATATTATTGAAAAAACTAAATAAAAACTTGACTTCAAAAAACTGTGACATAAAAAAATAAGCTAATAGCCAATAGACCAATAGTAATGCATAAAATAATAAAACGAGGAAATACGTTATGTCTTATAATCGTATAATCTGTCTTTGTATGTTTGTTAGTTGTTACTATGTTACTAACCCAGTTATTATTAGGACATTTTCTTTATTATTATTTTTTCTAATAAAGGCGTCATAATTATGTCTTACTTTCTTTTTTGCTTCTAATTTTCGTCCATAACTAATAATTATGATATATTCGCGTGTCTTAACTTTTCAAAACATCTAAAGTTATTCAACTTGAATTAAATTAGTATAAAATATATTTTACTACTAGAAGCATAATCTAAAAATAATTTTTTTAATACGTAGGTAGTGATGATACAAAAAATTGTTTTGTTTTATTTCGCTCTGTAATTATTACATGCCAGTGCCTTTACCTATGCTAATTTGACGTCGAAGCCAACTTTCGGCCTTCTACAGAACAATCGGTTGAACGCACCGCATGTTTTATACCCTGATTATATGCGGATCACAAGACTACGATTATGTATCATGTGTATGAGTGTCGGATTTTATGGTCATGACCTTCGATGTGTGCAATGGCCAATGACTGTTCAAAAACAATTGTATGTTTTATGCAATCATAATTCGGCCAAGTTTATAATATTTTATAGGAAGTCAAGTATATTAAAATGAGAAAGAAAATATAATAACACATATTATATAAAACAAAACTAAGCTTTTGTTCATTATGTTTGTACAATAGAGCTAATATTTTTTTTATAATTAGGTAGGTGCGTATAGTAAATTTTGTTTTAAATAGACATTCCAGTAAAGAGTTTTACTCAATGATAATTACTTTAATTTAAAGCTACATAGAAGTAGAACATTAGCGGACCGTTTCTGTTTAGTTCCGTTCATTTTCATTCATTATTTAATTTGTAACGTAATCTTCACAATACTACATAATTATCTACTAATATAATCTTACTAATCGCATTATCGTATTATAAATATAACAATTAGACGATAGTAAAAGAATTTATTATAAGATTTTAGTGTCAGGGGAAATATTTTATAAATTTAGAATACAAAGCTCGCAAACGAAAAAAAAACCGAATTCAATTACATCGACAAGTAATACAACGTAGGTCGACGAAAAAATAGTCAAGTAAATACGCGTTATCAAAGATTACTCAAAAAGTTGTTATTAAATCTCGATAAAATTTAAATGTAACTACATGATAAGCATCAGCTTTCGATTAAATCAAAAATCATCAAAATCGGTACACCCAGTAAAACGTTATGCGGTATAATACAACGTAGGTCGACGAAAAAATAGTCAAGTAAATGCGCTAGAGATAACACACACGCTATTTGATATAACTCGAAAAGTTCTTGTTAGATCTCATATAAATTTAAATGGGACCAAATGACACACACCACCTTTCGATTAAAACAAAAATCATCGAAATCTGTCCACTCATTCAAAAGTTCTGTAGTAACATACCTACATAAAAAAAATACAGTCGAATTGAGAGCCTCCTCCTTTTTTGGAAATCGGTTAAAAAAGTACCCAGTACCCATATAATCCTACTAAATTCATACATACACCTGCGTGTTTGACGTTCAGCGCTGTTACACCTTGTTACACCGGCAACCGGTATGTTTTTAATATGCTTGATGCCATAATACTGCCTGTTACTTTACGTAGTCAATTCCAGAACCGTTAGTCATCAGTCAAGAGCCGAACGTACGAAATAGGTTTATTTTCTTATTGGAAACATAAAAGTTGCAATATGTACTTTCATGCCATGGATACTCTAATAAATTTTATAGTTAACTATACGTCTATGTCTATCATAAATATATCTAAAAAAAGAATAAAAATATAGCAAAAAAATTCTTAATTTGTCGCATACGTGTTGCTCTAATTGCTTGTTTACGATTACAAACCGTAGTACCTACGGGCCGTAATAAAGTAGGTGTAGTTGTAATTATTTAATTTCATTGACCTTGATTGATGGTGTACAGCGCCTTAGCTCAGCTGTTGCAATAGGTTGCGTTCACCGACCGACGATAGCGGGTTGCGACATGGCCCGATGTATGGAGAAGTACTTCCAGTCGAAGGTACAGCAGCTACCGTAATGAGTTTTCCCAGAGATTTTAACATAAAAAATTTGGACTACATTTATGTTTCAACAACAAGAGTTACTTACACAGAGAGACTGT
The DNA here is from genome assembly GCA_905220545.2 of Melitaea athalia. Lineage (NCBI taxonomy): Eukaryota > Metazoa > Arthropoda > Insecta > Lepidoptera > Nymphalidae > Melitaea > Melitaea athalia. The sequence goes on from HG992193.1 coordinate 12,265,345, forward strand.
TCAAGTGTACTAACATAGTTATATTGCAACTTTGTTACAATACCTACTTTTTAGTATTATACACTAGCTGTGCCCGCGACTTCGTCCGCGTCGAATTTAACAAAATATTTATTGTTCAGTTCGCAGCGAGCATCTCAAGGAAAGAACGCTGGCTCGCCGAGCTTTAAATGTTTCGCTACTAATTAATTCTAACGACGATATATCAAAAACTAATCATCGGACTGATATAGTATAAAGGGCAATTTTAATCTGCATTAAATGCCTAAGCTAACTAACATATTCATTTGGATAAGGATTAATACTGAGCTATAGAAAAGAGCTTTGAAAATAACGTATTGTTTTTTAATTAAAAATTTGAACATAAAAGTGGTTATTGTAAGTCAACTGTAAGAGATAGAGATATGCTATCGCGGACTTTTTTGTAGCATTTTTAAAGATTTTGAGTTCGCTAGTACATTACTCTTAAAAATATAAATACGGTAGTCCTTCAAAATTTTATGCAACATCGTACGTACATAATATGCAGTCGGAGACATGCACAAATAGAGAATGGTTTGACTTATCCTTCAATTTCATGTCTCCGTATGCATATTATGTACGATGTTGCATAAAATTTTGAAGGATTACCGTATTGATATTTTTAAGTGTACAGTACATAGAATTTGATATTGTTTCGATTTGTTTCGCTAGCTTTGTGTAATTATTGAATTTTTATCTTGTTCCAGCCTTTTCATTTGATTTTCTATCAGTTGTTTTCTATGCAGGCGGGTTTTTTGTTTGCTTTTAATTATTATTTTATTTTTATAATAATTATGTATAGATATTTTTAAGGTTTTAGACAGCCATAAAAATTTAAATTTAATTATCTTTACTAATATATAAAGCTGAAGAGTTTGTTTGTTTGTTTGTTTGTTTGTTTGAACGCGGTAATCTCTGGAACTACTGGGCCGATTTGAAAAATTCTTTCAGTGTTAGATAGCCCTTTTCTCGAGGAAGGCTATGTATCATCACGCTAAGACCAATAGGAGCGGAGTCCACGCCGACGAAGTCGCGCGCAGAAGCTAGTTAACATATATAATTATATATTTCCATATATATTATTAACTCGAAATGATATTTCTTTATTATTGGGCGAATAGCCGAATAATAAGTTAAGTCTGCTTCAAATATCGTGACAAAGTGTCGTTCAAAATTCAAGACCATTAAAATTTATATCTGAACATATAATTATTCCCACAATCTTGTTTTCTTTTTAATTATATCAGTGATATGGACTTTGAGAAATATAATTTAAACATTAATTTACGTGAGTGCTTTCACGTCGTAGTAGTTGCCAATTGCCATGTCCATCATAATTATTATCTAGAAAATTTTATGACACTTAAGTTCTTCAGAAATATTGTAGTCATTTCAAATACTTGGAAATATAAATAAAGAATCAAAATCATAAAATGTTTGTTTACTTTCCATATATTATGTTTATATTCTATTTATTTTAAAGTTAAGTAAACTATACATACCTACTACATACATATTAAGTCCAATAACATTTTGAAAAAGTGGTTGAATTAAATGTTGTCTATTATGTTTTATTTCACATTTTAAGCGTCTTCATCTAGAAAAATATCTTTTATGAATTTTATACTCGGAACTCATTTTTTTATAACAATGACCAAACTTATGAATGTAATTAATGACTAGTAATTTCAATTTTATTATATAGTGGTGGGTTAAATTTAATTATTAGGTTATTATCCTAAACTACGCTGTCATAGTGTGACATAAAAATAATACACAATTCTATTTGTATAAGCACTTAGCAGATAAATTGTAGTACAATTTACTCAGTTAATTTAGTCATATACAAATGTACATCAGTCATAAAGAAAAGATAAAACCATAAATCATATAATTCCTTTATAATCAGTCAAACGCATCATCGAATGATTGAACGATACGTATTCATTCATCAAATGAGAAATTGTTCAGGAAAATATATGTACATACCAATATTAATAGAGTTAATTTGTAGTTAATTGTACCTATTAAGTGAATATGTTATTATCCAACTTCGAGTTGGATGGAATGATTGGATCTATTTTTTAAAGTTTTCTAATATTTTGCAAAAGGTTCGACAAACAAGCGTACGGTTCACCTGATGGTAAGCGATTACCGTAGCTTATAGACGCCTCCAACACTAGAAGCATCACAATCGCGTAGCCGACCCTGACCCCAATTTCCCTCAGGAGCTCTGGTCACCTTACTTACCATAGGAACACAACACTGCTTGAGAGCAGTATTATTTAGCTGTAATCTTCTGCTCCAGATTTTGAGCTGGATATATCCTACTGTGACCTACCTCAGTTTATACCTTTGTATGTACATGTATATATGTAGGTATATATAGCAATGTATGGATACATTTTTATTTTATAAAACTAATGTAAGAGTAATGTGGTATGTGAAATTACTTTTATTATGTTTAGTGGTGAAATGTTTGTAACCTGTAAGCAGTCCTTTAATACGACGGACGTAGTAAAAAAAACGAAGCTGGCAATATTATACAGGTAAAATAATTTTTAAATTAAAATGAAATTAAACATTTGCGATTTATATTCATGAGTTTTCAATGATAATATCGTTTAATTATAACGTAATAAAAAATAAGCGATTTTATCAAGCAACAGGTACTAAATCATAGCACGTGTGGGCACGCTCTTATTTCTTAAGAAACTCACGTCAAGATTTACCAATATCATAATATTATATGAAGTAATAAACGTCGATTAATCTATGCGACGTTTGAAATATAATGCATACTTAATCATTATTACAAAACATGTTCGTAAAGGCTGTATTCAAAGGATATGAAGGAACTATTTCAACTAGAACTAGAAGTAGAAGGTACCTGTATAAAAATAAATCCCTATTTCCCTTGGTCACGCCATAAATTAAGGAACACTTTACAGATTTTCATTCATCCATATTTAAAGTATGTATATAGGAAGTTCTTATGAAATTAAAAAAAAACAATGCGCAAAAAATTTCAAAAACTTAGCGTAACTGAACGTAAAGTTCAGAGTTCAAAGTTCGTTTGGCAGTTTGATGGACACCACAGTCTGTCGAGTAAACTAACTCTTGGTGACATTACCTTTGTTTATACAGCACTACATTATATCCTTTTTTAGGGTTCCGTACCCAAAGGGTAAAAACGGAACCCTGTTACTAAGACTTCGCTGTCCGTCCGTCCGTCCGTCCGTCCGTCCGTCCGTCCGTCCGTCCGTCCGTCCGTCCGTCCGTCCGCCCGTCCGTCCGTCTGTCACCAGGTTGTATCTCGAGAACGGCTATAGCTAGACAGTTGAAATTTTCAGAGATTATGTATTTCTGTTGCCGCTATAACAACAAATACTAAAAATAAAATAAAATAAATATTTAAGGGGGGCTCCCATACAAAAAACGCAATTTTTTACCTATTTTTGCTCGATATTTATATAATACATATATTTAAATATATATATTACCTAGTCAATGGTACGGAACCCTTCGTGCGCGAGTCCGACTCGCACTTGGCCAGTTTTTTTTAAAAAGAGCACGTCATTAAGAAAAATATTTTAGCAAATGTAAAACATACATTCATGTTTGATTTTTTTTTATTTGTTCACAGATTCAACTGTTCGGAGTTTCAATTTTTATTGGAATAAATAATAAAAAGGAGAAAAAGTTCGATTAACAAGTAATGTTCAGCAGAAATATATTTTAATTAAATAAAATAATTAGATCAAAATGGCGGCTGAGACTCAAGAGTATATGAACGGATTAGGACCCGGGCCCTTAACGAGAGAGATCCCAGAGTGCATGCGTGATAAATACACAATTATACAGACTGTTTTCGATGTACTCGCATTTTTGATCGTGGCTATTGGTCATGTAATACTAGCAATATATAGATCAATAGTTGGGATTCCGAAAAAGGATCTAAAAGGCAGTATAGCTCTCGTGACAGGGGGCGGAGGTGGTCTTGGTAGCCTCATTGCTTTGCGGCTGGCCAGGCTCGGTTGCGTCATCGTTTTATGGGACATTAACAAAAGAGGTCAGTACTAATTTTTTTTATTAAAAATATTTTATTGTGTCTTAACAGTGAGAGTACTTGCCTAGATGTAGAGACCTTTGCACTATAATCTAATACATAGAATATTTTTTATTTATTTATATGTACGAGTATATTTTTTCCAACCCTAGGTTGTCGCAAAAAACTATCGGTCAGCTATGAGACCACCCTTCAAACTTTATTATCTGTTTTTAAGCATTTGTAAGTTCCGTGTAAAGTAAAATGTATATTCGGTTATGTATAACTACTTATACATTATTGTTTTTGATACAATAAGTGAACAATAACACAACTAATTTAAACCCAAGATAAAAAAAATAACTTATTTCTCTGAACGCATCTTTTCCGTATGTAAAATTAGGTCTAAACACAAACGTTTCGCATATTGCAGCAGCTCTGTGCGTTGCATAATACAATGTATCATTGTAGTGATAATAATAATGGACAGCTGACAATTTATGTGTAAGCTAGTAGTCGCTAAACTCAAATGCAATGTCATATTTAAGTTAGGCAATTGTTAGAATTTTAAGTACTTTTCTACGTACAGTTAGAATTTATGAAATGTTTTTTTTTTCCTTTAGTTTACTTTTTCGTAATTATTGTTTTTTTTTAATTGGGTATAATAATAACGTTTTTCTGCCAGTTAATTTTTTGTAATCTTTATATTTTACTTAATCATTAATAAAAAAATAATTATTAATGATTGACTCTCAACGGTAGGATGTGATTTTTATGTCGGAACAACACAAAAAATAACAAATGCCCAATATCTGTATGGCCTTTATAAACATTATTTTGTAGTATACGAAGATTGATTCCACGTTAAATAGCGTACCAGCCAGTAACTGTGACCACTGTGCCAATGGGCCTAAACAGTAAGATTGTTCAAAATCCAAAGTGATAAATACTCAAACTAACATTTCCATCGACTTTGATTGAGCACTTTTTGAGAGGTGTGCTTTTAAAGAAATCGAAAAATATTTCATGTAGAGCATTGATCGACGCGTTGGCGCAACGGTCACAGCACTGATTTGTGACTGTTGCACTGGCGGTTGCGGGTTCGATCCCCGCACATGACAAACATTTGTATTGGCCATACAGATGTTTGCCGTGATCTGCATGGGTGTTTGTGCAGTCCTTGTGAGTCTCCCCACCGTGCTTCGGAGAGCATATTAAGCCGTCGGTCCCGGTTGTTATCATGTACACCTGATAGCGATCGTTACTCATAGGTTAGGACCACACTGCGAGCCTAACGCGGTGGCGGCGGCGGGCGCGAAATATCGAACATATGAAACGCGTCTTTGCGTCCACACTGCAGTGGCTAAAGCGGAAGCGACTGAGCGATACAACGAGCGTAGTTTTCAAACATTCCTATCCGCGCGTTCTGTCCACACTACGGGCCTAGTCAGCAAGCGATCTAATACGCGGGTGGCAGGAGTATCAAACCATTTCGGTCTTGTCGCTATATATGTATTCGCTTTCTGTAGTTTATACCTTTTTTTTTACGTGGGAAATTAAAATAAGAAATAAAATTCTGTCCCCTAAATTGAGACAATTCGTTCAACATTACGTCCGGACTCTTTGTATCTATACTTCGTGGTCACTAATCTCAATTCTTCATATAAATTAAAAAAAAATCACCGCTTATATATGTTATTATTTATTTCGTACACACTATCTCTTATGTTCAACACCTCCTATCTCAAGATTGGACTGTCTAGTAAAAATAATAAATCCTCGTCCAAAGTTTGCAACCCCTGCTATACGTCAAATCGCTACATCAACTCGCGCGTCACTGTGGCCACCATACGCCTCCGCCGCCGCAACCGCCTCCGCGCCCGCCACCGCGCATTCAGTGTGGACGCACACATTCTGTAGTGAATATATCCGCCAACCCGTATTGGAGTAGCGTGGTAGATTAAGCTCTGATCCTTCTCCTACATGGGGAAAAAGGCCTATGCCCAGCTGTGGGATATTACAGGCTAAAGCGTAGAGCATTGATATCGCTACAATTTGACACAATATTTCTTTTTAGCTTTAGCGTAGTGGTGCGCGTGCCGTGTTGGTGCCTACTCACCGGTGGTCGAAGGTTCGATCTCCGCTCGAAGAGAACATTTGTATTTGTATAAATATTTATTTCCGGTCTTGGTGTCTGTCCTTGAGGATCTCCATACCATGCCTCGTAGAGAAAGTTAAACTGTCGGTCCCGGTTCTTATCATAGACGTCGGTACTCGAAGTAGAGTAGAATAATCGAAGTAATATATCCGCCATCCCCGCAGTGACACAGTGGAACTTTACAGGCTAAATCTTGATATTTCTTTGTTTGAATTTTATTGCTTTTAAAAATAAATACGAATAAAAAGTCAATATTAGACGTATATTGACTATAAATAGAATATGTTAGCTGTCAACATGATTTATTAATTTTACATCTCTCATGTTCGATAAGTAGGTTCTTATTACCTCCAAATGGGGCTTGTAGCCCTTGTAGGTGACAAATTAGCGCTCTAGGGTAATAATGTAGCTAGAAACGCCCTAGGGCGGTAAGTAATTTAAAAAAAAGGTGACTGTGCGATTCACACGCGATAGAAGTGAAACTTCAGTAAATCGACAAAAGAATGAGATGAATATAAAAAATGTTATTTTGCTATAGCATAGACCAATCGAGTGGAAGAGAGATATATGCAGCGCAAGCGTACAATGATCGTAACGCTACAATGAGCGTAACGCTACAATGAGCGTAACGCTACCATGAGCGTAACGCTACCATGAGCGTAACGCTACCATGAGCGTAACGCTACCATGAGCGTAACGCTACCATGAGCGTAACGCTACAATTAGCGTAACGCTACAATGAGCGTAATGCTAAGGAGCGTAACGCTACAATGAGCGTAACTCTACAATGTGTCATCCTTTTTCGTGCAAGTAGCGCGGCGTGCAGTGCGGCGCGCCCTTCCCTGTGGTTTTCCCGTTGCATCCGGTTTGAAATAACAACGATTCTAAAGAAGTTTCACTTCAAAAAAACTTCTTTCTTTCAAAAAGTTCGCGTACATCTAACCATCATACTGGCAATAGACATGCAATCAGCCCAATGACCAAAGAGGTCGCTTTGCTATTCAGCCTTGTCTTCGTGTGAGTATAATAGTCATCAATTTTAAATATCGAACAGCGAAGCTCAATTTCGATCTTGATAAAAAAAATGTTTTATTCTTGTAATGCCGGTTTTTTTCTACTTACCTCACAATCGAGATGTAAAGCAGAATAGTTAGCTCGGGTGTAAGCATCAATTCGTCCCCTTAGTAACACAAAAACGTATCTCGATATTGGTTCTGTTTCTGTTTTACGGATATTGTTAGTTACACACAGACGTATCTTCAGATAGATAAGTTTCTGTGTTAGTTTCTGTTTTACGCATAATATAGATACGTTAACCTCCATTTTAGAAATAAAATGACATAGAGATACGTGTCTTTGTGACTAAATAGACTTGGTATAAATTGATATAAATCGAGATACGTTTTTGTGTTACTAAGGGGACGAATTGCACCCTCGAACTATAGGCGCCCCTCGCTAGATGCAATTGATGCCTTACAGCCCTTGGCTACTAATCTACTACCTATTTATTTTAAAGACACTATGTTCGTAGCTTGGTATTAATAACATTTTTTACTGTCTGCTCTGAATTTTAATCATACTAGTGAGATATGACGACAGTATGTACAAGGCACATTTGTTTTTCTAATTTTTCAACTTTGTTTACCGATTCGTAACCTTCTTGAAAGGATATATTTGTTTATTAATGTACCAATAACAAAAATCGATAGATTTGTTATACTAAGATGACGCATTTAGCTTAGCTTATTTAAAAAGTTTATGTTAGAAGCTAGGTCTTAGTCGTTAACGTTTAAATAACTATGTTAACTATAGAGTATTTCTGTGGTCTGTGGTTAACTACTTTAAATTTGGTAAATATAAAGAATAACCATTTTTGTACATACATATTATATTTCTATTAATTTTATAAAATATGATCAAAATACTAGTTAAAGACGTTTAAAAATGAGTGCTCTTGTTATTATATACTAGCTGTGCCTGCGACTTCGTCCGCGTGGGATTTAACAAAATATTTATTGTTCAGTTCGCAGTTATAAAATAAAAAAGCCTAAGTTACTCCTTTTTACATCAGCTATCTGCCAGTGAATATCCCGACAAAATCAGTCCAGCCGTTTCAGAGATTTGCGGGAACAAACAGACAGACAGACAGACTATTTATTTTGGTATACAGATCATTTATTTTGGTATACGTACCGTGTACCTATAGATCCATATACATTTAGTAAAAAGCGGTTATTTTAATATTACAAACAGACACAACAATTTTATTTATTTGTATGGAATATAGATAAATAAACGAGTGTACGCTTACTACAAATCTTACCTTTTCGTATTGTTCGACCTTTAGCTATCACGTATCAATTTTAGTTATAAGTCTATTATTGTAATAATTTCGTCGGGTAAAGCAACATTTGTGTGGCAAACCTTGACATGCGATCATCACTGAAACACGAAAGACCATACTGAGTACTGACCTTAGGTTTATCTTTAAGCTATCTATATTATGTGATAACGTGTCCATCTAATTCATTAAAATACATACATAAAAATGTTAATTTAATAAGATCTTTTATAAACTTGCTGTTATACATAAACGTGTAAGTATATTATTATATTAAATGAATAATTTATATTCCCCGTTATTCGGCCGTTGTTTTATGTATTAGGTCGGGGTCGGGGTCTTTATAATATTATTAGAGATTAGATTTGTAAATCAAACTTTTGTATAGAAGTTATGTACATATGTATTTTAATTGAAAGGACAAACAATCGAATATAATTTGGTTTTATATTTTCTTAACCTGGATACCAAATCATTATACGTTTTTTACGCTTTTATGATTGATATCACTGATTTATAGTTTATTGTAATTAGGTACTTTTTTGGCTACATAAAAACGTAAATGTTAACATTTATTTAAAGTTGTGTTTAGTGGTAAGAAAGAAAAAGTGGTGAGTAAGAAAAATCACATATTTAAAGGAAAATTCCTTTAAATATGTGTTTTTTTTCTTATAGGTCGGGAGCCAGGTTTAAATTCGGTCAATCATTTCCTCTCAATCGAAACTTCGTAACATGAATAAGGGATTTTTTTAATGAAAGCTGACTTTATTTTTCCTTCAAGATATTAGGTAAACTATAATCTGACAAATTTTGAAGTGAGAGGAAATTACTAAAATTTTTTTTTACATATTTCAAGGTACCAGCTGACAAACTTTCCACCGAGATACAGCCAGCTGACGTTAATTTTTATTCATAGTAGCATGTAAACTATCACCATGCAAATTTTTAGTTGAGAGGAAATCATTGAAAAAAAAATTTTTTTTTCATGTTCAAGCAGCCAGCTGACGTATAATCCAACATGTTATGGCCAGCTGACGTTATGTCTCCTTCAAGATATTAGGTAAACTATAATACGACAAATTTTCAGGTGGGAGGAAATGACTAAAAAAATTTTTTTTTCTCGATGTTTGGGAGGCTGCCACTGCCCAAACCACCCACGGAGTGGCAGCTGACAAAGACGAAAATTCATAAAAAAAAATCCTTTATTCATGTTAGGAAGTTTCGTTTGAGAGGTTATTGGTCATGTCAACCTGTCACGGGCTCCCGGTCCATTACTTGAATAATGTAAAAATTCTATCTCTATATAGAAGCAGTAGTCTGTTTAGCAGTAGTAGTAGTAAATATAGTATTTAGTAAAAAATTGAGACGAGGTTTCCGAAGTGTAAAAAATATGTTTTATAAAACAAACTTGAAACGTGTACTTAGGTGACAAACTTGTTAGACTATAATATGTATATTTGTACCTACGCTACGTACAGTGTGTATAACGCTATACGCTTTTGTATGTACGGATATGTATATTTGAGACTTCCATAAGAATTCATTTTATTTGTCACACAGTACAGCTTTTTTGTTTTGTTTATACACAATATTCTCTTACTTTACGTTCAAAGCTAGTTACCCTTCTAAGCTTCCTTTGTATTACAGACGCAACGTCCATTACCCTATACAATACTACAATTGAAGCCGACGCATAGGCGCGGTGGTCATAGGAACTGACTGATGCGTTAAGGTTCGTAGGTTCGATATATGCACATAAAAATATTTGAAAGGACGATACAGATGTTTGTCGTTCTCTGGAGATTTGTACATGCGTATTGTTTTTGTTTTCGGATCCCTGATACAGTATTCATGTCCTAATGGGCGCCGTCGAGTATTAAGCGTTATTTATATTTATTTATTGAATTCGTGAAGTGGATTTTGACCAAGTTAGCCATGACTTAAAACAAACACAGTTTATAGTTTTCACCATAATATAACAATATGTAATTTGTGGTATAACTATTTTAGTATGCTTATTTATTAATAACTAGCTTCTGCGCGTGACTTCGTCAGCGTGGACTCCGCTCCTATTGGTCTTAGCGTGATGATAACCTAGCCTATAGCCTTCCTCGATAAATGGGCTATCTAACACTGAAAGAATTTTTCAAATCGGACCAGTACATGATACATCCTGAGATTAGCGCGTTCAAACAAACAAAAAAACAAACAAACAAACAATCAAACAAACAAACTCTTCAGCTTTATTATATTAGTATAGACTATTAATTTAGTCGCTAAATAAAATGTAGTCATCGAATGCGTGCCTTTCGGTGTTCGAACGTCGCTGTCGAAACTTGTCCAATGTTTACTATACGAGTGACCGAGCAAAGTCTCTGTTGTAATAATTGATCAAAGATGATATACAAACATTGCTTTTAAACTAACTAATATTATTATCATCATCTGTAAAATAAATACTTTAGGTTTTTGAGGCTAAGCTACCTTGAACTTAAAATATAGAAGTAGGTACTTATAATGTAATTTTACCTTGTATATAAAAATCTTAAAATATGTTATGCCTAAAAAAAGAAAAACTGTTGAAATTTATATCCTACGAGCTTTTAGCCTTTTACCCGCAGCTTCGTTCGCATTGAATTTTTTTTTAAATAAAAAGTATCCTATGTTACTTCTAATACCTCCAAGAATAAGTTTCATGATGATCGATTAAGTACCTAGTTTTCGCGTGAAAGCGTAACAAACAGACTTACATTCACATTAAAATAATATTAGTAGGGATGTTTAATTTAATTTGTATGTGGAAGAGACATGTACATGAAGTGGATAAAAGGTAGGTCCATATCTAAACAATTATTGCTTGTAAATTTTTAGTTAGTTGTAGACATCTGGGATTACACATGCTTTAGTTTCTTAAAACTAAAATGCATTATCTAAATTGTTGTACGAGTACATTGCTCACGTAAAAATGAGTCAGAACAGACTAAGTACGATGAAACTCGCAAAACTATAACCGTGATCCATACGTAGTAAGTTTATTTTATGTGAGTTCAATTTATAACTTTTACTTATTGTTCTATAATATTAATGCCTGTGTCCACAGTTGAAACTATTGTTGTGCAACACTGAAAACTAAATATGTACTCCTTTAACAGGTAACAGATTATATCTCGACGTTATGCTCACTAAATAAATCGAGATGATGAGAGATGTTACTGGATTGGAATTGTATTTAATTACAGAATTGTATTTAATTTAAAATAAACAAAAATTGAAAATATTCAAGTTATTTTTTCTACTATTTACCACACAAAGGCAAATTATTCGTCATGTTTGTTTTTGAGTATAGCCACGTCATTATTATTTTTAAAGGCATTTTTAGATAGAGTTCAAAACGTCATTAACAGTAAATTAGTATCACACATGTTAAAAGCCTGCTTTCAGTTGACTTTTTGTCGTTAATTACCTTCGTGTTTTCTTTTGTGCTGTGATGATTTTGCCAATCTTCATAAATAACATTGGCAAAATCGTTTGTACTAATTTAGGGTTAGGTATAGAAGCTATTAATCCAAATTAGGGAATGACTATTTAACATCTCTGACTAAAAATAGTATACAAATGTGTCCTTCACTATACATAAGATATTTAATAAATTGTGCTAATCATTAGTTAGAAATCGTAGCGGCATTCTTCAAAATACCGTAGGAATTAAAAATTACTAGGTATGTTAATCGATAAACGTCAACTTATTATTTCTGAACAAAGACACATCTCTATTGGACTTTTTGCAAATATACTGAACTTGGTCAATTTTAAACTTCCGCTTACATCACTGCCTTTAAATACCAGTACATCTGTTTTTGTTTTGTTTTGTTTTCAAGGTCAGCACATAACTCATTTTGTTTCAGACATATATGAGTAATTAATTATTTTGTGGGTACCATAATTAACTTGACAATAAACTCTATCGTCATTCTAGAAGTTTTAAGCCATAAAATTAAGGATTAGAATATTATCAACGTAGTACCTACTAATAATAATAATAACCTTGTTTATCTCCAAAGTAATGAGATATAATAGCTACTTGTTAACTTACTCTACGGCCATAACATTATTTAATATAAATATTAATTCTAGATTACCTATGATACCACGTAAATAATATATTAGGTACCCTATATGCATAGCTGGGCACCGTTAATCAAATACATAGTTAACTTCGTTAATCGTTAATCCGCTACAAAAAAAGTTAGCTTCGTTAAACGTTAAAGCGTTACATTTCGGAAGAATTAACGCAAGTTAACGTTAATCGTTAATCCGTTAATATGTGTAAAATTGCATTTTTATATCGTTGCGTTAGTGAACTAATGAAACCTGTTCGTTTAGGTTCTGGAAATTAACAGGTTAGGAACAAAACAAAATACTTGTAGAATTCAAATGTGTGATTTAATCGTCGGGCATAAGGTGCATATTCCCCTTCATGAACATTAACATGTTGAAGTTCTCGTCTGAAAGCGAGGCTCGTTTTGGTGTTTAAATATCTTTACCCGTGGAAAACAGAAGTTCAACTGCAGCGCTTGAGATGATTTATGAATATCTGTTCGCCGAGGAATGCAGCATCGTTGAACGCGTCTTGATTTGATGTTCAGCTACATTTTAACGAGACTTTACGCTTTACTTTTTAAAGAGTTGGGGCTCTTTGGTTTTTCTGTAGGCTATTTATGAGAGATCGCATATTTTGAATTTGAGAAATAAATATAAACCTCATATTGATAATGTAAGAACTAATTATATGGTAAAAAAACAATTCTGTTTGAAAGAATACAGCTGTTTAACAAACTACCAGACGAAATAAAACTATGTGATAGTATAAAATCATTTAAAACCAAACTAAAAAATCATATTATATCCTCACTATAGTAAATAAGAAAGCCTTCTATATCCAACGGCCCAGATGTTAAAACTGTCTTCTTGCAAATGTATAAAAACTGTTATTGTATCTCATTTTAAGTGAATGTAAATTCTTATGAGAAATAAAGTTCTTTAAACCTAAACCTGAATTAAAAAAGTCTTCTTCGTCATCATCATTGTTACTCGCATTGCTCCCTCCGCCACTTAAACTATCGATTTTGTCCTTCCAAATTTCCGCTGCTTCTTATCGTAAGGCATCTTCTACCTTTTCTTACATGCACTTTTTTACTGGATCCGCTCTCCTGCTGTCATACGTTTCCAGCCATATCAACCGGAACTTTGGGTGAAATGCCGCGGCAAGTTGGCACTGTTCATCATTCAGGAGTGGTCCAAACCTTTTTTCTATGCCATTTAATAAGGCATTAGCTAAAGCTGTGCAATTTACTAGGCCCTTAGATTTAATATTTTTTAATTTATAGACAGTTGCTGCAATCGTCGATAGTAGTGATCCGAGATATGCTCGAGCTTCTCCTTGGATACGATCGAGGACATTCGGCGCGCATTTTTCGCGCCGCGCCGCGGTGCTGTGCGATAAATAGTAGGCATTGGATTAACGATTAACGGACTTTTGCATATTAACGGAAGTTAACGTGTCTGTTAACATTTTTAAAAATTAACTTAAAAGTTAATCCGTTAATCATAATGTTAACTTCGTTAATTAACGATTAACGGATTAACGAGTTAATGCCCAGCTGTGCCTATATGTATATTGAGGTGGCATTATAGGTATGTATTAGATACCTATACCCAGTATGTTACTCAAAAAACTTAACGTTAGTTAACAATTTGTGAATTGTAATTGACCCTTTTAATTTTGTAATCTGTTACAATAAACTATAAAGTTGTAATAATAATAATTATGTATAATTAACCTATTATATGAAAAAAAATTAAAATGATTATGCAAAAAAATAAGCCATTTCCATCGTAATATATCTGCATGTTATTTTTTAGACACTAAGTTTACTGCAAAAAGTAAACAAAATATAAAAATTAACTAAATTAAATTTTAGTTTTATAAATTAATCTTGAACATTAAGAGTTGTTTCAAGAGTTGTGGATAAAGTTTATCCTGCAAATAAGTTACGAATAAACTTTAAAAGCCGGACGTAGAAAAGTTAATTAGGACCTGATTCGCTACAATTAGGAAAGTGCAACTTTTAGAATCACAATTGCGAATAAAATCATAAAAATATACCATAAATATAGTAGAATTCGATAGGAATAAAGAGTAATATATTATAAACTTTATATATTACGTATATATATTAATAGTAGTATATATTAATAAGTAATATATTATAAACTTTTATCCATTTGATACCGCCATCTGTCAAATATGTTATCCACAAGCGGTGAGAGGCCCAAACTCGTCAAAAGTATTTGAAGGTTAAATAAAGTGCGAATAGGTATAATAATTATGAACGGAAGACGCCGCGAACATATTCGTATATGGGTAGATACGATTAAAATATTTAAATTATCTTAAATGTTATATAATTAACATTATTATTTATTTGTCTAGGAAGCGTTTAATTTTGATTAAGTTCTTTGTCATCAAACACTATGAAAACTACAACCGGCTTTCATGCAAATAATTTCCTTGACAATTTCTAAAAAGCTCTTCTTCTCAAAGATATTTATAATTATTAATTGTGTAGTTTTTTTTATGCAACTAGTTCGGCAAACGAGCGTACGGCTTACCTGATGGTAAGCGATTACCGTAGCCTATAAACAGCATTGCAACTTGCAAGCGTATTGTCGACCACACCCCAATTCCCTCCAGGAGCTCTGGTCACCTTACTCACAAACAGTAACACAGCACTGCTTGAAAGCAGTATTATTTAGCTGTTATCTTCTGTAAGGTACTATCCCAGTCAGGCTGCTCCATATTTTGAGCAGAAAATTTTCTGCTGTGCCCTACCTCAGTTAATACGCGTGTCTGTAACAAGTTAATAATGTTATTCAATATTAAGTTTCAAATGTGTGAAACGCGTTAGTTTTATAGAACTACTTGAAAAGAACATCGATTTGATGTTTCATCAAAATCTTCGTTTTATTTAGAATCGTCTTGAATGCCAATAAACGTTTGAAACCATTATATGTATAGCCGATGATACGCATAAAATTGTGACACGAATAGGTACCTGCCAAAGCAGTATTAAGTCTCTTATTGTCTAGTATAACCCTTTTGTCGTCTAGTGAAATAGCTATTAAACTAACATTGGCATTATAGGTTAATGGACTAAGATCCGAGAAGCTAAATCTTCCCTCATCTGTTAATTAGATGAAACAATTTTTTATAAGCTTATTTCAACATTGTGAATTTATAAAAACAACCTCTGCCACCATAAGCCTGCTGCAATTTTATTTTATCTTTTCCCTCTCATGTTAATTACATGTAGTAAGCTAAAACCGTTAATATTTTACATTATATACCTGACTATAGTAGGCAGCCATCTCTATGATTGCTACACTTACCTGCAGCCAGGTCAGTAACCTCAGTCAGCAGTAACCTGGCTGCAGGTAAGTACCTACCTATAGCAATCATAGAGATGGGTGCCTACTATAGTCAGGTATATAATGTAAAATATTGACGGTTTTAGCTTACTACATGTAATTAATATGAGAGGGAAAAGATTTCTTAGAAGAAAAAAAAAATTTTTTAAGTATTATTATTTGCAGCAGGCTTATGGTGGCAGAGGTTGTTTTTATATATTCACAATATTGAAGTCAGCCTATAAAAATTGTTTCATCTAATTAACAGATGAGGGAAGATTTTGTTATATTCCGGATCTTAGACAGTTAGAACATAAAGTACGTTAATGATGGACACGATACCGTGTGTCTAATGGTTATATTCGTCTTAATACAAATTATTTTATAAAATATGTCAATAATGACTTTTTATACAAACTTACTATACATAATGAACTGATTGATGATTTGCCATAAGTCATATAAAAAATGGCATCAGAATAATATTCGATTGCTTGTCGACATAATAAAAGTTTTTATTACGTTTAAAATAATAACCTCAATAATTCGTTTGGGACTTTGGGTACCTTTTTACCTGTTTCATGGCACGTGATCAATTGAGATTATAATGAAATTTAGATATGAAATTAATAAAAAAGTGTTTTAGTTATTAAGGTTAAACATTTATTAATGACGATTTATTTTAAATGACATTAATAATATTTAGGTAAACGTTTTTTCAAACTGGAACGGAAAATAAAGATTAATTATAATTGACTTTAGGTAATTAATTATCGTTTATTAACGCTTGTCTAGTTTATTTAATAATTATCCGCGTTTAACACGCAGTAACTTTGAAATTATTAATTTTTCTTATTAAAAACATTAAGTTTATGAAACACTAGCGACTCGCACCGGCTTCGCACGGGTGAAATGCCGATTTTTGTTCAATAACAATAAAATATAGCCTATGTCACTCCTGAATAGTGTATCTTTCTGTTAGTGAAAGAATTTTCATGATCGGATCAGTATTTGCGAAGATTACCCCGTATATACAAACAAAGTTATAAACTTTTCCTCTTTATAATATTAGTATAGATAATATTAGTATAGATTATAGATATTTACAATTTACAACTTTTTCTTATTTGATTTAATTTGATTCAGCCTGTAACAGCCCACTGCTGGGCGGAAAATGTTTTTATTATACTTATTTGCATTAATGTTTACGAGTTTTATCCTAATTATAATCTAATCTATCTAAATATGATCTCGATGTATGTCTTTTATATTAGTCCAACGTTTTACAGATTTAATTCATCTCTCTACTGACAGGAAAACCGCGCTCTCTCAGACGATGATTTTGCTAGATTTCTACTCACTTACCTTCACAATTTAGCTGTTAGTGTCATTATATGTATACATCGCGGGTTTGTGTCAGTATATCGATGTCAAATATAATTGAACGTTATGGTAAAAAAGACTAATTGCCTCGAATAGAATAATATAATAATATATAGAACATAATGATTTTAACATAGGCTAATATTTTACAGCAACTTCTCTTTAGTTTGTCGGTCATAATCTTAATCTAAACGGTTAACTTTTTAATCTTGAAAATATTATTATATTATTATAACATTATTCCTTGAATTTTAATTTTCATCTCTTTCAAAAATTAAATTACCTACTCTGTTTAAACTCAGATACAGTAATAGCAATCTTCTTTATACGTAATATTTATTATTTTTATGTACGTGACCTATAAAACCTACTAACATTAAGTAATTTATTTCAAGTGTTGGTTTGCCATCAAAAACAATTAGTTTTTTTGCCCCGATAGAACATAATTAGGTTCATTTTAAAGAATATTATTATGGCGCGCGCTAAACCGTTTAAGAGCGTGCATAAGGCGAGCAAACAATCAGATTTCACCCGCGCGCCCGATGAAACAAAATATACACAAAGCCTCGTGTCAGAGTGCGATAGACGATATAGTTTTGAGCGCATTACGAATGTAAAAAACGACAAATATGTTATTTTGTATATAATTCCGAAACTAAAAGTAATTACATTAAATGCCTAAGCATAGCCTTTACTCATATTTAAATGTAATTAATTATCAAATTTTTGTCTTAATGGTCATAACCATATCGAGTATAAATAGAAAAAATATAAAAATTAGAGGTTACTTCGTGATTATATTTTATCGAGGAAATTTCCTTATTTTATGTTTTTGATAAAGGTCAACCCTTGCAAATATCACGTAGTTTGTCATATATTTTTATTTTAAGATTTGGTCTGGAACTTTTCATGTCAAAACAAATAGAAGATGGTAATTTTGCATTATGCTACGCACAGCCAGTATTTATTTTAAAATGGTGCAATAGGTATATAAAAACTGAGTGATAATTATTTTTACACTGATTTTAAATTAGTTTGATAATGACGCATATCCAGATGCCGCTTCAATGGATTCAATCAATCAATCAACCATTATTAATTTGTCGCTCAACCACTGACAATCGGCCAGTGAGTCCAGGCGAATGATCAATCAGTACCTTCAACCGTATCTCTCAATGAGTGTCGATTAACATTGTAAAATAGCAAATCCGAATGATATCCTATAATATAATTAAGTCACAGTACCTACTTAGGTAGGCCTAATACGTATTTACGACTAAGTAGAAACAAATCGAATCCGTCTCTTGGCATTAGCTATATTATGTTAAATTAGCTATTACAGGTCAAAAAAGTGTCATTAATATTATTTTGACATATGGAGCAAAAACTAAAATACCTCATTTTGTATAGGTATTGTTCTCGACTAATGACTCTTTAAGGCCACGCTAAAACTTACGTTTTTATAACGATACATAAATCTTGAAGGTAAGGTAATTGTATAGGCCTATAAGGAGATATCGTGGGTGAATATCGTTGTCATTCTAGTAAAGATATCACAACTACGATAAACGTTATAGTTCAATCTTATTACCTTTATCACGAGTACTGTAAACGTTAGTTCAATCTTATAACACCTTTAAGAAGTTTGCCTTGATAATTTACAGAACAAAAACATATATACTGTGTCTAAAATTAATTTTATTGTAAAAAAATATTAATAGGATTTAAATAGATCTTAAATAATTTTATTTTCATAGCACAGCGTTTAAGATACCGTAAAACAAAAAGTAATTGAAACCGTAATGGTTGGTATATTCCGACAATACAAGTATCATGTACCTAAAGTAGCAATAATCTATACTAATATAATAAAGCTGAAGAGTTTGTTTGTTTGATTGTTTGTTTGTTTGTTTGAACGCGCTAATCTCAGGATCTACTGGTCCGATTTGAAAAATTCTTTCAGTGTTAGATAGCCCATTTATCGAGGAAGGCTATAGGCTATATATCATCACGCTAAGACCAACAGGAGTGGAGTCCACGCCGACGAAGTCGCGCGCAGAAGCTAGTTTTAAATAAATGTAATTACAAAAAGAAATTTATTGTTATGTCTAAAGTTTTCTTTCTTTTTTATTTCAAAAAAAATATTGTTAATCACAGTTTAATGGTTCTTTTATAATAATTGAATTTACAGAATTCATCGCTGTAATGATAGGTACAATAAAATAAAAACGAATTGAAATCATAATAATAAATTCTGACAATAAAAGTTTACCTACCCAAAATAGGAATGATTTTAATTAAATAAAGGTTAATATAAATCTAGAAAGGTCGTATTTGTGGTCAACCCAAAGAGATCAAGGAAAACTTGTTGAAGGCGTTATTAACCACGTGTACTTAATTTATTTTAGTAAATATTGGCTTTATCAAAAATAACAATTAATTCTTTGTTGATATGTATACCTTAACCTTACCTTACCTTGGAACTTAAAAAGCCGACCAATGGCGGGATAACCATTCAACTGCTGGCTTTGAAATACACAGGCCAAAGACGGGCAGCAGCGTCTTCGGTGCGACAAAGCCAGCTCTGCGGTCACCAACCCGCCTGCCCAGCGTGGTGACTATGGGCCTATGTCCAGCAGTGGACTGAAATAGGCTGAAGTGATGATGAGTGATGATATGTATACTATCAAAGTATTGTTACTTTTTAATATCTACGTTTTTTTTTTCCTTTCTCCCTCATGTCGAGGGACGGCAAAGAGAATTTAATCCCATACAGCCACTTCTGACGTTGTTATATTTCCAAGTAAAATCCAAATTAAGGCCAAAGGCCACGTCTTATTTCAAATAACGTCCGTATATCACAATGAAAGGCTAAAAGCCATGTCTTATTTATATTGTTTGTCAAAATCCTGTTTTCAATGGTCAAATCCTTTTCATATTTTGAAGTTTAATATAAACTTTCTTTCTGTTGAATATTTTAAAACTGAAGGACCTATTTATGAACTTCTATCTTACCGCTTACGGCTTCACCCGCGTGGATTATACGGTTTTAGCTGTTCCTTTTTTCCCTTCAAAATGTAGCTTCTGTTACTCATCATGAGTCATAACGAAGCTTTCTCCTGGTGGTCATCATTTAAGTAGTTCTTGAGTTTATTCATTTAAAAGAGACAAACACTAATTTACCTATTTAATTACTAAAAAAATTTATTTTCATAATTTTTTATGTTATTTTGTAATTTGTCTTAGAAACACGCAGTAGGCGCAAATGATATTACCATGCTTTTTTTCATTCAATCCTTAGTATAACGTTATGCTTAGCAATGATTATTTGGTAGGTATATAATAATATATAGTATTGTATGATGTATTTTTGTATGCTCGCTACAAAACAAAATAAGAAAATTTTGGTAGGGACAAGGAAGGAAGAGTTTTGTATATTTACCTCAATTTAAACAAATTTCCGGTATCGATTATTGCTGTATTGATTTTAAGAAAAAAAAGTATCTACTATGTAGGTGGTCCAATATAATGTGAATTCTAGGTAAATGACGTAAATCTTTTCAATGGTGTCTACTCATTCAAAAATTCTCTTCTCAATCATGATTTAAAATTTCTGTCGCTGTCAGTAGTTATTACTATAGAAACGCATTGACGTAGAAACTTACCACAAAATCACGTGTGGGAAATAAATGATTTCTTGGAATAATAGATTTTATGACTTTTTGTTAAAAGACTTTACGTGCCTAATTCGTAAGAGAACTAAGTAATTAAATTGTCATTAATAATATTGGTAGATAATGCAAGCAGCATTAAGCCAGCCACACTTAACACTTTTGTATGTTTGTGTGTAATTTTAAATGACGTTACACTTAAACACGAAGAGACATAACTAAAAATTATTGAACATGCTAAAATTCAATCAATATACGAACTTCAATCTGGGTTTCAAACTAAAATTTTTACCTCAGTTGTAAACTTAGAAATTCTTTAATATCTGTGTAGGTATGTCTGGAAATGATCACGTAAACACGTTTTACTATTTGCGAATTTAGAGAAAGCTCGTAAATAAACGAAACTCTCTTCCAGTGCACCTAAAGGGCCCCGTAGACGATCAAATATTTGATCAAACCTCATATTAAATTTCTGTTTGACAAACGTGTTTGTCAAATTATTTGATCGTGTGCGGGGCTGCGGGTTTTTTTAATATGTTTGTTATATGAAACATGAAGTTTGATCAAACATGTTTGACAAACAAGTTTGATCGTTTACGGGGCCCAGGGCCCATAAACTTTACTTATTCTTCGAACACATTTGAATGTTCTTAAACGTCCATAAAATTTTCATGTGTTAAAATCTTACGAAGATTTAACTGTATTCACAATGTAACCTTTTGAATATTTATACCTCTATATTATGTAGTTGTAGATGATAAGCTGATGCTGATGCGTTAATGTGTTTTTCCGTTCATCTAAAAAGTGTTGCAACTAAGAAATATTAAAAAAAAACTGTTTGTCGTAATTTTATCCTATTACATATGTATTAGCAATTTTAATTATATTTTAAATATTTAATAAATTTGTATAAATTTTTTCAAAATATCATACACAGGAAAGACATTCGTGTTAATAATATTGTTATGGAGGTAGTAGTGTCTTGGAGGTCAGCGACTCTTTGTAAAACTGTGTCTCTATTTTTTTTAAAATATATTCTTAAAATATTTGATTCTACATATTCAATATACTATAGCTTTACGTAATACAACTCGTCAAAACAGGTTAGGAGTATCAACGGTAACAGTTAAACTGAACTTGTTGTTTGAAGTTTTTATTATTGTGTTGTAAAAATGTTTAGATAGGTATCCCGCTAACTCAGACCGAGTAGCATATATCTTTATCTTCGTAAACGTAAACATTGTAAATTTTTCGTCTGCGATTATTCTAGATTTATAGTACCTATATAAAAGTATAGATAGTTAGCTATCGTTAAGTAATAGTTATACATTGTGTGAGCGCGTTTTGTGCCTCTAAGAGCACGTAGAGCTGTCCGTCCTGATTATTTATCGATATTGATAACTACCAATGCCGATAGTCAGTTTTATAACGTTACGGCCGCCTTAATGCTACTTACTATTGACAAACTTCTGCTTAAAACGCGATCTGTATTGAGTCACACACGTGTTTTAATTTATACAGGTGTGCAAAAGTCTACATCATCATTCATCATCATATCAGCCTGTTGCAGTCCACTGCTGGACATAGGCCTCCCCAAGCTCGCGCCAGACATCCCGGTTTTCCGCAATCCCCATCCAGCCTACACCAGCAATCTTACGTAGATCGTCGGTCCAGCGGGCCAGAGGGCGTCCTACACTGCGTTTGCCAATACGCGGTCTCCACTCCAGGACACGTCTGCTCCAACGGCCATCGGTCCTGCGACACAGATGACCAGCCCACTGCCACTTCAACTTGCTGATTCTGTGGGCTATGTCGGTTACTTTCGTTCTCTCACGGATAGTCTCATTTCTTATTCTGTCCTTGAGAGAAACCCCAAGCATAGCCCGTTCCATAGCACGTTGAGTGACTTTAAACTTGTGGACCAGTCCCTTCGTCAGTGTCCACGTCTCGGCTCCATATGTCAACACAGGCAGGACGCATTGCTCGAAGACTTTTGTCTTCAAGCATTGCGGAATTTTCGAAGTGAAGACTCGACGAAGCCTGCCAAATGCCGCCCAGCCCAACCGAATCCTCCTATCAGCTTCCTTCTCGAAGTTGTTTCGGCCCAGCTGAATGGTGTGGCCAAGGTAGACATAATCCTGAACAACTTCAAGAAGGATACCGTCAACCGATACCGGTCTCGGTATGACTTGGTTGTTAAACATAACTTTCGTTTTGTCCAAGTTCATACCGAGACCGACTCGTCGGGAGGACTCGTTTAGGTCGGCCAGCATTTGACCTAGCTCATCCAACGTCTTCGCAAAGATGACGATATCGTCAGCAAAACGAAGGTGAGAGATGTATTCGCCGTTGACGTTGATGCCTCGTTCCCCCCAATCCAAGGTCTTAAAGAAGTCTAAAAGTCTACAGGCGCGTCTAAATCGCCTGCGTATAGCTTCTGTATCGCTACAAACGCGCGTCTTCAGCGCGCTTAAAAACGTGATTGTTCAGTCTCTAAAGTAGATAGAAGTAAAGCAAACCCTTAAAGTTTGCGAAAACCAGATGGCAGTCGCTATGTTAAATCATTGAAACCATGTAGTCATATTGGCTTCTATAAAATGTGCGCGTTCGTCCAACGAGCACGATGTCCTAGATGAGATATAATGCGATCAACACCCTATAAGTTAGGAATAATTGACGCGATGAAATAGAACAAATTAACAAGGTGTTAGGGGTGTGTAGGACTTTTGATATTAATTAGCACGTGCAGCGTTTTCACTCATATCAGGACAAGAGGTAACAAGCGGCATCCATGCAGTGATGCGCGCGACGATCACCTACCATTACTATAATTATGTCCGTCGGAAACACATTGATGTCTTTAAATTTCTGACTAAAAAAATTTAATGAGATTCGATTTAGCATTATTTTTTTCCAATCTACTAATTTAGCATTGACGTCGTATACCTGGGTAATTCTCATGAAATCCCGAAATTACTAAAAAATTGTTGTATTTATAACAGACAAGCCATAATTTCAAACAGATTTCTTCTTTAGAACTGTTTTAACCTAAAGTTTGGGACATAGTGAGAGAATGATTTTCAGAGTACTATATATTTATTATTCCTCACAAACCTACCTACCTACTTAGGGACTGTACGGGCGTACAGTCCCTAAGTTATTACCAACATTTTAGCCTTGATGATCTTCTTTCCGAAAAAAAAAATACCATTCTAAGTCGGTTAGGTTTATGTAAAAACTGTTATAAGACAGGAATTTCAAGATTTCAAGAGAACTATCCACCTATGCTATTTCGTCGAAATTTACCTACAGTTTTGAAACACTTAAAATTGACTGTATCTTATATTTTTAATGTAGACGTGATATACAAATGTTTTAGTTCAAGAGTAGTAGTTGTAGTTCTCAAAGTATAAAACCTCTTGACCTGCACGTTCTTTGAACGTGTTTTCAAGTTACGTGTCAAGGAAATTTTGCTGAACATTTTCGTTTTAGAATATGATACATTTAAAATAATTTTTGTAATTATCATAGGTATACATTTTAGCTGAAACGACTTCTATTATAAGAATGATATATCAAAAAATGATAATCAACAAAAACAAAATGCATTTTTATTTTTTATTTGATGTGATTTATCATAAATAATTACAGACTACAATTTAGACATCCATTTGGAACCAGTAGCAAATTATCATAACAAGTTTTAAGATCTTGGCCATACCTACTATTATGGCGTGGCGATATTGCCTTAGTAAAAGGTTCTGATTCGTGCCGGGGCACGGTTCGATTGCCGTGTACTCTAAGTCTAAGATGATAATATGATGGAAACATGTGACGCGCTGTTTTTCAAGTCCTGCTATTCAGACTTAACTTGTAGTTAAGTAAATAGGAATTAGGTAACTTTTTTTTTCTATTAGTGTTTAGACCTAGTAAGGAAACCCCGTCATTATGATGAGGTTGACCTCTAATGTTCTTCTAAAGTAATAAACAAATAATTACAAGAACATTTAAGATTAAACCATTACTATCAATATCTATTGTTAAAATAAATTATTATTCGCAAGGTTTTACAAACAACTGTCAAATAAATTGTATAACTAGTAATGATTTATGCAAAGTTCCCCTCTTTACCGAATCCTTATTACAGCTGCCGCATAAGTTATATTTCAATTTTCCAGCTTAGTTCAGTGTCTTTACCAACTTCCTACTCTTTATACTTTCTGCCTTCACAACCGCTGCCGCTACCATAAAAATAATTGGCTGAAATTTTTTTATGCATACAAAATTATATTGCGTTTATCCTTGTATTATAAATCTTACAGCGTTTTATGTGTAGAATAAAGTTTTATTAATACTTAATTTTAGTTTCAAAGATAATTTGCCGCCTCACTGCAAATTCATATTTAGAAGCCAATTAGCATGTTGGAATGACGCATATAAATTGCTTCTTTTATATCTACTGTTATTTTTGTATATTTTATTATTTATTTTTATACTTTTTTAATAATGAAGAATCTGAATAGAAATTATAATAAATTTGCAATTTCGATGATATTTTTAATTATTATAATATAAATGACTAGCCGTCCCATGCGATTTTACTACTCTAGTAATGAGGCGTCGCGAGTTGTTTTAAACAAGGTAAGTAGGTATAGAAGTACGTATTACGCAAAATTTATAAAAAAAAAAAATCACTAAGTGCGCGTCTTATGTGTTAAACAGACAGAATTTCTTGCATATTTTCTTAAAATATACATACTTGAATAAATAATTTAATATATTTTAATTTATTTATAAATTCAAGTAGTCTTCAAAAGCACTTTTGAACTGTCATTTTGTAAATAAAAATTATATTATTCTTTCAAAATTTAATTATACGAGTAGTTAACATTGAGCTAACGATTTAGAATGTAAGTAGATGCTGTAGACTGTAGAGAGAAGAAAAGAATTGGCAAGAAACTCAGCAATAGCATTTGTTAATCATTTTATATGTTTAAAAGAAATTTTACAAACTAGCATAACATTCTGTACAGCTGTTTTTATTATAAAATAATTTGTAGAATTATATTTTACGACAAGGTGAGAAAGTATAATTTTTTGCAAAAATAATTTAATGTTTCATTTTAATCACTTGGCTATGCTGTCTTCGTCACAAAAGTATATTGTATTTAGTCGAGGTAAACTAGATATTACGGTAATTCGTGTAGTGTGCAATATAATTGAGCCGTTACATTCAAGTGTACGCGGTCAAGAGTAAACTATTGAAGTACAACATAAACGCGAATAATAAAAACAATAGAAAAAAAACGACAACAATGTAACTGAATGTTGTTTTAGATAATTAAGTTTTTATTTAACTTTCGGATATAAATAAGTTTTTGTGTGGGTCATGGTTGCTTTTCATGTACGTCATGGAATAAATGTATGTAATAAATGGTATCCGGTAAAGTTTTTGTACAAACTTATGTTTGTAAGTACCTTAAAATGAAATATATACCAACATTATAACTGTTCAATAAACAAATAATGTATATACCTTATATTTACCTACGTATACTACGAGTATATACCTATACTGTAATTTGACACTGCAAATATTTCACTGCTTTGAAAAGATCCTTTTAGTTAAGGAGAAGGATAACTATGATTTTCTTGATATTAATAATATAAGGGATTTGTATAGTTGGTAAAAGCATAGTTGCTCTTTACGGTTTCCTAGTAGTAAAAATGTTTGAGATTACCTCAAATTTACAGCAAGCAATGTCCAAAAGACAAGAATAAAGAAAATGATAACAATTTTATAACTTAAACATATATTACTGATGTAAAGACTACAAATTTATAACAAAATTTTTTTAAATAGAAAACTTTTAATATAAAAGAAATTACACAAAAATAACTGGTAATAAAAAGTAAAAAGCGCCACGCTCGCAATCTTAAGTAAAAGTGCTGGTTCATTACACTGACATCATTAAAAGAAAGTTTCGTTTATTTCTATCTTAGAATTGTTTAGCCTAGTCAAATTAGTATTTTATTTTAGATTTACAAAAATTGGAAGAATTAATTTTCCTTCGGAATTCGTTGAAGGGGGTTACCAGTGGTAGCTTAAATTCAAAAAGTAGGGAAACCAGGCTTGTTGCTTCATCCGCCATCTTGATTTAAAGGGTTATTTTTTGTCTCTTGAATAACTCGTTTATTTTCAATTTTACACGAAAAATAGTTATTACAAAAGTTGTTTAAAATTAAATTTCCTACAATTTTGGTCCCTATCAATTTTTTCATAGGATCGATATTTTTCGATTTATACCTGACAAGAGTTGGGGGTGGACCTATAGGTATTGTATTATGGCGTTTATCAATAATTATTTATTGATGCTGTAAAATAAATCAAAAAAAAAATATCAATCGTACGAAAAAATTTATAAGAATCAATATTGTAGAAATTTTTATTTTAAACAACTTTGTTCATTACAATTTTTCTCGTAAATTTGACGATTAATGTGATAATACATTATACAATGATAAGATTTCATCCCCTCCCATATTCTCGGGTTAATCGGTTCGGTAATAGTTTGTTATTACGTTGCCGTTACTATAAATCTACGTACTCCAGTACTAATGAGGAATACCGTTGATTCATATTATACGTGACGTCAGCTCAGAAGAAAACTTTACAATTACATGATACACTAGCCTCCACATATCTTCTAAGGAAAAAATATGTACATAGTATGTTGGACGAATATATTACTGTTATATCTAAGGTGAGCTTATTATTTTAAAAATAAATATAGGTAAAATGTGTTTCGACCGTGAAAATAGGGTTTCTATGTAAAAAATAAAATTAGTTTCATAGAGAAACTTTATTTGAAAATATATTGTTAATTTAATTTATTTTGTTAATCGTATCCTATTAGAACATTAATCATTAATGTTTGCCATAAAACTAAAACGAAAAACAAATACATAAACGTTTTACGAATGTTTTGCCTCAAGTTTTAAATTTTTAATTAAATTTTATAAGGAACAATTTAACGAAAAGTAAGTATTTAGGCGATAAGAATAACACGTGGTTCAATAAGTCCCGAGACTAAGTACTAAAAAAAGGTCTTTTTTATAAAATTAATTTTTATTCATCAACATAGTCTCCTCCAAGAGCGATACAGTCCCTCCAACGCTTTTCTAACTTTTCTATCCCATGTGTGTAGAACGATTTGTCTTTGGCTTCAAAATAAGCCTCCGTTGCTGCGATAACTTCACTATTTGAGTCAAATTTCTTACCCTGAAGCATTTTTTTGAGGTCTGCCAACAGCCAGTAATCGCTGGGGGCCAAGTCTGGCGAATAAGGGGGATGAGGAAGCAATTCGAAGCCCAATTCGTTAATTTTGGCCATCGTTCTCACGGACTTGTGACAAGGCGCGTTGTCCTGGTGAAACACCACTTTCTTTTTGTTCATGTGAGGCCGTTTATCCGCAATTTCGTACTTCAATCGCTCCAATAAGCACATGTAATAGTCACTATTTATATTTTGCCCTTTTTCAAGGTAGTCGATGAAAAGTATTCCATGCGCATCCCAAAATATAGACGCCATAACCTTACCGGCCGATTTCTGAGTCTGGACGCTTCGGGCGGCTTTCACCAGCCGCTCTCCACTCCGCTGGCTGCCGATTAGATTCCGGAGTGAAATGGTATATCCAGGTTTCATCCATTGTTACATACCGACGTAAAAAAATCCTTTTTATTATGATTCATCAGCGCCAAACATCGCTCTGAATCATTGATACGTTGTTCCTTGTGATCAGTTGTAAGCAAACGCGGCACCCACTTAGAAAAAAGCTTTTTCATGGCCTAATTTTTATGTAAAATAGTGAAAACACTACCAGCTGAAATCTTCACTATCTCGGCTATCTCTCGCACTTTTACCTTCCGATCTTCCAATACGATTTTGAGGACTTGGTTAATATTTTGTTGAGTCACTGCTTCATTTGGACGACCTCCCATGCGACCACGTTTGAAGTCGGCATACCACCGACAAATGGTTGCTTTAGAGGGAGCTGATCCTGCATAACATTTTATAAGCCATTGATGTGCTTCAACGGTATCTTTTCCCATTAAAAAACAATGTTTTATCAACACGCGAAACTCGTTTTTTTCCATTGTATCGAAAGTACAACCGTAGCGTCACTTAAATGTTTCAAAATCAATAATTTTATTGTTCCATTTTTAAAAAGGCACGTATTCTTGTATTGATAGCCAGTACTTTTTAAAAATCAAAATAGTTTTTAATATATGCGCCATTTCCAGGTTAGTCTCGGGACTTATTGAACGATCTAGTATTATTCAACTGTTTACTATATTTGACTAGAACAGGAAGAACAAGTTGAAATAAACAAATATTATTTTTTATATATTATAATCATAGATAGTTCATTAAAAGTAGTTTTGTTGTGGATGAATTGCATTAACTTATTTCCGCATTATTTATTTAGTTATCAACATTAGTTTTGCTACGGGTTAAAATGGTATTTGGGGTTAGAGAGCGCCCCACCATTCCAACCCGAGACCATAAATAAGAGAAGAGGTTAAGAGAAAATTAATTTAAAAAAAAAAAGTTAAAGTAAAATCTTGGATTTAGAAATAATAAAACAAAATTATTACCAATTAACAATTTATTGATAGAATATTTAATTATACAAATATTATGTTCGGTTTTCAATTTTAA
Source organism: Melitaea athalia (assembly GCA_905220545.2). Classification (NCBI taxonomy): domain Eukaryota; kingdom Metazoa; phylum Arthropoda; class Insecta; order Lepidoptera; family Nymphalidae; genus Melitaea; species Melitaea athalia. The sequence continues at coordinate 12,295,153 of HG992193.1, forward strand.
GTTCGGTAATCAATATGAGGAAAAAAAGAGATTATTCCTGTCTCGTGGTTGGTGGAGAGAGTGTTAATGAGCCTGAGAAACTTAGCTGAGTCCTTGGGTGACCTCGACGTCCCTCGGCTCACGTCGGAAAACAAAACGCCCTGTTCGCCACGTGGTCGGGAGCGGCTTCTATATGCCTCCAGGTGCCGAAAAAATTATGGCGGGATCGACCCGCCGTCCGTCACAAAAGAAAAGAGGAAATTAATTTTTTGTTGTTATAAATTACTTGTGGGAACTGGGAACTGAGATAATGTTTATATAACGATTATATTATAATTCATTTCATAAACTAATTATTTGTAAAAGATATCAAAAGGTTTTTATCACTGAACGATATTTGTATAATCTATACTAATATATAAAGCTGAAGAGTTTGTTTGTTTGGTTGTTTGTTTGTTTGTTTGTCTGTTTGTTTGAACGCGGTAATCTCTAGAACTACTGGGCCGATTTGAAAAATTCTTTCACTGTTAGATAGCCCATTTATCGAAAAAGGCTATAAGGCTATGTATCGTCACGCTAAGACCAACAAGAGCGGAGTCCACGCCGACGAAGTGGCGCGCAGTAGCTAGTATTATAATATATTATAATTATAGATAATTATTATTATATTATACAACTAGGTCGGAAAACAAGTGTAGGTACGGCTCAACTGATGGTAGCCTATGCCTGCAGCACTACAAGGTCGAAACGCGTTGCCGACCCTATCCCCAATCCCACTCAAGAGCTCACCTTACTCACTAACAGGAACACAACACTGCTTGAACTTGAAAGCAGTATTTATTTAGCTGTGATCTTTTGTAGGGTCGAGGTACTTTCCTAGTCGGGCTGCTCCAGATTTTGAGCAGGATATTTTCTGCTATGCCTCAGTTATATATTTTATACAAGACTAAAAATCAGTCAATAATATAAACCTTACGTATATATTTTTACCTCAGATGTAATATAAATGGTTATTATTTACAGTATCAAAAACAACGGAATTGGAAAAAAAAATTGGAAATAAAAAGCTTATTGTACAAGCAAATAACATAATTATTACATAGAAACAGCGTTTAGAAAAAAAAAACTAAAATACGTATAAATAGGCTGTCTTGGTGCTAAGAAAGCGATCTCTTCCAAACAATAGGTAGGGATCCCTAGTACATTTTTTTCACCTGATTAGTATCAAGCTAATTTTCCGGGAGTCGCTTCATTTTGATGAGACGAACAAAAAATTCCTCTACGAAAACTCTCGATTGTGGTAGCTAACAGAGATAGCAGGGGTAGAGCAGCAGTGAGCGAAGGACCGGGATAACGTACCACGCAATTTGTAGAACAATATTACTATTAAATTATATACACTAATCGCAATCACTAATCAGGTGAAAAAAATGTACTAGGGATCCCTCCCTACCTATTAGAAAAATAAATCGAATTAATTAATAAATAATGCTTAAATCATTGTTTTAGGGTTGGAAGACACGGTGAAACTAGTCAAAAGTCTAGGCGGTAAGTGTTACGGCTATGTGGTAGATCTTGCGAATAAGGACGATATCTACCGGACTGCGAAGCAAGTGGAAGAGGAAGTAGGCAGAGTAAGTAAACTTATTTGAGCAAGTATAAGTATATACATATTTCTGCGAAGTTTTGCTTATATGAGTAAGCTGTCACTTAGTATGTTAAAAACGGTTTGAAGACGAGGCCATAATTATGTAAATGCTAGCTTTTCCGCGGCCTCACTCGCGTTGACTTTACGATTTTGCCGGTTCCTTTTGCTTCTGTTAAAATAAAACTTATTTACGGCGATAACATAGCTTTATATTGATAAAATATATTTTTTAAAAGCCGTCCAGTAATTTTTGACAGTAATTTAAGCTTTTTATTGCAAAGATTTTTATACTTTTTGTCCTAACTTTATTTTTAATTTGAAATAATAATTATAATATGCAAATGTAACACGGATGTGATTTTTAAAATTTATTATGGGTGTATATAAAACTGATAACTTGAACGACGCTAGGACCGGTTCTTTGTTGGATTATCCGAAATGCGCAAGCATATTAATTACGAGTATGTTACCAACCAAATTATGTTTAGTCTTGACTAGCTATAAAGAAGACTAAACTTTTGTTAGCGGATCTTATAATACCTAATAGTAAATTGAATTTTTTTCAATTGGTTTAGACTATACCTAAATGTATTATTTACAAGTTGGAATAGGTTTAGGTAAAGCTCTTACCTTAATCCTTTGGCTTTAGCAAACATCCACACTCTAAACAATAAATATAGGTAGGTACTTAGTAAGTACTAAAATACGAGTATAGATATGCATATAAATATATAAATATATAGTTATAATAAAAATACTCTTTAGTAGATAAATTTGAGACTTACTTTTTGTATATTTTTATACAATAGTCCTAAAACATATTATTTATTGTTCTTACAAAGAATATTTTATTAAATTTCCTCTGGAATAGTATTGACCAAGTTGGTCTGCTTAGTTCTCCAACGTAAATTGGACATGACGATTTAAATTTCACTTGAAGGCAATAAACGAACTAATTATTATTGTTTAATTTATATTTATAAATAAAATGTAATTTATTTAAACATTGTTTCATATACAAGGTTCGTATTAGTGAAATGTGCGTCACACGTACCTACTGATGTATAGATATTATGGTTAGTTAATTACTTTAACAACAAAAGATTAAACATGATTACAGACACTGAGAGACAAGCAAATAGTTTAATAGTATTTAATAAATTGTAATAGTGTAACAGTAATTAACTAAAATAGTTTAACAGTAATTAATAAATTATAAATATAAATAAAAGAATAAAAACAATTTTTATATGTGTGGCATAGAAGTATATTTTGTATCTTTGTAATATAAAAATGATTTCTAGATAAAATTTTTAATTCTACTTCGTTTCTTTTATTAGGTTAATTTACTGATCAACAATGCAGGAGTGGTGTCAGGGCAATACCTGATGGATACGCCGGACCATCTCATACAAAGAACTTTTAACGTCAACGTCTTAGCGCATTTCTGGGTATGTATTGACTTCGGTTTATTTTTTGTTAGTGTTTTATTAATACTACAATGTTGCTTAATTCTGAAGGTCATGACTTTGTAAAGTGAGGGTTTTATCGCAAATAAAATATTTGAACTATAAGCATAACTTGTCAATAAAGTATGTAGCGTAATAACGTATAAAGTTAGCACCAGAATGTGCTCTCATTGAAAATCATAAAATCAGTAGTATGAACAAAACTTTTTGTTGTAGAAATTTAAATTTACGCATTAACAATAAATTATTATAATGATGTGCTTCAAATCTTATAATAAAATATATACCTACATATATCTATCTACATATATGTGACAAATATAAATATATTTATTATAACAAAATTGCTTAAAATAAAATGCTGATATGCACTTAGTTACCTGCATAATTACCACATTACTTACAAATATTTGCATAAATAATTGTGTTTATTATATTTTATGGCGCTAATTCACGTGATGTGTGATGGTACGCTAAGTCTTCGTGACAATACATGTCCATGACAATCATACTTATGTACGCGTAGTTAATTTGTTTTATATAAACATTATCAATAACTATGTAGTATTGACGCAGATAGAACGTTTGAATCTCAGTAGAAGGTTAAAGAGTCGGTAAAGTCAGGTAAAAGTCATAGTTCAATTATTTGTATATTATATATATTATATCTATGTATCAGTCAATCAGTCAGTTAGTTCAGCCGTTCAGCCTATTGCAGTCCACTGCTGGACGTGCCACCCCAAGTTCGCGCCAGACATCCCGGTTTTCCGCAATCCTCATCTTCGACTGTATGTTTTTGCGTGTTACCTCATTACTTCTTACTGGGTGGACGGATTTCGATAATTCTTTTTTAATAGAAATTTGGTGGTTGGATGTAGTCTCATTTAAATTTGATCGAGATCTGACAAGTACTTTTTGAGTTAAATAATGTGCGTTTACTTGAATATTTTTTCGTCTACCTACGTTGTAGGTATTGCTGGTCGTTCTGATTGAAGTCAGTTTTTATCGTTTGCGAACAAACACAGTTATTATAAGTCATTTTAAAGTCAAAATAATGGAAAAAATATAACTAAATATAATACGTACTATAGTAAGCCCAAACTGAAATTACGAAAAGGAAGAGTCATTTAAAACAAAGTTATTAAAATATTTTAATTATAATTCATACTCTGAAGTCTGATGAAATGCGAACTGACTTAATAAAACACAATAAAAATGAGTACCAAAAAACAGTACCCATAAAACACAATAAAAATGAGTACCAAAAAACAGTACCCTGTTGAACAGGTTTTTGATGGATTTTGAGAGCAAAAAATGTATTGCTCTTGAACTTAGGTAGGTAATTCTAAAGTTTAAATCATATTTGATTTGCATAAAAAATAAGAGGGGGCATAACCTTTAAATTTTTTACCTGAAAAAAAGAAGAAGGTTGTCAATTCGAGTGTATTATTTTTAACCGACTTCCAAAAAAGGAGGAGGTTCTCAATTCGACTGTATTTTTTTAACCGACTTCCAAAAAAGGAGGAGGTTCTCAATTCGACTGTATTTTTTTTCCGATTTCGATCAATTTTGTTTTATTTGAAAGGTTTTGCGTGTCATGTAGTCCCATTTTAATTTAATTGAGATCTGACAAGTACTTTTAGAGTTATACCTAATAATCCGTATTTACTTGGCTACTTTTTCGTCGACCTACGTTGTATTATACCGCATAACTTTTTACTCGGTGTACCGATTTTGATGATTCTTACTTTAGTCGAAAGCTAATACTTGTCATGTAGTCTTGTTTAAATTAGATCGAGATCTGATTACAACTTTTGAGTAATCTTTAATAGCGCGTATTTACCTGACTATTTTTTCGTCTTATTACGTTGTATTACTTGTCGATGTCATTGAAGTCGGTTTTTTTTCGTTTGCGAGCAAACACAATTATTAAGTATGTGCGTTATCTTCTAACTTTTTACTGGTTGTACCGATTTTTGATGATTCTTTTTTTAAAATTGAAAACTCGTGCTTATCATGTAGTCCCATTTAAATTTGATCAAGATCCTGACCTAATCTATTAATGCGTATAACTATTTTATCGACTACTTACATCGTATTACTTGTCAATGTAATAAAAGTCGTTTTTTTTTTTTGTTTGCGAACAAACTCAATTATTGTGACTATATGATAACATTTCCTATAATTATAGATGATTAGTCAAGTTAATGTAATGTTAGTGTAATGTATAAAGTATTTGCTTTATAAGAACGACGAACCCATTAACGAGTAAAAAGCTGTGACCTATTTAGTGCATAATTCTAACTTTATAAAAATAAAAGATGCAGATAAAATAGGTATATTAAAGCGTATATATTACAACTAGCTGTGCCCGCGATTTGGTCCGCGTGGAATTTAATAAAAAAGTTATTGTTCTTTTCGCAGAGTTATAGATAAAATAAATAAATTTCTAAAATAAAAGTAGCCTAAGTTACACCTTATCACATCAGCTATCTGCCAGTGAAAGTCCCATCAAAAATCGGTCTAGCCGTTTCAAAGATTAGCCGGAACAAACAAACAGACAGACAGACAGACAAAAATTGTAAAAAATGGTTCGTTGGTATATGTACCCGTGTATACATCCATATATATTTAGTAAAAAGCGGTTATTTTAATATTACAAACAGACACTCCAATTTTGTATCTATAGGTATATATCTATTAATACGTGAAGCAAAAACTTTGTACCCCTTTTTACGAAAATTGCGCGGACGGAGGTATGTATATGAAATTTCGTACACTTATAGTTTATATAGAGAAGGAGTGCAAAATTAACGTAACTTCAAAACACTTCTCAAAACAACTTGTGACATGACATGAGATTAGTGGCTGCGTTCAAAAATGTCCGAATGTGGCTTGGGGAATTGAGGATACCAACATATTAATAGCAAATAGTCGAGTTTTTTGGTTATGATAATGGGTTTGCACAATTTTACAGGACTGGCACTAGTTTAGTAAACATGGTGTAAGAAAGAGTATTTCAGTGTACTCTATTAGTGTGATAGATTATAGAGCACGCCTACATGATATAGAGTACAATACTCTATTTTAGAGTACGGTTGGCAACCCTACACACAGTACCCATGTAGGTATTAACACGCACACACACACACGCATATTATATTATTTTCTTGATTGTCAAAGTCTGTTGTCAAATTGAAATTTTTTTAAAAAGGTTCTTTATTTTCGTAATTTTTTGGTTTTCTTTAATTTAAATTCTTAGTTATGGTCAAATCTCGACCTCTGGGCGACCCCTAGTTTGTATAGATCGATGTAACTGTGAACGTCATCCTCACTTGTTTTTAAAAGTTCTTAATGTTATATTAGCTAATATTATAGACTCTGGTATCCATGTCAATAAGCCTATTACATTTCTGATCTTTGGAAGTGGAACCAAAGTATGCAGTATAGAGGGAGCTTTCTCAAAATAAGCTCTACAACGGTCTCAAACTAAGAAAAATAAAATAAAGTAATTTTAAAAATTAAATTGTTGTCAATTGTAGTTGTAGAGTAAACAAGTTTTTTACCGTTTGGCCGATCTTTGATATCTTGCTCAACAATACTTACGTTATGTCAAGTATTATCCGGTGCTAAGGAACCCTCTTTTTAGGTATATCAAAAATGTTGTCCAACTTGTATCTGTATTTATTTTTAATATAAAAAATTTATACAAAATAGAATATAAGTTTTTAACAGTCGATAAAAAAATATAAATGCATAGGAAGCATATTATTACAAAAGAATTACCATACAAATATCACTTATATTATTATTAAAAATCTATAGATATAAAAGAGATTTCCACCCATATATTGACTCATCTCGATATCTCTGGAGCCATAAGGCGTAGAGACTTGAAATTTGGTAGGAATATTCCTTTCGGCGAGTAGAGGTCAGCTATGAACGGATTTTACGAAATTCCACAAAAAAAAATTAAAAACAAAAATTGCATATATATGGCAAAACAACGTTTGCGGGGTCAGCTAGTAACTCAATAAATCTTTTACGTTTTCAGACAGTGAAGGCCTTTCTTCCGTCTATGATGGACTACAACGATGGTCATATCGTGACCATAGCGTCTATGGCTGGCCACGTCGGTGTGGCGAAGCTTGTAGACTATTGCTCCTCCAAGTCAGCGGCCTGCGGTTTTGATGAAGCGCTGAGGGCTGAGCTGGAGGTCAAAGGCATTAAAGGCGTGCACACGTCTCTGATATGCCCTTATTTCATTCGAGCGACTGGAATGTTCGAGGAGGTCAACTCAAGGTGAGATTTATTGCTGTAGGAAATCTCCAACTCTTCAACGTTTCCTAGAATAAAATTATACTTACTTAATAAGCCAAAGACAAAGTATATATTATTGACATTTTAACAACGACATGCATATGTAAAAAGAAAAAATTCAATGCCATAATTAAAATACAATTCATATGAGCTGTCGAAACTGTATTTTTATTATATAAATACCTTATAATTAATGTATTTATTTAATATTAGAGCTTAAAATTACATAATATCAAAAGCGTGCATAGGTTTTAATCACTACTAAATATGTGAAAATTATGGTTACATGCATCCCTACCACCTAGCGGTATGAAACTTACTTAATGGCCTGTCCTCATATTTACCAAATATACATAAAAAATACGTTGAGTCATTTTGGAGGAGTACGACGTAAATTTTTATAAATCAGATTTTTTTTAATGTGACTAGGTCGACAAACAAGCGTACGGCTCACCTGATGGTAAGCGATTACCGTAGCTTATAGACGCCTGCAACACCAGAAGCATCGCAAGCGCGTTGCCGACCCTATTAACAATCTCCCCCAAGAGCCTTACCTTACTCACCAACAGAAACACAATACTGCTTGAAAACAGTATTATTTAGCTGTGGTCTTCTGTAAGGTCGAGGTACTACCCCAGTCGGGCTGCTCCATATTTTGAGCAGGTAATTTCCTGCTGTGCCCTACCTCAGTTTAAGTTAAGATTATTTAAATGTAATTACATTTTAATATGTAACTCATTCCTTGTTGACAGGTTCGTGCCGACGTTGAGTTCGAACGACGTAGCTGACCGCGTCATACTGGCCATTCGCACCAACGAAACGTTGGCAGTTATTCCATCGTATTTTCGACTGTTAATGCCTTTTAAATGGTGAGTTTATAAGATACATAATTACACATAGTTTGAAGTACAGCGGTCGAATGAAATCAAATATGTAGAATATACGCCAGCACAGACCTGTTCCAAAATAAGAGAGGGGACTTTGGAAGCACCTGTAAAGTTCGCGGTTTTTGAGAGAACAAATAAACTATGAGAATTACGGATTCGTATAAACTTTGATTTTAAAGCTTTAAATAGCGATCACCAGATGACCAAGACATGTTACATACTATAAGTTACGAAAAAATTAATTTAAATAAATAAACAAATAATCTAACTATACTAAATAGTCTACTATAGTGTATTTTCCTATTCATAAAGTTTGTGAAAAATCTAATACGTACCTATTTGGCAACCTTGAATTTGGCAAGCTGTAGAAGATTAATGTTAAATTTTTTATTTCCTTTTTATGCAAATGCATGCATCATTTGTTTTGAAGGTTTGTTCTTCCTACTAATAAATCTATTAATACAATTTAAAGATGTAAAAAATGTAAGTAATAGATGTTTGCTATGTAAGGTCCCCAAACTTACCACCAAGCAAACATCTATGAATGAAATCGGAAAAAAGATACACAGTATTTAAAAAAAACGTATAAAAAGCCCGAAAAAGATCATAATATATGGTAGATACGGTTGTATTTAATTTATATAGAAAAAAAATCTTATCCTAAATTTGATATCTACAATTACGTGTAATTAATGTAATATGTATCTAATATTTTGCACATCGTAAGATGCATAAAATTAATTTTATTTTACATGTTTTTTGTTGATTTTCATGACAATGTAAAGATGACGTTTGACAAATTATATTAATCACTAGCTGCGCCACGCAATTTCACCCGCGTAATTTCTGATCTCGTTGGAATGTCGGGATAAAAAATAGCCTCTATGTTATTCTAGATCTCCAGCTATCTACGTGCCAAGTTTCATTAAAATCGGTCCAGTAGTTTTGTGTGAAAGAGTAACAAATATACATACATACATACATCCTAACAATTTTTTGCATTTATAATATTATTAGGATAGGATTTTGCTTAAAAAAACATTATGAGGTAGTGTGTTTCTTGTTACGCAGATAGTCATAATTATTCAATAGATATTGATAATAAATATAATCTGAACAGTTGACCTAAAGTAACAATAAGCAATAGAGTCAAGGTTTTTTGCTTTGTTTCTTGAGATCACAATTTGCGTGCACTTTGTACTTGCTTTGTTCTTGTTGGAGGAAAAATCGAATGGTTTAAATTGAAATGAAAGAAAGAACCTTTAACATATTTATTTTATAAGTATATAAAAAAGTACGATAAATAAACTTAGTCATAAATATTTGATAATTAAAATTAACTCAAAAAGGAGTTACAAATATTTCAAATCAAACTGTAACGTATTTAACAATGATTAGATTTGGCCTGTAATTCATTCACTTATCTATTGTTATAATTTAAAAAGCCGCGTTGGCGCAGCGGTCACAGCACTGGATTGCGATTGGCTGTTGCGCGGGCGGTTGCGGGTTTGATGCCCGTGTGCGGGGGCACACGAAAACATTTGTATCGGCCATACAGATGTTTGCCGTGCCCCGTGGTCTGGGTGTTTGTGCAGTCCATGTGGGTCTCCCCACCGTGCCTCGGAGAGCACGTTAAGCCATCGGTCCCGGTTGTTATCATGTACACCTGATAGCGATCGTTACTCATAATAGGGAATATATCCGCCAACCCGCATTGGAGCAGCGTGGTGGATTAGGCGCCGATCCTTCTCTTACATGGCGAAAGAAGACTATGCCCAACAGTGGGATATTACAGGCTGAATCGTATAATTAAAAAATGCACAAATTGATCATTAACATCTAAAAGTAAGGTTTAATCATAGCTAACTCACGTTCCATATAGGTACTTACCTACCTACTACGTGTTGATATTGGACTAATCAAAGAGCAACCTCATTAAAATGAGTTTCAGGGTTGGCCGGTATAAGGTTCTTCTAGGATTAGGCATTAGGTCACAACTATAGTCAAAGATTTTTGACCTTTGGTATTTAATATATCTACGTAATGTTAATTTTTACTTCGATCAAGACTTTTGTCAGGTTTCAAATTAATTTTATTAGCTAAACAGTACCATACCTGATATAAATACAAAATAAAGAGTTAAACATTATTAATATCATAAAGGTTTCCAGCTCAGTACATAAATGTGCAAATACTCGCGGAAATTCGTGCAAAACTTTTTAATACTTCCGTTGCGTGTCGCGGATTAACAATGAGCATTCGTTTACATGTACTAGCTGACCCGACAGACGTTGTCCTGTCTTAACTTTTGTATAGGAATAGAGAAAAGTGTTGTTTTAAGACTTTTTCAGGCAATTTTTTAAATTTTACTCTCCGTAACAACCATCTTCGTACTTCAAGGAATATTATAAAAAAAGAATTAGCGAAATCGGTTCAGGTACTCTCGAGATTTGCGCTTAGCAACACATTCAGCGATTCATTTTTATATATATATAGAGATAGAGATATAGAGATATAATAATCGATGTAATTATTTATGTAACTCGCTTAAGACAGGTTCAATGATATTATTGAATTATTATATAGCCGACTTGATTCCTTTGTTTTGAATATTGACAATACTTAAAATTTAAAATAACTGGCAGCTTTAACAATCAAAAATCTATACATATAATAAAATGGTAGGAAAGTCAAAACTGTACATTGAATATTTTTTTAAAAGAATACTGGGGGTGTGATCTACAATCGATGCCGAAGCCAAAAATATAGTTTTTAGAATTTTTGTCCGTTTGTCTGTATGTATGTCCGGGATAAACTCAAAAAGTACTGCATGGATTTTCTTAAAATTTGGCACAAATATTATTAAGAAGTCGGGTCAACATATAGGCTACATATTATCACGCTATCACCTACGGGGAACGAGCAGTGAACCTTTATTTGCTGTATAGCGCTCACGCAGACGACGTAGCGGGCAGCAGCTAGTATTAATAACAGTAGAGCTCCCTAGTTTTCTTTTAGTTTTTCTTTAGTTTTCTCCCTTGTTATTCTGTGAGAGCTACTACTATACGAGTATGTCCTCTTCGATGTTCTGATTGACCGAAAGTTAAACAATATAATATCATATAGATAATAATATGTATCTGTGTTAGTTTATCTTGTCATCACTCATCACTTCAGCCTATCGCAGTCCACTGCTGGACATAGGCTTCCACAAGTTCGCGCCAAAAATGGCGTGAACTCTTGTGTTTTGCCCATAGCTTATATATATAAGCTATGCATAGCTGCCCGTCTTCGACCTGTGAATTTCAAAGCCAGCAGTTGGATGGTTATCCCGCCAATTAATAATTAATTTATTTATCTTGTATTGTTATATAATACATAAAAACCGGCATTAACAATATTTAAAGTCGAAAAATAATGTTTTATTATTATTGTTATAAGTAGGTACATACCTATCTGAGAAAATAACTACAATAGTTAGTTACTCAGACGCACAAAAAAAAACCTTTAAGATTTTTGTAAATATTTGCGTGAGATTCAGAGCCATTCCTTAGTTTTTAGTTGTGGAATTTTTTTCGAATATAATAGTCGCATTAAATTGAATGTACAATATATTAAAATAATGTAATGCCGACGCTTTTAATCTACAGAAAATGTAAAAAAAAAATTCAAATTTATAATTTTTTTTAGTTTAATTAAAACAATTCATTTATTGTGTAAAAATTTATTAAATTATATTTTATATTTTACATTGTGTTGCTTCAGCCTGTAATATCCCACTTCTGGGCATAGGCCTCTTCCCCATGTAGGAGAAGGATCGGAGCTTAATCCACCACGATGCTCCAATGCGGGTTGGCGGATATATTCCCTACTATGAGTAACGATCGCTATCAGGTGTACATGATAACAACCGGGACCGACGGATTAACGTGCTCTCCGAGGCACGGTACGGAGACCCAAAAAGGACTGCACAAATACCCAAACCACGGCAAACATCTGTATGGCCAATACAAACGTTAATTTGTCATGTGCGGGGATCGAAGTCGCAACCGTCAGAGCAACAACCACAAACCAGTGCTGTGACCGTCGCGCCAACGCGTCGTCATTATGCATGAAATCATAAAATTTTAAATAAAATATTAATATACAGGATGTCCCGTAATGAATGGATAATCCTGAACGTGCGTGTGCGGAGGGGGAGGTGGGTTACAAAACCAAAAAAAAATTTTTTAAATCTCAAACAGTTCGCGGTCTACGCCATTTTTTGTAAAATTTAGAAAAATCCCAGTTTTTCTCACATTTATGGGCACCACGTCCGCTATTTGAGGCCTAGATCGGATTTTTTTTCTTTAAAGTGTTCCTTAATAATGCTGTTCCTTAATTATGTTTCAAAAAACTCAACTACTATGAATAGTAGTTTACAAGAAGTCGCTAAACTTAAATTTTAATTTTGAAATTTACTTAACTGCTAAGTTTGAGCACCTGTGGTGTAAAAAAAATGTATCGGAGTTGTCGCGGCCAACTACTTAAAAAAATAGCCTACTTCATAAGGATTCTAAAACAGTACCATACTATCTACTTCATATTGTAAAATTTTTGAGCTATAGCCATTAATATGTAAAAATAGGCATTTCATCAAAAAATTGCAAAATTATTTGCAGATATTTTTTTTGAGTTTTTATTGAGTAAGTAAAGCTGTTGACCGTAAAAATTAGATTTTACTACCTGCTCGGCTTATTCAGATGAATTCTAAACTGTACGAGGGAGACAAACAGTGCTTAGGAAATTTTTCTGAAAAAATGTTGATCTTCGATTCTTCTTAACATTTCTCTGCAGAAAACTATTCATGCTCGGCAGTTGCGATGTTGCATCGTTTGTACACGTGTAACTTGATACGGATTAAGTCCAAATTTTTTGATAATGCGATGCTATCGCTGGCATCGCTGGCATTGCTGGCATTGCTGGCTCGTATGGCATTCGATATCTGGCATCGAAATACTGGGATCTTCGTCCAACATGTCAAGGACGATTTCTTCAAAAACAGGATTTTGGGGTCTTCCTCTGCTATCGAGCCACCAACGTCAGTACCAAGTCTTCTGCCTGTGAGTAAGCTTGGTGCACTCTAGTAAATACGTGATAATCGGGGTGCCGCGCGTTCGGGTATCTCTCCCGATATCAGCACTTGCATTGCCGTCACATTTTCCGTAAATAAAATGCAAGTTAGCATACTCTTGGGGTGTATTTATATTTCTCGTGATATCACACAGTCCTGATGATAAGCACAAGACAAATGTCCAATAGAATGGCAAGTCGTCGCAACTATCACCAAATAAACAAAATTCAATCAAAATGCACAAATCGGGAATCCAGTACAATATCCATATCTACAGCACATCGCATTTTCAAAAACTTTGGACTTCATCCGTATCACCTTACACGTGTACAAACGCTACAACAACGCGACTGCCGAGCATGAATAGTTTTCTGCAGAGAAATGTTAAGAAGAATCGAAGATCAACATTTTTTCAGAAAAATTTCCTAAGCACTGTTTGTCTCCCTCGCACAGTTTAGAATTCATCTGAATAAGCCGAGCAGGTAGTAAAATCTAATTTTTACGGTCAACAGCTTTACTTACTCAATAAAAACTCAAAAAAAATATCTGCAAATAATTTTGCAATTTTTTGATGAAATGCCTATTTTTACATATTAATGGCTATAGCTCAAAAATTTTACGATATGAAGTAGATAGTATGGTACTGTTTTAGAATCCTTATGAAGTAGGCTATTTTTTTAAGTAGTTGGCCGCGACAACTCCGATACATTTTTTTTACACCACAGGTGCTCAAACTTAGCAGTTAAGTAAATTTCAAAATTAAAATTTAAGTTTAGCGACTTCTTGTAAACTACTATTCATAGTAGTTGAGTTTTTTGAAACATAATTAAGGAACAGCATTATTAAGGAACACTTTAAAGAAAAAAAATCCGATCTAGGCCTCAAATAGCGGACGTGGTGCCCACAAATGTGAGAAAAACTGGGATTTTTCTAAATTTTACAAAAAATGGCATAGACCGCGAACTGTTTGAGATTAAAAAAAATTTTTTTGGTTTTGTAACCCACTTCCCCCTCCGCACACGCACGTTCAGGATTATCCATTCTTTACGGGGCACCCTGTATAAGTTTGTCAATGCGTAGACATTTTCAAATCACTGGCTAGAAAACTTAACAGAATTGTCTCTGATAATTTAAAAAAAAAATTGCGTGCGTACAAAGTATAAATTAATTTAAAAAAAAAAAACTAATTATAAAAGCCAATCCAAGTACTGACCGTCATGACGCTGCCGCGCTACCGGTCGCTCAAATTTTACCCCTCATGCGCCTAAAGAAGTTTCACTATAAAAAACATTTACACTTTACACATACATCACAGTCTGACTAATTGTATAGGTACATTGGATAATCAGGAATCTTTTGCCAAACTATAAATAAGCCTTATTAAAATCGTAATAATTTAATTTCAGGATCGTGCCCTGGGCGTGCGTGTCGGACCTCATACGCGGTATAATACCGGACGCGGTGCCCGCTCCACTGCCTATGCCACTGCCCGCACAAGAAACCCACCAGGACAGCGAAGCTCAAAGTAAAGGCACGTCACACCCGATGTCACTCGCCTCTCGACCAGCGCGACACGACCGACAAGTGTGATCATACCTTACATCTATCCAATATCATGGACCAAATGTCGATTTACGTCATAAATATTGTAAATGTTATTTTAATATGTTTAAAACATTATTATAAACAGCTTATAAAACACGCTTGCGATAATGTATAAAAGGTAAAATAACTCTATTTTACCTTTTATATACACAACAGGGTAGACGTTGATAAGCTGTTTGGGTTGCGTTAAAAAGGTTTTACATACTCGTACTTCTAGAAACATAAAAAATTTGAGGACCACAACAAGTTGCCTTTTTAAATGCCTTACTAAGCGTAACACTTTGTAGTAGTGTCACAATTCTGCAAATACTTGTCAAAGGTAATAAAATTATTGTTTGGCTTATTAGAAGATTCTAATAATAGGTAATTGTTTCAGTGCCTGTTCATAAATAATGCACATCGACCTTTGGAAAGAGACAATCGGCTAATTTCAACTTCGTAGAGTCCCTAAATAAAATAAAGAAAAAAAAAAAAACTACGTAGAGCGTTGTCTGTCTCTTATTATGACGTACAGGCTGTTGGTATTAACTACCTATTTTACTGTTTTTACATCACTTATTATATTAATAGAATATCATAAAAAAATATGAAATTCATACTGCCATGCCAGACACCTTCTGTCGCCAGTATTTATTTTCCAGACACTGATTTTAAAATCCGTACAAAATATTTTAGCAACTCTTTGTACTACTATATTGTATACTAGCGACCCGCCCCGGCTTCGCACGGTTGCAAAAACAATCAGTGTTCCTCTACTATACATATTATGCATGTATTATACATAATTATAAACCTTCCTCTGGAATCACTCTATTTACTAAAGAAAACCGCATCAAAATCCGTTGCGTAGTTTTGAAGATCTAAGCATATTATATAGGGACAGACAGACAGCGGGAAGCGACTTTGTTTTATACTATGTAGCAATGACCTTCTATATACACATATATAGAAGGAAGGTATGTGTATAGAAGGTCATTGCTATGTAGTGATATTTTGTCAATCAAAAAATAAGGAAGGTCCTTCCTTATTTGTGTTTCTGATCTGGGATCTTGAACTATAATACACTACGAAGTCGAAATTAGTCGATTGTCTCTTTTCAAAGGTCGGTGTGGATTATTTATGGCCGGGTACTGTAATTTAATTGAAAAATACTATTTTCGACTAGTTAGAATAAACCTAAAAATCAATTCTATAGATAAAGTATTCTATTAATATTTTCACTTCACAAGTCGATGTTAATTATATTTCAATAACACCGTCATTTTATTTTTAAAAATTACATATCGTGTTATTAGTCATATTGTGATTTTAGAGATATAATAAAAATAATGATTAAATAAAATATTAAATGACGATGACTTACCTTACTTTCATATGTCATGAAATAATTAATTATAAGTTTTTCGTAACCCGTTGTTTATTCCCATTATACAATTAAAAGGGATAAAATATGTTGAATTTCACGTTTATGGAAAGAAAGGCAATTATTTTTGTTAAAAAAGCGATATAATTGTAATTGTAATCGTCGCGTATAAAGATATATTTTTAGGAATGATGTCTCCACAATCCTTAAAAAGAAATTTGTCAAAATAACATTTAATATTTCAATGTGTATAAAAATTAACAATATGTTATATAGGTTTTTGTTGTCACTCAAATTCTGTATTTCCTTTTTAAAATAGGGTGATGATACTCTAAATTTATTTTGTATGTTCTTAGTACCGGGTATTGTCTTAAAAATCAAACAAAATTTAATTAATGTTTAGCGTGAGATTTGAGAGAGATGAGATTTTTAGTTCCATTGCCCATCTTTCATGTAGGTATTAAAATAATAATGACATACCTCGTTTACTTACTTAGTTTTTTTTTACACAAAGATTATCAAAATTGCTCAATTACAAATTATAAAATAAGTATTGTAAATATAGGATTAATATAATACATTTATTTGAGGTCTTTTTTAATTGGTAAATGGAATGATCACTTAAGTATGTGATATATTTGTAGTAGGTATATATAATTATATATGTATAGATTATAGTTTACTAATCGAATTGTCTTTGAAATGCGTTAATTTTGGTAATTCAACTTTTTTGCATGTATTTCTATACATTAATGGTAACTTTTAAAGTGAGACAGTCTTCCGAATATATATATTTTTTTGTGTTTTTGTTACTCAAACGAGGACTCATGTAAGAAAAATAGCGGAGTGCTTAAGATTACTTATAAATTTATTTCCATTACCTCTTATTGGTTACTAATAGTAGGTACGTGGTTGGATATCGTTAAAGGTACTTATATGGGATATTGAAAATTAATACCCCGTAAGATAATAAAATACAAAAATTATTTCACGACTTTTATTTTGTTACGAACAATCAAAATCTAATAAAATTCATTAAAACTTAATAATAGGAACTTACATTAATAAAGTTTAACAAATCCACGACAATACATATTATTATTCACAAAATAGACATATTACAACTTAATTATTTCATAAAATACTTTGCTATGAGACTAGTAATGGTTATTTAAAAATTAGATTGTTTGTTGCAAAAAGTACGTTTAGAATGCTTTGCGTCGTATTAACGTCATTTACCTACTGCATAAAAATATATCTCTTTATATAATAAATCTATACATATAAAAATCATTGCTGTTCGTTAGTCTCGCTAAAACTCGAGAATGGCTGGGCCAAGTTGGCTGATTTTCATCTTGAAATGTTTGTGGAAGTTCAGGGAAGGTTTAAGCGGTGAGAAACATAAATAAATGTAACGGAAAATACTAATAACGACGATTTAATTTTCCAATACAAAATGTTCCTAGCGGGGTTTAATGTCTTTTGTTAAAAACGTTGTCAATTGATTGTCAAATATTTATAGGTGCGTTCAGAAAGTGTTTTGTGTATATTTTTCACAAATATACGTAGGTGATACGAAGTTCACCGGGCCACCTAGTATATACACACCTACATATATAAAATCGTTTCTATTAATAAATGTCAATGAAATGCACGTCAGTGAGTTTAATTACAGACATTATTAACACAATTCTTGTGCTTGTTAATTAAAATGATAACCCACAACACTGCACTAACTTACTACTACACTGCACCAATTTAACTTTATTTTTTGAAGTGAAACTTCTTTAGGCGCATGAGGATAAAATTTTTACGGGTGAAACGGCAACGCGTTTTGATGAAACGACGACGTTTTGCCTACAGTCCGTTACAGGCGTCACCCGCCTCGTGTCCCGCTTCACCTTAGTTAGTTAGATTTCAATAAGTTTTTTTTTCAATTAGTTACCCAAATAAGTTTCACTTCTGACATGTGTAGGTACTTTGTACGTAGGTACGCACTTTTTTTATAAAAATAAAATAAACCATATTATCTTCACAGTCATTCACGAACATTCTAGCATCATCATACGAACACAATATGTCACTCGCGTGCGCTATGTGAACGTGACTAACAATGTGGGTTGCATACTATTTATCCATTTATTTTGGGAATGTTTTTATTTTGGGAATCGGCGGATTGTGTATACTGGATAGTTTATCCTTTACACAAGTTACGAATAGACTTTAATAGCAGGAGGTGAAATAGGCTATTGGGACCCAATTCACCTCAATTAATGAACTAAAATTTTTAGATTCATATTTGCGAATAAAAATATAGGTACCATTAATAAGTTAAAATTCGATGTTAATTGTGAAATTAAATGTGATGGGGAAAAAGAAAAATATAACAAACTTTTATCAGTTGGATACCATCAGATAGCTTTAGTCACAACTGGTGAAACAGGCCCTTACTATACTAGGTATTTAAATAATAAGAATAGCACAATTTATAAAACTTTATCTATAACTGTACTTTCAAATTTCATAATTACGTAGATATAAGTACACGACGCCACAGTAAATTTCTTATAAAACGTAATTAAATATTATCAGGTTCATGTCTAGACTACTCTAAAAAACTTTCTTCTTTAATAGATACGGTTTGAATTAAATTCTTTACACCATAAATAATACAGACAGTACAATATGTATATAGAAACTGTAAAAGATCACATTAAATTATAAATCGTGTTGATCTCTCGGATATGATTCCGGTAATTTGAATTCTGAGATGGGAGATTTGTACAGAGGATTCATTTCTTGCATTCTTGTATTCTTTCTGGTCTCTTGCGCTTCCTGTAAAAACTTTGCGTATGCGCGTCTATCTGATACAACTTGTGCACATTTAATAAAGAATATAAATACCATACCGGCAGCTACAACACACGCCATTATTATAAGCGATGTCGTCATGATCTTAGCGCTTGTTGGTTGTGAGCATTCTTTGCTCCTGATTATGATCTCCATCGCTATCACGGATTTAATAGCAGCCTTGTACGTGTATCTGTACTCGCACTCGAGCCCTTCTTCCTGACGTCGTAATATGCATGACGTGTCATCGCTGTTTGAGGTTGCTAGAAACATAAAATTGTATCGTTATTATTTAAAATATGTTCTTGGAACGTAGCTGTTTTTTATTTGTTTTGTGTTAAAGTTATTACGACTTCCGTAAAGAAGCCTTAATATATTTGTTGTTGTAATATAAGAAGTTAATAAAAATGTCCTAAATAACTACAGTGGATGAAGAAAAATAAATACATAGTTGTAACCTGTGTGAAAATAGGTCAGTTCGTTGTAGAGATTGGCCATGACAACAGATGGGAATCGTGATTCGTGTGTGTGTTAGGGTGGATTTAGACCAAACGAACAAAGAGCTAGAGCTAGAACAAGAGCATTCTTTCTTGATCTTCGAACACTCGTATTCATATAAATAACAACGAAAGAATGCTCTACGCCTGTTTACACTAAAAGAATTTGATAAGAATTTGATGTAGTGGGGATAGAATGAGCATTCGCTCGTCTGATGTAAATCGACCATTATAGAAGACTGCTATTCGGACATTAAAACAAACAGATAAGTAGATGTATTTGTTTGTATCTTGGAAGGTGTGAGACATAGGTATTATATCGAAACAATTGATGTTATTTAAAATGGTTCACTTGAAACCCATTTATCCAAATGAATGAATGAGTGAATGAAATGTTTTAAGACTATATACAATAAGACACTAAGGACACACACATTAGCTCCATAAATAATGACACCTTTTTTACTTTCCAGTTACACTCATACCATACATTAGCTGTACGGCTTATGGTAGTAAATTAGGGACACGGTACACATCCACGCGTTGCTGTAATATAATTTTACGAGTCATTTAGACGTAATTTGAAAATTGCCTGTTGTTATAATTCTCTCACCGCAACCACAATAAATTACCTTCTTTTCAAAAAATTGTTCATTTCATTCATTTATCCACGCTTTATTTCACCTCAATTTATAAACTATTGTAGCAATTAACTCCGATTTTGGTAGTTATATTGGTTCTGAAGTTGATATAAGACAGAGTTTAAGAGAATTAAATGTATACATAGTAGCAAATGAGATAGTAGCTTCTATACGCTACCTAGGGTAGATCTTTTTAAGAGAGCCAACATATACATACGCATGTTTATAAATGAGCCTAGAACTAGATAGTTCAGTTTATAGGTACGACTCGTTGATCGCGTGGTATAAACAGCATTGACACCACTAAATTTTTAAAGCTATACTTCGTAATAAAGAAAGTATCGTGAGGGTACCGATTATATACAGATTACAAATTTGCTTTATTAATTCAGGATGTTTCAGAAATTCTTGAACCTGCATCTCCACCAATCGGACGTAGGAGAGCATGTCAGATTAAGCACCAAATCTTATTTACTGAATAAGAGGCCAATGCCTGACTAATACAGACGTTTCCCGAACAGAATTCCGAGTATATTGCCTTAAGTAATGATATTAGTCAATTAATATACACGTAACTTTTGATAATCTTTTCAGTTTACCCCGCGACGAAGGAAAATTGGTCTTGTTCGCTGGTCCTGGATATATGCCACAGTACAGCCCAGGTCTCAACAGAGTCGACGGCTTTCTAGTAGTCCACAAATGCCATACACTGCGGCTAATTATACTTTCAGTTTTCGTATAATTTGCCGAACAGTATGGATGCGGTCTACGGTGCTGTAACCATTTCGAAACCCAGCATGCTCCGGTGGTTGGAATTCGTCGAGTTTTGTGGCGAGACTATTCGTAACGACCCTCGAAAACAGCTTATAGGCGTGGCTCAGAAAATAAAAATTGTATACGAGTATATAGGTAATTCAGAAAACAAACCTTCATTGAGTCTCTCACTAACAGTATAATTGACGGTCCCAATTGCACAAAGATCAGTGCAACTGCTATTCAAATGACACAATACACAAGGCTCTGCATTAGCACAGAGAGGGTTTTCACAAGTTGCACAGGTTTCACAAAAAAGTCCATAATATACAAGTCCATCTTCGTTGGCAGCGGCACACTGGCATTGACCTGAAAATAAGAAAACGGTTATATTTAAAACTTATTGTTTATGTACAAACAAGGTTTCACAGTTTTCCGACCCCTATTGGTATAAAAAAAATAAGTACACGATTCATTAGGTTTCTTTCAGTGTGCTCGTGTGGCACCCAAATATCGAGTTTTTTTGTACAGCTTGACTTTTTTAAACTAGTCAAAATATTTTTGTAATCAATTAGTTTTAGCTATTTCGTTCTGCCAGTTTTTCAAAAATGACATTAAATTCCTCCTTATACCAACAATTATATATATTATCAACAAAAGCGTCTATAAAAATAAAAAAAATTGCACAGAATCAAAAAAAAGTGTGTGTGTGTGTCAGCTCCGACCCACGACTGGAGTTTACTTCTTCAGATCGACTGTCTAATATGCAAAAAAAATGCTTTATAGTCTGAGAAAAAGATTAATACCATATCAAATGGTAAATAAACGACGAAAACGTCGTAACCGATACCGTCGTAACCGTCGTAGCCGGTACCGTCGTAAGCGTCGTAGCAGATAGATGATGCACAAAAACGTAACGAGGTCATTCGTTCAGTAGATTTTACTCCTCATATTTTTTTCATACCGGGGGCCTTATATGAAAATCGATTCTTAAGGAGTAAACTCCAATAACTTTATTCAAATAAAGGCACCTTTAAATCGTCATTTTACAAATTAAACTATTAATTTTATTCTGGTTAAAAGTGAAGCTACCACTCACCGCAAACACACTCCCCGTGTCCGGAGCAGACGTCGCTGGAGGCGGGCGCGACGCAGGCGGCCGTGCTGGCGGTGCAGTCGCACGCGGTCCCGCCCCAGCCGTCTGCGCATGCGCACGTACCACACGCGCAAACGCCACGGCCCACCCCACCGCATTCGATACCGTTCTCTCTGTAATAAATTGTCAATGGCGGGTTAATTTTTTTTTTTTTATATACATATTAAATCTTGTGTCGACACAAAAAAACAAACGGTACATCAGATGACCTGTACAAACATTTTTCAAACGATTGAAAATTTTATACAAAACTTCAAAATATAAGTAGTTGTTGTTGCATATTATGCAAAAAAAAAATTGGATATGTTTGTTTCATAGTTTTGAAACGGTCATTAGAAGCGTTTATTATTTTTAAAGGAATCAGTTCCTGATAAACAACAATAGCTAGTTTTGAAGACTGTAATCTATAGGTAGGGATCCATAGTACATATTTTTTACCTGATTACTATCAAGGTAATTTTCCGGGAGTAGCTTCATTTTGATGAGACGAACAAAAAGTTCCTCTTCGAAAACTCTCGATTGTGGTAGATAATAGAGTTAGCAGGAGATAGAGCAGCAGTGAGCGTAGGACCGGGATAACGCACCACGCAATTTGTAGGACAATATTACCATCAAATTATATAAATATTAACCAACTAAAAGAAAAAAAATCAGCTGGTTAGTAATAATTTTGATGACCTTGATGACCTCGTAAGGTCATCAAAAATTAATTTTTTTTCTGATTTTTTGTTCGTCTCATCAAAATGAAGCTTCATTTCCCCTCCCGGAAAATTAGCTTGATAGTAATCAGGTGAAAAATATGTACTAGGGATCCCGTACTACTTTAAGAAGGTATCTAATAATTTTTAGTTAGTAAGCTTTAACTACCTGACCCGGCAAATTCAATACGTTTTTTTTTTATTATAAAGACGTCTGTATCTCACCTACTAACAATTTTTATTCTTCGTAACCCCGCGGGGTTATTTACCGGGGTTACCCGCGACCATGGCGCCTGCTACGATGTCAAAATATAGAGAGATTTAAAATTAAAATTGCGGTACGTCCCGTAGAATAAAACGTTTTTATAGTCCCGTGAAACTCTAAAAACTTATCACATCTACTAATCTCACACTACTCGTACCCGCGGTCGCACTCGCACTGTCCACACATACGGTCCTCTACGCCGGATCACGCAAACCTATTTAAATTCATAAACAAGTAACTTTTCACCTGATACTCACCTACTAATCTCACACTCTTTACACTGGCAGTACCGCCCGCTATACCCACGGTCGCACTCGCACTGTCCGCACATACAGTCTCCTACTCCGGAGCAGGCGAGAGAGCGCGTCGCGTTGGGTTCGCGGCACTGTGCCTGCAGCTCCGCAGACTTGTTCTCGTCTTCTATGGAGCAGTCGCATAATGGACCAGACCTAGAAACCATTTTAATTACACAATACTTAAATATTACTGTTAATATATTTATAATAATGCGCCAGCAAGGAACATAGAAAACGTCGTAACCGATTCCGTCGTAACCGTCGTAGCGCGTATGGCGCACAAAAACGTAACGAGGTCATCCGTTCAGTAGATTTTACTCCTCATATTTTTTTCATACCGGCGGCCTTATATGAAAGTCTAGAGATTCTTAAGGAGTAAACTCCAAAAAATTATCGTCAAAATCGGTACACCCAGCAAAAAGTTATGAGGTACACAAAAAATACAGTCACATTGAGAACCTCCTTTTTATGAAGTTAGATAAAAAATATATGATGTACAAGTGTTGTGTTGTATTTAAGAGAATATCATTTTATATTTTCTTTTATAAAAACATTTCATTAAAACACACGACATGACATATTGACCTTGTTCCAGTTTCTCACATGTATAATATTATGGCTTTGACAAGAGCAGCCACTTCAACCACCATGGGTGTGTGACATAATACGTAACTTATTATTTATAATTAAGTATGTTAATTTTGTTACTTTTAGGACATTTCTCTGTGTTTAATTATTAATGATTTATCAATCTATTCAACAATCAATTTAATAAATTAATACAAAAGAAAAAAATATTTAATTTGATTTTAAAATTTTATGCATAAAATTTAACGTTTAAATTTTAAACTAACTAGAGCATATAGACTTTTTTTAATTTTCTTATATACAAACGTCGTCCAGACAAAAACAAATACAAAAAAATAACCTATACCTACAATTTGGTTCAGTCGTTCAGAAGTTAAGCTTGTAGGTACATAAATTTGGGCGATACATTTTTATTTAAATACATTGTGTAATATATTAATTTCTTACCATCCTTTATTACATTGACAAACACCGCAAACAAGATGAGAGTTCCTCGGGCAGGTAAGAACCATGTCCTTCTGCTTGTCACTCTCACATATACATCCACATTGAATATCTATGTCTAAGGTAAGAGTGTCCTGGCCCAATTGGCTCTCAGATATCTTTATCGTTTGATGCATCTGAAAAAAATATTAAGATCAATAATATAATGCCTTATTTCTAAACTAAAAACCGTAATTCTAAAGAGTATCTTTAAAAATAAAAAAGCTCCTCATATTAAATGGCCTAAGACACAATATGTACAAACATAAACGATCACAACAATGATCAATACAGGCCTATAGGAAGAATTGTCGTGAGTAGGAATCCAACCCGTGACCGCTACCGTAACAACTATTAGCTGAGACCATCTTCATTAATATTTATTATTTTAAATTACCCGGTCGTTAATCTTTCATTGGATATAAAAATAATTGGTGCTGAAACGTTTTATAATTACTACATACATATATGAATTTCAAATAAGTTTATAATGACTGGCGTATATATATAACTAATCTGATTGCGAGTTGCATATTATTAATTTGACACGCTAGACATAACTGTTTTAGTTTTGTTAAATTATGCACTTTATATCAATTATTATATTGTGCATCGTATAAAGGTAAAGTTGTCATTCATGTCATTTTATTTGTTATATTTATATTACTACTAGCTGACCCAGCGAACTTCGTAACGCCTAAGAGTCGATTATTTAATTTTTAATTTTTTTTAATACTTATCCTTCCCTGAACCCCTCCACTAACACTTAAACTTTATGGTATGGTATTAAAGTTCAAATTGACTTTTAAGTATTATTATGAATCTTTTGTATGGGAATATAGCGAATTGTTGTTTCTAGACTTTTTTTTCAGGGAATTTTTTAAATTTTTCTCTCCGTAAGAACCATCCTCGTACTTCAAGGAATATTATAAAAAAAGAATTAGCGAAATCGGTTCGGCCACTCTCGAGATTTACGCTTAGCAACACATTCAGCGATTCATTTAGACCAGTGCTTTAAGATTTTGAAACCAAAAAAATTATAGCAGGATGAAACCCATTGTAATAGAAAGAGACCTTAAACCCCCCCCCCTCCCTACAATAGTAGGGATGGGGGAGGATATGCCGACCTCAGATCGCCCGTAATTTATTTTTCCTTTCATTTTCGTTGTATTCTCTTTCTTTTCCAATCGATTTCATCCTACTATAATTTTTTTCACTTTTTACTATTTTCAGAGGCTAAAAGCACTGGTTTATGTGCATTATGTTTGAAATAAAATAAGTAGAATAAGACCGCGACAGTACCTATCTAAATAAATAATGAAATAGCTATACAGAAAACTTCAAATTAAGTAAAGAACTAAATAATGTGAAAATAGTTCACATTCAAACTATCAATTCAAAACGTCGTAAGAATTCTCTCAAGTAAAAAATCCATTACCATTTTGTATTCCGGACAAGATTCCAAACTGACATGGGCCTCGTAATTAAGCGTCATGCCATATTCAACGCCGGTACACCGCTTCGCTTCTATCAGTGACCCCCCTTTCACTCCGCAGTCGGTGAAATATTTAACCTTTATAGGGCCGGAACTGGAGTCATCCTCAAAATTAACGACGCTCACGATATCTTCATAACCCATCTTGACTAGCTTGAGAATGTTCGAACTGTCGCTCTCCAATTTAGCTACGTAGGTGAAGTCATTCAACAGCTCGTGAAGGCTGTCGTAATGGTCCTTCACATTTTCCGTAACCGCGAAAATTACATTCACCTGCAAAAACATTCTTACAAATTACCCTAAAAACTTAGTTTTATTTTTTTGTTATTTTAAATTGTAGAATTAGGAAATCCTGTATAAAAACCTAATGTTTTTTTTATAATATTTAATTAATAAAATTAAAACTTTATAATCGTTACAACTACTCTAACATTATATTTACATATTTAGAATGTCCGATGAAAAAATAAAGTAACATTTTAAAAGTAATAATCGTATAATGCAGTCATATCACAAAAATAAAAATATAACTCTAACAAACCAAATAGTTTTTTCATTGTGCAACGATTCAATTACACGAGCAAACATTGCTACAATACGTTATATTTCTAATATCAACGGAAAACAGATTTGCGTAACACATACGACTTAATCTGTATCTACAAATATTGTTCCGTTTACCTTGTATTTATCTAGCAGTCGGTATACTTGTGCTATCGACGGATAATCGTACACAGCGGCTTCGGAATAATAACCATTTTTATCTAGATGACATTGTTCATCGCTTTTTAAGGAAGCACCACCTAGAGTCAAAGAAAACATTTCATAATCATATATAAATATTTTGAAATGTATTAAATGTTTTAATTAGAGCTATTTTAGACTATTAAATGTGACTGATTTTATTTTTTTGTTCTACATTAATTCTTTTTAACTCTTGTTTTTACATAAAGCGATTACTGTAAGGAAACTAGGTACTGTATAAACTATAAAACCTGAAAAATTAACTACTTTTCCAGGTGTCGTTCTTATAAGATATAAATATTCACATTATGTTTTTATATATATTTTAGCACATTATTAGACTCACTAGAGTGTAGAGTCACTATAGTAAAAACCAGTAAAACCTATGTATTACAACTGCGGTAACCTTTGTAAGTTTAGCTACCGCTAATGGCAAACAACAGTGCTTGCTTATCTCAATAAACATTAGTATACCTAAAGTATCAAGATTATCGTGGTCTTTTCTTGTGTTAGTGTTACAGTGAACAGCTTAAATATTTATTTTACTTTACCTAGTCTTCCGTCACCCGCTGTGTGAAAGAGTCCATCTGAGAGCAAGATAATTATTTTTCGGCTGTGGGGAGACCAACCCACTTCTTTATCACATGTTATTGCTTGCACGAGAGCATCTAATTGCGCTTCAGCGTTGTCTAAGTTCGCTGTCACTGAACTTTTGTTGACCTTTTCAATAAATTCGTTTACCTACGAATACAATTTAAAATTGTTGAAATATTTTTAGCATAATTAATCAATGTTATCGTGTATATTTGCTTGTACACAAAATGGAACTTACATTGTAAGTATGCCTCGAAAACAAGAGGCCTGCTTGCTTCCAATTTCAGAGAAACGTATAAATGTACTTGTGTGTTGTAGATTCGGATCAAAATCTTAACCTTATCTCGGCTTCAAGCAGTTTAGTAAAAATATAAAAAAATGAGAGAGTTAGAGTTAGTTACTGTGTGTATTCTGACTCTGAGCACCAAACACTACAATGTTATTTTGAACATGGATGTTATTTCTATGTTTCGCAATATGTTGTCTTTTCCACTTTACCTGATTTGTTAGCGTCAAATGATGTTTATAGCTGTAGGTTGCCTCACACGCCACCTCCTCCACGGTACAAGGATTCGCACGTCTTCGTGGGTCGACACTTATAAATGGCATTACTGGTTTCTCGGCAAAAGCACCAAATCCTATTCTAAAATTTTACACGATAAAATTGCCATTTCTTGCTTATGTGGCAAAAAATATGGCATGCCATTTTTTAGTGTAGCTAGTAGCTACATATTTTAAGAATTAGTTATAGTAGGATAATCAGAGTTATAATTTAAATAATTTGAGCAGCGATTGGTCTTAAAATAATCTATTCTAAAATAGCGACCTTATTTAAATAAATAAGAATACAATAAATCGATCTAGATATATCCAAGGTTGGCTGGTAGAAAATGCATGACTTAGCATTAAGCCCGCCTTTTGTACACACTTTTTTTGTACAATAAAGAATTTTAAATAAATAAAATAGATATCTAAAAGATTGAGCTAGTAATTAATAGCGCCGTTTCCTTAACTCACGTCAACTTACCTCTAAATATAAATGATTAATAGAATTTAATATAGGTATCATGTGCATATTTTTGTTTTTTGTAACTAAATATTTAATAAATACCTAAAATTATCTGTTAAATTCTTCAATAAAGCTGGCAGGTCATCTCTTAGGGACACCAAGGTTTCTTTATCGTCCTTCATTGACCATGTGAGATCCATTAAGTAATACAAATCTAAAGGGTAATTTTTGGCAGGTCTGAATGAAAATTTTATTTTTCTTGTTTCACCTGAAATATAATATAATAATTGTAAACATTTGATCTCATCCATTACGTCATACGCTTTTGTATAAGTTTGTTGATTTGTCAACTCAAAAATATTTTTATGTAATGTTTTCGCTCTTTCCGTATACGGAAAATTGGAATTTAAATGACGACCGCATTGCATGCCTTTAATTGTAATTTGTAAGTATTCCTTAAGACTAGGTGAGACGAATGAAAGTGTGATAATGAAATACGTACGTGGTTTCAACGAAAGCTTTATTTTTTGCGGCTGTATTTGCACAACTGCTTCATGACTGTCGAGCAACATATCTTGGAGAGAGCGATTTTCAGCTACTTCCCATACTGGTTTGATGGGACGTTGAATCATACCCTGACCGCATCCCGTGGCTACCAGACTGTTAATAATGTTAATGTAATAATAAAGGTTGATTTAATTTATACACACAATGTAAAACTTCTAGATACATGTGCCACAATGATTAGGTAAATATCATAACTTGTTGTTCGGTTAGAACACAATGACTAATAGCAATAAATTTTTAGATGAAAGATCATATTTTGTATTAAAATTACTTAATTCTATTCAACTGTACTTTTCACTGGTTGGCAGTTCATAATTTTTTTGATGAACAATGGCATTAGCTATTAACGATACTGTCAAGTTAGCTAATTATTTAAAGTTATCATTATTGTGATAATGATGATGATGATGGTCGTAATTGGCTTTTATGATTATATTTCATTCTTATTTTTTTTTCTTATACCTAACTTCAAAATCCTACATCATTGATTTACCTACTGAATAAAAGCGACCATTATTACCTATAAGTCATGCACATATCGAATAAGGTATTTAAAGTTTCAAAAGCCATCTTGATTGTCGATCAATGATAATATTAACACACTTGACGAACGATTGAAAAAAAGCTGGGCAAATTGAAAAGTATACAATCCCCGCGTCATGTTCGCCTCATAATCAATCAAACGGGATGTCTTGATTGTTAAGCTAAGTCCGATATATCATATTATATGTATATAACGTGTGTGGAAATAGGCATAGGTACCTATTCCCGGTGACCCCAAAACGTTACAGTGTTTCGGTTAAATAATAATAGGTACATTACAAGCATTCGTAATCATCCATTGTTTTAGATTGCATTTATTACCTTAGAGAAAAATTATAGTTTTTTTTATCATTCGTTCGGGTCCGATTCAATTGTTGTTCATCTATATGCGGCTGTCGTAATAAAGGTAAGTAAAAACTAAAAGTAGTTGTCCAGATTTTAGTGATTTCTTTGTTTCGTATTATTTTTATTTTTTGTGGTTCCCACACATGAGGAAATTAGAAAATGTTTTTTATTATCATATCAAAATTTCGATCAAGCGGGATTCGAACCCGTACCCGCGACATACCGTGTCGGTGATCTAGCTAATTAAGCTATGGAACGATGTCCCGCCGAATCGAAAAAAATTTTG
This sequence comes from Melitaea athalia, assembly GCA_905220545.2. Lineage (NCBI taxonomy): Eukaryota > Metazoa > Arthropoda > Insecta > Lepidoptera > Nymphalidae > Melitaea > Melitaea athalia. The sequence continues at coordinate 12,325,347 of HG992193.1, forward strand.
ATATGATTTTATTCGGTTTTAAGCAACCGTGGTGCCGTCTATAGCGAGTCCTTTACAGCACTTCATATAACAATGAATTGTTTGACAAGAGACGACACCATGCTATTTTTAATTCGTATTATTTTTATTTTTTGTGTTTCCCACACATGAGGAAATTAGTAAATGTGGAATTTAGAAATGAAGAGAAAATGCATCGGATCGGGGCATCGTTCCATAGCTTTATAATTGGCTAGAGCAGTGTTCCGCAAACTTTTTGTGTTCAAGGTACACCTAGGAATAGGAAAATATTTTGGAGGTAAACCACAAATAAAAAATCATTTTTTAAGTAACATTAACCAACATTTATTTATTAATCACCGAAACAATATTTATTATTAATCAACAAACGCAAAGTTTATTTTTCCGAGGCACACCAATAAACGACCACGGCACACCAGTGTGCCGCGGTACACCCTTTGCGGAACACTGGGCTAGAGCACCGACACGGTATGTCGGGGGTGCGGGTTCAAATCCCGCTCGATCGAAATTTTGATATGATAAAAACATTTTCTGATTTCTGTTTTTTTTTTTGCAAATGACATTACGGCGCGTTTTATAAAACTTAATAAAACTTATTTAATTTTATCAACTTTTCGTCAATGTTTTACAATGCCTATTTATAGGCTAAACGACCTGCGCGGTTTTATCTAAGTTTATATTAAATACTTAGGCATATATACGTTATGTCTTATAGCAAGTCGTCTCACATTTAGACAAAAGAACTGACTTACAAGATCTCGATATAAGCATCCAAACAACAATCAACTTTGCGAAATATTTTTAACGTGATGTAAGAGAGTTGTTTATTAAATATGGTACATATTAATAATAATATAGACTTATAGAGGTAGCTTAGAATCTTACCTTGAATCATCATTGCATCGCGGAGCAGTTGAACTGTAGTAGGGATCCGCGCACCAGCGACAATGACTGGCGGCGGAGAGACATGGTCCACACTCCTCGTTTTGTATGCATACCAACTTGTTTAGTAGCTGTTCTTGAGCTGTTAAAAAGAAAAATATTTACGCATCTATAGCGAAACGAAATAACAAGTACATGTAGGAAAATTCTTTAGGTACCTTAGAACTTGATTAAAACATAGAAAAATATTTATTTTCTGTAGAAAAAAAAATTAGGGAAAATAAAGAAATAGGTAGGGATCTCTAGTACATTTTTTTAACCTGATCAGTATCAAGCTAATTTTCCGTGAGTAGCTTCATTTTGACGAGGCGAACAAAAAGTTCCTCTTCGAAAACTCTCGATTGTGGTAGCTAATAGAGTTAACAGGAGATAGAGCAGCAGTGAGCGTAGGACCGGGATAACGGACAACGCAATTTGTAGGACAATATTACCATCAAATTATATAAATATCAAGTAACTAAAAGAAAAAAATCAGCTGGTTAGTAATAATTTTTGATGACCTTACGAGGTCATCAACTTGATGACCTCGTAAGGTCATCAAAAATTGATTTTTTTTCTGATTTTTTTTTCTTTTAGTTAGGTAATATCTGTATAATTTAATAGTAACATTGTCCTACAAATTGCGTGGTACGTTATCCCGGTCCTACGCTCACTGTTGCTCTACCTCCTGCTAACTCTATTAGCTACCACAATCGAGAGTTTTCGAAGAGGAACTTTTTGTTCGTCTCATCAAAATGAAGCTACTCACGGAAAATTAGCTTGATACTGATCAGGTTAAAAAAATGTACTAGGGATCCCTACCTAAAATCTTTATAATCTAATTAGGATGTTTATATAAGAATAAAGTACATTTTTGTATTTTAAATTAGGTACATGCCTATACCTACCTACTGTAATTACGCTTACTTACGCTTCAGCTTGTAATATTCCACTGCTGGGCATAGGCCTCTTTCGCCCCATGAAGGAGAATGATCAGAGCTTAATCCACCACGCTGCTCCAATGCGGGTTGGCGGATATATTTACTATGAGTAACGATCGCTGTCAGCTATAAATGATAACGAACGGGACCGCGACGGATTAACGTGCTCTCTGAGGCACGGTGGAGAGCACAAACACCCAGACCACGGCAAACATCTGTATGGCAAATACAAATGTTTGTCATGTGAGGGGATCGAACCCGCAACCGCCAGTACACTGTACAATAGCTATCAGTGCTGTGACCGTTGCGCCAACGCGGCTTCTGTAACTACTAGTAACTACTAGTATTACTGTAATTACTAGTAAGTAAAAGATTTTAGGTTAACATGGTTACTTCTATTACGAAAATTATTCGAAAACGGGATATTTACCATGTTTATTATTTTCTGCGAATGTCTTGTTCACGAGACTCGTGAACAAGACACTCGCAGTTAATGTCAAAATATCGAGCTCCGCGAAGAAGAAAAAATAATAAACATGGTAAATATCCCGTTTTCGAATAATTTTCGTACTAGTAAGTAATTTTTAATAATAAAATTTTATTTGTAGTTACTTATATTTTTTTCAAAATTAACGAATCAATACAAACACAGTAATTACTTTGCCTGACTAAGCTCACTCAAGCTTCGATTGAGCATGACCCCAACCACCTCGATTATCTTTTTAATAAAATTGTCATCGACAATTAACTCGTTGTCAGCAGCACACCATTAAATAATCATCCTATGAACTCTTTGGGAGTCTCAATGAAATAATAATTTTGTTCTAACAATACAAAACCGGCGGGTGATTGAATAATAACGCCAGAATCAGTCGAAGTAATAGAAATTTATTGTAACGAATACAAAGACAAAAACACATTTGTTTCAATTTATTTTAATCACTCCCAGAAGAATTAAAAATATTAAGATACATAATATGTTTATAGCTGCATACTAACGGACTGTTTAGGAAACTCTTTTTTGTACAATACGTCCTCATTACATTACATACATGCATACCTACGCATTAGTTAGCCCGCTTTGAACTATCAAAACCATGTCATTAAATGTGTGAGAAGTCAAGAATGTTTATAAGCTCTGTTTAGAGTTATTATTTGGTATTAACCTACAAAAACCATTTTCATGAAAAATTGCCAATAATGGTTGGTAATTTGTTACAATTTACAAAGATTATGATTTACTAAGCCATAGTGACGTTACTGGGTATAAAAAACTAACTAATAAAATACTTAAACAGATAATAATAAGATATTTATGAAGCCATAAGAAACAAGATGATAATGCTTGTAAACGAATAGCCGGTAGGAACAATAAGCTATTAATCAAGAGAGAAAGTTGCCGAAATTGCTCAATTGTATATAAACATTATAGATGCGTGTTGTCCAAGAAAAGAAATTCTGTAACGGAATGTTGTCAACCATGAGAATTGTTGCGTTAAAGTTGTCAAAATAATTTTCATTTAAGTTATTTTAACACAAATTTTTCTTAAATAATATACTTTTTGTTATTTTAAAAATTTCGTTTCTTGTAAAAAAGTAATTTGAGGTTTGCTCTGTAGAATTAAGATTAGTATTTCTGTGGTCTGTGATTAAGATCATAAGATAAGCCTACGTGATCTTAATTGAACACTTATCAATGACTACAATAGTGGATATAATTAGATACTATTGTTAAGAGTGACATAGATTGGTACAGCGTGGCCTGAATATGTCACACTGACCTGCAACAACGCCATTGATAAAGAATAGTACATAAATAGAATCTATTCAATATTTATAGGTATACATTGATTAGACTAGTATCTTATAGAAATAAAGTATTGGATCAATATTTTTTTTATTCTTTATTATAGCCATAAAGCCTTAAAGACTAAGTCGGCGGATCAATATTTTGGTGTCAAAAATAATAATGTAAGTACTTATAAAGGTTTTTTAAAAAAAAGTTGTGTGTGCGATTCACACACGATAGAAGTGAAACTTCTATGGCAAACTAATTAAAAAAAACTAATCTATACTAATATAATAAAGCTGAAGAGTTTGTTGTTTGATAGTTTGTTTTTTTGAACGCGCTAATCTCAGGATCTACTGGTCCGATTTGAAAAATTCTTTCAGTGTTAGATAGCCCATTTATCGAGGAAGGCTATAGGCTATATATCATCACGCTAAGACTAATAGGAGCGGAGTCCACGCCGACGAAGTCGCGCGCAGAAGCTAGTTTAAAATAAGCGGCTTGCAGCGCGGCTCGTCCTTCCCTGTCTTTTTTCCGTTGCATCCGGTTTGAAATCACAACGATTCTAAAGAAGTTTAACTTCAAAAAAAATTTTTAATTCATCATCAAAGTCCTTATTTACGTAATCCTTAGGGCGTAAATAAATTCTCTCTATGCATTGTAGCATATAATTTGTTGCATGTCTGTTTTTAACTGATACTCAAACACATTCCTCAGATTTTATGTGTATAGAAGAATGTACCTTGTTAATTTGTTAGCCAAAACATTGAATAGGAATACTATAACTCTTTTTTGTTCTTTGCGTCTGAAGGATAAGTTTCATCCTTCATGCCAGTAATAACATATCTGAAGAATTTGAATTGTGACATTCTAGTAAAATTAACTTTTCCTAAATTAGGAGGAGTAGGATAGTAAATTAATTGGATAGGAAGGCTAATGCATTATGCAACTGGTGGGACACAAGCAAGTTTTTCACCCACTCGAAACGTGACGTCCTGGTGCGTCGCTATTTTTACGATATAGACGGGACTCTACTTTTGCACATTGGCAAATTATTGGTAGGTTCCAAAGTGCACTTACTGAAGGATTTAATGGAGCCGTTGTCACCTACGTACTTGATATTTTATTTACACAATTATGATTAATAGAGCAGCCTGAGGTGGGTCGAGCATTAACATCAATAGAGCAGCTGTAGAGCGATATCTGGCGCTAAAGAACACGAAATTTCAGCTAACCTTTCAACTTTGACTCCAAATTTTAAGATCTGATAATCAATTCTGGTTATATGATGCTTGAAAATATAAGTATGGAATAGTTAGTTAATAATCATAATAATAACAAATTCTTTATTGGACCAAATTAATACTTTACAATTTCTTAACCCGCCAAACTGCGTGACAGTTTATCGGTGAAAAAGAAATTAGTTTATTTATGGATTATTAGGTACTATAGTGATTTAAACCACTATAATAAAAACATAATAAATATACGACACGTGGCGTTTGCTGAAGATTTGGACACGGAAGTTGGGAATATCATATAAATTTTCAAGTTATTCTTGTCTATGGATTCATGTCTAAATTTAGACATTAAAGTAGTTAGTGCGACCCTTTCGTTTTCATCCTTTTCTAGTTGATACAGTATACACTCATTCAGTTTATTTTAATAAATACCCTTTAAACTTTTTTAGTGCGTACAATATTTTACGCTCCGAAATGATGAATCTGTCAGTGAAGCAGGGCATGTTGTTTTTAAACTATAATCTAGTAATATTATATTTAATAATTATACCTACATAATTGTATTGAGTTTCGTTAAAATCGTTTCCATAACAACAGAAAATAATTAAATAATATTAAAATTATTGTTTACAAAATTAATTAACAAAATTCAATTCACTTCGGCATTTATACTTATATATTTAAAATTACTTCTAAATTTATTGTAGTTTACTATTAAACTAGCTGCTGCCCGCGACTTCGTCTGCGTGCGTTCACTGCTCGTTCCCCGTAGGTGATAGCGTGATAATTATGTAACCTATGTTCTGACCCGACTTCTTAATAATATTCGTGCCAAATTTGAAGTAAATCCGTGCAGTACTTTTTGACTTTATCCCGGACATACATTGACTTTCCTATCATTTTATTATATTTATATGTATAGATTGTTTGTTTTGAGTTTATCTAAAATGGGCGTATATTCGTTAAAACTATATAGTTTTACACAGATCGCCGCGCCGCGCCGGTACAAATAAAACACACACGTGGCTCGGAACTGATAGTATAATTAATGTTAGTATCGATCACATCATCACAACAGTAATTATTAACCGCCCACGCTTACATTATGTTTCATTAACACTTTCTTCTCAACCTTCCATCGTTCCCTCTCATCTATTTGGATTAAGTATAGAGTAGACGCTATAATTGAGGTTTATGTTATACGAGACATGCTGTCATAAAATGCATATCTATATTAATATTATAAAGAAGATATACACGTTCTTTATGTAATTTTTTACGTTAATCATACTATAGTTGTATGATTGCAGTATACAAGGGCGGATCCAGCTTTGGCGCCAGGGGGGGGTCACAGTCATGGTCAAGGCGCCAGGGGGGGTCACAAAGTCGTAATCAAGTAAAAAGAAGTTATAATTTAAATTTTATAATGATAGATACAGGTAAAAAGTAGGTATTTTATTAATCTATGTAGGTAATGTACTTAAAAATACCTATATTGTATCAAAATTCTTGTTTAACAATTTTAATTAGTGGTCCACCTAGGTCCTGGACACAGCCCAGGGGGGGTCATGACCCCCGTGCCCCCCCCCCCCTGGATCCGCCAGTGGCAGTATATGTTTATTGTAAATATATATGTATGTATACACGAGTGAAATCGCGAGGGACATCTAGTATAAATAGATATGGGTATTTTGTATTGGAAATATTGTGAATAAAAATCGACATTGCCTATAATGCTATTACTCGCGACGACGCGTTAGCGCAATGGTCAAATCACCGGTTTGTGGCGGTTGCGGGTTCGATCCCCGCACAAGACAAACATTTGTATTGGCCATACACATGTTTGCCGTGGTCTGGGTATTTGTGCAGTCCTTGTGGGTCTCCCCACAGTGCCTCGGAAAGCACGATAAGCCGTCGGTCCCGATTGTTATAATGTACACCTAATGGCGATCGTTACTCATAGTAGAGAATATATCCGCCAACCCACATTGGAGCAGCGTGGTGGATTAAGCTTTTGATCTTCTGATGAAGATTCTGATCTTTCTCCTACATAGGGAAAGAGGCCTATGCCCAACAATGGGATATTACAGGCTGAAGCGAAGCGATAATACTTAGTATTACACACTTATGACAGTCAACTTTCTTTTTAACCGACTTCCAAAAAATGAGGAGGTTCTCAATTCGACTGTATGTTTTTCTTAGGTAAATATGTACTTACCTATATTAAAGTAATGTTGTTTTTTAATATTATTTAGTTCAATTTTATCAATAATAATGTTTCGAAAATGCATGCAATTCGGCCGAGAAAGGTATTCGCATCTGTTTTAAATCAAGTTTTTAGGTACAGTAAACAAACTACAACCACACGCTAATACGCAGTGAACTTTTATGATTCTTGTTTGTGTACATGATTTTCTAAGAATCATAGTCAAAGGAATAAAAGACTTGCGCCTAATACTAATTCACTATTGCAACAATAACACTGTTTTCATAGTGCGGAAATTCACTCACGCCATATCCTGTTTCTAGTAACTAGTAAAATATAACGTTTTCATATTTCATCTTAAGCTCCAGTTTGATCTTAAATAGGTTTGACGTTAATCTTTTTCCGGTTATTAACTATAATATATGATTTTTATTTTTAAGCCTTTCAAAGTGGATATCTAGTTGAGATATATAAACAAGTTGTATATAAATATAGTAGAAATGTGTAATGCATTTAAATGATGGTTCTCACGGTAGATACTTAGAAATAAATTCATGATAAGGCTAAACTAAATTCTTGAAAAAATATAGATCATGAGAATTTGCAAAACAAATAAATTTATTTGTATGATAACCGACATCACACAACAAGCTGCATTGGAATTTATACTCTATGGCTATTACATTATTGAACATTTTTGAGTACATAAATTAACTCTATATTTGTATTTAGGACTTTGTATAAAATTAGACTTAAGCAGACAGGATTATTTTCCAACATGAATCCGTTTGTCCTAAACTTGTTGTGTAAATAAAACTGTCACTCTTTAGTAAATTTTCTATTTTAGAAAACATATATTTTAACAGGTGGGTTCCGACATCTGTATGGCTATTTTAGAATACATTTATTTTATGTTGCCACAAATAAATCTTTCCTTTTGAAGCGAGATGCGTCTTTATGGACTGATAAGAACTAACTTCGCTTAATTATAACGATTGATGTTACTGCATTAGCTTTTTAATTTATTTATGTTTGATAATTTAACACGTGTTATATTTCAATTTTAAATTTAGTTAGCTTAAGTCTACAAGATATTATGACACGTGTTTTGTTCTATAAGTAAAATTTTACGTTGTTTACATTCACTCGAAATTTTATATTTTTGATAATTAATAAAACGAATTTATCATGTGCACCTGATAGCGATCGTTACTCATAGTAGGGAATATATCCGCCAACCCGCCATGGAGCAGCGTGGTGGATTAAGCTCCGATCCTTCTCCTACATGGGGAAGAGGCCTATGTCCAACAGTGGGATATTACAGGCTGAATCGTGATCGTAATCGTGATAACGAATTTTGTATTCAGATACCTAATTCGACCTTTAAAGAATAATCAAACTAATTTATATCATACATACGCGATTTAATTTTTCATACGAACAGAAGATACTACATTTTAAGTGTAAGCACCAAGTTACGACTTTTCATATTGTAAATGGTAATAGAGCGCTTTTTTATTTTTTTATTAATAGTCAATTCGTAGATTATTATTTAATTTAGTGATAAATAAAACTATCTATTTATTAACAAAATGATTCAATTACAATTCATTTTATAACCTGAATACTATATTAGCACCGTGAATAGTACTATACAAGGTATGATTAATATATGGTTATTACTCATACCGTTATATGCAGATACTGGTGTATTATAAAAACGGAAATCTTAAAAAGAAAAACAATGTGTGGCATATGGAAAACTAACGCTCACCTTGACCGCTTACATATCCGACAGAAAAGAAACTGCACAAGTTAAACAATGCGATCACAAAAAATCTGTCGATCATGATCGGTTTCGAACTAATCACTGGTATTTGCAGTTATATTAAACCGAAACGCGATCGGTTTCGCGATGAGCAACTGATAAGGACTGATAAGGTGATAAGGATAAGGGGAGGCGCGGGCGAAGCGCTCTCGGCGCTCGCACCGACGACTCCTTCGGTCGACATCTGCCGCACATCTAATCTACGCACCATGCCTTTACCGACTTGTTGCTGCTCCGGAACCACTACGTCGATGAAAATTCACGATAGAAAACCATTGTTTCACTTTCATTTACCACTTAACCTAAAATCATTATACTTCACTTCATACTTAATCGTCAACGTAATAGAAACTAAGCTATTCTTCTTTGTTATTAAATGAACGTAAGTTTGTACGGGGTATGATGATCTTACGTAGAGTCGCGTGAATTAATTGCAGTCGCCTGATAACACAGTTTTTCAGCGTTATCAGAGAGGAAGTATGGTAAGATGTTTATAAATTAAGTGTTGCATTATTTTTTGTTCTTGCATAATACTAGAGATAGAGAATTTGATACTCACATAAGGTTCATAACCTCGTTTTCGTAACTCTACATGTTTCAACGTTAGTTACTCTCGAAATTTAAATTTAACATTTTATTCATTGTATTTATAATTTTTTTATCGATTTTTTTTTTTTTGTTATTTGTATTTTACTGTCTGAATCGATATATCGTTTTATTGTAAAGAAAATATAATTATTTCATAAAATTTGTTCTGGAATTTTAATACCTATCGGTAAATAATGGAAGTTTAAAGTTTTTCAAATCATAATTTGAAAACGTTTAAATATAAATCTATCTCTCTCGCTCGCTTTATTATAAAAAATATTTAAGAAAAAACACAATTTTTGAAATAAATAAAAACCGCCAATTAATTATAAAGCGTGATATTAAAAGTATATATAGATCGTTGCTTTAGCGATAAGGACGTTAATTGTTTTTGGTGTACAATAAAGAGTATAAATAAATTATATCCAGCTTAAACTTAATTTTGAGTAAGTATATATTTAAAATAATCCTAAATACCAAAAAATAAAGATGAGATCTTACTGTGACTTTACTTCAAAAGGTGTTTTTAATAGAGTCAAAATTCTCTACAGTGGGCGTACATCCGAGGCCAAACAACAGTCATTCCTTTTTATTCGTGGGCGATTCGTAGGTGACTCCTGTTATAGATGAAAATTATGCATCATTAAATGCCAAAAGAAGTCGAAACAAATGCTGTAAGTAATTATTTCTCTGAGTCTGTATCTTTCGTCATTTCAAAGTATTGCGCGTTTACTTTAGCGTTCTGTATTATCTCTCTATATATTTCTATATTCGTTATTACTTGAGTGATATGTAGTATAGTTGTCACAAAATAAGAGGCCCGTTTACTATATTTACTATATTTTTATAGCCCAGTTATACTATAGTTGTCACAAAATAAGAGGCCCGTTTCGACGTTTAACAAATACCCTAGAACGTAACTTGGTACGAAAATGTAAGAAACAATAAAAGAATTATTAATAAGATAAAGTGTTTTTAAAACATACGTAAATTTTTTTGCGCGTTAAATAATATGATAGAATATATTGGGAGTTTTCTTTTCGCGCTTACTTTATAGTAGCATGCAATTTCTAATTATTACGAAACGTCTCAAAAACAGTTACGTTATAAGCAGTGGCGTAGCTACTAAGGGGCAAGGCGGGGCGGTGCCCCGGGGCCCTCAAGCTCAGGGGGCCCCTCGGACTCTGACTTACAAACTATAAATTTAACTAATGAAAATTTCTCCCACATTCTGAATATAAATAAACCAGATTCCATGAACGCGAAATTAATAATGGTAACTTATATGAAAAATTACACAGGAATTCCCAACAAGTCTTGAACATTTGTTTGAAACATGGAGGTAACTCCCCTGTTCCCAGCGTGTTTCAAAAGCACGCGCTTGATGCAAGGCGGAATCTATGAGAAACACTCGACGGAAAAAAAAAAACATTTTGAACAATTATCTTCAGATTATCGATTGCAAAACAAATAAATTACTTTTTTCAATAATGTACTAGACACTACAATAACTCAGTTAAATGCACGTTCTGCAGTCAGTTGAATAATCAATTTTATAACATCAACTAAAGCGACTTCCAAAAAGGAGGAGGTCTCAATCCGATTTCGATGATTTTTGTTTTAATTGAAAGCTGGTGCTTGTCATGTGGTCCAATTTAAATTTAATTGCGATCTAACAACCATTTTTCGACTTATACGTAATAATGCATATTTACTTGACTATTTTTTCCTCGACCTACATTATATTATGCCGCATGGGTGATTCTTAGAAAGGGAGGATAAAACATGTCCAGTGCCAATACTTCTTCGTAATAAAACCGTAATAAACAGCAACAACGTTTTAAGATAATTTAACTACCGGTACAACTATTTACATACTAAAAAAGAATATTAAACGAAGTTTAATTTCAAATTTAAGCTAAAATATGCCTCAAACGTCATTATCTCGCATGTCCCACAAGGCTGCGCGGGGACATTTCGTCTGATAAAAAAATCAAAATAACCTTAACGTCTTATTTTTATACGCCAAATCGTCCTCAAATGATCAACATTTCTAATTACTGTACATTATATACATTTTATTCATTTTAATATAGGAAACCAAAACACTTAAATTTTGTCATAAAATAAAAATCATTATACGCAGCAAGAATTGTTTCAAATAATTCTCCATGGTTATTCCAATGCACATGAGTTTAAGACCGCGGTACGCTCCCCGCAGACATCCTCAGTCTAGCTGCACGCTTTGAAAGGACGAGACGTATCGTGTTTGTCGACCAGGTAAGTTTAAATTTCGTTCTTACAAATTTGTTATCAAATAAGTCATTATACGTTTTTTGTCTATTGTCGCAAATAATTGTCACATTAATCATATTGTTGGATACTTTTATGGATCAAAAGTGAACTTATTCATATCAATGTATTTTAAAGCAGAATTTATTCGGTTTCGTCAAGTTACAACCTGTTTTCTCGAATTCGTCATTTTCACCAACATCATTAGCTTCAAAATGTGTGTTGCGTATAATGACAAATAGAGAATATAATGATTTGTTATGTTTCCAATAAAGACAGCTGTTGAGGATAATGATTTTTTTCTTATATATATATAATTTTATTAGTATTATTTATATTTGCATTATATAGTAAACATACACAAACCCTCAGAAACACCCATTTTTGATTAAGTAAAATGATACAGTAATAAAAATTCATTATAGTTTAATAAATTTGTCAAAGAGATTTGTTTTTGTTAGCCGATAATTTGTAAATATTTGAGACTACTTGAGGTTTTGTGTACTTTTAGAAACAATTTATGTAGAGTTTGATATATATTGCAAATGTATTTTTATATATTTTCAACGAGGAATTTTGTTTTAACCCGTATGTGCTCAACTTTTTTTTTCGTAAAAACTGGTATTTTTTTTGTTTTACTCTAAGTCCATTACGCATAAAAATAAGGTTTTCTGAAAAATAAATTTTATAAAATATACCGTTTTGGACATTTTCACCGCCCCAATTTTGGGGCGCTGAGCACGGCAGACCACGCCAATAACGACTCCCTTATTTTTTCAATTTCAATTAAGTTAAAGGGTAATATTAATAAAATAACTGTTATAGAGGTTGTAAACAAATTTTTATTATATCTAAATAACATTAATTATATAATAGTGCTTATTCTATTTAGGATTGAAAAATTTCAAGACAATTAGTATGACAGCCGACATCACATTTTCGGCTTTTCTTCGTAGTATTTTTATGGCATTCGGCACAACGTATCTGAGCAGCACTGAAAATAATTATATGGTCAGCCCCGTCTATACGTACATCGTCTGGCACCCTCCTTTTCCTAGACGTCTTCATAGGACGGCTGAAAGAGCGAGCCGACGCATATTTTCGTAAATAAATTGTAACCACAGACCTGATAAAGGCTAGGAAATCAAGACACTGCTGGTGACAGCCTGTACAACTGAAAATCGTTATTCATAGAAGACAAGGGCCAAATCAAAAGTTGCCAATACCATTTTTTTAATGCTAATGCGGTAGTAGCAGCCTATATTTTGATCTAGACGATCTACTCCGCCCATTATTGATTATACATTTGAACACAAAAGGGCTGTTTAATCAAGATTTTTTTTCAGCACTTGACCAACGCTTTGCGGATCCAACTGGAGAAACACCTTCACAGGTTGAAGCTTCAACACGACGTTATTGTCGTTGTATCGCACTAGAGACACGCCTGATGTCGGCGATTGACTCCAGCTTTGCGCATTTTCAACCCTATTGGCCCGTGTTGTTACTGTCCCCTGCTGACCAAAATCTTTCAAGCGATAAGCAATCTAAAGCAATTTTTTTGGCGCAGAAGTACATCTTCCTCGTCACTATCGCAGTCACTCAACATAAGGTTGATGGCGGGCATGTGTAGAGATTTCCCTCAATAATGTCATCTTCCGTCTCCAATATGTCGATAATTTCTGCAAAACTCAACATAAAGCAACAAAATAAATATAAAAGTATAACATATAAAGTACCAATATAACTAGCAGTTGCTATAAACAATGTAAATAAAATATAACATATTATATACTATGAAGTTAGAAATCAACATGCAAGTACGCGCCCAGCGCCCCAATAATGGGGCGCTATAAATAATGCCTCTAAAAAACTAAATCTCAACCAAAAGAATCGATTTTTACCATAAAACTAACCAAGTATAAACTAATACATATAAAAAACTGCTTTACACGGTTTTACTTATAAAAATAATAATAATAAACTTACTTTTTACTTCCCGCCATCGTAAACACCACAACTGCACTTTTTATTCTTCCAAAAGTCAGAAAAAAAAAGCGCCAACAACTTGACGTTTTTTTTCTTATGTTGCCAGAATGTAAACAAAACAAACAGTAGCATTCAAAAATCAAAACACAGTTTTAGGTCGACACAGAAAATAAATAACCTGCCGTTTTAAAAATGGGGCGGTGAGCACATATGGGTTAAGGTATCTATTCAAAATGCCACCAAAGAACTTAAGGGAAATAGAAGAGCGCCGTCGAGCACAACAACGGCAGTGTAAAAAGAGAAAATATTTAGAAATAAAAAATGATCCGGAGTTATTAGCCATAGAACAAGAGAAAAGACGTAATAAGTATAAGAAAAGAAAAGAAGAAGGTAAAATCAAAGCTATAAAGGAACAAACTCCTCGCGCTCAACGTGAGCAAAGAAAGAAATGGAAGGAAAATTCCAAAAGGTACAGACTAATGAAAAATCAAGAAACAACACCTACATTTGAGCCAGTTGTAATAGAAGCTGTACAAGAGGCTATAGATAAGACAGAGGGACAGACGAAGATAGAGGGGTTATGTGATCCATTGCACCAATTATCTCGGACTGCTATGAAAGCGATGGTAAGAAGGATACGCTATAATGAGTATAAGAAGAGGTATTTATTGATAAATACTATTAATAAATATAAGAAGACAATTGAAGCCCAAAGAAAAACAATACAGAGATTAAATAATAAAATTCAAGTGCAAGAAAATAAGAACCAACATAGTCAAACAAATATCTCGAAGTTCGTAAAACAAGGGTTATGTAGGATACCACGTCACAAATCGTACGTAGAAAAAGTGCATAAATTTTATAACGATGATGCTAATAGTACTATAAGTGCTAGTAAAAAAGAGTTTGTGACGAAAAATAAAGTTAAGATGCAAAAACGGTATCTGAATGCTCCACTAAAGATACTTTATCAAAAATTTATATCTCAAGTTGAAATAAAAATAAGTTACTCGACCTTTTGTAAACTACGGCCCTTTTGGACAGTTTTCCCAAAACCTACTAATAGGGACACTTGTCTCTGTTCACGGCATATTAATATGGAGTTATTTATACAAGGCTTGCATAGAGCTTGTATAGTAAATGTAAGAAATTCTGAGCAATTACTATCAAAACTTTGTTGTGATTCAAGGAATTTAGCTTGTTTAAATAAAAGTTGTAATACTTGTTCGTCAAATCATCTTGAATATTTAAATGTTTCCGACAACAATGTATCATTTTACGAATGGCGAAAAACAATCAAAGAAATTACTTTGAAAAATGGAACTAAGAAAAAACAACAGTTGACTGAAAAAATAAAGACTACAATTAGTATTAAAACAGCAATAACTAAGTTTGACGCAGATGTGATAGCATTCTTGAAACATGTTCACAAAATTAATTTCCAACGTAATGGCATTAAAACTCTTAAAAACAACCTATCAGTTCAGGAAGCATGTCTACATGTCGATTTTTCCGAAAATTATTCTTTGAAATTTGCCGAAGAAGTTCAGGCTTTCCATTTCGGTGGTAGCCGCCAACAAGTATCTTTACACACTTCTGTGGTGTACACTCACAATTTTACTTTCGGTGTTGTTATTCCGATTTCTTTTTGCACAGTTAGCGATTGCTTGCGGCATGATGCACCAGCTATTTGGGCACACTTGGTGCCCCTAATTCAGCATGTTGTTGAAGTTAATCCTTTGATTCAAACTCTACATTTCTTATCTGATTCGCCATCTTCACAATATCGAAATAAGTATATGTTTTTTATAATATCACAAATTTGCCAAGATTTTCATCAAATTAGGAAAATAACATGGAACTACTCTGAAGCGGGACATGGAAAGGGTGCCCCTGATGGGGTAGGAGCAGTTCTTAAAAGGACGGCTGACCGTATGACTCTTTTTGGTAAAGATGTTGGCACTTATGATCAATTTTGTGATACATTAATGCAAAATGTTGATAATGTTACAATCAAGAAGGTGGATGAAAAGGCAATAAAAGCGAAAGAAACATTAATTCCAAATAATTTGAAACCCTTCAAGGGTACTCTTTCTGTTTATCAGGTCCTATGGGATAAGACTGTGCCAACAACAGTTCTTAGACAGCTTAGCTGTTTTGATTGCAATGCAGATAAAAAATGTATCCATGGTTATGATTTAGGACGTGTACCAAATTATAGCCATGGAAACATTGAAAACATATCACCTAATTATGTTGCTCCATTATGTCAATTTCACAAATTATGAAAAATTTATTTGATCAATTACATAATTATAATTTGTTATTATTACTATTTTTTAGCCTTGCAACTTATATTTTACGTTAATTTAATTCTCATATGTATGTAATTGTTTTAATTTCATTTGATGTTGTTGATTTTGTTGATTGTTTTTATATTGAAATACATAAAGAAAAAAAGGTAACATTTTTTAGGTTTTGTGTAAAATTAAAAGTAGTTCAGTTAAATGTATAATTAATTCGCAAGAAATAATAAATCTTATCTGTGATTTTATGATTAAAATTTTTGTTGATTCTTAATAAAATTGTTTTATTTTATTTCATTCTTTTTGTAACTTTAAACATTATAACTAACACAAAATCATTATTCGTGTCAGTTGTAATTTTTCTTCACCATAAAATCATTAACTTCTACACGTAGTCATTATCTTCAACAGCGTCTTTTTTTAAATTTGATTTATCTGCGAAAATATTAACTTCACAATGGTGCCTCTCATATCAATTTCAATTATATTAATCAAGAAATGATTCTGCCATAAAATGATTGTTGTGCCAAAAGGTTTAATTTTTTTTGATAAAATTGTCAAAAATATATTCCGGACTAAGATTCACCCGCATAACTTTTCACTAAGTATACCGATTTTTAATGATTCTTGTTTTATTCGAAAAGTGATACTTGTCTTGTATCAATTTAAATTTTATTGAAATTTGATCACTACTTTTTGAGTAATCTTTGATAACGCGCATTTACTTGACTATTTTTTTCGTCTACTTACGTTGTATTACTTGTCGATGTAATTGAAGGGGTTTTGCTGTGTGGCTACGGCAGTCTAGAATTTAGCCACCCTCCTCTACCCGTGGGTGTCGTAAGAGGCAACTAAGGGATAACAAAGTTCCACTACCACCTTGGAACTATTGAAGCCGACCGATGTCGTGATAACCATCCTACAGCTGGCTTTTGACGATGAAGTATAAGCTTTGTATGAAGATATTATAAGGGCCATACATGGCACTACTTCGGCCTACTACAACGTTGTTATGGGAGACTTCAACGCTAAAGTGGGAATAAAAGACCGCGACGAATCTAGAATCGGACCACACGGATTCTGGCACAGGAATCGCAGGGGGTAGATGCTCGTCAATATCCTCGAAGCGGGGGAGGGGGGAGCGCTCTTCTAGATTAAATCATTTTCGAGAAAAAGCCCCAAAGGCAGTGAATATGGCAAAACCTCGATACTGTGACGAGGAACGAGATCGATTTCATCATAGCAGATAAAAGTCTTATATTCAGAGATGTCTCAGTAGTTAATAGGTTTAACACCGGCAGCGACCACCGACTATTGCTTGGCACTCTGAATATATGTCTCCGAAAAGAGCGGTCAGCGGACCCGCTTGATGAAATCTACTCTCCAAGCTACGCTGCCCCAAATACTATGTGGCTCCGAGTAGTTCCAACTGGAACTCCAAAACGGATTCGATTCGCTGGAAACTACCAGCGACGTGGACGAGATGACCGACAACGTGGTGAAGACGGTGTGTAATACTGGATCGTAGACATTTTCTGACGACGAAGTCCGAAACAGTACAAACTTTCTCCCGAAGCCTTGAATCTGATGCGGCGGAGGTGCGAGTTGCCCGCTGCTCAAGCAGCTTAACCAGAACAGAAGGCTCTCTCCAAGAGGATACGGAAACTTGTACGGCGAGACTTCCGCTGCTCAAATACGAGAGAGATTACTACTCTTTTTGAGCAGAAAATGGGGTTAAAAGTTATCCAGACTACTGGGGTGAAGCCTTTTTGCGAAGCTCAATACAGCGGATGGCAGGACCGTTTGCTCTCGCCCTCAGATCCGAGAAGAGGTCGAGAAATTTTATGGACAGCTGTACTCGTCGAGCGCACGCAAGCCTGAGACTTGGGACACTGAAGATCCGTGTGCACCATTGTTGAGCATTGAAGCAGATGAGATTAGTGCGGCGCTCGGGCAGCTTAAAAACAAAAGGGCTCCAGGGGATGACGGAGTTAGGACTGAGCTCCTTGAAGCCGCAGGGTGATCTGCCCTAAAAGCCTTGGCTAGACTCTTTAATGCCATCATCCACCGATAGGTACCACACCGGAGGTGTGGTCCAGGAGTGTGGTGGTACCCTTCTTTAAGGGAGGCGATAAGTCTCTGTTAAAGAATTACAGACCGATCTCACTTCTGAGCTGCGTCTATAAGCTGTTTTCGAGGGTTGTTACAAATCGTCTCACAAGAAGACTTGACGAATTCCATCCACCAGAGCAGGCTGGGTTTCGAAATAGCTACAGCACCGTAAACCACATCCATACTGTTCGGCAGGTTATACAAAAGACAGAAGAATATAATCAACCGCTATCTATGGCAAAACCTGGGCTGTCCTGGACTCTCTGCAGATATTTCACATCGACTGGCGATACATCGAGGTACTGAGATGTATGTACGATGCGGCGACGATGACCGTTCATATCCAAAACCAGAAAACAAGACTCCATTTTCCTCCGGCGTGGGGTAAGACAGGGAGATGTAATACCCCCTAAACTGTTTACCACTGCGCTGGAGGATGTCTTTAAGACCTTCGATTGGGGGGAACGGGGCGTCAACGTCAACGTCGAATCCATCTATCACCTTCGTTTCGCCAACGATATCGTTATCTTTGCGGAGACCTTGGATGAGCTAGGCCAAATGCTGGCCGGCCTAAACGAGTCCTTCCGACGAGTCGGTCTCGGTATGAACTTGGAGATAACGAAATTTATGGAATAGTGGTCAAACGCAAGCCTATCAAACTATAAAAAAAAAAAAAGATTCCGCATTACTTGAAGACAAAAGTCTCCGAGCAATACGTCCTGCCTGTGTTAATATACGGAACCGCGACGTGGATACTGACAAAGAGACTGGTCCACAAGTCGCTCAACGTGTAATGGAACGGGCTAATTCTTGGGGTTTCTCTCAAGGATAGGATAAATGAGACTATCCGCAAGAGAACGAAAGTAAGCGACATAGCCCACGGATTTAGCACGTTAAAGTGGCAGTAGGCTGGTCACCTGTGTCGCAGGAGTGACGGTCGTTGGAGCAGACGTATCCTGGAGTGCAGACCGCGTCTTGGCAAATGCAGTGTGGAACTTCCTCCAGCCCGATCGACGATCTACATAATTTGTAATTACCGGGGTAGGCTGGATGAGGATTGTGGAAAATTGGGATGTCTGGCGAACTTGGGGATTCCTATGTCCAGGAGTGGACTACAATAGGCTGAACTGAGTGACTGACTGACCCAAAGGGTGCTCAACGGGAACATATTAACGTACCTCCGCTGTCTGCATACTGTTACAGGACTGTGCTGTACTGTTTTGAACGGTAAAAGGTAGATATTTTCTTTTATTTTCATAAAATAGTTTTAATTTGTTTAGTAAATTAAGTTAAATTTGTATTTGGTTTTAAAGTTTATTACGAAGTCGACTGTATTACGAAAAATTTGGAGTACATATTTTATGTCGAATTCGGTACAGGACGAATACAGAACAAACGATTTTAAATACTTTAGTTGGGGCCCTCGTTTATATTTTGCCCCAGGGCCTTCGGTTACCTAGCTACGCCACTGGTTATAAGTCCTTTTGTTTTTAAATACTAGTGTTGTAACTAGTTAATTACTGAATTTCACCAGCATCATTCGATTTTAATAGTAAATCGATATTGTGTAGTGATCTCTACTGAAAATATTTTTATTGTATTTGCTCGCAAACGAAAAAAAACTACTTCAATTACATCGACAAGTAATACAACGTAGGTAGACGAAAAAATAATCAACTAAATACGCGTTATCAAAGATTACTCAAAAACTAGGGATCTGGTGAGGGACTTAGGTGAAAAATATGTACTAGGGATCCCTACCTAAGGCAATTTGAGGCTACGAAATTCCTAGATATAGGTATTAAGGAAATACGAAGATTATATAATAGGTAAGATAAATAAGATAGTGTTTCATGGTTATGTAGCTCGCCGCTCGGTACATTTAATATTAAATATTGTACAATTGTCTTAAACTTATCAAATAAAACAAAGTAGCGCTATAAAAAGTATGATAACATAACGGTACACGAATTCAACCGCGTATAGGCACGTATGCTTAACACACCTCAAACGTAACAGGAAACGTCATACTAAAATGCGTATTGAAATGGGCCCAAGTATTGAGTAGCTTCCGTCAACAGGATTGTCAAATTAACACACTATATATTTAGTAAACAAAGGAATCACTGTAGTTGTGAAATGGCCTGTTGTGACCGTGTTAAATACAGTTACTTAACCAGTTAAAGATACAAATTTGTGACATTTTAACGTCAAAACCCACTGCCATTTATTGCTAACGTGATTACGTTCTCTTTGATTTAGTATATTTCAAAGGTACTGTCGTGACCAAATGTCAAGTGTGGTTCGATGTACCTATAGCACCGACTCGTTTTATGCCTACTGATAGGCACATCCCCATAATCATGATTACATAAAAATTGACTTTGTATAAAGGAATTTATGCTGTTAGTTTTCATTTGAAACAATTGGACTTGGGCGGACTTTTAAATTTACCTAATAAAAATTTACGTCAACATTATTTATCGATGATTTCTAGAAGACTACAATTAATTTATAAAATGTAATTT
Source organism: Melitaea athalia (assembly GCA_905220545.2). NCBI lineage: Eukaryota > Metazoa > Arthropoda > Insecta > Lepidoptera > Nymphalidae > Melitaea > Melitaea athalia. Next base: position 12,346,103 of record HG992193.1, read on the forward strand.
ATTATAATAGAAACACCGTCTCTCTACCAAAATTACTTAATTTTTTTTATTGCTTATTATCTTATTATAGTCATCGCAAAATAATAGGCCCGTTTGGACATATGTCATCCAGACGTAAATAGGGAAGAAACCATACGACTCGGTATTCGATACTCACGATAAATCGATTCAAGTTTGTATGAGTATTTGATCGATTCGATTATGTAGTGTATAAATATATTGAATTAAATTTCTGATTAGAAAATTTAACCTTAACTTTAATATTGTAGGTAAATTGAAATGATACAATGGTACAAAAGATCAATTTGTCTTTAATCTAATTTTTATTATTGTTTTCTAATGTTTACGCCAATTTCTCTCATTATAATGAAACAACTTTTCAGGTTTCCTCGCGTTTTATTAGGTTCTCTACATGAGGACATTGTTCTAAATATTAACTAACTAAAAGAAAAAAAAAATCAGAAAAAAAACAATTTTTGATGACCTTACGAGGTCATCAACTTGATGACCTCGCAAGGTCATCAAAAATTATTACTAACCAGCTGATTTGTTTTTTCTTTTAGTTAATTAATATTTATATAATTTGATGGTAATATTGTCCTCCAAATTGCGTGGTACGTTATCCCGGTCTTACGCTCACTGCTGCTCTATCTCCTGCTAACTCTATTATCTGCCACAGTCGAGAGTTTTCGAAGAGGAACTTTTTGTTCGTCTCATCAAAATGAAGCTACTCCCGGTAAATTAGCTTGATACTAATCAGGTGAAAAATATGTACTAGGGTATCCGGTACTACCTTCTTTAGATTAGTATTAGCCTTATTTATTTTATAGAATAAGTAAACAATTCATTTATACTTGAGTTTTAAAATTCAGTAAAATCAAAAAATAATTTTTAGAGAAAATTACCTAATAATCTGAATATATTTGTCACTTGTGTGAGATTTTACAAAACACGAGCTATCTGTCGATGTTGGTTCCTAAGGGATCCGGAATATAACAAAATCTTCCCTCATCAGTTAATTAGATGAAACAATTTTTATAGGCTGATTTCAATATTGTGAATTTATAAAAACAACATCTGCCACCATAAGCCTGCTGCAAATAATAATATTTAAAAAAAATTTTCTTCTAAAAAATCTTTTCCCTCTCATGTTAATTACATGTATTAAGATAAAACCGTTAATATTTTACATTATATACCTGACTATAGTAGGCACCCATCTCTATGATTGCTATAGGTAGGTACTTACCCGCAGCCAGGTTATTGATGACTGAGGTTACTGACCTGGCTGCAGGTAAGTGTAGCAATCATAGAGATGCCTGCCTACTACAGTCAGGTATATAATGTAAAAGATTAACGGTTTTAGCTTACTAGGTACATGTAATTAACATGAGAGGGAACAGATTAAAAAAAAATTGCTGCAGGCTTATGGTGGCAGAGGTTGTTTTTATAAATTCACAATAGTGAAATAAGCCTATAAAAAATTGTTTCATCTAATTAACAGATGAGGGAAGATTTAGCTTCTCGGATTAGACCATAAGTAAAGTACGGTAAGTTGGTAGGTATACAAACTAAAGACGTTTTGTTTATTGTTTATTGTTTTATATGATTGTAGTGAAAATGAACAGATATAGCTTTGCTAACACCAAAAAAATACGTGTTTTTCCTAAATTTTTTTAGGTAAATCTCATAACACAAGTACCTAATACAAAGTAACACATTAGAAATGGCTGGAATAATGTATTCAAGTTCTGTCACCTTAAACATTTTAAAAAAAGCTAATAAATTAAATATTAAGCAGTGTAGTCGCATTCCTGATAGAAAGTACTTACATAGTGAAATGAGTTTATGACCATCGAAGCAAACAAACAGAAACGATGAAGATTTCTTCGACCGCAGACACGCTAAGGTTAGACAACTTGTCACTTGTCTGAAATGTATATTTACATATAATTGTGTTTGCTCGCAAAGAAAAAAAACCGACTTCAATTACATCGACATGTTATACAACGTGCTGTGTGGTTACGGCACTAAAGAATGTAGCCACCCCCTCTCTTCCCGTGGGTGTCGTAAGAGGCGACTAAGGGATAACACAGTTCCACTACCACCTTGGAACTTAAAAAGCCAACGGATGGCGGGATAACCATCCATGCTGGCTTTGAAATACACAGGCCAAAGACGGCCCGCAAAACCCGCCTGCCCAGCGTGGTGACTATGGGCAAAACACATGAGTTCGCGTCATAATGTCGGGCGCGAACTTGTGGAGGCCTATGTCCAACAGTGGACTGTGATAGGCTGTAGTGGTAGTGGTAGTGGTTATACAACGTAAGTAGCCGAACAAAATAGTCAAGTAAATACGCGTTATCAAAGATTACTCAAAAACTAGGGATCAAATCTCAATAAAATTTAAATTGGATACAAGACAAGTATCAGCTTTCAAATAAAACAAGGATCACTAAAATCGGCAAGCTCAGTGAAAAGTCATGCGGTTACAATACAACGTAGGTCGACGAAAAAAATAGTCAATACCCATTATTAGATATAACTCGAAAAGTACTTGTTAGATCGCAATTAAATTTAAATGGCACCACGTGACACGCACCGCCTTTCGATTAAAACATCAATCATCGAAATCGGTCCACCCAGTCAACATATCATAAATAAATTTAAAAAAAATACAATAGAATTAAGAACCTCCTCCTTAATTGGAAATCGGTTAAAAATGCGTTGGTTTAATTATTTTTTACTGTTTTTACTAATAACAATTGGTGGTACTATAGGTATCCAATCACAACCTCTACTCTCTTCGCTTCGCTTTAAAATGAGAAAATCCTTGAAACAAAAAAAAATCATTTACCAAAATTTTTACTATATTCTCGTTACAATTAGTAAAAATAAATTATAGTTTAAAAAAACTAAAAAACACGCTTTAATAGCAATCGAACTAAAAAGGGTCAAGCTAATAAAAGCGTGTTGACTTTAACATAAAGTTATGAGATTATTGTATTATCATCGGCCCTTGACCCCTGTGCAAATTTCCAAGTTAATCAGACACCTAGAAGTAGGTGAAAATGAAGTTCAAAGATTTCGTTACATACATACATACATACAGGTCAAGCTAATAAAAGCGTGATAAAACATCAAATTTTCTTCTAAAGATGTGTGTAAACTGTGCTACGTAATGATGAATTCGTTGGATCGGAAGAGCAACGATGCCAAACCACAAGACCGCAACAATTCTTGTTTTAATTACGTTAAGTTTTAATGACGTTCAGCAATAAAACCGCAATCATATAGCAGTGAGACAATTATTTAAATTTTATAATTTTTGATACAATATTTTATTTATTTTGGATACTTGCAAATTATAAAAAATGCAAAATTTTGTTAAATAAAATATTAGGAGCTTTATGTACAAGAATTATTAAAACCAAAAAAAAAAAGTAAGTACCTAGTAAATATAGTTTCAATATTAAGTACTAATGTTATCTTTTTCACAAAACAATAATAAATTTCATTTTTGAAATAGGTACATCGTCTCTCTTCAAGTCTTCACTACATAATTATAAAACAAAGTCGCTTCCCGCTGTCTGTCTGTCTGTATGTATGCTTAGATCTTAAAAACTACGCAACGGATTTTGATGCAGTTTTTTTTAATAGATAGAGTGATTCAAGGGGAAGGTTTATATGTATAATACATGCATAATATAGTAGAGAATCACTGATCATTTTTGCAACCGTGCGAAGCCGGGGCGGGTCGCTAATTTATAATAAACCAAAAGTATGATAGGTATATCTTATTTTAGAAGATTCTGTTCATGTTATAAAATAGATCTATGAATATTACAAGCAAAAACATTTTTAAGACATCGTTACATATTCAAACTTTTAAATTCGTTCAACCATTTTTCTCCAAAGATGCACCAAGCAGTGAAATAGTTAAGCCTAATTTCGCCGTAATAGTACAGTTAGGTCAGAATTGTTATTTTTATTCCTAACATTTAGATTGGTTTGTGTTAATGTGTTTGAATGTCCGGACGAAAGCGAATGGATGCGGTCGTATAAGTAACAAAATTTCAATGATAAATTAAAAACATGTTTTAATATAAAATTTAAATGAATATAACATAAATTCTTGACTAACGCAATTTCATTAACTAATTTAAAATTACTGTAATATTTCAAAATATTTAATCCTAATCGACAGATTTAATGTTCGACAAAGTAGAACGTACGCCCACGTCCGTAGTTCTGCGCTTCTTTACTTTACTTTCTTTTGTTTTCTCCAAATATTCATAGAAATGATTCACAGGTTCAAACCAGCCGTAACCTTGTTCTGCTCTGCCCAACCATTTATGATTATTTGGATCAGTTAGAGTTAAGTTTCCAACAGGTGTGTTTTCGCTAAAATCACATTCTAAGACGCTATCATCTGGATAAAAGTATTTTCCTCGACCGCTGTACGACCAGTCTTTAAATTGTCCCACATATTTTGAACCATCGGTAAATTTAATGCAAACATCTTCATTGACTCCTAAGCGGTCTGCGTCCCATTCCCCGAAATAAGTGTCGCCCTCTGCTGTGGTGTAAGTGCCGGGGCCTTAAATTATAAGAAATAACTTGTTGAAATGTTTTAATAAACTAATGTAAGTATGCTTTTATAGACTGTAAGAAGTTTAAATTTACTAACTAAATAATAAATAAGTATAATAAACTAATTATGTTCAAACATGTTTCACATAAATTCAACAAACTAAATAAGCATTAGGTATATACCTACTATCATCAAATATCTGAGGTATGTAAAGTCAAATACTATTTATTAATTTGTAGATTCCAAAAGTTCAAAAACTTCTTCGCTTTTGGGCTTTCGCTATTGCTCAATTTTAAAAGTCGAGTACAGTCTGATAGGAAGTAAAAGATAATTTTGAGTAATCAGGGCGTGACGGGAACATATCTGGATAGCCGTGCACTCCATTAAACTGTGATGAAAGACAAAAACGTTTCGTACTGCTTGAGCGCACTTCGTATTTAGAGGCGGCCGACTTATAAAATTAACATCGCATTTGTAAACAATCGATTCATTCCACGCTGTTTGTTTATTTTTCTTTTTTACTTATTGCGAAAGAAAAAAAACTGGTAATCAATGTCTTTTTCATCAATGTTCTAATGTAGCGTAACGTTCGACCCGATTCCACAAAATCACAACAAAGTTTGTATGAAAGAAAATTAAAAAAAATCAATATAATTATCCACTTCAGCCTATCACAGTCCACTGTTGGACATAGGCCTCCACAAGTTTGCGCCCGATATTATGACGCGAACTCATGTGTTTTGCCCATAGTCACCACGCTGGGCAGGCGGGTTGGTGACCGCAGGGCTGGCTTTGTCGCACCGAAGACGCTGCTACCCGTCTTCGGCCTGTGTATTTCAAAGCCAGCATGGATTTTTGCACAGGACTTGTCCACATGGATTTCAAAATTCACGACAGGAGTTTTTGTAGTGATAAAGTATACCAGTTTGGATGGCACATAAATCCGCTGTCTCGTTACCAGCAATGCCTAAATGGTCTAGAATCCTGACAGGGAGAATATGCGGACCCCTTTGACTACAAGAGAGCAAGGCCTTATCTTATTATTTTAAAAACAAAAGAAGTTTTCAATTTTATCCCGCCATCCGTCGGCTTTTTAAGTTCCAAGGTGGTAGTGGAACTGTGTTATCCCATAATCGCCTCTTACGACACCCACGGGAAGAGAGGGGGTGGCTACATTCTTTAGTGCCGTAACCACACAGCACCAATATAATTATATTCATGAAAAAAATATGGCGGTATGAAGTTCACCTGATTAACTATTTTAATATAATATAATAATAATATAAAGTTTGTTTGATATCTGTTTATTTTCTTTTATCTTAAGATCCATTCGATTTTCTTTCTCAAATACCTATTTTTTTAAATTTCTAAGCACCTATTGATTGAAGTTATTAAATATCACATTACACGATTCAGCCTGTAATATCCGACTGTTGGGCATAGGCCTCTTCCCCATATAGGAGAAGGACACGTTACAAATTGATAGAAATAAGACGGATATTAAAACGAAATGGACATGAAACCGTTTCAGGCAAATTAAGTTTTTTTTTTTAATTCCACATGATTAAATATCACATGATTAAATATCACACGATAAAGTATTTTATAGATGTTTGTTATTCAGTGACGAATTTTGTCAGATAAATAATTAAGTAAAGTTCTCTTATGTAAAATATGCGCTTACAAATAGATACTATACCGTGCATTTTTACGCTTTTATCCTTTTTCTTAGCCTCAAAGAAGCCTTCGTAAATATCGCCGGTGTCGTGTTTAAAACTGCCATGGTCCTGCACCACAGGAATTTCCTTAACTGGCTTCGGGGTATCAGTTACCAGTTCTGTATCTACAGTGTTAGCCATCGCATGCTATTCTATTTTGTCTATAAATTGTAAGTATTATTTATTATTACAACATAAAATACTATTTTCGAAAAAATGTTAAGTTAATATTTAAAAAATTGAATTTGTGAAATATTAAATCTATGGCTTGGCTGAAACTAAGTATAAAACATTGTCCCTAAGCAGTAAAATTTTACGTAGGACTTGGTTTTTTATGAGCTAAAATAGGTGTTCAAGTTTTCCAACGCTTCAGCCTGTAATATCCTACTGCTGAGCATAGGCCTCTTGCCAACACAACAACAAAATTGAAATAGTATGAAATATTAGAAAATATAACAGAGAGTGTGTAGAGTACGTAAAAATTTGATCACTATCTAAAGAAGTCACGCAACATTTTGTAAGTCGAGCTGTCTTACATATCACAAGACGACAAGACTCCATGAACTTAAAAGAAAGTTTTTAACTTGAGATTTAAAGAAAGTCAAGGGAAAAATAACGATATGTAAAAATTGGAAAAGTACGGTAGATGCGTAAACGAATGCTTTATAAAACTTTGTGCAATACCTAATGGTTAAATAGTAAAACTATTAATAAGAGTTTTCTTACGATCTTACAACTTTATATTGCGGCATAAATATTGTAGGGGAGACCAGGTATGAAAGTAACACGGGATGAACGTAACAAATGAGTTTTTGAACAAATTATGTTGGTTACAAAGACGGCTACTTTACCAATATGCGGCATTTTGAACCCCCCCTTCCCTCAGTTACGCTTACGGCGCTGTGCCGCCAAGTTGTGGACGTAATGAGTCGATGCCGAAAAATTAGGCATAAAGTAAGTTTTGACCGTTTTTTTCAACTGTGATTGTTTTAATTATGTAATATTTTAGCTTGTGTGTTATTTGTGAGTAAAATAGCACAACTATTCGTCTTTATGTTTTGGCATCCGGAATGGCACTTTTATAAAAGTTTTTTAAGGCTATAAGCACGTGTTTGTCATAATCGGGAAAATTTATAGACCGGGATGAAAGTAACAACTTGTTACTTTCATCCCGAAAAACAGGCAGGCTTTGCTTGCACAGGATTTTGGCCTGTCAACCCGCAAATATTCACAGACGTGGACTTTTTGCCCAGCAGCGTTAGTGATCGACCTTTAGAAGATGTTCCAGCTTCTTTACCTGACCCTATTCCTTCAACAAGTCGTCAGATTAGCGCAATGTCCTGTTTGCCACCATCACGAGATCAAGCAATTTCGACTGATAATTTACTGACCGTACAGGGCGAGTTACGCTCACCATTGCCATAAGTAACACCACCGTGGGTAGGTTCACCGTCTTTGCCAGCTTCACCATTATTGCCAAGACCCCTCCTGAATTAACTTTCCCACCAACAACTACAAGTAGATGTGTCAGTATTGACATCGGCATCGACATCAACTCATTATTTACAAATCCCATCTACTTCTTCAGCTGCTTTCCAGGAAGTTACAATGATATCGTTTAGTCCCTATGAACTTAAGCCCCTACCAAAGGCAGGACCTAGGAAGAATAATGGAAAGGTAAGAAAAGGAAGAAAAGGAAATATAGCACAAAAGACGAAAAAAGATACTAGAATAACAAAAGATACTGATAATAATTCAGATGGCGAGGATTGTTTTTGTCTAGTCTGTTTTGAATTTTTTGCAAACAACAGGTCAAATTAAAAATGGGTACAATGCCTCGAGTGTCACCAGTGGGCTCATGAAGAGTGCATTAATAACGAAAGAAGTTATATGTCATTATTATATGTCATAACTATTTGTCTGACAAAGATTGTTGACAACTTTCGAAGTTTTTTATTTTTTTTTGTTTCAGAAGTGTTTAATAATTAGTTTTGATTATTGTGACATAATTGTGAGTCCTAAAAGGCTGCTTAGTAAATAAGAATAATAATGTTGTGTTGTGATATATAATAATGTTGATTATGAAAGTTACTTTGTGTTTATTTGCATTGTTACAACCATCCCCTGATGCTGTTACAACCAACCCTACCCCTAGGGATGGTTGTAACAGATTCCAGATATTTTTTTTGCTCAATTTTCTCAAAAATGCTTATATAATTTGCATTTAAGGCGATGGTTATAGATAGCTGAAACACTAATCTATCATTTTTATTGGTTTGAATCTTGATATTCTAAAAGTTATGTGAGATATAACGAAATAACCGAAAATTGTTACGTCCATCCCTGGTCTCCCCTACTTATTATAGGTAGGGATCCCTAGTACATTTTTTTCACCTGAATAGTATCAAGCTAATTTTTCGGGAGTAGCTTCATTTTAATGAGACGAATAAAAATTCCTCTACAAAAACTCTCGATTGTGGTAGCTAACAGAGATAGCAGGGGGTAGAGCAGCAGTGAGCGTAGGACCGGGATAACGTACCACGCATTTTGTAGGACAATATTACTATTAAATTATATTCATATTAACTAACTAAAAGAAAAAAAAATCAGAAAAAAAATCAATTTTTGGTGACCTTACGAGGTCATATACCTATGCTCAATGCTTTTATCACATAATTATGTAGTTGGCACGTACCTACTCTAACAGGTGGTTGCCTATATGATGAAATAGCAGTATGTATAAGTAGAAATAAAGTTTATCTCGTACTCGACAAAGAAGAAAAATATCGTAAAAGAGAAATGAAAAACTACGATTTTTTTATGCGACATACGCTTAAACGCAGTTGAAAACTGGCGCATTAATAACGTTCCCATCTCCTCCATAGAATAATAAAATTATGCTATTGATCTAGCTGTGGCATTTACGGTCTGTTATAAGTACCCTATCAGCAAATTGACGATGCGTTGATGCAGTAGTTAAAGCAACTGGCTGATGAACCAGCGGTTTCGGGTTCGATCACCGCACTTGTCAAAATTTTATACATATATAGGCCATAGAGATATTTTCAGAGTCTGGTATCTTATGATTGTATGTTGTGTATCTGGATCACTGATAAGTGATTCACGATCTACTGTGAGTCGTTTGAAGCATCTCTTTTGTTCGTTTAATTTATATAGACTTGCAGTAGGTACAGATCAACTTAGTACCACCTAGAAATTCAACGTTTGACATGTCAATATCCATTATTTTTATTGACGCTTGACGCTTCAGCCTGTAATATCCCACTGTTGGGCATAGGCCTCTTTCCCCATGTAGGAAAAGGATCAGAGCTTTATCCACCACGCTGCTCCAATGCGGGTTTGCGGATACATTCCCTATTATGAGTAACGATCGCTATCAGGTGTACATAATAACAACCGGGACCCACGATTTAACGTGTTCTCCGAGGCACGGTGGGGAGACCCACAAGGACTGTACAAACATCCAGAGTTTCAGACCAAGGCAAACATCTGTATGGCTAATACAAAATTTTTATTAGCAATGTTTGTCATGTGCGGGAATCGAACTCGCAACCGCTAGCGCAACAGTCACAAACCAGTGCGCCAACGCGGCGTTATTTTTATTGAAAGAGAGAACCTTTTAATTCAACTGTCAAATCCTGATTACTATCTTAATTGTCAACAGGTAAGTACTGATCAGTTATCAAGGCAAAAATACGGCTACAATAGCTAAACACGGTTGTTCTACGTTCATCGGAGCGGATATCCTCTTCCTATTTTCCGGTTCTATGACACCACAATTATTGGTTTAGTTTTGGATCAAGTTAGTGCCTAGAGTGTATAGGGGAAGGGGCATGACGGGGACCTTAACGTTTGAAGGGCATTAAAACGCTCAATCTAACTTTTATTTTGAATGAATTTTTATTTAGAATAACTCTAACATTATTAATCTTTGGGAATTAGGAACTTAACCCTTTCGGACCTGTTGGTAGGTACCATACTTCAGAAGACTGTTGGGACATAACATCCCATGGATATGCAACTGAGGACTGAGACTCTAAATTTACATTATAAAACTAAATACCTTCCTATTTTTTCATATTTTGTTAATAACAATCGCAATTTTTTATGTGCTAATAAACCCTTAAAAACATTTTTATAGGCATCATTCCGAATCGAATGAGCTATCACCCATATTTTTAGGAGCTTTATCTCTATTTAACACGTTTTTGAACTTGTTGACTAGACTACTACTTACATAGAAACAAACGTAGGGGAAAGGTGTACGAGATGATCCGTTGGGGGAAGATGATCCTTTTATATTGCAACGAATCTAGTAGTGCCACCTAGTTGTGTTTATTGGTAAAATATAGACCCCGGTATTCCCCCGCCTCAGTCAATCGTAATCGCGTCGTCAGTGACAGGGAAATTTTTTGAGGAAGAAAACGAATATTACGTAACTTTGATCTAAGGTAAGGTTGACTTTAAAATTATGTTTAATGTGTTCTAACGTACTTTATTGCCGTGGCTGATGCATTACTTAGCTTTGTATATTACTCTATTTTGATTTTTAACAGCATGGAAACAGTTGAAACCACATAGGTTATGTTATCGATCATTGAATAAAAAAGGTTACATTGGGGCAAGATGATTATGTTACCGGTGTACAAGACGATCCGTGTGGATGATAGGGGCGAGGTATGGATAAAATGTTGTATATGCCAAAGATGGGGCCATGAAGCTTGTGCAGGGATAGATAGCGATGATTCTGACGAATTCAGATTTGATTTGTGTAAAATAACGCCAGGAAAGAGACGCTTAGAACGAACGAACGCTAGAACCATAGATCTCATACAATGTGATGATAGTTTCCTTCTTGAATTATAATGGAGACTGACTGACTTGATTAAAGATAGTAAACCCTGATTATGACTTTATTTAGATAATTCTACCATAACCTATGATAATCTACCACAGGGATCATCTTGGACACCGGGGTGTACAAGATGATCCTTTCATAACGTTTAAAAAAAATGGTGTTTATAATAATAAAACATCAAAAAATATATATTTTGAGTATTGCAACAATTAGATAGATAAATTTACTATGGATAAACGTATTTATATCTGCAATAAGTAGAATATCATTTAAACTACAAGCATTCTTCCTTAAGTGAATCATCTCGTACACCTTTCCCCTAGATTAGTAAATAAAAATACTTACAAAAATCATACAACGATACCATATCGATATAAATACGTGTACATATCGCTTCAGCCTGTAATATCCCACAGCTGGGCATAGGACTCTTTCCCCGTGTAGGAGAAGGATCAGAGCTTAATCCACCACGATGCTCCACTGCGGGTTGGTGGTCGTGTACATATATTTAGGTATAAAACACAGTTTATTTATACTTGTTATAATTGTGATTCTAGATTCTAGTCTAAATATTAACCATTATTATTAAATACTTAATAACTTGCCAACTCTACCTGCATGAAATAAAATTCGTCGATTTATGTGATAAGAACTTACTTTATTTAGTTTTTTACCAATTTATTAAATACACATCTATATAATTAAGTTTAATATACCGATATACAACCATTCACAAGTAAATTAATTATCCGTGTAATAAATAAACGAATTAGATCATTTCGGAGGCGTGACAGGCCCGTGACGCGCCCAACCTTCTTTTTCGCACGCAACTGTAACAAAATGTTTACGGCCATGACCCATCTAATATTATTTAATTTATTCTTTTTCGTATTTGCTCTAATTGGTCATACGTTATAATAACACCTTGATAGGTGATTATCAACATAATTTCAATGTTTCATGTTAATCTCAGTAAGGGGTAGCCCATGTTATCACAAAGGGGAGCTGTAATTAGATATCACGTGTATTTATTTTTCGTGAAACGCACAATGACTAAACCTTAAAAAGTTAAAAGTAACTAACAAACCCCCGACAACCTTAATGTTTGTCTAGTAATTTGTATCACGAAGATTAATTTTCCAAAATTTAATCAGCTTTTATACCTGTATTTAAAAATAGTATTCTGATAATTTCAATATAATTTGTAACAAAAAAACAAAGTTCACATGTCAGAAGTGAAACTTCTTTGAAAAACGAATTAAAAAAAAAAACAAAAAAACGAATTTAAAATACAAAAAAAAAAAACTTTTTAGGTTTAGCAATGTAAATAAGTATAGTACTGTCTTTTAATTAATAAAATTTTGTTGTTGCCTGGAAGAGCGCTGCTTTAGCAATAAGCACGCGGCACGCCTCTTGTACATCTCTTTTTCTGTTGATATGTAAATCATTTTTGGTGTACAATAATAGTGTTATATTAAATAACACTTCCTTAGATTAATTTTATATAATTAACTCATAATGATGAGTTATAGGCCAGTGGGAAAACCACTTCGTCATAGGGTAAAAATTAATAAAACAAAAACATAAACAAGAAAGAATAATTTTAATTTTTTTATTTATAAATATATATTCACTAACGCTCATAAAATCGTTTACCATTACCTAATGTTGGTAAAAAATGATTCGTTTCGATAGATTCGGCTATTTACATGGTTCAACCAATAATTCAATACAATGATATCAGATAAAAAATAAAGTAATGAATACAAATAGATCTCTACTCCAGAAAGACAAAATAACTATACAAAAATGCGTAAATTATATTTATGATAACTTGGATACTGTATACATAAAAAAAACTCCTATACATAACTATTTGGTAAAATAGAATCTGAAAAAAAAAATAGTCAAGCATTCAAACTTATAGTTTTAAACCCAACTCAAAATAAAATAAGACGTTTTAGAATATATTTTTTTTAAAAATTTTACTATGTGTGTGTACATTTTGAATGTGTTCATCACATCTTATTATTACTATAAAACTATTCCCTTTATTTTCGCTGCATATCCTTCGGTTTTGACTTATATAAAATCTCTATTACACTTATAATTATGTATAATAATATATATGTATATAAAATGTATTACTTACGACTACATGATTTGATGTCAAATAAATAATACTAATAATAAAAACATGAAATTGAAGGATATGGCAGCCATTTCGTTTCTCTCCAAAGTAAACTCCAATGCAATTTGCTGAGTGATGTTCAACTCTACTTACATATACTAAGATACAAGATAATACCAAAATTCCACTTGCATAATTAATCTATGATGATTACTAGGCACGATTCTATTCATGGGGCAGTGATGAGAGGATATATCTCAATGGTACAGTCCAATCAGCAAACTACATAGAAGTAAATTAATTAACTAATTTACAGGATAATGTTTGCTGGGTTTTCGATGTTTTCTTTTAGGACTTTCATCCATTGCGCTCCCACCGCTCCGTCTATCACTCTGTGGTCCGCTGAGGCGGTGAACGTTACGAACTTAGCGACTCTGAAACTATAAAGGAAATATTTAAATTATTAACTATTAAACGTAAATGTAGTTTTGTTTATGTATACTAGAATGTAAGTCACATAATAATATATAAAATTAAGTTGTTAACATAATTATTACAATTTGTGTGTTTGACGAAATATAATAATAATTTTCCAGCTTACTTTCGTCATCAAAATGACGTTAAAAAGTGCAAGACGTACAATGTTTGTAAGTGACTAACTTTTATTTTAAAAAGAATTTAGTAAAATTATTAAATTAATATAACATGTTTAAAAAGTATAATACTAAAACATCAAATAATTTTACCCTTGGGCCTCATTCTTATCAGGAATGACAAGCTCTTGCAGACCACCACAAGCCAAAATTAGGGACTGCGGTGGGTTGATAATGGCATTGAACATTGTGATTCCTATGAAAGAAAAATAAATTCAATACACATAGCATACACATAGCAAACACACAGACAATCTTTTAATCTTTTCAAGTTGAAAATTTTGAAATAGAAATAAACCCCCCAATAAAGTCCCGTATAAGTGTTGATAGTGACCGTAAAAGCTTAAAAACTTATTTCGAAAACCGATATAGCTCGGAATTCCTAAATATTATACTATTTAGATCGTTTGCGGAAGAAGTGTCCGAAACTAGGCGAATCCTTATGCTTGCTAGTGATATTGTCTCCCCTATAAAAGCCCATTTAGGGTTCCACAAACATTCTAAAAAAAAACAGAAATCATTGCGTCTGCAACGTAACCGAAATATCGGAATTTTGAAAATGACAATCGTAGTATGTCCCATAAGTGTATAGCATTTTTGTTAAATAAAAACATATAAGGATGAGCATACTTATAATAATTGCATATTACAGTTTACTTCTAACTTATCGACTTTCACTCATTATTATAACAGCTGTGCTCCGCGTTTTCAACCGTGTTAATTTGAGGAAAAAACGTACTAAAATATGATATAGTCTAAGCCTTCCTCAGTAAATGGACTATCAAACACAGATTTTTTTCTTTCGAACCAGTTGTTCCTGACACTCTAGCGCTTTCAAACAAACTCTTCAATTTTATAATATTAGCAAAAAAAAAAAGAAATATAGGATAGATCAAGAAAACGATGAGTGGACGATATAATCTCAGTGGCCGGTGAAAACTGGCTAACTACTGTAAAAAACAGAGATAAATGGAAAAAGTTGGAGGAGGCTTTTACCCAGATGGGGTACAAGCATTAAATTAGTTATTTATAGAACTTGTATAGAGTAACTGATAGCAGTTAGATGTAGATATTTTGTTTGGAAAAATAAAGCTTTATTATTACTATTATTAGTCCCTCCTTAGTTTAACTCTGTTACTCACCAAACATGCCCAAGTTGGACACAGTAACAGTGCCACCCTGATACTCGTGGGGTTGGAGACGGCCCTCTTTAGCCTTGTTTGCGAGTTCTTTCATATTGCTCGAGATATCAATGATGCCTCGAGAGTCCGCATTGAATATGATCGGGGTGATGAGACCCGTGGGGGTCGCGACTGCTACACTGACGTCAACGTTTGAGAACCTGTGGGCATTAAATGTAGTCTAATAATCATATACTTTATTGTACACCAAAACCAAAAATATAACATAGAATCAGAACATATTTTATTGGGCTAGGGCAGAAAGGTATGTATCCTGCTCAAAATCTGGATCAGCCCATCTGGGAATGTACTTTAACGTAATGTACCTTACAGAAGATCACAGCTAAATAATTGTCCTCTGAAGTAGGGTTATATTCATGTGGTGAGTTGGGTGGTCAGAGCTCCTTGTTGTGGATGTTCGTTAATTTCAAATCATTTGTAGGCATCTCGGCTACAGTAACCGCTTACGATCATGTGGGCTGTATGCTTGTTTGACGACCTAGTCGCATTAAAAATAATTATGCCTTAGAATTGGTTCATCTATTCCTATGGCATGCTTAATGTCTTTGTTATAGGTAACAGTTTTTTTTATAATAAACTAGCTGTGCCCCGTGGTTTTCACCGCATTATTTTGAGAAAAACCATACCCTTTCTCGATAAATGGACTACCCAACACATTAAAAATTTTTTAACTTGTACCAGCAATTCCTGAGATTAGCGCGTTCAAACAAATAAACCAACAAACAAACTCTTCAGCTCTATAATGTTAGTACAGATGAACATAATTATACATAATTTATTTAAAAATGTTACTTCAGGCTCGAAGTGAAAATTTAACCCACAATCCTGGAGTTTATAATAATAATTAAAATGAACATACTTTTTTTTTCTTTTTTCCTTTTTTTAAATTAGTAGGTCAACTAGCGAATAATAATTTCTAAATAAATATTACACAAAACAAGCTAGATTTACATTAACTGACATATTTACATATATCGACTTGTATTTACACTAAAATTGATTGTTGGAAAAATTAGTCTAGACTAGAGGGAGGGTTTATTGATAGATACAGTATATTTTCTACTTACTGTCTAATATACGTCTCCATCCAGTGTGAATTAACAGTAGGCACTCGCTTGCAAGCCGCAGCTACTGCTTTTAGGATAAAATCATTTACAGATATCTGAAACATAAACAAAAAAAAAAAAAATTAATAATTGACCTGGTTTTCTCACGCAAAATAGGCGCACGGAGACGTCGCGTCGAGTTGCGAAAATGGCCCGTTCTTCAGTCAGTCAGTCAGTCAGACCTGGTTCTATAGCATTCAATTGTCATTATAAATAATTATGTATAAATTTCAAATGCGTGAATTTTAAATAATCGTTACGTTTTCTCTAACTTTACAATTTTCGATGCAATTTTCTTAAGTTTTTGTTCCGATAAAACCTTCTGCATAATATTAGAGAACATAAAAAAAGGTTTTACCAATAGATTGTAAAACGCTCCGTTTTGTACAACAATTATTTGTTCACTTCCTAACCAAATTTTCTATGTCCCATATGTGTATACCCAAAGATTGTCTGAAAGTGATCGCTCTTTCAGTGATAAGATCAACTTTGTACATCTTTCTCAGTAATGTGATTATTTTTATTTGTTGTTTCATTTAATTGAGTATAATCAAGATTTATTACCTTAACATCAGACTTCTCAGCGGCAAGCCTCGCGTTAACCTCCTTTCTCATATCCAGTAACTTCTCAACATTGACGGTGGCACACAGCTGGTAGTGAGGAATGGTCTGCTTAGCGGCGGACAGGCGCTTGGCAATCGTCTCCCGCATGCCACTGAGGGGGGTGTCGGTGTACGTCGCGCCCGGGGCGGGCGGGGGCGGGGCGGCCAGGGGCGCCGCAGCGGCTGAGAGGTCACCACTCTTTAGCGACCCGTACAGTCCTGAGCCTTGCCCTGTCGACGGGTTGGACGGCTCATGGTAGGTCAGATACAGGTCATAAATAACACTTATTGAGGTAGAGCACAGCAGTTTTCATCTGATCTGTGAAAGCAGTATTATTTAGTTGTGATTTACAGCTAAATAATACTGCTTTCAAGCAGTGTTGTGTTCCTATGGTGAGTAAGGTGACCAGAGCTCCTAAGGGAATTGGGGGTATGTTCTTCATTGTTTTCTGGTGTTGCAGGCGTCTGTAAGTTACGGTAATTGCTTACCATCAGGTGAGCCATACATTTGTTGACAATCTGGTTGTATATAAATAAAAATTGACAACCCTAAGAACCTGTTTCATCAGTTGTAGATAACGCAACTAGATTGCTGATTGTATCCAACAAATTTTTTAAATACATTATACTTTTTTACCGTCGAATTTCACTCTATTTATGAGATCTTTCTATTTGCAAATATGAATTTAAACATGTCCTATTGGCCTATTCTACCTCCTGCTGTTAGTCTATTTGTAACTTATTCATAGGATAAACATCATCCTCAACCAGTGTAACCGGCCCTGAGTCTTGCACCACCCGTGATGATAAACGGCTCATGGTAGTGTCAATTTTATTACAGCATAACTTTTTATATACACAATATTGAACAATATTTTTTATTCACTTTGCTGTATTAGAGACGGTGAAAAGATCAAGGATTAAAAATATAGAGGACAAATCTAACTGACACAAATATAACTGTGTAAAATACAATTTATGTACTTTATTATCACAATAAAATTGCAAAGTACTAACAAGAGTTTTATTTGCTCAATCAAACAATAATTAGATAATACATACAAATTTTGATATGGAGTAAAAAGACAAATGCGCCAACCCGCATTGGAGCAGCATGGTGGATTAAGCTCCGATCCTTCTACTACATGGGGGAGAGGCCAATGCCCAACAGTGGGATATTACAGGCTGAATTGTATCGTTCGTATTGTAAAAAGACAAAACTAGAATCTAATAGATACGCAAATTTGAATTATTGTTGACTGGTATGTGCTCTATCTTGTTATTATTCCCTATTTTATGTGTTATTGTACTGTTTGTTTGCCAAATATAAATAAACAAAATAATCAAAATCTTAGCGTGATTTAATTTTTAAACTTTTTATAAATGTTTGGTTAAACATACCTGCAAGTCTAAGATTCTTGAGTTCAGCCAGTCGCCTGGCCATTGGACTAGCGTAAATCCTACTGTGCTGGTCGGCGGCCGGGGCGGGGGCTGCGGCCCGGGGCGCGGCGGGGGCAGCTGCGGCCGGGGCCGGGGCGGCCGGGGCGGCCGGGGCGGCTGCTGGTGGTGGTGGTGGAGCGGCAGCGGCTATAATTATATAACTTACGTTAAAGTTAGTTGCAATTTATTTAAATGTTTAGTTTAGTCTACTAAGATCCATTAATTAAGAAAATACTGTCTTTAACATGTTTAAACATGAAAAAATTTATGTTCTATAAGAAAATCATACAATGTTACTGGCAGTAATCTTTTAATATGAGTACAAGTAATGAATGTTAGAGATGCATGTTACACGTATGCCAAATCTATAAAAAAAAAAAAAAAACTTATTTTTAATATCAAATGTGAATAACTAGATCCTTAGTTACTTTATATTAATCATGAAATGTATAAAAAAATAATAACCTTCCTTTTTAGCTGGTGTTGGTTTTGATTCTCCCGTGGCTGTGAAAACAGGTAAACCAGACATGTGTTAGTGAAAACGGAATTAAACCTAGATTATTCAAATTAGGAAAAATAGAAAAAAAAACGGAAACCATTCAAAATCGGAATTTTAATCCATGCTACTTATTTTCCAGTATCATTTTTATAGTCTGACACATAAAAGTTAAACCAGTTACAGCAAAGACAATAAAAAATCAATGACAATTAAATTTAATTTTTAAAAAATATTGTTACAAATTACAATAATTTAACTCATCACCAAATTTAAATTCTTTCTAAAGATAAGCTGTAAATATACATTAAGCTAATATGAATGATTTGTCACATTTTTAGGGACTTAAAAATGAATGTTAAATAATAAATATTAATGTATTTTTAAATTATCTTTAAAGATTTTACTGATCTGATATAAGTGTGGTTATAAAACCACTGTGACAGTTTAAATTATGCCCTATAAAAATTTTGTACAATACTTACTACATAACTCATTTAACTTTTTTGTGTCATTATAAAAACCCTTGATTAGATTCTTTCATGCAATTATGGTGGAATTCGGAATATATTAAGTAATTTTCAATGACAGATTTGAAGTATTATGGTTCACTATTTTTACATTAGACAAATATCTTGCAATTTTTAAATCCTCATGCGTTCAATCCCTTATAAAACACTCGTACTTACAGTCATCCTTAAAGTCTTTAAATGCTGCGACATCAGCCTCATTTTCAACAATGATACAGAGTAGTTTACCAACGGGTACTCCTTTAGTACCAGTGGGTATTATAATCTTTGCTAAATAACCTTCCTCGGGTGTCTCAAAGCCCATTGTTGCCTTGTCAGTTTCAATTTCACAAAGCAGATCACCTAAAATTATATAAATATAAAAAATTTACTTGTCATAAAAAAGATAAAATACTTTTTTTACTGAAGGATTTTAGTATGCATAGGAAATAAAAAGTTTAATACAAATAAAGAGTAGAATGTTTGTGTTCTTTATATTCCTGACAGTCAAGACAAAATCTTGTTATACAGACAAATTTTTATTTGAATGGCAATATATGGTAAGCAATAATAATAAATCATAAAATTTCCTGGTATTGGGGGCATAATTCTAAATTAGAGATCATTGAAAAAAACAGTAATAAAAAATGGATTTTTTTTCACAAGAAGCATAGTTAAAGACATAATGCCACTTTTTTGCGAGCTAATTGTTATTTTATCCTTACCGCCAAGTACGTGGTGTAATATTTTATTTTATTTTAAAGTAATCGACCTACTACATTGGAAGAAATCATCATTTTTACAAGCTTTTATTTAACTTGCAATGTATGTATGTATGTATGTATGTATGTATGTATGTATGTATGTATGTATGTATGTAAATTTAATGAATGTTTGTTCGGGTGAAATCTTGCAACTCAATTTTGAAGCAGATCTCTTCAACCGATTGAGCTGAAATTTTGTATACAGGTTCAATTTAGATGACAATGCATGATTTGTATGTATTTATGTTTGTTTGTTCGGGTGAAATCTTGCAACTCAATTTTGAAGCAAATATCTTCAAGCAATTGAGCTGAAACTTTGTATACAGGTTCAATTTGGATGACAATGCATGGTTTGTATGTATGTATGTTTGTTCGGGTGAAATCTTGCAACTCAATTTTGAAGTAAATATCTTCAATCAATTGAGCTGAAACTTTGTATACAGGTTCAATTTGGATGACAATGCATGGTTTGTATGTATGTATGTTTGTTCAGATGAAATCTTGCAACTCAATTTTGAAGCAGATATCTTCAACCAATTGAGCTGAAATTTTGTATATAGGTTCAATTTGGATGCCAATGCACCTTTGTGACGTCATTCTAAATCCAATATGGCAGCATATCCAAGAGTGCGGACTAGCTATTTTTAGTGCACTTCTACAATATGGGTATCAAATGAAAGGGCTTGCTAAGAATAATTCGAATAAAGTGACGCGATAACCGACTAAAAAGTCAAAAATAAATTAAAAGTAAAAAACCTTTTTAAAAAACAAGCTTTTATTTGAATGCACTAAAACGAAAAAAATAAATTTTTACCTTAAAACTTTTACTATCTACTTATAAAGTCATTACACATAATCTATATTATATAAAAGCTTGTCGCAAGATTTGCTTGTAAACAAGTAAATTAAATAAATTGATGTGATTGATTTTAACTATTAAAATTTTCAAACTATTGAAATACGAGTAGGTACTATCTCGCGACAAGCTTTTCTATCATATAGATTATGTGTAATGACTTTATAAGTAGATAGTAAAAGTTTTAAGGTAAAAATTTATTTTTTTCGTTTTAGTGCATTCAAATAAAAGCTTGTTTTTTAAAAAGGTTTTTTACTTTTAATTTATTTGTACATAGAGTCTACGTAAGATATAAAAATCTTAATTCGTCAATAAGAAATAACATATTTTTTTCAAAAAGTTTTTTCTATGTTTTTTGTCGATAATTTATGATCTAGTTTCACTCCCATTCAGAGTTGCACTTTATCGCGGGACACCCTGTATATTGGGGGCTTTGATAATTAGACATTTATTTATATCTTAACTATTTTTTTCAAAATTCAAAAGATTCTCTAATTGTCTTGTCCGTTATACGTGACATGGAGAAAACCGACTGTTCCCAACTGGCACTACAGAAATCCATTAAGACCAATAATAATTGAATAGATTTTAGATAAATGTATGATTTGAATTTATTAGATAAATTATAATGATTTTAACTAAGTAAATACATTATACAAAAAATTATAATTTAATCGCCTATTACTATTACAAATAGCACATAGAAATCACAAAATAAAAAGTAAATTTACATAGCACAGAGATAAAATACCCTTTTTTGAGATTCTGCTATTAGCACACTGATAAAACTGTCACTCTTCATTGCTTTAACAGACAAACACATAGCTTTAGAGAGCTATGGGATTACATTTATTTTAGCGGTAGTGACAATATGTCAATATTAAAGTTATTTGATAAATTGTCAATTTTGCTTATATAAACGGGTATATGTTTTGTAACTTAGATTTAGTGCAGAGACTGTCTTTTTAACAATTATTAATAACAGATTTTTTTATTAAAATTACATTTATAGTTAATCTATTTGAAATAAGTAGGTTTAATTGTATAGAATTATTGACCAAAACTTTGTCCTAAGAGTTGTTTTTTGTAATATAATAAAATAAAAAATTATGACTATAAAAAGGTCTCTGAAAAATTACTTGCATATTTCTTTGAGTACATATTTACACTCGATTTATAAACAAGAAGGTCTAAAGGTAGAAAGGAGAGCAGAAAAATTGATACGATCATTTTGTATTATATTGTACCAGTAGGACTTGCCTTAGGATAGAGACCAGATGGTAAGATTCTAACAATTTTAATATACAGTATTTTAAAAAGGTTGATTATAATAGGGGCCTTACCTTCACTCAGTTTGTCACCCTCCTTCTTTTCCCAGCTTACAATAGAACCACTCTCCATAGTAGGAGACAAAGCGGGAAGGTTTACTTTTGTATGTGATGGTAGACTTGAGTAGTATCTTATCTGAATGTTCCATTGTGGAGTTACATTGACACCTTTTTGTGATAACTCTAGGAGCCTAGAAAATGTTACGTTATTAAAAAAAAATAACAATGCCTTCTCATATTAAATAAGACCTTATTAAATATATATAAAATTTCATTAATATTATATTAACTAACTTGACTTCTTACTTTGTATTAAAATATTATTTCAAGTATTATAATACTAAGTAAATGTTGATAGACGAGAAAGTTAAGGAACAATTAATACAGAAAATAATTATTTTTTAAATAATTATGTAGCATACTGTATTTTCATTCAGTATACAAATAAAAAAATAGATCGATTAACTTTGTATAAATATTAATTATATATGTGCAATATTTATCGCCGGTACACATGTTTAAGTGGTGACATATTCCAAGGTAAAAGGATTGACGTTTTGGTTATGCAATTCGCGCCGCAATCTGTAACTTTATTATTCAAAATTTTAAATTTATTTTACTTCAACCAAAACTTTAAAACTAATACCCGAAAATATACAATACTCTACTAAAAATAAGGAGAAAAATTCTGTTAAGACTTACTTATTAGGATGATTTCTTCTGGCTAATTCTGTACTCAAACATCTTACTACATTATTCCGAATAGCTTTTTTAAGGCTATCGTTTAGAACTTGGTTTCGTACTAAAATCGTTCGCAGCATTTCTAGTAGTAATTTTTTGAGGCCGTCCAGATAGTCGGGACGGTTTTTATTATATCCTAAGGATCGACCTTTACAGATTTATAAGGTCGTTGATGGGTCGTTGAAATATTGAAATAGAAATGTTTTTGACACTTGACTTGACCAATGACTTATGTCTATTATGTCCACAGAGTACAATAACTATACGGGAAATTATGTCATAAGAAAAACTAGAAACTGAAAAATACAGACTAGGCATTACACAAATCAATCGTGATAAAGGTCGGAGAAAAAGTCTTTTAGCATTTTCTTTTTGGCAAAATCTTTTTGGTTGCATTATTTATAAATGGCTGATTTTGATGCCTCGAAATTAAAAAGTAAAAAACAGTTTCCTGCCACTTTTCATTTGTTTTTTTTTTCTGCGCCAAAATAGGTGAAACCAATAAAGAAATTCGCTACATTTTAAAGTTTTGCTTTAAAAAAGGGAAAATGTAACTCAAGCGGCAAACAAAATTGTGACGTTTATGAACCTAACGCAGTGTTCTTTGGCAGTGTTAGTAAGAGAGTAGTATCTACAAAATTTGTAGTTTCGGATATAAAGCGTGAGACATTTTTGAAAGAGTTGATCCAAATCGCCATTTGAGTGGTTACGATATATCATCAATTCTCAGATTGATGAGTTCGATCAATTAGCTAGAGGTCTGAGACGAATTGACGATAAAATAGTTTTGACCCATTTGAAAAAGACCATACATAAAAACTCGATATAAGGGTGCCACATGCACTCACTGAAAAAAATCTAATGGACCGTATACACAGTTGCGATTGTTAACACGTAATAATATCGAACCATTTTTAAAGAGATTGATCACTGGTGAAAATTCTTATCGTTGGTGATCCACTTTATTTATTTATTTATTTTATTTATTAAAATAAATAAATAAAATAAATAAATAAATAAAGTGGATCACCAACGATAAGAATGTACATAGAGATCGTAGTCCAAGGCCGGTCAACCTGCACAGATTATCGTGAAATACTAGTTGATACACAATAAGGTGATATCGGATTTCAAAGAGACAAGAGTGTACGAAAAGTGCTCCCAGTTTTTAAATCTAAATAACAGTGAAAATTAACCAATACCGGCCGCACATTACAAAATCTTTTATCAGGAAGAAAAATCAACGCGAACACTATAAAAAAAGGTACGCAAAAATCCCGATAAAAACCAATAAATTCGCAATTAAAAATAAAAATTACTAAATAATTGAGGGTAGAAATATCTCATGATCAATTAACAACCGAACAATAATACCAGACAGTGACATCTAACAAGACCTGTCAGTAGCAAACGTCACCCGGCATTGCCAAACCAACGGAAAAAATACGTTCCAATACACGCAGAATAAAACGTTTTGTTTTTGCAACATGAGTTCTACGGGAATGTCACAAGATATGGCACAGCTGTTCCAGATGATGAAAACTGAACTTGACCAACAAACCGCAATAATTACAAGGAGCGTAACTGAAAACATCATGCAGAACATAGATGAAAAACTACAACCATTTTTGGAAGAAAATAAATATTTAAAAAACGAGGTACAAAGATTGAAGGATAAGGTAAAATATTTAGAAGAACAAAATAGGAAAAATAATTTGCTTACTACATGGTATAAAAGAAACAGAAAAGAATCATCAAGAATTATTCCATTTAATTAAAGAAACACTGAAAAACATAGATATCGACATAGATATATACGAAATAAATAACTACTATAGATTAGGAAAAAAACAAGAAGAGAGTAAAGTAAGGCCAATACTCATATCTTTCACATCATTTCAGAAAAAGCTAATAATACTGAAAAATAAAAACAAACTTATATTACTGAAGATTTTTCGAAAGAAACGTTGGAAATGCGGAAGAACCTACAGGAAAAACTCAAACAAGTAAAACAAAATGGAAAAGAGGCATTCATTCGAAACAATAAAATAGTTATTAAAGAAACATTAGACATAGAAAAAAGAAAGAGAGAGGCCTCGATATCACCTAACAACATAAGCACATCATCCTCCAATTGTTCGAAAAATATTGTTGCACGCCCTAAATTACATAAAACAAATGCATTTGAGTACATGAGGGCAAGATCTTCGTCTTTGACCGAAAAACCATCTCAACAACATAACGCATAGGAAATGTCAGACACCGGTAACGAAATCAAAACAAATTTAAGCAAGAACAAAGGAAAAACAAAAGAAAACCCCAATACGGCTGGTCACCGCGGGGTTATCGACCAAAACCCCCAAAATACCATACTTTACTATAAACGGAAAATAAAACAAAAATTAACAACAAGAAAAGGAGACTCCACATAGCTACATTAAATACAAGATCATTGAAGTCAACGGAATGTTTAACAGAACTTGAACATGCATTAAATAACATTAATTGGGTATTCTTGGTATAAGTGATGTACGGAGATCAACAGAAAATATTGAAGAGCATAAAGAATTCATATTATATTATAAAAATGAAATACCAGGAATATACGGCGTGGGCTTTATAGTCAAAAAGTATTTGAAAAACAACATAATAGAATTTAAGGGAGTTTCGGATAGGATAGCTGTCTTAAATTAATATTATACTTCCTGGTCACAAGAACCCAACATCAATAGTCCAAGTGTACGCTCCTACTGAGGTAGCGAAAAACGAAATTAAAAATATTTTTTACGAAAATTTAACTGAGACAATGGAGACCCTGTATAACACCATTATTGTGATGGGAGATTTTAACAGCCAAATTAGCCAACGAGGAAAGAACGAAGATAAAATACTTGGACCCTATACAACCGGTAAGCGAAACGATAATGGACAACGATTGGTAAACTACGCGTTAGAAAATAACTTACATATTATGAATACTTTTTATAAAAGAAAAACTAAAAGAAAATGGACGTGGGAATCTCCCAATGGTCAAATAAGAAACGAGATAGATTTCATAACTACAAATAAACCGAAGCTATTCTTAAACGTGGAAGTCCTCAATAATTTTGACTATTTTACTGATCACAGATTACTCCGAGGCCAACTATACCTAAACGAACCTAAAAATTCCAGGAAACATATACGAAATACTAAACAACTAATCACACTACCATTACCAAGGTATGTTCTGGAATCGCTGAAAAACAAACTAATACCAATAAGTGAACTAAGAACAGTCCAGGAAAAATATGATACTTTGGAAGCAGAAATAAAAGGAACTAATAAAATACTAGAAAAAGACAAACCATTTAAAGATAGAATAGGGCATGAAGCAAGAAGATTAATAAAACAAAGAGCACTTTTATTTAAGAACAGGAAGAACAATAGACAAAACATTATTAAAATAAGTAAAGAAATATACACTGAAATAAGGAAATACAGAAGTACACAAAAAACGAAGTTCATAAAACTCTACATAACAAAACGAGGTGGAATCAAGAGCGCGTGGAAAGAACTTGAAGACCACTGCACAAACTGGATTACTAGCGTAACACATCACAGAATTAAAAAACAGAAATATAAAAGAAACGAAATATTAAATACAGCAACTGACTTTTATCGCGATCTTTATCATGATGAACCAGGTACACCAATCACAAATAGCGAAACAGTTACGAGTACTGAAGAAGAACCAGTTCCTAATATATTGAAAGATGAAGTAAGCAAAGCCATCAAATCCCAGAAAAGCGGAAAAGCACCAGGCGAAGATAACATCTCAAATGAACTGTTAAATGGAGTATCAGAGACTATCTTGGGAACACTGACAAATCTTTTTAACGAAATTTTAAAAACTGAATATATACCCCTTCAATGGACCTCATCTACTATAATCTTACTTCACAAGAAAGGGAGAACAGATGATATATCGAACTACAGACCCATTTCGCTAATGTCCAACGTGTACAAAATTTTCTCCAAGATAATACTGGACTGGATAACAAAGTCTATTGACGAGAATCAGCCAAAAGAACAGGCAGGGTTCTGAAGTGGATTTTCAACCATCGACCACATTCATACCATCAAACAAATTATCCAGAAATGTAATGAATATGGAATAAACTACTACTTAGCATTCATAGACTACAATAAGGCATTTGATTCGCTAAAACATGAAAAAATATGGGAAGACCTCACCGCACAACGGGTCCACAGTAAATACATTAACATAATTAAAAACATATACAAAAATATGACAGCTAAAATACGCACGGAAAAAATAGGAGAATGTTTCCCCATTAAGAAGGGAGTTAGACAGGGGGATCCCTTATCACCCAAACTGTTCTTGGCAACCCTAGAACATATATTTCGACTACTAGATTGGAGGGAATATGGTATTAATGTTAATGGAGTATTACTAAACCATCTAAGATTCGCAGATGATCTTGTATTAATATGTGGTGATTCTTACACTCTGCACAGGTTATGATAGAGCAATTGATAAACGAAAGCGAAAAGGTGGGACTATCAATAAATACCAGTAAAACAAAGGTAATGACAAACTACGTCAAAGTTCCCATCAAACCTGTTAATGCTACTGAATTGGGATATGTTAACGAATATACATACTTAAGACAAATAATATCTCCAACAGACATCACAACAAAAGAAATTCAAAACAGAATAAACCTAGGATGGAAGAGATACTGGGCTCTAAAAGATATATTTAAAAACTCGGAAATACCAATAGAAGGGAAGGATAAAATATTTAATACATGCGTTCTCCCTAGCATGATCTACGGATGTCAGACATGGAGTTGTACAAAGAAAAATATCAAAACACTAGAAACTTGTCAACACCGGATGGAAAGAAGCATACTCAACATAAAATTAAAAGACAAAATTAGATTAAAAATTATCAGAAAGCAAACCAAGATTAAAGATATAAAATGGTCATGACGGTCTCAGTATCGAGCATCTTAAGCATGCGGGGATCCACCTTCATAGTGTGTTAGCAATGTTTTATTCGCTATGTTTAACACATTCTTACCTACCAGCTGACATGATGAAAACAGTGGTGATCCCCTTGGTTAAGAATAAGACCGGAGATATTTCTGATAAAAATAACTACAGGCCAATATCTCTGGCTACAGTACTTGCGAAGGTGTTGGACAGTCTGATAGACCAAAATTTGGACCAATATTTAAATATACACGACGCGCAGTTTGGGTTTGTGCCTAATCTTTCAACGGAGAGTGCCATTTTGTGTCTAAAGCAGACTGCCCAATACTACACAAGCAGAAAGACACCGGTGTATGCCTGTTTTTTAGACCTTTCGAAAGCCTTCGACCTAGTAGCGTACGACATATTATGGAGGAAGCTCCGTGAGGCGGGTGTACAATCCGAATTGATTTCTTTGCTGAAATTTTGGTATTTAAACCAAGATAATTATGTAAAGTGGGGTGAAGTGCCTTCAGATACTTATCGGTTGGATTGCGGGGTGAGGCAGGGGGGTATAACCCAGATAACAATATAAACTTGTTTCAGACTTGCAACAAGTTTGATACATCAAAAATGAAGGCTTGCTTCAAGTTTGCCATGGCAACTTTATAAACTTGCAGCAAGTTTAAATCAAACTTGCTAGTTTCACGGTGACAAACTTGCATGAAGTTTGTTTTTTCAAAGGAAATTCAAACTTGATAAAAAAGCGCTTATCGCTTATAAGTATTTTCTATTATTTATTATTATTAGTAGTTATTATTATCAGTGATTGGTCCACGTGCGGAATTTATAACAGCCCTCCGCGACGACTGCAGCTCCACTGTGTAGAAACGTACTCCATACTAGACTCTCCTTATAACTGTATATATACTAAGTGAGCTTAAGAACATTGATAGCGCGATTCAGGATTCTCTAGATTGGCTCTATTCCATTGCCACAAACTTGAAACATCATCTTTGTCATAACAATATTCCAGCAATATTGTCGCAGACTTGAAACTTCATATTTAACTTAACAATATTGCAGCTATATTGTCACAAACTTGCCTCGTCATATTTGACGCAGCAATTTAAAATCAAAGAAAATCAAACTTGCTACAAGTTTACATGCTATCTGGGAACCTCACCAAAGCTGTTCAATTTGTATATAAATGAGCTGATTGTGGGACTCAGCAGCAGACGGGTTGGATGCTGGATAGACGGTATTTGCCTAAATAATCTAAGTTACGCAGACGACATGGTGCTGCTGGGTCCGACAGTTGGCTCAATCAGGACGCTATTAAAAATCTGTGAAGAATACGCGGTAGAACATGGCCTAAAGTACAATGTAAATAAAAGTGAGTACATGGTTTTTGGGGTCCGCGGAGGGGTAATTGACTACGAACCAGTGTTGAAACTGAACGATGTTCAATTGAGACGGGTAAAACATTTTAAATATCTAGGTCATTACATCTCCGAGGATCTCAGAGACCATGCTGACATAGAACGTGAACGAAGGGCGCTTGCCGCTAGATGTAATATGCTGGCCCACAGGTTTGCTCGCTGTAGCAACGATGCTAAAATAACCCTGTTTAAGGCCTATTGTCAAACCTTTTATACGTGTGCCCTGTGGACCAGTTACAGTAAAAAATCGCTAGACGCACTTAGAGTGCAATATAATAATGGGTTTAGGATTTTGTTAGGACTGAGACGCTTCTGTAGTGCGTCTGCAATGTTCACGGAAGCGAATACTGATTCCTTTTTCGCAATCTTGAGAAAACGGACCGCCTCTCTATTAAACCGAATGCGGCTCAGTTCTAACAAAATTCTGAAAATGTTCAGTGCTAAGCTTGCTGAGCCTATGCTTCAGCACTTTGTTGCCGTGGTGGTGAGGCAAGATAGGTTAAGCAAGTAAATTGTTATTTGTTAATTGTTAATTTCTAATTTAATATAAGTATACTAACATAGTTGTAAGTCACTGATATTACTAACAAGTGGACTGTAAGTCTTAAATAAATAAAATTATTATTATTATTATTATTAAAATACCAAATCAAACAACTGAAATGGAAATGGGCAGGACATCTAGCAAGAAATAAGACAGAAAAGTGGACGAACGAAGTGACAGAATGGTGCCCTAGATATAAAAAGAGAAGTAAAGGCAGGCAGTATCGAAGATGGGAGGATGATATAAAGGAGGTAGCAGGACCATGCTGGATGAGGATAGCACGGGATAGATCGTTGTGGAGAACGCTTGGGGAGGCCTATGCCAAAGAGCAAGACAATCAGGAAACCGGTGTCTAATACAAATAGTAAAATTTAATTACGTTGCTTTCATAAACCATGATTGTTTAGTATTAAAAAGTAGTAAATAAGTAGTTATAAGATGGAATGTAACATATAAGATTGTTAATAAAGGCTTTTATTATTATTATAAGGTGATATCGATATTCAAAATAAGTCGCCAGAATTGATCGACAGACATGGCGTGGCCTTTCACGACAACGACAACACTCACAAAAACGTCTCACCATATACGTCTTATCCGTTTCGGTCTCTTCAGAATTATTTAAGTAGTGTAAAGTTAACATCAAGAGAAGACTGTTAAAACTACTTAGCGCGATTTATTATTGAGAAGTCCCAAAACTTCTGCAGCAGCAGCAACGAAATCTCGTCACTACCTATGAGGCTATGAGATAGCGGCAAGTTATCGAACAAAATGGTACATTTATATTACAATTAATGTAATTTTTATCATTAAATCATAATATCATAAAACATTAAATTAAAAATGGGTCCCACAAAAAAATATTTAAATAACAATAAAATTATGTTTGTAAAATAACTATCTTGGTATTAAAATTCTACGTAGAATGGAATCAGCGTGCATAGACAATAGAATATTTTTTGCCTGTGGAGGAAAAAATAATAATTGTCAGATTGACAGTCTGTCAATGTTTCTCTTTTTCTGTCAACTGTTGTGTTAGGCAGGTTATTCCACAATGGTGAGAATTTTAATTTAAAATTATTTATTACATCTTCAATTTATTTCCGTTTTTAATTTGTCGCGTTTATGTTCATGAAAGTGCTTAAAAGTGTTCAATAAATATTTTCTGTCTAGTGTTTTACCCGGCTGGAGTGTTGTGAAATTCTAAAGGTTGACTTTGATGTTTTCAGGCTAAGCGTACTAAAAAGGTTGGAATCACTGGTAAATATGGCACACGTTATGGTGCTTCCCTACGTAAAATGGTCAAAAAAATGGAAGTCACTCAACACGCAAAATATACTTGCTCTTTCTGCGGAAAGGTTAGTTCTGAGGTTTTGTTTAGCTTTTGTTATCACAGATAGACACGAGATATATCTTAGATGTATTTCCTATTCACATTTAAGTTGTCGTGATAGATTATACTTAAAATAATAGTAATAAATATTGTTTTAAATTGAGTATAAAATAATGTCTATGTAGGTATGTTGTATGGTTTTACACTTATTGTGGATATAAATAGCTTAACAGTATGATATATAATAAAAGAAATGTTGCTAAAATGATTACAAACGTGATAATATTGTCTTACGTTAACATTATATTTTTGCTTTTGTTAGTATCATAATTTTAATTTTATCAAATACTAGCTTCTGCGCGCGACTTCGTCGGCGTTGACTCCGCTCCTATTGGTCTTAGCGTGATGACACATAGCCTATAGCCTTCCTCGATAAATGGGCTATCTAACACTGAAAGAATTTTTCAAATCGGCCCAGTAGTTCCAGAGATTACCGCATTCAAACAAACAAACAAACTCTTCAGCTTTATATATTAGTATAGATGTAAATGACTACTCTGGTATAATGGTGCGTGTGCCGTGTCAGTGGCGCCTAAACACCAACGGTCGCTGGCTCGATTCTTGCTCGGAGTGGATATTTGTAGTTATACAAATATTTATTTCCGGTCTGGTTGTTAGCCCTTGTGGGTTTTCTCACTGTGCCTCAGAGAGCATGTTCAGCTGTTGGTACCAGCTGCTATCAGGTACATCTGCTAGCGGTTACTCATAGTAGTGAATAGATCCGCCAACCAGCATTGGTGGTGGATTAAGCTCTGATCCTTCTCCTACATGGGAAAAGAGGCAGATGCCCAGCAGTGGGATATTACAGGCTGAAGCGTTGCAAAATATGTATAAATCTAAAGTTATTTTTAATTAAGTTACAATAAACTACACATACCAAGTTGGAAGACTTCTCAATTCGGTACTGTCAAATTTTTAATTTATTCTTTAATACTTCTATTAATGTCTCATCATGCTTTTAGGATGCCATGAAACGTAGCTGTGTGGGTATCTGGTCATGCAAGCGTTGTAAGAGGACCGTGGCCGGTGGAGCGTGGGTGTTCTCCACCACCGCAGCCTCATCATGCAGGTCTGCCGTGCGAAGATTGCGTGAAGTGAAGTAAACATCTAGATTAAGGGAATAAACAAAAAACTATCCTATTTGTTTGTTTCATTTATCATATACTACTTGAATTCTTAATAATAAGCATATAATGGACAGAAATTTTAAAATATCGTGTTTCAATATTATCATATTATTAAGAGCGCTATCGCACAATCGAACTGCTCAGTTTTAGGTAAATTAGACGGCGCGCGGCAGCAGTCGCGTACGTGTGCGTCTAGAGAAGTACGCTACGCACACATGCAAACCGCTATGCGTCGAATGCCAAAATCAAACCAACTAGAGACTTTGCTTCCGAAATAAATTAAGTTATTACTGATAATAAAGTTCGTGAAATATTTTTTTATTTAATATTATTTAAATGAATAATATTATTATTTTTATTACTTTCAATAATAATTTTGTAATTTAAAAAATAAAAAAAATCTTGAAAAGTGAAATTTTTTGTCTTATTTTTATAGTAATATATATGTGTATGTATTTTGCAATTGTGCCTAATAATTTTGTAAACATTCTACTCAAGACGTGCATGCATCGTTTTGATTTTTAATATTCATTACAAAAATTATAATTGTCAATTAGGGGCCATCCATAAATTAGGTCACACGTTAAGAGGGGGGTAGGGGGTCGACGAAGTGTGACAATGTGTGACAAGGGGGAGGGAGGGGTCAAAAATTTGTGACGTCACATTTGCAAATACAATAATATCAAAACGTAAGTACAAAAATATGATACTTCAACTACCTATCAATAACTAACTTCAAAAATTAAAGTTTTATTTGTTTTATAGGCGAATTGACTTTTATTAAAATAAAAATATAAATAATGTCGAAACTGTCATCAGTTTGCTCATGCAAAATATGTGACGTCACACTAGGTAGGGGGGGGGGTCTCATAAATGTGACCATCTGTGACAAGGACGGGGGAGGGGTCGAAAAATCGAGAAATTCGTGTGACGTAATTTATGGATGGCACCTTAGTAGGTTATAGGGTCATAAAAATAACTTGAATTTCTATTGAAATAAGGTCTTAAAAATCATTTTAGAAACTTTATTGCATACCTACTTTTCTTAACTTAAAAAATTGCTAGTTAATTTTTAACACCTTACATTTTACACCACTTTGGATTGTAGTATAAAATGCATAAGATGTGTTAAAAAGGGTAGTTAAGTAGAGAGTTATAACAAATATGTACATTTAACGGCTTCTTCATCACTATGTCTACGAATAACCCTTAAATGTGTATCGTTTAAGATAAATTTTTATTATAACGATGGGTACAACTGGTAAATAAAAAAATAAGAAACAAAGACTGAACAAAAACAAGTATAATTGTAAAAACAAATTAAAATAATATTTTCCGAAGCCGCATAGACCGTGCTTTCCTCGAATCTATGATTTCGGGAAGAACGCACTCATCATAAAACTTTATTAATTTTGGCAACATTTTCTGGTTCCAGAAATCCTGGTCTTTGTAAACTTTTACAATTTTAAGCGGGTAGTCAGTACCAGTCCATACTGCAAATAAACAAATATTTTTATTTGCAATATTGAGTTGGCCTTGTACTTGATAATACCAATCGTGGTTTTTATTCAACATTACTTCGCCGTTTTTGTCAATTTTGAAGCATTTTAATTTTTTTTTCTAGAATCGCCGTATCAGGATCCATATTAAAAGCAGATATAGGGCACTTAATCTCAACAACACCATCTTCAAACACTCCGTCAGGTGTAGCGCCTAAAAAGAAATGCTCTGTGCTTATAAATAGGCCACACTTTTCTACATCTAGATTCATTTGGCCGCTAAGTTGAGCTAAAGCTCTTGACTCGTTCTCTTTTCCATGTTTGATGGAAGGCACATGATCTAAATTATACGAGTATAGTAATGTTTTGACCAAAGGCGCAGAGTCTGTATTAGGGCGCCTCTTGCATATTTTACTAAATATTGATGCAGTGAGTATGCATCTACGCAGTTCTAGCCATAAAGCGCTTTCTGCTTGCAGAACAGTATTGCGCTCAATTTCTTGGCGATTCATTGTTTGCTGTTGTAAATTTGACAAAAACAGTATCTTAGCGTTCTTGTAATCTTCCGAAGTCATGTCGGGACGTTGGCATTGACTGCCATATTGGCCATCTGCGCTACCAAATTGCAGCTGCCTGCGACAGCGCTTAGAGCCTGTCTCAATTCTTTTGCTGTTGGCCAAATGTCGTTTACGCTCCAGAGTTTTTAAAAATTTTCCGGGTGACTTTTTTAAAATTGATTTGTAAAGATTATGTTGAGGGAGGCCTGTATTAAAAATCACAACAGCTGCGTAACAGCGTGCTGCATATGAATCTTTTAAAGAAAAATTTATTCGTTTTCCTCCTATGACTTTCGCCACAACGCTGTTAAACTGTTCTGCTCTATTGTTGGTATAGCAGAACACGAGACTTCTCGAGTGAAACGCTAGTTGGGAAGCATTTTTTTGCAATTTTAGTATCAGGGTCGCAATTAAAGGAACTAAATTTTTTTCTCTTTTTCTTTCATCTGTGCAATAATAACTATCACACGAGGTGTGATCTCCAAAAATATGCCGGGGACTATTTAAAATATCTTTTTGTAAATTCATTATTTGAGTCGATATCGAAGTACTTTGTGCTTTCCTATATTTAATTGCAGAGCGAATAGCCGTGCGTAATCTTGTTAAGCGATCACCTGTTAAAAATTTACGCTCACTAAGGGGAACCGTTGTATCTTTTTGCAGTGCTAAATTTTTACCATTATAATTCCGTAACAAATGGTTCGTACATTCAATTTTTTGTATTGGAACGTCGGGATAAGGCCTACTTTCTAAAATATTTTTGTAAGTGCTGGAGTCACCGTCGGCAATCAGTGTGCTATATATTAAATTTCTTTTTTCTATCGACACCTTGAAACCTTCTACTAATATAGATTGCTCCATGCTAGTTGATGATCCTGAGTGATTTTTGTGGCAATCGTGCACTTGTGGCGCTAATCCTTTTTTATTTGCGCGAGCACATATAACGCAATACTTATTTCTAACTCCAATATGAAGTACTTTTCCAGTATGCTCCCCAATTATTGCAGCGACACCTGATAAAGCTGAATAATTCGTTTTGTATGACCGTTTACTCCAGCATGCATCTGCTTCTACTGGTATCATTGCAATACCCCCATTGTTGACGTCACCCCGTAATTCTGCAGCTTCTATTTCTTTTTTGGCAGCTTCTTGCATAGTCTCTTCTGCAGCGATGCGCCACATTTCAGCCAGATCTGCATGAAGTGAGCTATACAAACGGAATGACATAGTTGGCAGTTCCATAGATGCAGTGAGCTCATTGAAATTGGAAAGACCAATTCCTACCATTAATGCTCCTGACACTGCTCCTGTATTAACATTTAAATTTAAATTTTCTTCGTTGCATGTTTCTAATTTAAAAAGCAACCCACACATACAACATTTCAGATCGAATTTTGAAATGAGTCCCTTTTGTATTTCCTTTACAATTTTTAAATTATTCAATCGGCAACCAAATTTTTCGCCATGTTTGTCAATTAAAAGTAATTGATTCATAAAAAAATTAAAATCAATAATTCGTCTTCCATCTATTTCTTGAAATTCCTGAAAAATGAAAACCAGGAAAGTAGATACACAGTTTAAAAAAGTCAATTATATGTAGCTGTATAACGAGTAACAAGAAAATACTCACATTGTTATTTGTATTTGTATCAGATTGATCCTGATAATCTATTGTTGAACTAAATATGCTTTCATTATCCTGTAAGAAATAAAGAGTCTATTAATTATGCGGTAGCTTATAGATAATTTAAATCTGCACAAAAGAATTTGGCTAAAAAGAATAACTAAATATAGGTAGTATTATAAGAAATAAATTATTACTACCACGTTATTTGTATTTCTGTCAGAATGCATTGTAAAATCGCTCGATGGGTCAAATGTGCTTTCATTCTCCTGTAAAAGTTAAACAATCCAGTAAATGTACTTATATTATGTGGTGTAGTGATATTAATAGCGCATGAAATAAATTGTATAAAGCTGGCCAAATTTACCTTTGTTAAATCAGTATCAATATTTTCATTTGTCGAGTTTACTTGCACATGCTGCCTTTCAGCTTTTTTTTGCCTATAAATAGGAAACATGTTTTTGAATGGAATGGAATAAAAAATAGACATACAAATATATTATGCATGCATATAAGTTCCCAAGAAACATAAATATTCCTTTTTGGAGCAGTCGTGTAAATATATATATATAAAAGAAAATGCAAATTATCAAAAAAATTACTAAACTTCTTTAGCAAAGTAATTCAAAAAAGCTAATAAAAAAAATTAACAAAAAAACCGACTTCAAACAGGAAACTAAAAAGTAACAAATAAATTTACTAAGCACAAAGTAATTCTTATTTTGATTTAGTTAATCAGAAATTATAAAAAACTACTACTGTGGTTTGGCGGATATATTCCTTACTATAATAAACAATGAATAAACGCTTCACACTCAACGGCCCCCAGTAGGATTTTCTCCTGTGTCGGGAGTCCGGAAACATACACAACACACAAACACAAACGCCTAGACCACGAAAAACATCTATATGTCGTGAGCGGGGATCGAACCCGCGACCGCCAGCAACAGCCAGTGCTGTGACCGCTGCGCTAACGCGTCGTCATAAGTACCTACTCGTACTATGAGTAAAGATCGCTATCAGGTGTACGTGATAACAACCGGGACTGACAGCCTAGCGTGTTCTCCGGGACCGAACCGAAACCTCCAGACCGAAAATAAATATTTGTTTAAACATAAATATCCACTCCGAGCGGGAATCAAACCCGCGACCGTCGGTGTTTAGGCGGCGCCGACACGGCACATGCACCATTATATCAAAGCGGTCGTCAAACAACAAAAAGTAACTGCTGTAAATTATTGAGGAATTCCCTCGACTATTTATGGGCTCCATCATCAGACCTGTAATGGCACTTGTAACTCATATGGGTGCAAAGTTCTCATCAATAGAAATGAATGAAGCTCAAACAGCAGGTGATTGCTGTAAATAGTTGAAGATTTCCCTCGACTGTCTTTCGACTCCATCATCAGATCGACTCCAGACCTTTATTAAATAGTAGTGCTTTATAGTATTTAAGGAAAAAGTGATAAAACGCGCTAGTCGTCACTACAATTTTCGAGGGTTCCCCTCGATTTCTCTGGGATCCCATCATCAGATCCTGGTTTCCTTATCATGGTACCTAAGTTAGGATATCTCCTTTCCAACAAAAAAAGAATTATCAAAATCGGTTCATAAACGACGAAGTTATGCCCGAACATACACAAAAAATATATATATATACGGTCGAATTGAGAAACCTCCTCCTTTTTTGAAGTCGGTTAAAAAACAAAAAATAATCGAAAAAAACAAAACAAAAAGCCAACGTCACGCGGTGTTCCCAGGCGGTCACCCATACAAGTACTGACCGTCATGACGCTGCCGCATTACCGGTCGCTCAACAATATTACAGAGTTGTAAAATAAACATTTAAAATATAATAAAAAAAATTACCGATAAGCTTCTCTTGCGCGTTTCAAATTATCGGCTAAAACCTTTTTATTTATTTTGATAGCACCAAAAATTTTATTTTTCGCTCTTTTGCCCATTATTGTGAACAAAGTCTGAAAATAATGAAAACAAATAACTATATTTACGTGTATGTTTATTTACTTTAATATATTCTCATTGATATATCAAAGGACATATTACATTATAATCAAACCATAACTAATAAAAAAAAACTCACTTGTATCAAAAAGTGTTGGTTGCGGTATACTCTAACTTGTCGAATCTGTGAGATCGCGTGATACAAAATGGCGACAGCGAGCGATACGTCCTCCCTCTGTGAGCGCTTGCCGCTGACTAAAGTGACAGTCCGCGAGTCGCGAGATTTATAATGGATTTTATTGATTTTAGCACTGCATTACAACAATTTTTACAATACTTATTATTACATTTACATGGACTAATTTTTTTTTCAAGCAAGGTAACATAGTAAGCTTGGTAATTACTTACGTTTTGTTTGAATTTGGATTATATATTCATAGTTAAAAAATATAATTTCAGACGAAATATTATCAGTAACTTTCTGTTTTGCAGAATTATTTTTGATGTATTACTGTATGAAACATAATAAACTGAATTAACCATTCCAATGTAGAAGATACAGTTGTACAATAAACAATTTTGAAAATGATTAAATTATTATATCTTCGATGTAACAAAGCATGAAAAGATGCCCAAAACTAAAATTTTCTGAAACATGCTTTGCAGAGACAAAGTTTTTACTGATTTACGTAGACAAATTGAAATATTTATTTACAACATTTCCAAGAGTACGAATCAAACTTTCTTGGCCATATGTTTTTTTTTTTAATTTGTGGCTATATCTAAACCATAATCACACATCAAAACTCAAGTTAAACGCTCGAATCCAAGAAAAATTGTAATAGCCCTCTTAATAAAAAACATTCAAATACATCTTTATACATTTATATTTAACCAGTTCTATGCTGTTTTATAAAAATCTTGTGCAAAAAAAAATAAGTATCTTTCCAATTAGAACTAACCTTGCTGAAATGAGACATGAAAATAATATGCTGAAAAATTACTCATAGTATAGGTACAATTTTAATCTTTGAAATATTTCAAATAAGGTTTTTGGTAACATTTTCTACTGTCTGAATTATAATATTACTAATAATAAGTAAAATAGTCAATTTAATGAAGGCAAAAATTCAGTTTCAAAGTTTTGTAATACTAAAAAGTAAAAATTGGTTGAATGATAGGTTTATGGCTTTCGGTTGTGCTTGTGCATAATAAAAATTCATACACGGTAAACGTTTTTGTATTACTGTCTACCAAGGTATAATGTAATGTGTTCTGGTTTGAAACAGCATGTTGCTTATTTTCTATAATAAATAATCTAGATTTAACTAAATGGGTATTGCAAATATTGAGTTTCAAATCAAATAACATTAAATTTAAAAAAAATGCAGCATCAAAAATTCCTAGTTATTTGCTAGTTATTCTTTTAATTTATTAAAGAATGCTAATGAAAAAACTTATTAGGAGTATAATTTCACTAGATGGTTATAAATTAGAAAGTTAATAATTTTACTATTTTAAGGAACTTTTCACAAATAACAGAAACAAATAAATTAAAATCATGTATTTCAAGCTAACTATGAAACTTTTAAAATAAAAATACAATAACTTTATTATAAATTATTTACATTGTCATGGCATTAGATATTAAATATCAAATACAATTTTGTAATAAAAAATAATAATTTTAAAATATGTAAACATTAAAGATAGTGTATTTAGGTTTAAATTACCGTATCTTCTCTGATTACAACAGAATGCCACATGTCTTTTACACAACAAACCTGTTCTGATACTCGATTTTATACCTATTATTTTTATATGGGTGTTTAGGTAAAAAAGAATATCCATGTATGAAAAATATATTCTTATGATATGAAACTATTTCATTAGCACCAACATGAAATATTGCCAATTTTTTATTATAATTTATGGTTACATTATACCTTTAGAAAGGTGAAAATATATGCAGGGTAAAAGGTTATAAATATTTTTATAAAATATTAAGTACAGTAAAATTTTGAAAAAATATAAGTACTCATTGATAGGTATAAGTTAGACTAAGTAGCTCAACATTTAAAAATGTATATATTCGTCAGTCACCTAAATCACTGTCTTTGTCTCCAATGGCATAAAGAATGTGGAACGCTGCACCCAATAATGCTGTTCCTAGTAAATCACCTAATGCTGTTAAGTATGGAATAGCAGAATTATCAGGATCTAATCCCAATTTCCACATCCATATAACTAAATAATGACTTATAGTTAAAAGAAGTAATACTTGCAACAACGCTGCTGACATATAAATTAATATAAAAATGGGTGTTAAAGATGTGTGACCCGCTTTTAAATATCCTATTGTATAAATAAATATTAATTGGCCAGGTATCACCATTAGCAATAACAATTTAGTTGTATTACCTATTACAGCACCTTCTTTTTGACCGGTATGTAATAAAGTTGATAATCTTGAAGCATGAACAGCAGCCATATTACCGCCTATGCCATTTATGACTAATTGGAATACAGCTATTCCTTTATAATTGGACACAGTGTAGTCTAAGATGAGACCTCCTGCACTACTTATGACCATTGCTGAAACAACCGGCACCCACCCTTCATCCAATGCCTGTTTAGTGAAGTTATTTTTCCATGCAATATACCCACACAACGGCACAAGTATTGCACCTGCAATGATAATTATAGATGGTAGTACTACACTTGTGCCAATTGATCTATATAATAGCGATGCAATCCAAGACAGTAGTGCCAATGTTGTCAAGTCTCCAAGACTAGCTGCTATAGGTGTAGCTATATTATCAGGATTTATATTTAACTTTTTTGAACCAACGATAACACCTATCATAATTAAGCCAAGAACAAAACTAGCAAATGAAGCTGTAAGTACACTGGAAGCACAGAGCAACATGGCATGATGAATATCAAACTGTCCTTTGGGAATCCAGCCCATAGCCACAGCTGCCATCGCTGCTAAGAATCCTACTAGAATTGCCTGGCATTGTATAAGACACAGGTTACCTATAACTAATGATTTTAAACTTGTTTCTAGGTGGCCTAGGTGAGCATGGGTCGAAAGCCGCGACGCTAAAGTCATTTCCAAATTCCCTTTTAAGCCTAGCAATGCTGGCACTAAAATATACACTTCTGATACTTTTTCAAAAACCTTCCAATGCTGCACAACGTCCAGTAGCAAACTCGCCGCGACCATTCCAAATCCAGCTAGTAAAAATGAAATAAACATCTGCACACCGGCTACCCATGAGTTTTCTTTTCTTTCTCTGATATCAGGCGGCTTATCTTCATTTGTAAGAAGCCGATACACGTCCGCACTCATGTTAGTTTCAGTGTTGCACTCGGGAGTTTTTACCATTTTGCCACTATGACACTTTGTCCTATTCATCACAAATGAGCTCATCAATTAACAGCGATTAAAATAACACAAATCCATTAATATTGTTATCGAACTTCAGTATATAATTGCAGTTTTGACGTAACGAAGTAATGAAATACTCTGCAACGTCCGTCGAATTAAAATTAAACTGAGTTGTTTCTCTTCCACATAACATCTAGGTAGTTAGTAAAAATAGAACACCTTATATAAAAAGGTTAAGTATAACCACCTTATTTATATTTTTATTATTAATTTTCATGCGATAAAAACTGTTGACACAGTCAAAAAATGACAACTCGCTGATTAGCAAATTAGCAATTGATAGGTATTTGATAAAGATAAATGTCACATGCACAGTACCTATATCACATTTTTAATGAGCGCGTTCCACTAAAGGACTGCAACGCATTCGACCACGACCACTGAAATAGGGTATTCGACTATGTTTGAAAAAGTACTTCAAAATGTTGATTTTCTAATAAAAAGCCACAAAAAAATATATTTCGGCAAAATAAACACGCTTTCATGCCATTAAATTGATTTAAATTTTAAACCTTTTTTATTACCGCGAAAACGCTACAGCCATTTTGGTGACGTAATATGTGCAATAACACAACTGTATGACGTATGTAAGAGATTAAAATAACCTACAATTACTATGACAGCCATCAACAAATTAGTAGGTAATGAATGCATATTATTTCAGTTGGAACAAGATATGAAGAGTTATTATGACGAAAGAACACAACTATTACGTACTCCTTGAAGTTAAAATTGATAGATATTACAGATATTAGATATGTACTCTAGCATGACCTATGACCCTAGCTGTTGACAGCACTGACAGAACACCGCCCCTACCCCAGCCTATAAAAGTATATTTTTTGTAATAATAAAAATACTGACCGATGTATTTTAATTAGCTCTATCCAAAAACATCGCCAGCTTAAACTGCTCCACCTTATATTTCTAATGAAAAATCAATAAAGATTTGGGAAAAAAAAATTTTATCTTAATTTTGATACAGCCATATCTTTTTAAATAAACAATATTTCAAACTGCTCCAAACTGCTCTACATCCATATAATACTGCTCCATAGTAATTTTTATCGGCTCCGCTATAGTTAACTGTAAAATAAGTAAAATTCATTTTGTCATAAATGAGCTGACTGAAGCGGGTAGCGCGCAGGCGCGGATCTCATTCATTGCCGTATTGCCGGGATAAAGTTTAAATTAAGGTCAAGAACATGGAGATACAAATGGTGGGTAACATGGAGATACAAAAGGGTACTTTCCGTAGTGAAAAATAAATTATAAAATTTGATAAAAATTAAAATTTATATTGAAATACACCTAAATATTCTGATTTGGAATCATAAAAGCACATTATTGATTTATTATATTGAAATTAAAAGTCGTATATTTTAATCTGTATATCACGTGACCTAAAACACGAGCCGCCTTGGTGTGACGTCATACGGGCAATAACAAAGTTCTGTCAGTGCTGTCAACAGCTGGGGTCCATATCTAATATCTATCAATTTTAGAATTTTAACTTCAAGGAGAAATAGTTGTGTTCTTTCGTATAATATCTCTTCATATCTTGTTCCAACTGAAATAATATGCATTCATTACTAATTTGTTGAGTGTTGTCATAGTAATTGTAGGTTATGTTACTCTCTTACACTTTTGTTATTACCCATATTAAGTCACCAAAATGGCTGTTTTAGTTTTCGCGGTAATAAAAAAGGTTTAAAATTTAATTTAATTTTATGGCATGAAAGCGTGTTTATTTTGCCGAAATATATATTTTTTGTGGCTTTTTATTAGAAAATCAACATTTTGAAGTACTTTTTCAAACATCGTGGAATACCCTAATATCTATAGGTACAAATAAATAAAATTGGAGTGTCTGTTTGTAATATTAAAATAACCGCTTTTTACTAAATGTATATGGATCTCTATACACGGCACATATTCCACAATAACATTTTTTACAATTATTGTCTGTCTGTCTGTTTGTTCCGGCTAATCTCTGAAACAGCTGGACTGATTTTGACGGGACTTTCACTGGTAGATAGCTGATGTAATAAGGTGTAACTTAGGCTAGTTTTATTT
This sequence comes from Melitaea athalia, assembly GCA_905220545.2. Classification (NCBI taxonomy): domain Eukaryota; kingdom Metazoa; phylum Arthropoda; class Insecta; order Lepidoptera; family Nymphalidae; genus Melitaea; species Melitaea athalia. The sequence continues at coordinate 12,389,783 of HG992193.1, forward strand.
TAGATTTTTGTTTTTATAACTGCGAACTGAACAATTTTTGTTAAATTCCACGCGGACGAAGTCGCGGGCACAGCAGCTAGTTATTTATAATTTTAATTTAATGCTGAAAATGGGGTTTAATGTGAAATGGGTTGCGCGCGCGACGTCAAAAGCAAGTACGACACATTAATTAATTTATTTAAGGTATTGAATATATATTTTTATAATTTGAAAAAAATATGGTGTATTGTGAACACTATAAATACTCAATTCCTTTTGGAAATTTTACTTAAAGTTAGTTTTTCAACAAGTTAAACGATTGTTAACTAACAAAATTTTCTCGAAATTCCGTCTCAATTGTACATAAATGAAAAAAAATGTTTAAATAATTGTCGTAAAATTTTTCGTTTCGTAGAGCCTTTCTTATACTCGTATACATGATTAACAAGATCACGCCATAAAAGTAAAAAATATATTCATTCTTTGTTTATAATAATTAATTAGCTTATTGCATCCGGAATGACGCCTAGAAAAATGTTCTAAAAGCGTGTATTAATATTAATGTATTAAGCACATAAAAATTGCACAAGTTACAAACAATTAAAAAAAGGAAAAAAATGGCCTTTCGTTTTTTGCCAATATTTCATAAACTGTTAATTGTAATTAAGACATTTAAAAAAAAAATTCTGAAAGAGGAGGTCCAATAAAAAATTCCCAGCTCCCGGAACTCTATCTCCATTATTTATAATTTAAAAAAAATGGGTCTCCGCGTGATATTTTTAGGTTGCGCGCGCGGCGTCAAAAGCGAGTACGACACATTGATTAATTTATTTAAGGTATTGAAAAGTTAATTTTTGATTGTTAACTAACAAAATTTTCTCCAAATTCCGTCTCAATTGTAGTTCCAGAAAAATCATAATTTTTTAGAAAAATTACCAGTTTTTGTCCAAGTACAATAATTATTATAAACAAAGAATGAATATATTTTTTACTTTTATGGCGTGATCTTGTTAATCATGTATACGAGTATAAGAAAGGCTCTACGAAACGAAAAATTTTACGACAATTATTTAAACATTTTTTTTCATTTATGTACAATTGAGACGGAATTTCGAGAAAATTTTGTTAGTTAACAATCGTTTAACTTGTTGAAAAACTAACTTTAAGTAAAATTTCCAAAAGGAATTGAGTATTTATAGTGTTCACAATACACCATATTTTTTTCAAATTATAAAAATATATATTCAATACCTTAAATAAATTAATTAATGTGTCGTACTTGCTTTTGACGTCGCGCGCGCAACCCATTTCACATTAAACCCCATTTTCAGCATTAAATTAAAATTATAAATAACTAGCTGCTGTGCCCGCGACTTCGTCCGCGTGGAATTTAACAAAAATTGTTCAGTTCGCAGTTATAAAAACAAAAATCTAAAATAAAACTAGCCTAAGTTACACCTTATTACATCAGCTATCTACCAGTGAAAGTCCCGTCAAAATCAGTCCAGCTGTTTCAGAGATTAGCCGGAACAAACAGACAGACAGACAATAATTGTAAAAAATGTTATTGTGGAATATGTGCCGTGTATAGAGATCCATATACATTTAGTAAAAAGCGGTTATTTTAATATTACAAACAGACACTCCAATTTTATTTATTTGTACCTATAGATATTTGTATCTCCATGTTACCCACCATTTGTATCTCCATGCTCTTGACCTTAATTTAAACTTTATCCCGGCAATACGGCAATGAATGAGATCCGCGCCTGCGCGCTACCCGCTTCAGTCAGCTCATTTATGACAAAATGAATTTTACTTATTTTACAGTTAACTATAGCGGAGCCGATAAAAATTACTATGGAGCAGTATTATATGGATGTAGAGCAGTTTGGAGCAGTTTGGAGCAGTTTGAAATATTGTTTATTTAAAAAGATATGGCTGTATCAAAATTAAGATAAAAAAATTTTTTCCCAAATCTTTATTGATTTTTCATTAGAAATATACGGTGGAGCAGTTTAAGCTGGCGATGTTTTTGGATAGAGCTAATTAAAATACATCGGTCAGTATTTTTATTATTACAAAAAATATACTTTTATAGGCTGGGGTAGGGGCGGTTGACAGAACTTTGTAATTTGTTATTGCCCGTATGACGTCACACCATGGCGGCTCGTGTTTTAGGTCACGTGATATACAGATTAAAATATACGACTACATACTACGTAATTACGTATCATAATTTTTAAGAGCTGCGAGTGCGAATCTGCGATTTCGTATTGAAAATTAATTTTATTACTTACATAGGGCTTTTTAATAAAATATTCCAAGACTCTGACATATTGTAAGTAAACATATTACAACTAAGCGGTTTATGTTAAATATAATACTGATTTAACATTGTGTAATATGTGTTTAAAATAAGTTGTAAAAAGTAGGGCTTGGAATACCGGTAAAAATTCGGTACCGGTACTTTGTCTCGGCAGACGTATCGTTATTTATGGAGTACCGGTACTTTAAATACCGGTACTTTGGAGCCATTTTACCGTTAAATTTTTTACCGGTAAAAACTCGTTTAACGTTATTTTTACCGGTACCTATCCATACCGGTACCGTTAATTGCTACTGTTACCTTTATAGGTACCGGTAATTATTACACTAATAGAATACTACCTATGTACTTTTTTTTTATTTTTGATCTCACAGCGTTATAATCTAATGTCACGCGCTGTTGCCGTTCTTATCAGCCCCCCCTCCCCCGCGCAGCTTCGAGTTGAACATTTTTTCTTTGCACGGAGCGGCAACGTCGTAGAGGTACCGATAAAAATATCGTTAATCGTGACGTCAGTGGTACCGGTACCAGTATCGTTAAAATTCTATTTACCGTTAAAAATTACCGTTAAAAATCGTTTCCGGTACCGAATTACCTTTAAAACTTTTACCGGTAAAACAGGTATCGGATAAAATTAACGCTATTTACCGGTATTTTATAAAGGTAATTGGTACCGGTAACAAGCCCTGGTAAAAAGTATCCGAACGATTGAGGACACGGCAGTCTTGAATCTTGATAGAAACCACAGAGTACAATAACTATACGGGAAAGAAAAGAAACTCTTGAAAGCTTGAAACTAGAAAGTTTGACGTATTCGACTTCGTAATCAGTGTTGCCAATTTAGCGACTTTGTCGCTAGATCTAGCGACATTTCGTTTCCTACAGCGGCTTAAATTATGTGTCTAGCGACAAAAAAAATCTAGCGACTATTCTAACGACTTCTAGTGTTTAAAAAAAAATAAGTATTTCAACTATCTTCATAAAATATAACAAGATCTCAGCCCAGAAATCTCTCGTATATCATTCTGACAAGTCTGTCCTTTTTCCACTTGTAGCTTTCGAATGAGACAGACTCTTGTCACAGTAATATTTTTCCAATTTCGGAACGCTGCCATAATTTTCTTATGCTTAAGCCGGGATTCCCCCAATATTAAAAATATTATAACGTGTAAGTTAATCAAATTCTTTCATTCCAACAGACCAAAAAAAAAACTGTGCCCCATTCTACCGTACGTAAAACAATATAGTATTAAAGGTACTTGAAAGAATTGCGCTCAGTTTCCATCCATAGCGCTCATTCTACTAGGATCTTTTAGCGACTTTTTTTAGCGACATAGCTAGCGCCTTCTAGCGACTTTTCAAGTGTAAGTTAACGACTTTTTGACATGTAGAGTTGGCAACACTGTTCGTAATTCGTTTAGTATACGTGCAAATATACGTTTGGAGATTGTCGGCGGTAGCTCGAATGTGACAATTTAATCGAATACACGAATTATTTATTATAAGAAGACGTAAGTTAATCTTTATGTACTGGTGTTACTTTCAATAATTGCTTTCAATGTCATATAAATAGTAATACACAAACAGAACAAACCTAGTGATGTTAATTTTATAGAATTTTCAAAAGAATCCGGGAACCTACTTCTTTTTAATTGTGAATAAACATAACAATAGTACATATTTTAAGTTAAGCAATAATTTAATTATTGCGGCAGTGGAACTAAGGAAATTGCTTGATAGATTTCGTGAGATCTGGTAAATAATAGCTTCGAAACCTTTGTTTGTTGCAGGTCTACGTACGGTAGGCAATCGTGTGTTAGATTGACATGTGGCATTATTATTAGGTACACTTGTTGTTCAATTATTTAGTTAAAATGTTCAGAAGCAAAATAAGAATACACACATGCCGAATAATTCTACTTACGTCCCTAGTTTGGTTATTAGTTGATGTTGCTTTACTAGCCTTATACTCGGACTGTTTCGGCGACGGTTGCAATAAGAATAAAAATCTAAATAATGACTACATTGCCAAGGTAAGAAAACAAAATATTATAATATAAGCACAAATAAAACATCATTTGAAGATGTCTTTAATTTATTAGTACTGTTTATAACTTATTATTAAAATGTCTTTAATTTATTAGTACTGTTTATAACTTATTATTAAAATGGGTTGAAATTTAGAATCGTTTGGCACGAATTTAAGGGGGGGAGGGGGTGGAGAGGGGAGGGGGTCCCCCCCCAACTCCCCCGTACCACTCGCGATACAAGGTAATGCGCCGTTCTTGAAAAAATAGAAAAAAGAAATCTTACCTGCCGACCTGAAACGGAATTAAATATAATGAAATTTTTTATTGGAGTCATCATGTTTTGATTGTTTTGTCAATAATAATTATGTTAAGTCTTAGATTAAGACCCGTAGACTGTTTACCGGCATATTTTTGTCACAGAAACAAAAAAAAATAAACCTAACCTATCTAATTTCAATATTAGACTGTTTACCGGCATATTTTTGTCACAGAAACAAAAAAAATAACCCTAACCTATCTAATTTCAATATTAGACTGTTTACCGTCATATTTTTGTCACAGAAACAAAAAAAAATAACCCTAACCTATCTAATTTCAATATTAGACTGTTCACCGGCATATTTTTGTCACAGAAACAAAAAAAATAACCCTAACCTATCTAATTTCAATATTAGACTGTTTACCGGCATATTTTTGTCACAGAAACAAAAAAAAATAACCCTAACCTATCTAATTTCAATATTAGACTGTTTACCGGCATATTTTTGTCACAGAAACAAAAAAAAATAACCCTAACCTATCTAATTTCAATATTAGACTGTTTACCGTCATATTTTTGTCATAGAAACAAAAAAAAATAACACTAACCTATCTAATTTCAATATTAGACTGTTTACCGGCATATTTTTGTCACAGAAACAAAAAAAAAATAACCCTAACCTATCTAATTTCAATATTAGACTGTTTACCGGCATATTTTTGTCACAAAAACAAAAAAAAATAACCCTAACCTATCTAAATTAAAAATTAGACTGTTTACCGGCATATTTTGTCACAGAAACAAAAAAAAATAACCCTAACCTATCTAAATTCAAAATTAGACTGTTTATCGGCATGATTTTGTTACTAAAACAAAAAAAAAAAACCCTAACCTATCTAAATTCAAAATTAGACCGACGCGGGTCTTAATCTAAAGAGTAGTTATAATTAGATTATACCTTTGTTATATTTTCGATACCCGAATTTGCTTTCATCTATTTGGACCGTCTTCCCCGGACTTTTCATCGTATATTTGTTTATCTATTTGGTAAATTACCACAGCCTCTCTACAATTATTGAACCAGTGTTTAAACGCATCAGCAAAAGGCTTCCACAGTGCTGGAGATGTCACAGATAGAAATTATGACGATAAACTGTCGAATTTGGAGGTTAGGTATGTAAGATTTCTTTTTTCTATTTTTTCAAGAACGGCGCATTACCTTGTATCGCGAGTGGTACGGGGGTGTTGGGGGGGACCTTCCCTCCCCCCTCCACCCCGTCACCCCCTTAAATTCGTGCCAAACGATTCTAAATCCAACCCTTAAAATGTCTTTAATTTATTAGTACTGTTGATAACTATATGTTATATTTGGATATGTCATGACTTCTCTCATATCATCTGTCACCGTAAAAAAAAAGATAAAATCATAATGTCCTTCGTAAATGTTTAGGACAAAGATGAGTTTAGAGGTAAAAAGGCGGCAATAGCTGCTGCACTACAAAAAGATCCAGATGATGAGGACACAAATATTGAAGAGAATGAGGTCGAAAATGATGTTGGAGATGATGGTTTGATGCTACCACTGTATCCAAGGTCAAGACTTAAGAGATGGAAGCCAGTCCCGCCTGTTAAGCCACAGGGTGACTCTCCTGGAGAAATGGGTAAGAATTAAAGCTGTTTGGTTACTTTCTTTAAGGAAATTATAAAATTTGAGAGTAACTTCTATTATATTGATATTTTAATTTATTTTGTCATATTAAGTACTTTAATGAATTTTGTGAAATTTATTATGTTCATTTGTGTTTAACTAAAACTACTTATTTTAAATTACAAAAGGTGATTTTATATAATTTAAATCATGTTTAACTATTTTAAAACGGAAAAAGGTATTATGATATATAATAAGTAAACAATTTCACGGTTTTCTCTATCAATAAGGCATTGTGACAAGGATTTTGCTTTCATTTCTAACTTCATAGACAACCAGAATAGTGACAATAGTTTATTTCAATATTGTAGACTTGTTCAGTGTTACCAATATAAAAGAATAAAACGATTAAGTACAATATTTCAATAATAATATGGGGTAGAAACAATAGCTTTGAAACTAGAATATTAATATTCTGTAATACTTTTTATAATATACTAGCTTCTGCTTGCGACTTCGTCCGCGTGAAAGAGTTATTTTGAAATATTCTTCATTGGTGCTCCGCTCCTATTGGTCTTAGCGGGATAATATATAGCCTATAGCCTTCCTCGATAAATGGGCTATCTAACACTGAAATAATTTTTCAAATCCGACCAGTAGCTCTTGAGATTAGCGCATTCAAACAAACAAACTCTTCAGCTTTATAATATTAGTACAAATTTTATTTTATTTTATTGTTTTTTTTTGGAGTAAATAAATATATAATCTACTAGCTTGTGCGCGCGACTTCGTCCCCGTGGAATAGGACCACCCGATTTTGAAACATTCTTCATTAGTGCTACGCTCCTATTGGTCTTAGCGTGATGATATATAGCCTATAGCCTTCCTCGATAAATGGGCTATCTAACACTGAAAGAATTTTTCAAATCGGTCCAGTAGATCCTGAGATTAGCGCGTTCAAACAAACAAACAAACAAACAAACAAACAAAATCTTCAGCTTTATTATATTAGTATAGATAATGTCCCACTGCTAGGAAAAAAAAAAAAGAAAAGAAGGGTTTATACACAATCCTCTATAGTGTTTTATTCCTTGTTGGTAGTTATCAATGTTTCATATATTCTTCTGAAACATTCAGTGATCCTTACACTTTTAATGGCAAGTAAATATATGCGACAAAGTACTCTAAAGTGTTTTACTTTCAGGCAAGGCTGTAAACATTCCGATTGAACAAGAGAAGCTTATGTTGGACAAGTTCCAAGAGAACCAGTTCAATTTGTTGGCTAGTGACATGATATCACTTAACCGATCACTTACTGATGTGAGATTTGAAAAGTAAGTTATTAATTATAACATTTTTCTCAAATTTTTATTGCGTAAGTGTAATTTTTTAACTTGTCACGTGGGTCCATTTAAATTTAATTGAGATATTACGAGTAATTTTTTAATAATCCCTAGCCTATTTATTTAATTGACTAATTTTTTTTGACTACATACGTAGATTATGTTTTCACTTTGTTACTTGTCAATGTTAATTGAAGTAAGTTTTTTTCGTTTGCAAGCAAACACAATTAGTATAACTTGTAATTTTCTATTGTTATAAATTATGTTAAGTTTTTGTTAATGAGCAAAATAAAACATTGTTTCATGAAAACATATTTTCCATTAACTAACTTTTACTAACTAGTCGTTATCCACGTTTTCGTCTGCTCAGAATTTATTTTTCCCGCCAATGTAACGGAATATATATATATATTTTATTGTTTTCGCATTTATAATGTAACAAAGTGTTTTATTAAATATCATCTGTAATAAAGGAAATCATAGATATATTGTTGTCGAAATAAATTCGCAATTTATTATTTATTTTACAACCTTATGTGATTATAATTTTAGCCAATTTTCTTTTTATTGAAGAATGTCAAATGTAGAATTTTTTTTTATAAATTGTAACCATTATTCGTAAATTTTTTACATCTCAATTATTGACACTAGACAAGAAAAAATGTAATAAATAAAAAAAAAACTGATAATGATAAACCTCCTTCGCTGTTTCCAGTTTGATTACAACTCTTCTAAAATTTACCTTGACAATTGAAACAACATTGCAAAAATAATTTTTTTTATTGAGACTCGTACATCCCGACATTAGTGCTTTAAATAATAATAATCAAACAAAACAATTTTTTTCTATAATTCTTTTTACATCAATTTATACTGACTGTACCTGTTATCCGTGTAACATCCTATCCACGAATTTCCGGATAAAATATTCTTGTTAATCCTCACGCTAATCCGGATCCATAAAATATAATGCTTATGGTAAACAGTTCAGTATTATCTGTCCATTCATTCTCAAAAACTGTCGTGTTTAATTTTTATACTATTTTAACGTATTATATTAGCTTGTTATCAGCAATTAACAACTGTATAACCTGTATACTACATAACGTAAATTTATATTTACAAATACATTTTTGTTAAACTATTACAAGCGCTTGTTAACTTCACGCCGATCGCAAAAGCAATTTAATAACTAATTGTTTACATAACTACCTATGTAATTTTTAATGGCTACTATTAAAGTGCATAGTTAATTTTTATTATGGCTACTTAGTCGTTATTTTTATTATTTATTGAATACATTCGAAGTATCGCTTCAGCCTGTCATATCCCACTGCTGGGCATAGGCCTGTTTTCCCATGTACGAGAAGGATCAGAGCTAAGCTGCTCCAATGCGGGTTGGATGATATATTCCCTAGTATGAGTAACGATCGCTATCAGGAAATAAATTATGTCTAAATACTAGAATCTAGACCTACAACGCATTATTTAACACGTGTCCTTCCGTTTAGGGGCATATAGAGATACATGTAGGTTTACCGTAGCCGAAATTATTATATCCTCTTTACCTATGCCTTCACAACATTTTTTTTCAAATAGATATGTGTTCGTTTTAAAGTTACTTAGTAATGAGCTGTAATTTCCTCCTTTTTATTTTTTACACTTATAATTTCGGCTGTGGTACGCCTATATGCCCCTAAACGGAAGGACACTTGTTTCGCAACTCGTTGTATACTTACATAATATAAAAAGAAAAGTGTGGTTTCGGTTTTTTAATTGTTTCATACTTCGCGTAAATATTTTTGAATGTTTTATGCTATAAGGATTAGTGCCTGTAGCATATTAAAGACTACAGAGCAATATAAAAGTCATCGTCGTTGCAAACGAGCGCGTCATTTAGTTAATAAAATATGTACATCAGTCGTCTGGTGGGACACACGGGGATTAAGTTGCTTATCTTAGAAACAAACGTCCGTGTGCTTATGTTAGACATATTTGTTTCATTTAAATAAGTCAACTTTTATCTTTGTTTGAACATACGCTTATTTCCGGAGTTATTAGGTCGATTCGAAAAATTAATTTCAAGGCATAATTTATTTATGAGCGTAAAAATTTAGGCTTTGATAGGCTTTAATAGTTCACAATATATATATTCATAAACGGATAATTTTTCCGAAACATTAACAAGAGTAAATATGTACCGGATTTTTTTTATGATTGTTTTTAACTCTTATTAAAATATAATTATATAAATTTTATGACTTCTATTGTCATTTAAATACACTATTACAAATAACTAAATATGTTCATTATATTTGCTTAAAACCAGGGCCGGACCGTGAGGTGAGGGGGCCCTGGGCTAATACTAATTAGGGCCCATCAAATTTGACCACGATTGAGATGAATGTGTAATGGCAGCCGAACATTTTAACTGTCAGTTTGAAGTAATATAAGTAAATAAAGAATTTAATAAAATTATTGATTCTTTCGCATTGTCGTCTATTTTTGACTTTGAATTGACTTAGTTGGGGGCCCCTTGAATCCACGGGGCCCTGGGCTGAAGTCCAAAAAGCCATATGGTAGATCCGGCTCTGCTTAAAACAATCGTCCCAACTCAACCGTTCATGAAACGTAAACGAAGCTAGGAATAGCATTGTTTTCATTTACAGTTCCGCTATACAAAATATCAAATCAAATGCCCTGCATGAGTGGAAACTTGATTAACCATGTTCTATGTTTTTATATTTGTAAGTCATTCGAAAATAATTGAAAATATTTATATGTTGGAAAAAGTACGACTAGATTTTCACTTAGGTTGAAAAATTTTCGTAAAGTTATTGAAACTAAAGTCACGCATATAAATTACTATTCTATAACTTTGCTTGGAATTTTAATAATTGTCACTTTGCGTTGAAGTATTTTAATTAGATTGTAGAATGAAATAATTGCATTTTTTATATATTATTATATTTATTTATTTAATCAATCAAAAAAATATGTGTTTGTCGGCTGCTACCTCTGAAATACAGGCATTCAGTTGCCAACTTCAGGAAAAGACAGCCGTGTGTGGATGTTAAACATATTTATATAATTATGTTTGTTTATTTCTATTAGGTGTAAAGAGAAGCAATATCCAGAGCTACTACCTACGACTAGTGTAGTCATAGTTTTTCACAACGAAGCATGGACTACCCTCATTCGAACAATTTGGAGCACCATCAATCGGTCGCCGCGCCCTCTGTTGAAAGAGATAATACTCGTCGATGATGCTAGCGAAAAAGGTATTATTTGTTTTATATGTAGCTACTTATATTATTATTTTAAATTGTATTTTGTCTAATGATTAATACTAATAGTAAACTGAATTTGTATATCTTTTGTGTAAGTTTGTGATGTATTCATTGACATGTCTTGTTATACTTATCATTTTATACAATTGTACAGGGGTCTTATTATATTTGGCATTACTGTAGTGTTATTAACGCAAGAAAAAATACACTCTTTATTCACAAAAAACCGGTGTGAACTTTCCAAATTATCATTTTTAGCTACATTTTCTGATATTACGTGCATAGATTTCGAATTATTTGCCCACCTGTTCCGATTACTGTAATGAAAAGATGACTTCTATTTCTCCGGGACGCATTCTGCTACAAACCTTGCGATGAATGGTCATGGGCAGCGCTCTGGGGATTCACTTGCTGATTATTGATATGCATTTGACCTCTGCTTGACTGTCCCCTAAAAGTTCGACTACGCTGAGCTCTAAAATAATTATTTGAGGGTCACCTCAGAGATTGTTCATTTTAACGTTTATGGGTCTTACATGAAAAAAGGTTTTATTGAGAGTAAAAAACTTATTCTTTTCGAAGGCATTTCTATTTTTTCCAACATGTCGACGTATAAAAATTAGTAACATAAATAAATTTCCCAATCAGAACACCTAGGGAAGAAACTCGAAGACTACATAAAGACTCTCCCAGTCCCCACTCACCTCTTCCGAACGGAAAACCGCTCTGGACTCATCCGAGCGCGCCTTCTGGGAGCAAAACACGTCAAAGGTGACGTTATTACGTTCCTGGATGCACACTGTGAATGTACCGGTGAGTTCTGAACATATATAGTTATTTTTACCGTTTTTTATCTTTAACATGCAAACATGATCCCTTGCTCCTAAGGTAAGCAACTTAATGCTTGTGTTATATGTAGCAGCCGACTAATATAACTACATATTTTTTATGGATGATTTCATATAAATAATATTTGTATATATCTATATATTAAAAACTTTGTACCCCTTTTTACGAAAATTGCGTATACGGAGGAGTATGAAATTTTCGACACTTCTAGTTTATATAGAGAAGGAGTGCAGAATGCTAATATTTTTTAAAAATTGTACATTAAATATACATTAAATTAATAAAAAAAGCATTACATACACTACCATGTATGTGACACACACACGCAAATGATACTATATTGTTGATTGTCAGTCTGTAGTAAAATTGAAAAATTAAAAAAAAGGTTCTTTATTTTGATAATTATTTGGTTTTCTTTAATTTAAATTTTTAATATAATGGTCGAATTTCGACTTCTGGGCAACCACTAGTATAAATAAATATATATATTACTCACAGACTAACCCACACCCTTGGAGCGGAAAGTAGGTTTACTGGAAATGGTGCCAACAGGCTAGTCTAATTATTGTTTTTAGTCTAAATTCTTGTAAACATAAGGAAATACTGATCGAAATTTTTAGTATAATTGGGGAAGTACCTCAACCTTACAAAAAATTACAGCCAAATAATACTGCTCTCAAGAGTTGTGTTCCCATGGTATGACGATAATCGATATTCGCTTACCATCAATCAGACCGTACGCTCCTTTGCTGCTAACCTAGTGGTAAACAAAAAAAAAAAAAAAAAAACGAATAGTAAATCGTGCTTTAAGATTCTTAAATCTGTTCCCGATGATAACTCTTTCCGGATTTATCCGAGCGTGATTGTTGGGTGCAAATCACGTCAAGGACGACTTAACGTTTTCGTATTGGCGCATTGTGAATGTATTGAATAAATTATAAATATTATAACTTGCCGCATGTATGTAAATATCTGACAATGTATATCGAAATTAAAGGTAATTGAAATCGAAGATGGTATCTAACTATTTAGATAAGGTTGGCCTTCAGACCTAAAGTGGCCTTTGAAATTTTTTTTTTGCCATTCCCTATTGTTACGAGTTTGACCGTCTAAGATTCCACGCATCTTTGAAATGGTCACCTATATAGTATTCTTGACTATTATATTTATACTAGCTTCTGCGCGCGACTTCGTCGGCGTGGACTCCGCTCCTATTGGTCTTAGCGTGATGATATAGCCTATAGCCTTCCTCGATAAGTGGACTATCTAACACTGAAAGAATTTTTCAAATCGGCCCAGTAGTTCCAGAGATTATCGCGTTCAAACAAACAAACAAACAAACAACCAAACAAACAAACAAACAACCAAACAAACAAACTCTTCAGCTTTATATATTAGTATAGAAGTATAGATATATTAAGCAAATACCGTACATAGAGTTATTAGGTAGTATCGTGATATTAAATGGTTAGCTCTTAACACAGTAACCAAAAATTACAATGATCGAAGATGTCATTTCTATGGCGGATAATACTTTGCATAATTTACTTACAAAAGAAATTCCCATCCATATTGTGTCGTCGCGTGGCACAAATCGGACATTATATGTATTAGAACCGAACGCAGGCTAATTTATGTGTATTAAAAACGTTTTCGACCTCCCTGAATTGATTCTATATAAAAACCGGTCAAGTGGAAGTCACAAACGATGAGTTCCGTAAAATTGTATTGTTTACTAGCTTCTGCGCGCGACTTCGTCTTCGTGGACTCCGGTCCTATTGGTCTTAGCGTGATGATATATAGCCTATAGCCTTCCTCGATAAATGGGCTATCTAACACTGAAAGAATTATTCAAATCGGACCAGTAGATCCTGAGATGAGCGCGTTCAAACAAACAAACAAACAAACAATCAATCAAATAAACAAACAAACAAACAAACAATCAAACAAACAAACTCTTCAGCTTTATTATATTAGTATAGATAAATAACACACTTATTATTACCTGAAAAAAAGAAAGAAAAAAGAAAAAAACGATTAAACACGTGTCTTGAAATGATTTTTGATTGATGATTTATTAACCGAGTTCCAAAAAAGGGGAGGTTCTCAATTCGATTGTATTTTTTTTATGTATGTTAGATCAGAGCTTTTGACTGAGTGGACCGATTTCGATGAATTTTGTTTTAATTGAAAGGTGTTGCGTGTCATGTGGTCCCATTTAAATTTCATTGAGATCTGACAAGTACTTTTAGAGTTATATCTAATAACGCGTATTTACTTGAATATTTTTTCGTCTATCTACGTTGTGTTACTTGTCGATGTAATCGAAGTCGGTTTTTTTTTCGTTTGCGAGCAAACATGTTAATTTAGCCTGTAACGTCTGACTGCTGGACAAAACTTTCTCCATATATAGGAAGGTTTAAATAAGTTTTTATTTTTATTATTTTTATTTTTGCGTTTCCCACACATGAGGAAATTCTAAAATGTTTTTTATTATCATATTAAAATTTCGATCCAGCGGTTAAATTTTAATCTATATATATAAAAGAGATTTCCACCCATTGACTCATCACGATATCTCTGGAACCATAAGGCGTAGAGACTTGAAATTTGGTAGGAATATTCCTTTTACCGAGTAGAGGTCAGCTAAGAACGGGTTTTACGAAATTCCACCCACAAGAGGGGGTTGCGGGGGCGTTCATAACATATATGGCAAAACAACGTTTGCGGGGTTAGCTAGTCTATATATATATTATATACCTAAAAGAGATTTCCACCCATATATTGACTCATCACGATATCTCTGGAACCATACGGCGTAGAGACTTGAAATTTGGTAGGAATATTCCTTTCGCCGAGTAGAGATCAGCTAAGAACGGATTTTACGAAATTCCACCCACAAGAGGGGGTTGCGGGGGTTAATATCATATATGGCAAAACAACATTTGCGGGGTCAGCTAGTTTTATATAATTTTAATATCATCCGATTATTATGTGTATATTACTATACCGATTCGATTTATGATATTGCATCCATAAGTTTCTTAAGAAAACGCAATAATTGCTACTAAAGCAATTTTAATAAAATTTGCAGGTTTAGTAGCTCACAGTAATAGTAGCAACATAATATGAAAATATATCTTAATGGTTTTCCCTTGTTCGTTTGCTTACGACCCGACAGGCAGTCAAAGAACACATCAATAATACTTTTCCGTTCCGTTAGCGTCTTTTCGGGAAATAATCGAAATAAACATCATGGAATTATGGTACCCATAGCTTAGGTCAATATCATAATTATGTACGTATATTCATCGTATAGTGTAGGAAGAATAATGGATTAATATAAATAAGAAAAAGTTTTCCTCATAGTGGAATAAGATATGATAATGGTATTCGTAATTTCGCTTTCTATACATAAGAAAAAGCATTAAGTAAGTAAAGAAAAAGCATTAGGTAAGTAAAGGAAGTTATAATATACTATCTTCCACCCGGATAATAATTTCATAGTTTGTGTCTGTAATTCTACCGGCTGGTCTAGCTTTAGAAACATTTTCAGTAATGATTTCAATTCGATCTTATATATTTTTCAATAATGCTTAATATCAAATCTTTTAAGACTATCCAAAAATAAATAAATTTTTCGATTCGACCCAGTATTTCCAGAGATTAGCGCGTTGAACCAAACAAACTTTCTATTTATACTATTAGTATAGATGAAACACTACTCAAAATTAAAACTAATTTTTCTCGTCATCAAAATTAGTTCGAAGTGATAATAAAAAAAAAATGCTGTAAAGCCGTAAGCCGACTGGATACTGAGAATACTACAGCGAGCTTAAATTCTGACTAGCACCTTTGTTTTACCAAGTGTAAAACATTCTCAGTAATAAAATAAGTAATAACCTTCTAAATAAATTGTTTTTCTGAACAAATTCTCGGATATGTTAATCTATCTAACCGCAATTTATCAACATGATGCATTAACTTTCATTTACTCTATTCTATTCTATAGTAGTATAGTACATACAACACAAATACAATATATTCATTCACTAAGAACAAGTGTCGTTATAATTCAATTAGACAAAGCGTAATAAAATATTAAAGTTAATTTTATCTTTAGGCTCGTATGTAATTATAATAAATTTTTAAGTGCTTACTTAATTTATTGTATTCTACAATATGATACCATCTTTAATGCCGACTTTATGTAAAGTATATTTGTTCGCATAATATTTTTATAATATAAGTGATTTGGAGATTATACACATATAATAATATTAAAATATTTACCGGTATTTTTTTTCTAAATGTAAATATCTACTTATAAATAAGATTTTTTATTATCTGTAATATAACAATTTAAACGTCAAAATACACATGTTAAATGTATTTTTGAGCTAAAAATGTACGTTTGAGATATAATCTTAGATCTTTGAAATTGATAAAATTAAAAATATTATAAATAATACATATGTAAACTCGTAGTTTCAATAGTTCTTGTTTATGAATTTGGAAGAAATCGGCCTGAAACTTCGAAGAACCTATATAAGAAAAAAAAAAGTTCCAAAAAATTCAACTCTAATTTATAACCTCCACTGGAAATAGACTTTAATATATTTATCATAGAGATAGCAGTATTCTTGCTACGATTTTACGCAGAGATAATTATTTTTCAAGCATATAAATGAAATATATGTCTAAGTTTATTAAATAGAGATATTGCCAGATACACCACACCAGTTTTGAGAAATATTAAAATGTTCATGAATTAAATAATGCATTTCTGTTACCAGAGGGCTGGTTGGAACCATTACTAGCAAGAATAGTGAAAGACAGGACAACGGTGGTGTGCCCCATCATAGACGTCATATCGGACACCACCTTCGAGTACATTCAGGCGTCAGACATGACATGGGGAGGCTTCAACTGGAAACTGAACTTTAGATGGTGAGTACAAAGCTCTAATTGTTTTGACTTGTAATTGTAATTTGCATAATTAAAGTAACGTTTCAACGAAATGGTACGTATGCATAATGAGGCTGTTAGCCTGTTAGAAATTTTCAAAGGTAGACTTCATAATGGTATGTTTTTAATCTTTTTTTATTAGGGCTTTCGATTATATGATAAGTATATAACAAAACGTTTTCATTTGACTTGTACGTAATATTCGATGGAAAAGTTGTTGTTTCACATAAAAATTACAATTAATTGTTATTTTCGTATTCGTAATGCTTTTCACATGCAATAAAAAATTTATTTGGAATAATTGAACTAGTATAAGGAATGACATGATTTTTTACTCAAATTTTGAAGTACAAATATATTTTTTGCCACTTTTCACTTACAAAAACAAAAAAAAAAAAATGTATTAAAGTTAAAACTTCAGAATTTATTTTGGGAAAACCAGAGTTTACCTCTTTTGTTCCAACCCCTTATCGACTTACAAACTAAACTAACCTACTACGGGCTTCATCTGTATACAGCGAAAGGTTTAGTAAAGTTGTAACATAGAAGCCATACCTAAATGGCACTTAATTCAGCCAAGGCTAGGTCGCGATTGTAACGCGTGATTGTTTTGCTTACTACTGCTTACATAACTACGGCTTTCCATTGTTTTCGTGCCGCCTTCATGTGGTTCAAGTACAACAGAAAATTTAAAGCGATTTTACAATATACGATGATATTATGTGGTTTAGTCTCACTGTTATAACTATTTGATACTATTAATAAAATTTTCTGGTAGGTACTTTCGCGTCATAGCTTGATATTTTCTATCCTGTCTGGTTTGAGTACGCTTCAGCCTGTAATATCCCACTGCAGAGCATAGGCCTCTTTCCCCATGTAAGAGAAGGATTAGAGCTTAATCTACCTGCTCCAATGCGGGTTGGCGGATATATATTTCCTACTATGAGTAACGATCGCTATCAGGTGTAGACGATAACAACCGAGACCGGCGGCTTAACGTGCTCTCTGAGGCACGGTGGGGAGACCCACAAGGACTGCACAAACATCCAGACCACGGCAAACATCTGTATGGCCAATACTAATGTTGTCGTGTGCGGGGGTCGAACCCGCAACCGCCAGCGTAACAGCTACAACCAGTGCTGTAACCGCTGCTCCAACGCGGCGTATGGTTTGAGTAATCTAGTTTTATAATAGTAAAATTCTCAATAAATATATATACTAGCTGACCCCGCAAACGTTGTTTTGCCATATATGTTATTAACCCCCGCAACCCCCTCTTGTGGGTGGAATTTCGTAAAATCCGTTCTTAGCTGACCTCTACTCGGCGAAAGGAATATTCCTACCTCAAGTCTCTGGCGCCTTATGGTTCCAGAGATATCGTGATAAGTCAATTGGTGGAAATCTCTTTTATAATTATATTACTAGCTGTCCCCGCAAACGTTGTTTTGCCATATATGCTATTAACCCCCCCCCAACCCCCTCTTGTGGGTGGAATTTCGTAAAACCCGTTCTTAGCTGACCTCTACTTGGCGAAAGGAATATTCCTACCTTTCAAGTCTCTACGCCTTATGGTTCCAGAGATATCGTGATGAGTCAATGGGTGGATATCTCTTTTATGTATATAGATATAGATTCATATTATATATCTTACTTCAAATAGTTAAATGTCTCATTATCATAAAAACTTAGGTTTTAGTAAAATGGTATTTGATCAATGGTTGTATGGTTGTCTTGGTTACTCGCTTAGCGATAAGATCGCTTTTGCAGGATTTTCTTGTTCTTTTATTTATCTTTTATGGTAGATACCATAGATAAGCATACCTTTTTTCGTCTAAAATATTTTTTTTGTAATATTAAAAGCTTTTATAGAATTTGTAATGTATGTATGTATGTTTGTTAGGGTGGAATCTTGCAACTCAATTTTCATGCATAATATCTTCAACCGATTCAGCTGAAATTTTGCAATGAATTAAGTTATGTCATCATCTCCCTGCCCTTATCCCACTTATGTAGGGTCGGCACAACATGAGTCATGAAACTCATGTTGTAAAAGATTTGGCATGGTATATTTTACGACCGGCCGCCTGCCTGACACCAACCCTCCTTGGGAATTTTTGGCTAAGAAGAAGGATAGGTGGGAAGGATTTATGTGATAACAGGATCTGGGGTTAGAGATACCAGTGCCACGGATTACGGGGAGGGGTGTGTGACACTAGCAGCTAGAGCAGTCCGGGGTGCGTACCCGTAGCGGTTGCAACCAGTTATCGGATGGATATCTAGTGGTCCTACCCTCTGGACTAATTAAGCTATGTAATGCAATACAATGAATTAAGCTATGTGACGTCATTCTAAATCCAAAATGACGGACAAGTTATTTTTAATGTATTCCTACAATATGGGCAACAGATGAAAGGGTTTGTTGAGAGTGATTCGAAATAAAGTGAGGTACTCCGGATCGGACTCGATGTACAGTGGGATATTACAGGCTGAAGCGTAACATGGTATATTATATCCCGTTTTATACATAAATCATAATGTAAGTTGACTTAATATTATTGGACATATCGTTATCACTCATACTTAAAGGCGAAACACCGATTTTGTTAAAATTTATCAGATTATACTTATATATGAAGTGATTCGAAGTGATTTTTGATAATAACTTATCAGTTTGTTTGATCGCTGTTCGCTATTATATTCGTATTGTGATAATTGTAACAATATTTTTTATGATAATGTATAGAAAATAGTGGTAAAATAGGTATCTGTTAAAAATATTATGTTTTTTGAATAGGTTTACTATTACTATTTTCGTAATCTTGAGTTTTTATATAAGTTAAAGCAAAGTAAGCTTTTAAATTTTTAAAGTCAATATTTTGCCTTGGCTTGTAACTTATAAAATATAGACTAATAATTAATTTGTTACTCTTGTTCGTTATACCACAGATTAGTAAATAGTACTCTAAAGTCTAATGGATATACCATATCGTGAAGTTATGCTCTGTGTTTTTTCTGATTGATCGGGAAAGGTTCGCATTTGAGTTTTTTTTATCTTCGTATTCGGTTCTTTTGTCTCATTTGGTATAATGAGGAGAGTGTACATAACATTGATTTTATTCCAAAAATATAGGATTATTTAAGGATAATTTTTATTCAATAAAATTAGTTTAGTGAGTCACTTCAACGACTCGTCATTATACGATATCATGATACATATTTGCTACTTAGAAGATTTCCTTTAACCTCTTGCAATCGCCGGTTTTTACGAAAGAAACCGTTAAGATCGCAGATTTTTTTGCGCGCGAAGGCGTCATCGCTCCTTAAGTGTTATTTTACGTGTAGCGATGGAATGCTTTTGAGTAGGGTGATTCCACTTACTTTATCTGAAAGCTATTGAAATAAGCTATAATATTGCATATAAAATGTTTTGTATTGTGTTTTGATTTTATTTTACACATACCTTTCATTTGACAAAAAGTTGTAAAATAGTTACATTTTAGGAAATAATATTTTTTTCATCAAAAATAATTAGTTTTATTTACTTGTTTTTAAGTTTCTACAGTAAATATGATATGTTCTTTCTAAAATAAAACTAAAATGTATATCCTTTCATAGTAATATTTTGAGTTTTTCACCATGAAACATACCCACGAAAATTACGATGAACAGAAGTTGCACTCGTTAGTGCCTTTCTTTCCAAATCCTTTTGTGACTAGGTTTTTAGCATTAGGCTTTAAATTTATATGCTGTCCGATAGAAAATATATCCAGGATTTAGTTTTACATTATATCAGATGAGATAGTTCAAAAAAATTATATCTTATGAAGCAAAATGTCGGCAATGGTAGGAAATTCATGACAAAATCCGAAGATTTTTATTCTCAAAAAAAAGCTATTATAAAACGCGTTTTCTTTTCATAAAATACTTTCTACAAAACGCCAATGAATAGACCTCTCTGGAAAGGTATCACACAGGCACACCATAGAACAAAAAATCCTTACAAAATGATACTTGAAATGGCCTTGCGTCAACACAATTCCGAAAACTCGACAGCAAGCGTACACGTGTTTACACTGCCGTATACAGCGGGATCTTTTTTTGGGTGAATTCGCAACAGACGTTATTATTTAGGTATGTTTTCTTGTCATTTTTATTATATTTTTTTTCAATTGCGATGTAGTTACATTGTAATAAATAAATATACTAAACATGAACCTGACACTATACTCTAGTCAAATTAGATGTGAATGTATAAAAAAATATTTTTAGAATTTGACCTTTGAATTTGAATACATAAATATGGCTAACAACGCCTGATCTGTGACTCGACACTTAGCTCTGTTTTGGTTTGTTGA
This sequence comes from Melitaea athalia, assembly GCA_905220545.2. Lineage (NCBI taxonomy): Eukaryota > Metazoa > Arthropoda > Insecta > Lepidoptera > Nymphalidae > Melitaea > Melitaea athalia. The sequence continues at coordinate 12,410,833 of HG992193.1, forward strand.
CAAAAAAATCACATCGAATTTGCCTGGCGTATATTTTCTTGTCATGTTTACTATATTTTTTTCTATTGCAATGTGGTTACATTGTAATAAAGAAATATAATATACATGCACTTGACACTATACTCTAGCCAAATTAGATGTGAAAGTATAAATAATTATTTTTAGAGTTTGACCTTTGAATTTTCTTGTCATTTTTATTATATTTTTTTTCAATTGCGATGTAGTTACATTGTAATAAATAAATATACTAAACATGAACCTGACACTATACTCTAGTCAAATTAGATGTGAATGTATAAAAAAATATTTTTAGAATTTGACCTTTGAATTTGAATACATAAATATGGCTAACAACGCCTGATCTGTGACTCGACACTTAGCTCTGTTTTGGTTTGTTGACAAAAAAATCACATCGAATTTGCCTGGCGTATATTTTCTTGTCATGTTTACTATATTTTTTTCTATTGCAATGTGGTTACATTGTAATAAAGAAATGTAATATACATGCACTTGACACTATACTCTAGCCAAATTAGATGTGAAAGTATAAATAATTATTTTTAGAGTTTGACCTTTGAATTTGAATACATAAATATGGCTAACACTGCTGATCTTAGCTCTGTTTTGGTTTGTTTACAAGAAATCACTTCGAATTTGGCTGAAGAATTGTCAAGTGCATGTATATTATATTTCTTTATTACAATGTAACTACATTGCATTTGAAAAAATATAGTAAAAACTTTTGACATGTAAATAATTATCTCTTACCTAAGTTTACAGTTTTGGACGGGTAAATGAAAAACAAAACAAGGTTTATATTTATATAGGTTTATATTTGTCTAATATGTACATAATCTTCTTATACTTATTTCAATACCGATACCAATACCTTACTTCTGTTACGCTTATAATAATAAAACTCAAACTATCAAATATATCAAAGTTCTTTATTTATTTTTGACAGAACAGGTTTCAGGACTCTTGGACACATATCAATTGTTACAATCGGTACAAAGAAAATTACAATCAAATAATAGAAGCAAAATTTGAACTAGTACTCATAGAAACGTATGTCCAGCAGTGGACTAGTACAATCAAATAATAGAAGCAAAATTTGAACTAGTACTCATAGAGGCCTATGTCCAGCAGTGGACTAGTACAATCAAATAATAGAAGCAAAATTTTAACTAGTACTCATAGAGGCCTATGTCCAGCAGTGGACTAGTACAATCAAATAATAGAAGCAAAATTTGAACTAGTACTCAAAGAGGCCTATGTCCAGCAGTGGACTAGTATAGGCTGATGATGATCATGAGAACAATAACCGCTTACGCCCATTCATTCTTCAATCACCCCATCTCTCAATTGTCCATCTCAGTCACTTTCTCCTCATCCATCGCATTCAGTTCAACGACATGACAATATGCCTAGTGTGTCCTTTCATCCCTCATTCTCAAAACTCACTCGTGCTGCTCGCTGCCTCGGGGAGCGATGGTTAGATTTTCACGTGAGTGGTAATCTAACCAACACTCTCCGATACACAATGGTACCTGACACACTAGGCATATTGTCCTGACCTGGGTCCGTCTCTTCATCAACTTGCACCGGGCACAGGAAAACTTCCTGTGCACTGCAGAGTTCGGGAACTTCTCCGTTGGCACCGGAAAATGTTTCCCCGGTTGGAGCCTAAGAGACGGGTGCAGCACAGGTCGTAGCGGAACGCTAGCTTTCCCGAATCGGGCAAACAAACCTTCCGCTACACTACGCCGAAAATCTCGGTGCGAGCACAATTTATATGTGGGGTTTTTTGTGTATATAATGAAGGCATTCAATAGGCTGGTGTTCACCAACCTTCTGAATACCTTCATGTACCACTTGTGGCATCTCTTGCGCTCGAAAAGAAACGTGGACAGTTTCTGGTCTTTGAGATCCACGCCCCCCATATATTCATTGTAGTCCCTCACCGAGACTGGCTTATCCCTGGCCACTCCAGCACGCCTTCCTGGCACCATTTCATGGCTATGGTACGTAGACAAAACGGTGACAAGCTTTACGTCTTTCCACGTGACCAGTGCTATGTCACCGCAATGTCTAGCGTGCCAATCTCCCCGCGCAACCTGGTTCTGTTTCAAATCTTTCAACGCCTGCGGGACGTTCTTGCGGGTACGGCTCATGGTCCCCAGTACATCTGTACCCCGGCTCTTGAGGTACCTCGTTAAGTACAACTGGTTGTACCAGTTGTCCATAACGAGTACATGCCCAGCATCCAAGTACCCCTCCATGAGTTCTAACACAACCTGGGCAGTTTTGTTAGCAAACCCATGGATAGGTACCAAATGCATGGGCGTCTCTTTGCCGGTGTACAGCTTGCACTTGAGCAGATACCCCGTCGTCGCCTCGCACAAGTCGAAAGATTTGATGCCGAACCGTGCGGCTTTCGACCTTATACACTGCCGCCAGCTTAGACGGCCCTTCCAAAGTAGCAAAGACTCGTCTAAGCTGATGTGCTGTTCGGGAATGTATAAGGCCGAAAACTTTCGGTTGCAATGGTCTAATATTGGGGCTATTTTGCCAATCTTTCGTTCATAGCCACGCTCCGACGAATCTCTGTCGCTTACAAAATGCAAAAATTTTGTAATCAACAGAAATTGATCGCGCGTCATCATCTGCCGAAACATTGGCATCCCCATTAGACCACCTTCCCAATATTCTTGAATTTTGGAACGCAGACAAAACGACATGCATATCATCACGGCAAAATATTGATACAATACTTCTATCGTGACCTCTTCCCATTTATCCAAATATTTTGGCATAGTGGTGCCAAGGTCAGGATCTGTATATGTTTCAATATATTGCCGTGCATATTTATTAGTTTCATCTGCGATGAGACCCATAATCCCTGCGTCCCAAAACTCAAGGAATATTTCGGCAGGATCTTGTGAAATGAAGGTTGGACCAGGATCTCGTCGGTACGTTTCCTTCTGGGCGGTAAAACTTGTGAAGTCATCCGACCACAGAAACTCCGTACTTTCGCGATCTGGTCCCACATTCATTCCCTCATTCCTCATTCTTCCCTCGTTCTCATCATTCCCTACATTCATACCCCCCTCGATCTCATCATTCCTTACATTCATACCCCCCTCGTTCTCATCATTCCCTACATTCATACCCCCCTCGATCTCATCATTCCTTACATTCATACCCCCCTCGTTCTCATCATTCCCTACATTCATCGCCTCATCATACGTATTCCATGCATCACCTAATTCTTCTATTACATTCTCTTCTTCCTCTCTTTGTATCATCGTTTGGCGTAAGCGTCTTATTTCCCCACGTGGGAAGATGCCCCCTAAATCACCCGCGTCAGATTCGGCGGCGTCGTCGTCGTCGTCGTCGTCACTGCCCGAATCTGCTAAATATTCTGCTATTGTATAATCCTGGAGGGGGAGTGAACGACGAGCTCTGACGATGCGCCGGCCGCGAGAGGCAGACCGAGTACCCTAAAAAAAGAAAAAAAAAATTAGATCACAAGGTAAAGATAGTCCAGAACTAATCGAATGGTGTCTGTCAAATTCTAAACTGGAGTCTAGTGTCAAGTGCATGTATATTATATTTCTTTATTACAATGTAACCACATTGCAATAGAAAAAAATATAGTAAACATGACAAGAAAATATACGCCAGGCAAATTCGATGTGATTTTTTTGTCAACAAACAATTCTGTGATAAACAAAACAGAGCTAAGTGTCGAGTCACAGATCAGGAGTTGTTAGCAATATTTATGTATTCAAATTCAAAGGTCAAATTCTAAAAATAGTTATTTATAATTTCACATCGTATTTGGCTGGAGTCTAGTGTCAAATTCATGTATATTATATTTCTTTATTACAATGTAACCTCATTACAATTGAAAAAAATAATAATAATAAAGATATACACTGCAGGCAAGTTCGATGTGAAATGTTTATGGACAAACCACAAAAGAACATACAGATAAATACCAGCTGCGGGAGATATAGACTAAATTTGGTATGGAATACAATACAAAAAATTGACTTACACTTCCGCCTGGTACAGCTACGTCAGCCCGAGACGAAGTCGGTATCTCCTGCAAAGGCACCTGAAATAAAAAAAAAAAATTAGGAACACATTTTAGCACTAATTGAATGGCGAATGATAAAAAACAACGCCTTGTAGGCAGGCAAGAGATACAACACACCAGAGGTGAGGCCAATTCCATCAGCGGGTTGATATAGGTACCTACTGTGAATACAACACATGACAAGAGAAAATAAGATAAAAGAAAATAGACTTACACTTCCACCAGCTGCCGAAGTAATATGGGCCAAAGAGGGGGGTTCCCCGTTGGGTGCAAGCTCCCACGCGGCGTTGCAGTGTATGAGTGTGCATACACCGCACACACAACATTTTCTTCGTCTTCAGAAGACATAACGATGTAACTGTGAAAAAAAAGTTAAATATAACAAGGGCAGAGTAAAAACCTAAGAACGTCCTATTTATTGAAATCGGCTAATAAATAATTATCTCAATAATCACTATAAATATATGCACCTCATAAAATATTTGAACCTAATAAATTCATGTCATAAGCAAATCAGCGGGAATGGCCACACAAAAATACAACACCCTTTATCACGATGACTAGCGCGGCCGGGCGCATGACACGCACACATTCAAGATAGAGATGTGTCTGTGTGCGTGAATTTTGGGGACCGCGCACTTTACAATCAAATATAAACAAAACTATGGAATGTTGGGCCAAGATAAGGATTGAAATAGATTCTACGATACTTTTGTCACTAAAGTAAAGATATTTCAACACATACCTAACTAAATAACTAATAGAAATATTGCACACAAAACAAAGGATCGGCCAATTCGCGCGCAAATAATTGCGACCCGCTGATTTCTACTCCAAGTTATATCAACAAATACTACTTATTATACTATTGTAACTATGTAAAAAGCTTGATAAAACACTCTAAAACGTATAATAAATAAGCAACTTACCGATTCTTTTCAAAATAAAGGAGAAATCCGCAAATGTTAACAAGTCACAGAAACAATGAACACAATGGTCGGCGCGCTTCGGTAGACTGAACTTTGACCGATCGGATGACAGAACTTTATTTTTAAAATGGTGGCAGTTTCTGTTTCATTCGAACGGTTGGTTCACCTGGCGTAAGTCAATAATTAAATTTTACGAAAAGAGACCTTCACGACATCAAAATAAGGCTCACAAGCAACACATGTCAAAGTGAGTCATATGACTCAGCGCGATGTTTATGTAAGTTTCTACGTGAGCCATATGGCTCAGCGCGATTGCAACAGGTTAAAAATAATTTCACGTAAAAGAGTGAAAACGGCTTAATTTTAATCCAAAATATTTCGTTGTGATCTATGTATTATGGTCTACTCTTAAAATAATTAGATTTTAATTACCTATGTTTAATGTCATTTTTATTATAATATATAGCTTAATTTGTTACTCTTGTTCGTTATACTCTAATGCAGCGGTCGGCACCGCGCGGCCCGCGGGCCGCATTCGGCCCGCGGAGGTCTTACTTGCGGCCCGCGAATGTTTTGTAAATAAGTTATAAATATCAAAATAAATGGATGAACGAACCGCGATCAGGTAACGCGTAGAATTAAAACGAAACTGGCAGATATATGATGTGACATTTTTCATTCAGCGACAGATTTGGTGAGTTTGAAAAGTTTCAAGCAAAGAAGATTTTTGCAAACCCTTTTTCTGCGATATTAAGGAAGTACCGAGTCATTTATAAATGAACGTGTTTGATCTGCAATGTCATTACATTGCAGATCAATCACAACATGCGTCTAGAAAGACCTGTGTAAACAATCCAAATAGATTTTGTTACATTTGTGGCATATATACATTCAAGAAATTATGTTTAAATGTGTCAGACTTCGTTAAAAACGCTTACATGGAGTACTATCGACGGCCATTGGAAACAAACAACAAGCACTGGATACCCAATATAGTGTGTAAAACGTGTGAATTTTTTTTTGAATAAAGTTTGAACGTGGTTTGAACAAAATTTCACAGAGCATAATGTTTGCATATTTCAAGTTTTATTGTTAAAAATTTTCGGCAATGAGGCAGAAATAATAGTAATTATTAACATATTCCTTGTGCATAGCGTTTTTAGAAACCAATGAGAAAAAAATATCAAAAAATCTTGTGCAGTAAGGTCCGGCAAATTCGTGAATTGCGGTGGCCCAATACTGTTGCACACTGTTGAAAGTCATTTACCGTTGTACAATATTATATTTTATATAATTATTAACGTTATAATCTTTATTATGGTCCTCTCAAACAACTCGAACAAAGAACAAGTGAAAGAAAAAAAAATTTTGTCAGTTATATGGAAAAAACAGGGTGGCCCAAAACTTTTGCATGCCACTGTATAGATCATTTCCAAAATTGAGTGCTGAGAATTTAAAAGCTGGAATTTTCGAAGGACCACAAATTAGAAAATTAATTAACGATGTAAATTTTACTGAAAGTATGACAACTGCTGAAAAAATACCTGAAATTAGTTTTTTTGGCTTGTAAAAAACTTTTCGGGAAATAAGAAGTCCGTCGACTTTCCTGACCACGTCAAGCAGTTACCATTATACGTTCAGCACCTTGGATACAACATGAGCATTAAGATGCATTTCACTTATAGCCACCTTGATCGATTTTCTGTAAATCTTGGACATTTAAGCGAGAAGCAGGGAGAACGCTTTCATCAGGATATTCGCTTCATGGAGGAGCGGTACCAGGGCTATTGGAGTGAAAGTATGATGGCTGACTACTGTTGGATTATCCAGAATAGTAGTAAAACTCCAAGTTATTCAAGAAAGTTACATAAAAGAAAATGTTGTTTAAATAAATTGTTATATCACGGGAAACCATGTTTTTTGACAAAATTAGCTATCCTTCATATCTCAAAATGTAGAGCTGCTAGCAAAAATCTGAGTACAAATTTAGAATTAGGGTAGAAAATGCAGCTAGATCCATAAAAAAAATCCATACAACAAAAATGCTGTTGTGCTGTATAATGTAAGTATTACGTGTACATATAAAATTCCATATGTTTTAAAAAATTTAATAGCATTTTCATTTTTTCTATGGGATATGACCAATTATATGTAGGTATCAGGTAGAGTCTAGGGTTTAAATCATAAGTGCGGCCCGCCTTTAGTTTATTTGGCTACCTCGTGGCCCTTGCCTACCAAAAGGTTGCCGACCACTGCTCTAATGGATATTATACCATATCGTGAAGCTATGCTCTGTGTTTTTTCTGCATTCTGTTTGTTGAATTTTCCGGATTGATCGGGAAAGGTTCGCATTTGAGTTTTTTTTATCTTCGTATTCGGTTCTTTTGTCTCCTTTGGTATAATGAGGAGAGTGTACATAACGTTGATTTTATTCCAAAAATTTCGTCTTTTTAAGGATAATTTTTATTCAATAAAATTAGTTTAGTGAGTGTTCCACTTCAACGACTCGTCATTATACGATATAATGATATATGCTAATCAGAAGATTTCCTTTAAAAATAATTTCACGTAAAAGAGTGAAAACGGCTTAATTTTAATCCAAAATATTTCGTTGTGATCTATGTATTATGGTCTACTCTTAAAATAATTAGATTTTGATTACCTATGTTTAATGACATTTTTATTATAATACTAGCTGACCCGGCGAACTTCGTACCGCATAACAGTCGATTCTTTAAAATACTTATCCTTCCCGGAACCCTTCCTCTAACACTTAAACTTTATGGTATGGTATTAAAGTTCAAATTGACTTAAGTATTATTACGAATCTTTTGTATGGGATTATAGAAAAGTGTTGTTTTTAGACTTTTTCAGGGAAATTTTTAAATTTTTCTCTCCGTAACAACCATCCTCATACTTCAAGGAATATTATAAAAAAGAATTAGCGAAATCGGTACAGCAGCTTTCGAGATTTGCGCTTAGCAACACATTCAGCGATTCATTTTTATATATATAGAGATATTTTAGTTTCAATTACGAACGCTGTAGTTTTATTTTTAGCTTTCAAAATTTGTAAAAAACAGTTAAATATGCAGTACACGTGTGTTATAAAGTCGAAGATTTTGTTTTTATAGCGGTAAAGGTAGCGACAAGGATTGTAGAGAACTTGCTGTACTATCGTGCTTAGGTAAAAGGCAGAAACCGTTTTGACTGTTTATGTAAAACTTTGATAGCGTTACATTTATTACGAAAATTATTCGAAAAAAAAACAAACGTTACATTTGTTTTACGATAACAGTTGTAAAATATATCATTATACCTCTTAATATTAGAATACCGCATTATACAAGTCCAAAAATTTTTACGTTATATTATCAATTTATAAAGTTTATTACTGGTGTATAGGACACAGAAAGTTTCTCATTGAGTAGAGCATGCACCATAAACGTAAACCGATCTAGTTTGAACCAGTTCTAACTGGCACGGGGAAACTATTATTTCGATTATTCAACGGATTTTATACTAGTTACATGACTGTATTATCTATACAAATAAATAAAATTGGAGTCTCTGTTTGTAATATTAAAATAACCGCTTTTTACTAAATGCATATGGCTGTATACAAGGTACATATACCAAAATAACATTTTTTACAATTTTTGTTTATCTTTCTGTCTGTCTGTTTGTTCCGGCTAATCCCTGAAACGGCTGGACTGACGGGACTTTCAGTGGTAGATAGCTAATGTAATAACGAGTAACGTAGGCTACTTTTATTTTAGAAATTTAGGTATTTATTTTATAACTGCGAAAAAACAATAACTTTTTTATTAAATTCCACGCGAACGAAGTCGCGGGCATAGCTAGTTATATTATAATCACAAAATGATTTTAATAATTTAATAGAAAATTATAACAATAATAATTGTGGAGTCGGTAAAACAATTAAATACGCATTATTAGAGATAACTCAAAAATTACTCGTCACATTTTAACAAAATGGGACCCCACGGCAGCTTTCGATTAAAAATAAAATCATCCAAATTGGTACACCCAGTAATAAGTTACGAGGTGACATGCATAAATAAAAAAAAGCCGATGAATTGAGAACCTCCTCCTTTTTTGACTCATTGTACCTACCATCAATTCTCCTTGTACTATGGATACCAACTTTTTTGAGGTGTCTTGACCGAGGTCTTTTATATGAAAGCGTATTATAGGGTGTATGTAGTATGTAGTATGAAATAAATAATTTAAAATAAATAAACACTGCACACTCATCTGCTGCCATTGGGGCTCCCGAAGGCTACTTCGCCCATACTGATGTTTTTCATAAGCAAGGACAGAAACCGCGACCTCCAGCGCTACGGCCCGTGCGTACTGTCAATTAATTCTCATTTAACATATAGAAGAATAGGTACATTTCAAAATGAAATCCGTAGAGTTTCTATCATAATATGATAGAAATTTTATCCATGGATTTATTGGGTTAGGTGAATGGTAGCTTATTAGCTACCTCTTAATAGCTTATTAGCCATACCAAACTTCTACAGGATTCAAACAACAGATAAAGACGACTCAATTCATTTTATAATAATTAAAAAACATTATACTTTGTTATTCATTTTCTGTCGGTCAGTAAGTTGTCAAAGTAAGCATATGCCAAGACACGGGCGACACAGTTTGTCGCAGCTCAGTGCATACAAAATTTTTCTAATGTAAGAAATTGAAAGCTGTGTACGTTAAAAGGACGGACGGAGTGGTTGCGACGGATTAGTTTTAAAAATAAGTAAGTTTTGATATTGCATTAACTAATTCCATTAGTACTAATATGATATGATGTCGTATATACATATATTCTACTTCTTAAATACCTATTCAGTAGCTCTGCCTCAGTTACTGTAAAAACTTTGTTATTATGAAATTTGATCATTTTGCGAGCAATATAATCTAACATTTATTTTTAGAATTTTTGTCTTAGAAAGAAATCTTTTTTAATTTGTTTCTTTTCCGGTGTCGTGCGAAATGTTTTGCACAAATTTGAATTCGATTTTCAAAGTTTTCTTCCTAGAGGTCTTATTTAAAATCTGATGTAGGTTTCATTAACTTTCATTATGACACACTGTGTAGAATGGATATAGTCTGTAAACGACTGTTCCAAATCTCAATATTATACAGTAGGTACCTAATTAATAAAAATAAATAATCAAAATAAATTATCATTTAAAAATAAAATAGGTATATAAGTATTTTTATAATTGCCAAGTATTACTTTTAAATCAAACTATCGCGATATCTAATAAAATGTATGCTGATTTCAATAAAATTCAGGATTCTCGTCGAAAATACCTTATCACTGACAAGTGACCATTCTTTTTGCAACTATTAAATGATGATCGTATATGTATAGGTACTATGTTACTGGTAATTGGTAAAGTATAAAATCCGACATTGTAGAAATCTAGGGTTTTTGGGTTATCACGTGAATCATATTAACAACCCTTTGAGTTGAAAGCAAAGCCAAGCGCCAAGTGGTTAAATGCTAAAACTGTTAGAATTGACAAGCTGAATATTGCTCTTCTTTTCACTTCCGTTTTATAATCTAAACTAGCTGACCCCGCAAACGTTGTTTTGCCATATATGTTATTAACCCCCGCAACCCCCTCTTGTGGGTGGAATTTCGTAAAACCCGTTCTTAGCTGGCCTCTACTCGGTAAAAGGAATATTCCTACCAAATTTCAAGTCTCTACGCCTTATGGTTACAGAGATATCGTGATGAGTCGATGGATGGAAATCTCTTTTATATATATAGATAACAACGAAAGCATATAAGCTATGTTTATGATAACTTCAACACTTTCGGAGGTAGTGCATTCATTAAAAAAAAAAAAAAAAAAACAAAGTGATAAAAATTTGAAAATCATATATTTGCAATGTGTTTTCTGCCCATCTCGGCATATCGAAAAGCTAGGCGTGATATAGAATGCCTAAATTAAATATTTTAAAATTCCAGGCAGTATATAAAATGTCTGAATTATAAACTTTGCTGGTAACATAATTATATTAGGTAAATATAAATTAAGTGATTACAAATACATAAGTCAAGTGATGATCACAAATCGTATCGTATGAAACAATTACATTATCGCGAATAAAGATTAGCGACGAACGTAATACCAATTCTATGAAAACAAAGATAATAATCAGATAGGAACACGCTTTAAGGAGCGGATTATAATAAGCAAAAGATTGATAGTGTGTATTATCCTATTAACAATACACATTGACAGTTTGACAAGGTCCTTCGATTGCCAGGGTTTAATTTGGTAAGGGCTAAAATAGTCAAAGTAACATATAAAAATGTGGAGCAATTAAATTCTTACTGTTATTAATATTACGACTTCTGGATAGGAAACTGTAATATCCTTAACTATTTTAAGGATAACCGGGATAAATAAAACGACAGTGCTACGCAGCTGGTTATTTATTAACGACTAACTTTTGTCGGTAGGAAAAAACTTACAAATGAATAAGCAACGAACTACCTACATATCACATTCCTCCACCATAATTCAAAAAGTATACAAGAGAACATTTACTTTTTTTAGATAGTAAATACATTATTGTTATTCAGGGAAACACCCTTATAACAAGTAAATAATCTTCCAAAAATTTATAATAAGTAACTGAATTACTATTTAAAGCATATAAAATAACAAACAGTTCAATCAAGCAAGACTATGGACATTAAATCCTGTAGCTACGATTTGTAAATATCTATACAGTACTTGAGTATTTCATGTATTCTATCTATTTCCCTCCACCCTATTTAAATAACCTAGTCGTTAGCAGTAAAGTTTCCTAGACGGTTAATTTACAAGTACTTAGACTTTAATTTACCTACTCCAATAACGAGAGAAGTGGTACTAAAATCTATCCTAAGAAATAATGAGAAGTAAAAAAAATAAACTTTCACTCTTAAAAACAAATAATATTTTACTCTAGGTCTTAATAAAACAACCTTTTTGGTGGATTAACTGGGCGTCCAGACCGAGTTCGTTTCGGAGATTTTTCATCATTTTCAACTAGCGGCGAAGGGGCTGCAGGCTTAGCACCACCATTGCTGGGAGGCGTTTCGAACGTGTCATTGTCATCAACATCGTGCGGGGAGGCCGACGACGATGACGTGCTACGCGCAGCTGAAGGTGGCGTGCGGCGGGGGTGAGGGGGCGCGCCGTCCGCGCGCGCGTTCGGTGTCGCAGGGCGCGAGCGCGGGCGCGGGGAGGACGCGTCCGCACCGCCGCCGCCGCCACCGTTGGCACCGGCCGCGGGCTGAGATCGCGACTCGTCATACGTCCACGTTGGCTCAACATTATGACCATCGTATGAGTTAGCGTTCAGTAACTGATTTACGTGACGCCTCCAAACAATGTCGGTCCCAAGTACGCTCACATCATGAAGAACCTTACCAACGCGACTATCTACTTTTCCAAATATCCATGTCGGCTTTTTGGGGTTAGACCTATAATCTTTGACCCAAACTTGATCGTTTACTTTAAAGGTCCTGTCTCTGCCACCAAAATTAATTTTTTGTCTAGCTTGGTTCAAACGGACGCGGTCTGGCACCTCTAACAGTCTTTTGTCAACAGAAGGCGATCGCACAGGCACATTAAGTAAATCTAATTTACAACGAATGTTCCTACCGAACATAAGAGTGGCAGGGGACACGCCGGTAGTACAATGAGGCGTGATGCGGTAGTGGAACAGGTACTCATCTAATTTTTTCTCCAAGTCCTTCAGCGGACCATCTTTTATGGCGTTAGTAATAAAACGTTTACAAATCTTGACGGCATTCTCGGCGAGTCCGTTACTCTGTGGTGAGTAAGTGGGCGACAAGATGTGGGTTATTCCTGAATTTACACAATAAGTACTAAAGTCTGTAGAAACAAATGTTTTTGCATTATCTGTCACAAACGACTTCGGCAAACCGAAGTGAGAGAAGATTTTTTGCAGTTTATTTATCAACATTTGCGTAGTTAATGATGGCATCTCGACACATTCTAACCACTTACTATGCGCGTCAATTAAAACCATATAAATTTTCCCATGGAAAGGACCAAGAAAATCCAAATGTATTCTTTCAAAAACCGACCTGGGCCATTCCCAAGACTCCATATTAGCCCTAGCCGGAGCCGTTCGCATTGAAATACACCTGTCACAATTAGCCGCAACCTTCTCAATATCGCGATCGATACCCGGGTACCAACAACGCTCTCTTGCCAACAACTTCATTTTGACAATACCTAGGTGAGCCGCGTGTAACTCCTGTAACACCGCGGGTCTATAAACGGTAGGTATTACGATACGGTGCCCTCTTAACAAGCTCCCATTATCGACATGCAATTCATGTCGACACCGATGATACGGTAGCAGTCCTTCATCCCGTACCTTCCTTGGCCATCCATTGGCCACGTACCGGCTAACCTCTGATAGAAGTTTATCGTTCGCCAGTGCCGCCCTTAGGTCGGCGAGCGAGGCGGGCAGCGGCGTGCCGGCCGCCGCTAGCGCGTTCACATAGCTGCCCGCGTCGGCCTCCTCCTTCGGAGGCGACGCGTCAACCGGGTGCCGGCTCAGGTAGTCCGCCACATTGTTTTCGCTGCTAACGTATTCTATTTTATAGTTGTAAGCACCTAAAAACAATGCGTAGCGCTGTAGTCTAGCCTCTGTCATCTGAGGCACGCCCTTGTCTGGCGAGAATATCGACAACAGGGGCTTATGATCTGTCCTCAGTATGAAGGGACGTTCCCGGCCGTAAAGGTATTGATGATATTTTTTAATACCATAAACGATAGCCGTGGCCTCCTTCATTATCTGGCTATAGGCGCGTTCGCTCTTGCTGAGGGCCCGAGAAGCGTAGCAAAGCGGACGCTCGGCTCCGTTCGGGTAACGTACGGCTAGCACAGCACCCAGCCCGGCAGGTCCAGCATCCACTGTCAGAACCAACTCCTTTTGAGGGTCCCAATGTGCCAACACGCGGCGCGAAGACAACTCCTTCTTGACAGCATCAAACGATTTTTGATGCTCCTTGGCCCAGGTCCACGGTACGTCTTTCCTTAACAGACCGTGCAAGGGTTCCAAGATAGCCGCCGCTTGCGGTATAAAACTTCGGTAAAAGTTTACAAGTCCCAGAAAAGATTTCAGCTGTTTTGAGTTTTCTGGTACTTTCGCCTCAACGATTGCCTTGACTTTTTCCGGACACTTATGAACTCCGTCGCGATCTATCACGTACCCCAAGTACTCGACTTTATCTTGGAAAAACGAGTACTTAGAGCGCTGTAGCATGAGTCCCGCGTCGCTGAGTCTGCTCATGACTGCGTCCACGCGCTCCCAATGAGCTTCCCGTGTTGGGGCGCTTATCAACACGTCATCAAGGAAACATTGGACGCCTTCAATGCCGTGCAGTAGCTGCACCATGGCGCGTTGGAACAGAGCCGGCGCGTTGGCCAAACCGAATACGAGTCGTGTGTAAACAAACAATCCCTTGTGCGTATTTATGCACGTATACTCTTGGGACTGGTCATCCAAAAGAAATTGATTATATGAATTTGAGAGATCAATTTTACTGAAATACCGGCAGTTATGCAATGACGCGCACAGTTCATTGATCTTAGGCAACGGATACGAATCAATTTTTAAGTCCTTGTTTATCGATACTGAGTAATCGCCACAAATACGCACTCCATTGTTTTTCTTCAAAACTGCGACTATCGGAGACGCGTACTTGGAGTAAGAAACCGGTTTCAATATACCTACGCGCACCATCCTATCTAGCTCTGCGCCTACCTTATCCTTAAGGGCGAATGGCACCGGTCGGGCTTTGAAAAATCTTGGGGTTGCTCCCTCCCTTAAATGTAGTGAAAGTTTGTATTTATTAAATGTGCCGAGTTTGCCAGAAAATAGTGATGAATATTTACTTAATATTTGCTCGTTTTTATTTTCGGAACTATAGTTCAAGGGTACAAATGCAAAATTAAATTTTGACAAAAAATCTCGACCGAGCAAGGGAACAGGGCCATCTTCAACCACAAAAAACCTAATATTTTTTGTAGTACCGTTGTAAGTTATTGGCAACTCACACACGCCGATAGGTTTTATTATAGACCCACCATATGTACGTAAGGTTTTATTGGACTCACCGAGCGCCGAATGAGTAGCAAAGTACCTGCGCCACAGAGCCGCCGGCAGCGCGGACACGCCGCTGCCCGAGTCCACCTCCATGCCAACTGCACACCCGTGCGCGCTCACCTCAACCGTGAGGGGCTTTTCATCCGTACACTTTAAATTATTCACCGCTACTGATTCTTCATACTCATCACTATCACTGTCACCACAAATATAATGACTACGCCACCCTTTGTGGTTACCACTAGACGAACTTTCACTTTTTTTAGCCGTGCACATTCTTTTCAAGTGCCCCTTAACGCCACATATAACACACGCGAGATGACGAAATCCGCACTCGGCCGACGCATGCGACTTGGCGCCGCACACGCCACAACGCGTGCCACCGCTGCCGCCGGTCCCGCCGGTCCCGCCGCTGCCAACCGCTTGCGGCGCCGCGCGGCCCCGCGCGCGCCCCATGCTGCGCCGTGACCCGCCAGCGCCAGCGGCCGCGTACAGCAATGGTTCCTGTTTGACCACCACTTCCGGAGCGCCTACGCCACGTACTATCTTATGTGCACATTCAGCTGCTATACCAATCTCCAGAGCCTTACTAAGTTTCATGTTGGCCGGGTCCTCACGGTACAGCTTTTCACGAACCGCGGATGAATCGACACCCATTACGAACCGATCGGTGAGGCTCATTTCTAGGGACGTGCCGAACTTACAAGTTGACGCCAAACCACGGAGACGAGCTGCGTAATCCATGAGCGACTCGCCTGACTCTTTTTTAGCGTCATAAAACTTCTCACGTTCCGCGTACACGCACTTTTTTGGTTCGAAATGCGCGTTTAAGGTGTCTACTATAGTCTTATACGACACGTTTTCAGGCTTCTCTGGATGCAATAAATCGCGTGTCAATCGATAGGAATCTTGTGACATACAATTTAACAGGATAGCACGTCTTTTACCACCATCCTTATCTGATGTATCGGTAATGTCATTCGCAACAAAGAAACTGTTCAATTGTGCAACGTGCACAAGCCACTCGTCACTTTTACAGTCGAAAACAGGCACCGTGCCTAAAACCGACATCGTCACTAGGTCCGTATATCGTTAGTTAATCGATTATTAACACAATAACTCGTCGCCAGTGTAATATCCTTAACTATTTTAAGGATAACCGGGATAAATAAAACGACAGTGCTACGCAGCTGGTTATTTATTAACGACTAACTTTTGTCGGTAGGAAAAAACTTACAAATGAATAAGCAACGAACTACCTACATATCACAGAAACATATCAGAGAATATTATTTAGAAAAATAACCGACTTCTATTACATAAATTGTCAACTTATTGTGCATTATTAGAGGTTGCTCAAAAAGTACTAGTGAGATCTCGATCAATTTAAAATGGGATTACAAGACCAGCTTTCAGTATCAGAACCCAGTAAAAAGTTATGAGGCATTTTGGAACGTATATCGGCGAAAAAATAGTCAAGTAAATACGCATTATTAGTTATAGCTCAAAAAGTACTAGTCAGATCTCAATTAAATTTAAATGGGATAAGCTTTTTATTTTAAAAAAATCATCTCATCCAAAGTTCTGACGTAACATACATAAAAATACACTCGAATTGAGAACCTCCTCCTTTTTTAACGTCGGTTAAAAAATAAACATGACGATGATACTTTATCTATACGTAACTTATAATAGGAACACTGCAACATCAATTCGGAGAATCGTTTTAAGTTAATGATAAAAAAAGAAATCGAAATATGGTTAACAATAGATAGGTATCAATCAATTAACGAATATAAGATATGGACGTATTTAGAAAAATTAAACAAGATAGTTCCTAATATTGTTGTTGATATGTAATATACATATCGGTTTAGGACATATTGTCTCTTAAAGCGTCTGAGAAAACATGACTTCAATGAGACTTTCATTTTTAGCGTTCCTCTCAGAACAAGGTTTGCTTATCGGTCTTGAACGCTATTTATAATAATAGGTACTAGTGGTCGCCCAGAGGTCGAACTTCAACCATAATTAAACATTTTAATTAAAGAAAACCAAAAAATAATGAAGATAAAGAACCTTTTTTAATTTTTCAATTTGACTACAGACTTTGACAATCAACAAAAGAGTATAATATGCGTGTGTGTGTCAAATACATGGTACTGTGTGTAATGTTTTTTTTTTATTGATTTAATATATTTTGTACGTAATTTAAAAAAAATATTAGCATTTTGCACTCCTTCTCTATATAAACTATACATAAGTGTACCAAATTTCATACTCCTCCGTCCGCGCTATTTTCGTAAAAAGGGGTACAACGTTTTTGCTTCACGTATCGATCGATATACAGGTTGTTAGGGGAATGGTTAGCCATAGAGGTATGTTGGGTAGGGGGGGTCATTTGGAACCTATTTAGGCTAACTTACCTATATGCAAAGTGATACGGATTTTTTTATGATTGTTTTTTCATTTTTCGAAAAAAGTGCCGAAAATTAGTGATTTGACCATCATATCTTTTTTGTTTATTGATATATCAACGCCATTTCTTTTTTGTTTTGATCATCAATACATTGCGCATGTAAAATAAATGCGATTTAATTTAGAAAATATCTACAAAAAAAATTATGGGCCAAAGAAATCTTGACAGAGACAAAAAGTAGATCAAACCTTCAAGTTTAGGTTAGGTATAAATTAAAAAAAAATTAAAGCCTCCAGATAATTTAAAATAACTTAAAAAATTACTCTAGTTAACACTGTTTTAAATAATATTACTTTCATTCACCTACCGCCCTGCGTAATAACAATTATTGTTATAATTGTCAGCGTAGAGTGCGGGTTCAGGTAGAAACCATTTCGTTATTTCATCATTTAAAAAAAAAGTAAGTAAGGTAGGTGAATGAAAGTAATATTATTTAAAACAGTGTTAACTAGAGTAATTTTTTAAATTATTTTAAATTATCTGGAGGCTTTAATTTTTTTTTAATTTATACCTAAACTTGAAGGTTTGATCTACTTTTTGTCTCTGTCAAGATTTCTTTGACCCATATTTTTTTTTTGTAGATGTTTTCTAAATTAAATCACATTTATTTTACATGCGCAATGTATTGATGATCAAAACAAAAAAGAAATGGCGTTGATATATTAATAAACAAAAAAGATATGATGGTCAAATCTTTTTAAAAAACAAGCTTTTATTTGAATGCGCTAAAAAGAAAAAAATAAATTTTTACTTTAAAACTTTTACTATCTACTTATAAAATCATTACACATAATCTATAATTATGATAGAAAAGCTTGTCGCGAGATATGAGTACTCGTATTTCCTTACTTTGAAAATTTTAATAGTTAGAAACATCAATTTATTTAATTTACTTGTTTAGAAGCAAATCTCGCGACAAGCTTTTATATCATAATTATAGATTATGTGTAATGATTTTATAAGTAGATAGTAAAAGTTTTAAAGTAAAAATTTATTTTTTTCTTTTTAGCGCATTCAAATAAAAGCTTGTTTTTTAAAAAGGTTTTTTACTTTTAATTTATTTTTGACTTTTTAGTCGGCTATCACGTCACTTTATTCTAATTATTCTTAGCAAGTCCTTTCATTTGATACCCGTATTGTAGAAGTTCACTAAAAATAACTAGTCCGCACTCTTGGATATGCCGCCATATTGGATTTAGAATGACGTCATAAAGTTAACCATACATTGGCATCCAAATTGAACCTGTATACAAAATTTCAGCTCAATTGGTTGAAGATATCTGCTTTAAAATTGAGTTGCAAGATTTCACCCGAACAAACATACATACATACATGCAAACCATGCATTGTCATCCAAATTGAACCTGTATACAAAATTTCAGCTCAATTGGTTGAAGATATCTGCTTCAAAATTGAGTTGCAAATTTCACCCGAACAAACATACATACATACATAAATACATACAAATCATGCATTGTCATCTAAATTGAACCTGTATACAAAATTTCAGCTCAATTGGTTGAAGATATCTGCTTCAAAATTGAGTTGCAAGATTTCACCCGAACAAACATTCATTAAATTTACATACATAAGTACATACATACATTGCAAGTTAAATAAAAGCTTGTAACATAATTATTTTGTGCGTAACAGATCGATATTTGTTTTAGCCCTTAGATAAATGTCTTCTAAAGAATTTTAAGTTTTAAAATTTCTCTCCTAAGTAACTTTCTGTATTTTGAAGTAAGTTTTTATGTTTTACCACTTTTCATAATATGACGTTTTTCTACTAAGTGCGTTTTGTACAGCTATAAGTACCTGCTCCAAGTGGGAATTAGGTAATAACGCGATCGTTAGCGTTAACAAAACTTCCGTCATATGAAAAAAATCGCTAATAAAAATAGTTTCAAAAGCAACAGTTCACTTTTTTGCCATTGTTAACGATCTTACTGTTCGATTAAAATGAAAGCTTTTGATAACTTGAATTGACAGTGAAAGTAGTTGTTATGAGATTATATAAGTAGGTACACGATAAAGATGCTTGGGCTTCCTAGCGCTTCTTTTTAAATAGGACATTTAATTGAATTTAGAAATTAAAAATTTGCGAATTTTGAAGAAGTTTTTTTGGGAGTATGTAGTATGTAGTTTTAAATTTTTTACCATCCCTTCTAAACACAATCTGCATTCAGATTTCAGCACTTAATAAAACTTTTTAAAGCTAATTGAAATGTATCTGTTTTGGTTTAATTTTTTAACTATGGTTTGTAAATATGCAGTAGTGTTTAATTATTCTGTAGGTACTTAAATACTGGCTAATGTGTTTTAATTATACCTACATTTAATACTTTTAATTCAGCCACACAAAGTGTTTTCCATTTGTGTGATAGATAAACAATGTAATGTTAACATGTATGCAGATAAAATATACATGCTCGTATTTATTGATACAACATAATCTTAAAATCATATTTAATTATTAATGTTTGTAATTATAGGATAATTAATCATAGGTAATTAAATTTTACAAACGTTATCAGAATCAAGACGTACCGTCGCGCGTCGCCTAATAGTTTTAACAAATGATCATTATTGGATTTTAAAAAAGTATCTACGTATCGTAATGTAATAACTGGTATGGGAAAACCATAAAAAACACTTTATATTAGGAAAAAACTTTAATTTATCACAGAGCGCACACAATGGTCTCGGCGTCTAGGCAGAAGACAGTGAAAAGGTGGTGTTGCCATATAAAACAGGGCGACCCACAGATCACACAAAACAATATATTAATTTTTCCTTATTACAACAAACAATTTTTTATGTTATAATTTAATTAATTTAACATAAGTTGGCGGGCCAACACAAACAAACCACCTAGTATGTTAAACAATATTTTTTATTTGTTTTAGCTACATATCTTTAGACTATTAATTAAATTTATATTTTAATGACAAATTTTGATATTTTAATTTTAAATTTTCCATAATACAAAAAAAAAGAAAAAATAATATTATCTTTTAACTTTCATTATAGATAGGCAATACAGCTACCTTATTTATAGCTCTCCTGTGAGTACTCGTACCAGATTTGACTTCCACTACTCGTACCAAACCATCGGATCCCCTGAATACATTTATGACCCTGGCCAGTGGCCACTGCAACGGTGAACAATTTTCACCAACTAGTAATACTACGTCACCAATTTTAACATTTGGATTAATATGGTGCCACTTAGGCCTCTTTAGCAATTGTGACAAATAGCATTTGTGCCATACTTTCCAAAAATCCTGTTGTATTTTAGTACATTTTTTCCAGAATTTTAATGTATTTATATTGTTGGATGTTCCCGGGTTTCGGCACCAATTTTTTATAGTATGGGAAAACCATAAAAAACACTTTATATTAGGAAAAAACTTTAATTTATCACAGAGCGCACACAATGGTCTCGGCGTCTAGGCAGAAGAGAGTGAAAAGGTGGTGTTGCCATATAAAACAGGGCGACCCACAGATCACACAAAACAATATATTAATTTTTCCTTATTACAACAAACAATTTTTTATGTTATAATTTAATTAATTTAACAATAACAACTTAATTTGTATTGATGACCAGTATCCACACTATTATTTTCTTTGCGAAGGCGTTAGATGCCGACTCTACCAAAGAGCTCTGGCCACCTTACTCACTACAGGAACATAACACACAGGAAACTACTTTTGCGAGCAGTATTATTAATTGGCTGTGATCTTTTGTAAGGTTGAGGTACTTCCCCAGTCAGGCTCCTAATTTTGTGCAGGATGTTTCCTGCTATTACCTACTTCAATGAAAAACATACCTAAATGAAGAAACCTACCTACCTACACATACCTAAAGATTGTCTTGTCTGGTGTACGACAAAAGACAAAAGTCACTTCTCCTTTTCCACCTTCAGAAGAAGTAAATATGCATGTTTTACAATTTCTTCCGAAACGTGCAGTTTATTTTATTACGTCTTCTTTTGCCGTTTAACGCGAAATTACCTTTATTGTTAAATTTGACGGAAGAAATATTTTATTAAAGGTGCCAGTTCAGATTTTAAATTTGTCCGTAGGTAATTATATAATTAATTATATACTTTATTTTGTTGAAAAGAAAAATATTATTGCCACCATAGTAATCGTGCAATTCTGCTGATATACCTACTTAATCATTGTCATTAGTATTTTAATATTCAATCGGCAATTATTAAAATCATATGTATTTTTTTAAATTATAACAGAAACTTGTGAATCTATATACATGGTTATAGTACCAACAAAATGAAAGGGACGTACTATTTTTATTATAGATAATACTGATACTTTTATTAATTTAAATTGCATAACGACTGATTTTTTAATTCCATTAGGTACCCAATTGTCACAAATATTTCCTATTATTAAGTCTTTAATACTTCAGTCAGTCAGTCAGTTCAGCCTATTGCAGTCCACTGCTGGACATAGGCCTCCCCAAATTCGCGCCAGACATCCCGGTTTTCCGCAATCCTCATCCAGCCTACACCGGCAATCTTACGAAAATCGTCGGTCCAACAGGCCGGAGGACGTCCCACCCTGCGTTTGCCAAGACGCATAAAATAATTACAATAATACAAATACTTAAAGTTTCCTATATTTGTTCTACCAGGTACAGAGTTCCGGAACGAGAGATGGCACGTCGGGGCGGCGACAGAACAGCGCCATTACGTACCCCGACAATGGCGGGCGGATTGTTCGCCATTGATAAGGACTATTTCTATAAGATCGGTTCCTACGATGAAGGGATGGATATTTGGGGAGGCGAAAATTTGGAAATGAGTTTTCGGGTATCGTATTACTTAAATCTAAAATAGGTTAATATCAAGAGCTATCGTTATATTTGTGATTTAGAATCGTGTTTCGTGTCTATCCATTTTTCAGGCTTTTAATTTCAAAAGAATTTGAATAGATTTATGGGGAAAATATGTAAAATTGTCTTTCCATCTGGCATATTTGTCCAAAAATTAACCTACTTCAATAATGAATAATAAGAAGATATTACTAAAGGCATATACATAGCGCAAAATTTCTGACTAAAATCATTTATATAGTTAAGTTATTTGGGGTAAGGTTGTTGGACGAAATATGGTCAGTGTTTATCCGTTTTGTACATTATATTTGGCCAAAAATTAACCCTTTTCAAGAATAGGAAACACTAGATTGTGTTCTTCTAAGTAAATAGATAGCCCATTTTTTAAATTATTAAATAATCCCAAAAAGGTATTTAATTGGATTGAAAGACATAGACATCGGGGTAAAAGTAACGAAAATTGGGGTAAAAGTAATAAAAATCGGGGCAAAAGTAATAAAAATCTGGGTAAAAGTAATGAAAATCGGGGTAAAGGTGTGGCAGTGCGGCGGGAGGTTGGAGATCGTGCCTTGCTCGCACGTGGGCCACGTGTTTCGCGACAAGTCGCCCTACTCTTTCCCTGGAGGCGTTCAGAATGTGGTGCTCCACAATGCGGCTCGCGTCGCTGAAGTGTGGATGGACGAGTGGGGGGAGTTCTATTACGCCATGAACCCAGGTTCGATATCCGACTCGTGCTGGGCTGCTAATGTTTTGCAATGATCACTGAATTCCCAAAAAAATTTCTACAAATTGAGTATGTCTTGTTAATCGATTAATTATCAAGCCAGCCTATGTAATCCGCATCTGTTATATATTTTCAATGTTGAAATTTTCTTGGAAATGTATATTTATCAGATAAAAATTATCGACTAGTTTTTGTCGTTGTTAATTGTTTTTTTTTGTCTTGCAAAATGTTAGCAATCTCGGCAATTAAATAAAGTTTTGTTGTGGCTTGGGATTAACTTTGTGAGCGTGTCATTAACATGAGATCGTCGGCTTTCTAACAAACATTAACCATTGCAGCTGCATTCGTTTTTTCCGTGTATTTTGCTGTTTGTGTGTTTTCGAGGGAATGGTTCTATCTATCTCTTTCATATGTTAAGAGTGTGACAGAGATGGAAGAAAAGTAAAATGCAGTCTAAAGATGTGCAACATACTGCTTTTGCATGCTTAATGAACTAATTTATTTATGTTTATTTTCCGTCTCTGGTCTGTTCTACACATTTATCTTCTTTTAGCCCACTGTACTATTTTTATTTCGCTTCTTTTAAGTTATTTTCGAGACTTTTTTACTTGGTTACTTCATAATGCAGAAGCAATGATGAAATATTTTTCGTGTTTCGAAACGGTTAATTAATTATTAATTACCCACAGCAACTCTTTCCGGTACGAGAATGGGCAGATATATTTAAAAAAAGTAAAAAGAATAAGATAATTATACAAAGCAAAAGAAAACACCATTTTTTTTCTTTATAAATTCGTTAAGTTTCTTCTACACCTGTTGTGTATAACATAATAAATGAGTACTTAGTAGCCATTTAATATTTATTGTTATCAATATAATAGTCATATTACGCCATTAGTTACGTAAAGAACAAAAGTTGATTTATATTTTTAAAGTTCAAATATTTGTCACAAAAATATTACATAATTTATAAATAAAATTGACAATAAAGTAACGCAAATGTATGAAACACCTGTTTAAATTTACATAATCACAGAACTTTACAACAAAATGTTTTAATAAATGACACAAACAGAAATATGTGTAGTATTTGTAAATATATCTGCCACGACTCATTAATCATGGCTTAATAGAATTTATGTGTGAAATGTATTTTATCAACCATTTTATTTATTTATGTGGTTATAATCATATTTTATGTCGCCCGTAGATTGTGACAAATTTTATATTATTATCGAAACCATGTTTTTATATTATATAGTTAATCGTTACTAACCATTTTTTTTATGTAGTCATTCACAATCTACAAATAAATATGTATCGCCGAAAAGCACGCGTATAATTTCGACGGGCTGCACAAATTGGATAATTTTTTGTGTTCTTTTTCTCAGTGCAAGGTTTATATAAAAGTAAATAGAAATAAATCGATATATTTACGAAAAAAAAAAAGTTTTGCGATATGAAATTAGCTCGCTAGCGAATTAATTTGGTATACTTTTTTTAATAAATTTTGAATGGCTACATTAAATTGTTTCAGATGTCCACGTCAATATAATATTGCTATATTATTTTATCATATTTAACAAAGTATTACTAATTTAAATATAAAACTAGCAATAAGCAAGAAAATTCAAAGAAAACATACCTTCAATTTACTTGCTTATCACATCAAGGAACAATATTTACTAATATCTATTAACATTATCTTATATTTATATCTATAATTATTGAATACTAAAAATACGTATTGGTAGAAATTGTTTCTGAATAAAAATAATTGGGCAACGTTCATTTGCAATGGTAACGGACAGATGTTAGATTTTAAAAAGAAAATTACTCGTACATTTATAAATATTTCTAACGAGAAAAGATCTATGAAATCAAATCACTCAAAAACACTTAAAATATTTTCCTGCTAGATTCGTGACTAATTTTACTCCTAAGAAAGTGTTTCTTTGTCATTCTAAGAAGCTTAATAATAAATGGTTTCCACTTACGCAAAACATTTGCTATTTGAGTGTTCTAATGTGAGCTTACATTTTCGTGGTGAAGACTTAGTATTTGTTGAGTTAGATTATATAAAACTTAAGGACATAATAGCCTTTAGCCTATGCTTCGTTTTCGTTGGTTAAAAATGTTCAAGAAACTCTAAATTATATTATTTATTTATTACTAGCTGACCCGGCGTACTTCGTACCGCCTGACAGTCGATTCTTTAATTTTTTATTTTATTTTAATACTCATCCTTCCCGAAAACCCTTCACTAACACTTAAACTTTTTGGTATGGTATTAAAGTTCAAATTGACTTTTAAGTATTATTACGAATCTTTTGTATGGGAATATAGAAAAGTGTTGTTTTTAGACTTTTCAGGCATCTTTTTTAAATTTTTCTCTCCGTACTACCGTACTATGTATATATTTCTTTGTAACTGTGAAAGTCATCCACTATTCATGTAATGAAAAAGTTTATTCAGCATGAAAACTGATATAGAATATTATAAACGTTTATTATATAACTAGCTTCTGCGCGCGACTTCGTCGGCGTGGACTCCGCTCCTGTTGGTCTTAGCGTGACGATATATAGCCTATTGCCTTCCTCGATAAATGGGCTATCTAAAAATTAAAGAATTTTTCAAATCGGACCAGTAGATCCTGAGATTAGTGCGTTCAAACAAACAAACAAACAAACAATCAAACAAACAAACTCTTCAGCTTTATTATACTATGTAACTTAACTAAGATTACTGATGTAATAAATATGTGATTAGTCATAGAAGTCTATGAGATAAGGCTTAGGATTTTCAATAAAAAGGTTTAGCGTTTAACATAATTCTTTTGACTAAAAAATTTAATGTTAAAAACGCCGAGTTGGTCTTACCGCAAGGTCATAATTCAAATTCGGGGAAAATTCAACAGTATCGCTGTTGAATTTTTAACTTTCAAATGAAGTTTACATTAATTTTGTGCTCGACGGTGAAGGTAAAAATCGAGAGCAAACAAACAAACATACGTAGGTACTTGTCGTGGTTGTAAATTCTGAAACTGCCCCTTCAGTATAGAAACAACGTTAGTAGGTTTGGAACATTTTTAGATTGTTACAATAGGAAACAGAATCGAATCTTTGAACAAATTAATACAATTCGATGATCACAGAATCTTTATTAAATAAACGAGACTTTCATAATAAGAGAAGACCTAATAGTCCTGTCATGGAACATTTTAGATTATATTAAATTCTTTATTGTACTTAAAAAAAGAAACAAGTAAAAATCATATTTACAAAGAAAGTTGGTAAGGGCGAACTTATCTCTGTAAGAGATCGTTTATCGTGGTGCACAGTAGTGCAAGAGTGATTAATAATAACATGAATACATATATTGAGAGTATATCCATTATGAGAGGTTCATGAATTCGGAGAAAATTTGATTCCTTAGCTTGTCCTTAAAAGCATACATTGAAGTGCTTTCTTGGGTCACTTTCGGTAAACAGAATTGAGTAGGAAGTTGGTGTTATGTCTGGGGACTTCAAGTATCGATGTGATGCAAGACCTCCTAGAACGTGTTAGGATAGGAAGAAGATGTAGATGATAATTAGAGTAGGAAACATTGTTGAATGTTAGAATGAAAGAACCAATTCGACAATCTAGAATAACCCAATCGCACAATAAGTGAAAACTTATTTGTCCAATCGTGACAATCTAGAGATCTAGACTAACCAATCCCCGTAATAATAGGGTTTTCATTTTATCTGTCCAGTCATGGACCATTTTTAGATAAATATATTAGGAATATCTAAGTCATTTAGTCCTCGATTACCATTGCAAATGTGACTAAACGGTGAGCGGGGCAGGTGTGGATGTGCGGGGGCACGCTCGAGATCGCTCCGTGTTCGCACGTGGGGCACGTGTTCCGCAAGACAACGCCCTATTCGTTCCCCGGGGGCACGGGCCGAGTCGTGAACCACAACAATGCTCGCCTCGCCGAAGTGTGGCTTGACGACTGGAAGCATTTCTACTACAATATTAACCCAGGTCCTTAACGGTTTCATTTGTCCAGACGCGTTGTGCCAATTATGATGTCATTATAATCCGTTTTTAATTTTTTTTTGTCCACACCCTCGAAGTTAATAATATTGAATTAATAATTCATTTTCTAGAAGAACTTTCTAATAGTAGTACATTAAATTTAAATTGTATATCAATTTTGTTAATATTTTGTGTGGTGCAAGAACCAACATAACATACAGAGCAACAAAGAATATTTATTTACTGTTTAAGGATCTCAAGTATTTGTTTTCCTTAAAATCTTTTATATCATTTTATATTGTATGAAGGTGACAATTAGTTGGCAACACGCGTCTTTGTGACTATTAAAGACTATTGTTTTAATTATAAATATGGTTATATTTATTATCACGATAACTCATAAGAATTAAAATATTTATTAGAAGCAGTAGTCTTTAAAACAATATTTGCACGTATTAATATGTATATGCATTGTGTGACCACATTTAATTCTAACCAAATTATGAGGCAGTGTCTACATTGTTTAAATCACATCATTCATTGCTACTGGGCTGAATAGCTTTATATAATGAAATCCATCTAACACACTAATAGAACTAAAACATAATATTCAGATATTTATTTTCGTAAAAAATTAACATACATTACATACATTCATCCAAAAATACGTTCTATAATTCAAAAATTAATGTTTTTGAGTCCTTTATAGCTGTTATAATTTTTTTACACTGATCAAAATAATTTTACAATTTAATTATTTCAAAACACTGCTTATTTGAGTATACTAAAATTTATGTGTAAATATTCAAAATTTTAATCAGCTTATATCAATGTTACTACACCAATTCATATAAAAAAAGTACATTTCTTAAAAAAAAAGAAAAAAATGCACGAAATGAAAATTGTCGAAAGTCCATCGAACTAAGCATATGGCTTTGCAATCAGGCGCGCTAAACGTGCCAGTGGGTGACGTCAGCGAGCGCAGGGCACTCCGCGAGCGACTCAAGTGCAAGAGCTTCAGGTGGTACCTCGAGAACATATACCCGGAGAGCCAGATGCCCCTCGACTATTACTATCTGGGAGAAGTAAGTTGCATTTCATACGGTTCTAGATTCATGATTAAATATCGTTATAACAACGAAAAGCTGTCAGTGTCCTAGCTACTCTAACTCTCACTCTAATTTGTTTTTATAAATAATATTTAAAAAATAAATACTTGTTAATATGTGTACAAATAGATATGGATAATTTTAATCAATCATTTGTACAAGACTAGATAGAGATTACAATATGATAAAAAATATTGGACATTAGGGGTCTAAAATTTTGTTTTTTTTTAGATTCGTAATGCAGAAACGTCCAACTGTCTCGACACCCTCGGCGGCAAAGCGAGTCAGCCCTTGGGTATGGGATATTGCCATGGGATGGGTGGAAACCAGGTAATTTGAATTTTATTAAATGAACAACGTTTATATAAGTATACAAAAAAAAGTGCAAAAGATGCAATGTTCAGGTATTTTGTGCGATAAAAATTGTACAGTAAAAATTAAACTTTATAAAAACAATTATAACATCTTACATAAAATTTGAACTGAAAATTATTTAAAGATCATACTAAACTGTTTTCATTTAATTTTCTTTGAATATTATAAATCTATACTAATATAATAAAGCTGAAGAGTTTGTTTGATTGTTTGTTTGTTTGTTTGTTTGTTTGTTTGAACGCGCTAATCTCAGGATCTACTGGATCGATTTGAAAAATTCTTTCAGTGTTAGATAGCCCATTTATCGAGGAAGGCTATAGGCTATATATCATCACGCTAAGACCAATAGGCGCGTAGCATCAATGAAGAATGTTTCGAAATCGGGTTTTTTCCTTTTGAGAGCTTCCGCTGCGTAAACGGTTTAAGTTTCGCACAAATCATGTATGACAGAATTGGTCCTATTCCACGGGGACGAAGTCGCGCGCAGAAGCTAGTGTATAAGATAACTGTAAACTGAACAAATTACATCCCCTCGTATATTAAAATTCAGCAAGAATCTTAGATTTATTTTCTCTGACCTACACACTTAACCCGTGAGAAGCAGCGCCCTAAAAAGCTAAATTTATAAGCGGGTGGGAGCAAAATCGTTCACAATGTTACAATTGCACTTTTTGTAGTATTTATAGTATACGTACTTATTATGTTAATATTGTAAAAAAATATTGAACCATAATTTAATATGTAACGTGGTTTCTTAAAAGTAGATGTTTTTAATCTTGCAACTTTACTTTTAATGCTGTAAAAAAGAAATGTGACATCATGTAGGTAATTTATTTTCGTGAATTTAGTATAATGAGTCTATAATGGCATGACAAGAGTCCGAGTGTATAAAATGTTCAATTTTTAGTTATTCAAGGCCGTACGTTGGCAGGTTATAATTTTTCCATCAGCCAAATAAGTTTTCACATAAACTCGATAAAGGAATTGTTATAATTTCATTACTAGTATTAAAGAACAGCATAATATGGGCGGTATATTGAGAAGGGGCATGTATCAAGAGGAAATTTTCCGATGGGGTCATTTCCAAAATTATTTCCAATTTCAGATATTTCTATTGAGTATTTAAATCTATTGAATTCCCATTCTAGTCGTGTAAAACACCTAAAATAATATGAGTATCTTCAATATAACATAAAGTTTATAAAAAGTTTATAATATCAAGTTATTTTGCTACTTAAAAAAGCCAATTACAAACGAATTTTCTTGCAAGTGTTTTCTTAGATGGAATTTTCGTAAAAATGGTGATGTCCTGTTTCGCAAATGACCGTTTGATATTTAAAGATGTTTTTACAGGTGTTCGCGTACACGAAACGTAAGCAGATAATGTCGGACGACAATTGCTTGGACGCGGCTCATCCGCGCGGACCAATCAAACTAATACGCTGCCACGGGATGAGAGGCAACCAAGAGTGGACTTACGACACTAAGGTATATAACCCGATTTGACTATGTAACTCATTGGCGCAGTTTGTAGTGTACTCTATAGTAAGTACTCCGGGTGCTGTGGGTTAGATCCCCACCCACGCAATGAAACAACTTTTTCGGATTTTATCGCAGTTTATTAAGTTTTTTAGATGACTGATGATGAGGACTGTCCTCCCGTGACCATGGTTGCTGTAAAGTATCCGAAACGTCGGGTATTTAAAAAACTTAATAAACCGCTATAAAATCCGAAAAAGTTGTTTCATTATCATGAGTGAAATTCGCTTAGATTTTTTTAAGATATAAGATATTTACATTTACAAAAACCCTAAGGGTCCTATTCCACTGGTTACTTGTTGATAAGCCTATCTGACGTATAGCGGCATCCTACTTATAAAAGTTTCAAACTCCACTTCACCTGTTAGATGTTTTTATTCTCAACTTGTGTATCCAATAAGCCGAATAATGTCGAAGAAGGGCAGCAACGTCTTCGGTGCGACGGCGCCAGCCCTGCGGTCACCAACCCGCCTGCCCAGCGTGGTGACTATGGGCAAAACACATGAGTTCACGCCATTTTTGGCGCGACTTTGTGGAGTCCTATGTCCAGCAGTGGACTGTGATAGGCTGAAGTGATGAAGATGTGATGCTGTGTATCCAAAAGTTTTTGTTTATCATTTGATCAAGGATTCAAGTAACTTATGCGCGAGATAAACTTCAATAGTAACGGATGAATCGGACCCTTAATCTTCTTTTTAATTTTGGGTATATCATGGAAAATTAGTTGACAAATTGATAGGAGACGCCAGAAAAGTAGACGACATCCTCAAAAATATAGAAAAGCAATGAAATAAATAGTTTAGTAAGCTAAATACGGTGTTCTTTTCCATGAAATTTGAATCATTATCTATCGTGGAACTGATAGATGAGATGATAGATTTCCATAACATGTCGCAGAGATTTTTCCAAAACATGTAGGGTTTGTTCCTTTCATCTCCAAAATTAACCTAAAATAATCAAATATTAATGTGACGCAGGGCCGGATCTACCATATGGCTTTTTGGGCTTAAGCCCAGGGCCCCGTGGATTCAAGGGGCCCCCAGCTAAGTTAAGTCAAAGTGAATAAAAACCGGCCAACTGCGAGTCGGACTCGCGCACCGAGGGTTCCGTACAGACAAAATTGCTTTTTGTATTGTTCCCTTTATCTGTACTATAAGAAGTTGCTTCGTACTAAATTAGTACCCTTACCCCTAGTACCCTTGTAGGTTTTGGTCCCCTTGCGAGTAGTTGCGAGTTTCAAAAATGCGGCTAAATTGTTGTTTCTTTTCATTACGTTGACATAGAAGTTGGATTTTGTTACAGCTTAAAGGTATTATAGATTTGAGTATTTGATATGAATTTCATTTTATTCTCGTTATGCGTTCATAAGAAAAGGGGTAGTAATTTTAAAATTAATTAACATATTTTTATTATATGATTTAACTAAAACTTAGCTATTAAACGTTGCTTCGTACTAAATTTCATGATTCTGAGTTCACGTTTAGTACCCTGTAGGTTTTGATTCCCTTATGAGAATGGATGCGAGTTTCAAAATTAATATGCGGCTTAAATTGCTGTTTCTTTTGATGACGTTGAGATAGAAGTATGATTTTGTTACAGCTTAAAGGTATTATAGTCCAGTCAAATTAGTCCTTAAAATAGAAGTAAAGTTACAAAAATTTGCATAAAGCTAAAATTGGTATGAATGTTCAGAATACTATTAATTTTTAGTTCAATCATATAATAAAAATATGTTTAATTTTTTTTACTTACTACCCCTTTTCTCATGATCGCGTAAAGGTCGTAAATTAAAATTCATATCGAATACTCAAATCTATAATAGTCCAGTCAAATAAGACTTTGAAGGTTACAAAAATTCCCATAGAGCTAAAAATTGGTATGAATGTTCAAAAATACTACATATTATAAATGAATTGTGAAAAGTCCCCATCAATCCCCTTTGTGTAAATTTTTTTATTAATGGTGAAAGTTTGCAAAAATAGGTTCTTCGCGTTTTTCAGCTAAACGGTGAGTTTTACAGCAAAAATAGTTCAACTAAAATTGTAGATCATCCGATTCTCTACAAAAAATGTATCTACACTTTTTTTCATAAGTGTTGCCATTTCCGTGATAGAGCGGTTCAAAGAACTGAAAACATGTTTTATTCGTAACTAGCTGTTCTCAACGACTTTCACCCGTTTGCGCAAACAATTTCCCATGGGAACCTTTTATTTTACCGGGATAAAAAGTAGCCTATGTTACATAGGGATAACTAAGCTTTCAAATGGTAAAAGATTTTTTTAAATCAGTCTAGTAGTTTTTGAGTTTATTCATTACAAACATACACACAACAATACAAATCTCTCCTCTTTATAACATTAGTATGGATATGCACGTTAATGTACTTTTATATACATTTTTGAACCGTTATACGAATAAAAATATGAGTCCCTATGTCTTATACATACAAATTATAAAATTCTTAGAATATAAATAAACGTCAAAAACTCTGCCCCTATTTTCATTTAGTTGCATGGCATGGCCTTGAGTAAAAACTGTCTCCCATTTAATTATCAGCGTGGCGATACTCGTATACCAGCTCCGTTTCAAAGGTCTCATACTCAACAAAATACTGTTAGTCGTAAGTAGCTAGACGTGGGTCGTTACGTCATTTTTAAGAAACGTAACGAAACCAGTGACTTGGTCGGCGTCATTATAAAACTAGTGATTTTTGTAACTAGCTATTTTCATTCAACGACTATGATTGTTTGTATAAATAGCTCCACCAACTAATACACGAAATACGTTACACTCGAAACAAAATCAAATTAAATCACTATCTAAGTGTTTGTGTTGAAAAAAGTCGACGTGATATGGTTCTAAGGCAAATGGAGAAATCTATCAATTCCCGGTTGGAATGGTTTTATTGAACATTAAATTTAAAAATTAATATTATGAATATTTCAACATCGAAAATTTAATTTTTTTAGCGTTTATTCATCAACCAGCTAGTAATTAGTTAATTACAACAATACCATATACATCACTTTACTTTGTGCTTCAGAAAATACAAAAGGTTATGGTCATTATCAGCCTCTGTAGGCAAAAGCTCAAGAAATCGTCTTAGCTGCACCTGAAGGGTCTGAATTATCGAAAATCATAATCAGGCTCGGAAGATTTCATTTAATTTTGTCATTTCTTGGAGCGATTAGTTACATCATGTGGCACAAAAAAAAAACTTTCTTTGATTTATGCACCTGGGTCATTAGATAAAATGTTCAACGGTCGTGCATACGCGAAAGCTATTCGAGCTCATACATTACTTCAGTTAGCTTAAACAATAATAATATTTAAAGAACTTGATATTGATGACGCCATTGATGAAACGTGCATATTACGAATAAAATAATTTTTTTTTCAGTTCTTTGAACCACTGTATCATGGAAATGGCAACACTTATGAAAAAAAAGTGTGGATACATATTTTGTAGAGAATCGGATGATCTACAATTTTTGTCTGAACTATTATTGCTGTAAAACTCACCGTTTAGCTAAAAAACGAGAAAAACCTATTTTTGCAAACTTTCACCATCAACAAAAAAAATTGCACAAGGGGGATTGATGGGGACTTTTCACAATTCATTTATAATAATATTTTGAACATTCATACCAATTTTTAGCTCTATGGGAATTTTTGTAACCTTCAAAGTCTTATTTGACTGGACTATTATAGACTTGAGTATTCGATATGAATTTTAATTTACGACCTTTACGCGTTCATGAGAAAAGGAATAGTAACTAAAAAAAAATTAAACATATTTTTATTCTATGATTGAACTAAAAATTTATACTTTTCGCAATTTTCCCTTTATCTGTGCTATAAGACGTTGCTTCGTACTAAATTTCAAGATTCTGAGTTCACGGGAAGTACACTGTATGTTTTGATTCCCTTGCGAGTGTCGAAGTATAAACGGCTGTATCTTTTGATTGCCTTGGCTTCGAAGTTTGATTTTTTCACAGCTTCAAGGGACAGTAGGCCTGAGTATTTGATATGAATGTCAGCTTGATACATCTACGCATTCTTGAGAAAAAGTGTCTTGACAGACAGACGGACAACAAATTGATCCTATAAGGGTTCCGTTTTTTCCTTTTGAGTTACGGAGCCCTAAAAATAGGCGATAATGCGAAAAAATCAATAATTTTATTAAATTAAACAGATCGTATGGTTTGCATCCCTGCGAATCCTACGATTAATCAAACCTTTTTAATTCATTTAATTCAAGTCTACGTTCAGGTGTTGATACATACTTCGAAGTGACAGTTAAAATGTTCGGCTGCCATTACACACGCATCTCAATCGTGGTCAAATTAGGGGGGCCCCTAAATAGTATTAGCCCAGGGCCCCCTAAACTCACGGTCCGGCCCTGATGTGACGAGTAAAGATTAATAATATATTTTTTAATTTGAATAGTCGTATTCACATCCAAAGATATAAATAATGTTTTCCAATTTAATCATAAAACTAAATGTATATTGTACCCATTCTTCTCCCTGTTGTGAATAACTTTAATAGTTTGATTAAGAACTGCAAATCATGTTTTTGATAAATACTTTTGTAGACGATTATTGTTTTTTTCTAAACCTCTCATATAGCGGTTCTAAATAAACTGCGTCATGTATTTTATTGTTGGCAGTAAGAGTAGGAAATCTATCGTCTAGCGTAGTGTATAAATAGATGCTATTATATGTAATTGATTAGTCAGTGGCGATGTTCAAATTTGCTATTGTTTATATCTTATTTTTAATAAAAATTGGCAATCTCATTTTTTACATGTTGTTTCGAAAATTATTTGTTAAGAAAAATACCAGAATTAAAATTGTCCATGTTTCTCTTAAATTGATTAGTACTAAAATTATGTTTTGAATACTTATTGCGTATTTAAATTACGTTTTACCCTTTCCATATATTTTGTGTGTGTATCTTAGAAGATCTACACTCTTAATATGTTCACAATGTTCGAAAGAATCTGAGGTAATTCGATAACAATATAATTTTGTTCTGCTGTTTGTGTATTCCGTACCTCAAAAAAAAAAAAAAAAAAACGGAACCCTTATAGGATCACTTAGTTGTCCGTCTGTCTGTCAAGATCCTTTTCCTTATAATAGGGGAGCCCAAGCGGGGATTTCTGATGTAACTCGGACGCAGCAGTTTAATATGAGGGTAGAATCCTTGTACCCTGTTAGATACTTTTACCCAGTCTTGATCCCTCAATATAGTGGTTCAGAGCAGTCGGTCAAATTAGTAAAAAAAATCGATTTACAAAACAAGTGGGGCGCGTCAGATTTAGGCAAAATATGTTCATTACATGCAGAAAACAAAATTAATTAAATAATCTGACGATTTGAACGTGACATAAAAAAGTAAGCTAGTCACAAAATTGCAAAAAAAAAAAAAATATCTCTAAATATTTGAGCGCAGTTAAATTTTTTATTTCTATTTTAGGGAAAATTACTTAAAAATAATATATTCTTCTGATTTCCATAAGCCCAAGTATCTAAAATTATCAATAGAGTGTAATACGTACAAGTATCGAATATTATGTATTTCCCGCTCCACGTCTCTCTTTGGTATCCGACCGTCCCTGACGCTGTCGCGTTACCGATCGCTAAAAATTTACCCCTCATTCGTCTAAAGAAGTTTCACTTCAAAAATTGTTTTTCAGATTAAGAAAATTCCTTTACAAAATTGTCTGATATAGGTTGGCTACCACTAGTATATCGAGTTGAAACGTCTGTATAAAAATCTGATTTAATGATGAATAATGATAAAAATCTGAGTATTTTATTGTAACATTTTTTTGCATTTGTAAAAATCAACTAGGTATTTTTGGTCACGTCCAAATCGTCACTTTATACCTAATAGGATACTTTTTAGGGCTCAATTAACACTTTTCTTCAATTACTGACACGCCCGAGAAATATTTTTTTTTTCAAAATGTCTACCTCTCTTTATACAGCTTTCCACAACGAGCAATACGGCAGATTAATATCTCTCTGTAAATAGAAGTTTGTAGACTATATGCGCTATCAAAATTTGACGGGCTCGAGAATTTAGTCTCTTTTTTACATTTTTGAAAATCCGTACACGCTCCACCCACCACTAAAAGAGTGGTACCAGAGGGTAACCCCCTCTTCCCCAAAACCCCAAAAATCTATGCCCAGTTCTGGGGTTGGGAGTGGTACCAGAGGGTAACCCACCCACCGCCCTCTTCCCCTCTCCCCTCAAAATCCCATAAGTCGATGCCCAAAGTCCTATAGCCCCCTCTCCATCCCCCAAAACCCCAAAACTCTATGCCCAGTTCTAGGGTTTGGAGTGGTACCAGAGGGTAACCCGCCCACCCTGCTTCTCCCCTCC
Source organism: Melitaea athalia (assembly GCA_905220545.2). Taxonomy (NCBI): domain Eukaryota; kingdom Metazoa; phylum Arthropoda; class Insecta; order Lepidoptera; family Nymphalidae; genus Melitaea; species Melitaea athalia. Next base: position 12,447,557 of record HG992193.1, read on the forward strand.
CCTCAAAACCCCATAAACCGATGCCCCATGTCTTATAGGCTATCCCCGACTCGCACTTGGCCGGTTTTTTTATTTCATTTCTTGCCTAAAACTGGGATGTCAACATTTTCTTCAATGTGAACGTTGTTTTGTCTGTTGCAGACGCGTACGATAAAGCACACGAACACGGGCATGTGCCTGGACAAGCCGGAGTCGGCGGACGTGTGGAAGCCGCTGCTGCGGCCGTGCGACCGCTCGCGTGGTCAGCAGTGGCTCATGCAGGTGGACTTCAAGTGGCAGGCGCGCCGCGGCCAGCCCAGCTAGTGACCGCGGAGGTAACCACACTGACTAAGGGTGAGGCCAAACGAGCGTTATTTTGTGAGTTGTGAGTCGCGTAATTTCAGCTGCATTCGGTTTCATACAAAAGGCCAGTTCGTGCCACACGGTGACACAAAAAAAGTTGTGCGCCGACTCACATGCATAATCCGACCGAATGTGTTCGCGGGGGGCGAGGCGACCTAGAAAAGCGTCAACCGTCAGTCTGGTAAAGATTGCGTGAACAGCATAACGCATATAAGCATAACAGGCATTTATTTGTTAGTTGTAGTGATCGAAATGCCTCAAATGATGTAACACTCAGGAACGACCACAAATTAATATTTCCTAAATGCCGGCTCAAGAAGAAAAGCAGTTCCTTTATAGGAACGTCTATCTTAATATATAACTAGCTTCTGCGCGCGACTTCGTCGGCGTGGACTCCACTCCTGTTGGTCTTAGCGTGATGATATATAGCCTATAGCCTTCCTCGATAAATAGGCTATCTAACACTGAAAGAATTTTTCAAATCGGACCAGTAGATCCTGAGATTAGCGCGTTCAAACAAACAAACAAACAAACAATCAAACAAACTCTTCAGCTTTATTATATTAGTATAGATAAGATTCCGGCTGCGCTTCAATCTCTGCCTTTACTGAAGTTTAAAAAATTATTAAGCGAGCTTTATGCAGTATGCCATCAATGAATAACTTAATGATAAAAAGGCATGGGATTGAATAAAGCTCGACCAGGCTATGTCTGTGACCTATGTATATAGATATTGTGAGCAGGTGGCATGTGGTGGTTTCGACATGCACGATTGGCTGTCTCGTGTTTGTCCTTATCATTTCATGGTCCATTACTGCGTTTTTATATTGTATTTGACTTTAAATTTTCAGAAGAGTACCGAGTTTTTTTTCCGCCGGCTTTTTTTCTCTCGGCCTACACTAGGAACGTTACTTTATGTTATTGTAATATCTAATAAAGCCGAGGAAAAAGTAGATAGGTGATGTCTACCGAGACATTAGAAATTTTGACTATACCCCGTCCGGCGACTAATTAGCTTTTTGACAGCTCACGCCTATACATTACAGTTTTTTTTCCGGAATAACGTACTAAAAAAATTTACAGTAATGTCATACTTTATTGACGATTTGATTGATTGAGTGAAGTACCCTGTGCATAACAAACAACCACAGACTATGAAACAGTTCTTGAAATAATAAATCGATCATATGATAAAAATAATTTTACGTCATGTGATTATTGTTTCTATAAATTTAATACAAAAAAGGAAATAAAAATAGTATCTATGACCCCAAGATTGATTCCACCACCACCACCACCACCACTTCAGCCTATCACAGTCCACTGTTGGACATAGGCCTCCACAAGTTCGCGCCCGATATTATGACGCGAACTCATGTGTTTTGCCCATAGTCACCACGCTGGGCAGGCGGGTTGGTGACCGCAGGGCTGGCTTTGTCGCACCGAAGACGCTGCTGCCCGTCTTCGGCCTGTGTATTTCAAAGCCAGCATGGAGGGTTATCCCGCCATCCGTCGGCTTTTTAAGTTCCAAGGTGGTAGTGGAACTGTGTTATCCCTTAGTCGCCTCTTACGACACCCACGGGAAGAGAGGGGGTGGCTACATTCTTTTGTGCCGTAACCACACAGCATGATTACTTGCAAGGAATTAAGTCGAAATCTTGAAATTTAATTGCAAACCAAGAATAAAGAGCAATAACTATTTTAATTCATTTATTTATTATTTATATATTTCATTTATAATTAAAAAAACTAATAAACGCATAAATAAATAATATTTTTAAACTAAATGTATTTAATTAAATCGATTGAAAGTTCTTCTTAAATAAAATCGATTATTATTTCGAATCGAATAAATAACGTGTGAGGCAGTCACTAATGTCAAAATTTCTTGAAGTGTCAAAAAGATCATTAGTCGCCGGACGGGGTATAAATTAAGGTTGCTTATAAGACAGCTGGGTACGTTACGTAAGTTTGTAATGTACCCAATGTTAATGTTAAAGTATACATTTTTATTTTATTGATATTTTGCTGCCTTAACTTTTTTATTATTGTTTAGTTTTTTTTTTGTAAATGACATTTTTATTTTTCATTTTTTACTTTCGTTAAGTGTGAGGCTCACCTTATGACGAAATAAATGTTTTCATTTCATTTCAAAGTTGACACGTATTTTGCTAGCGAAATGCTGGACCCCGAAAATGTAATTATTGAAAAAATTTTAAAACGTTTTTTTAATTATATTAGAAAAGTAAAATTATTCTAGATTAATTAGGCAGAATTTCTGCGATCGGAATTACGCTCGGTGGGCCTCACCCTAAGCAGTGCCCTCGCTGCGGCCAGCAGTGGCTAATTTATTTGGAATAAATTTAACTATGAACTGAGAATGAAAGCGTTTTGTCTAGTTTCGATGAAAGTAAAAGTTTTTAATAAAATATTTTTCTTTGTTTGCAGGATCGACAACGATAGACCATAACAGTCTTCCCCTGTCGTTATATAAAATATTTACTTCCTTATTCCTATATCTGAAATTTTATATATTCGATTGTATCGACACGCGGTCCTGTGAACTGTTGACAATACATGCTGTAGTAAGTTTTATCTAAACGTTGCTCAAAATATGATTGTGTCTGGTATGTAGGTTTTATGGGTGTTTAGGAGTGATTTTTGTTTTGCTATTCGATGTTTACTTAGGCATAAGTTGATGACCATTTATGTGATTATATACCCCTTTGAAGATTCTACTCGCTAGTACGTTATTTTTATTTCGAGTACTGGTTTTGTAGATATCCTGTTATGAGATTATATTCGTAAGTAAGTTGAGGTCTGGATCGAAAGTCACAAAAATTTTCGAGTATTTTAAAGTTCTTGTAACGAGACGATGGACGTTAAAATATTCTTTGATAAACAGTTAATAAAAAAATATTATTAATGTCATTTATCTTACGAAATATTTATACTCACTCAATGTTTAAATCTTTTGACCGTGTTTTATGTCTGATTCTGAGAAAACTCAAAAGCAATAGTCCGTGACACTGTTTGATATAAAATTGATACGATGTTAAAGTAACGGGTGGTCAAATGTAATTTCGTAAATATTCTATATTTCTACAATAGGTACATAAAATATAATAAACCTCATAAACATGCTGAATGTAACGTTAACGGATATTATTTCGAGAGTATATTTTTGTTGACTCAGTAATTAAGTTTATAAAACCCCAGTAGAGTAAATACATGTTGACTAACGGTGCTCGATTTAGCACTAAGTAAATGTATAATATGTATATTTATATTTTATCGCTTTGGCTAACGGCAGATGCCATATTGCCCAACTGCCTATTTATTTGCCTCAAATGATAATTCTTTTAGCTCGAAGTGTCACACGCATATTATTATTTAAGTTTTAGGAATATTTTTTTTTATTCTCTCTGCAAACTAAATTATTCTTTTATGTTTAAAAATTTACTGAGATATATTATTTTTAAATTTAAATAAGTGATGTCTATATGTAATACATGCAATAATATATACTATAAATACAGTGTGTTGCAAGATTTTGCAAAAGTTGCAACGTCTAAATTTGTTAAATAAAAAATGTATAATTAAGCTTCACCTGGTTTTGTTAAAATTTATTAATCACCGATCGTGTACTAAGGTTTGGGGGCATCCATTAATTACGTGAGCTATTTTTCGAGCAGTTTAGCCCCCCCCTCCCCCCGTAAGGGTACGTGAGATTGATGCTGAATATAATAGAGATTGACGGAAAATAATAAACTGTTCAAGTATACTGTTAATTTTAACTAAATGTAATATTAATAGCCCTGAGATTTATTTTAGCGGGCAAAATGAACACTTAAAAGATTTTTTTTAAATATTTTATATTTCTTGAAATTGATGTGAGATTTTCAATTATCCCCCCCCTCGGTTTAAATGAGATTTAGTGCGATTTTATTGGACCCCTCCCTCCCATTCTGAGCTCACGTAATTAATGGATGTCCCCTTTGCACATAGTTTGATTGTGAGTCTAAATTTAGATACATTTTAAATATATAAAAATTATTGTTAAATCTGCGGTGATACAGATAATAAACCAACGTAGATAAAAAACACAATAAACATTACAATTTTATTAATAGATTAAATAGTCTTCAGTCTTCACGATACGAATACTGTAGTTTTAACAGTAATTTATAATTCGTCTGTTGCCTTAAATTTAATATTTTCTAAAATGAAACTCGTGTCATTTTTAATGTTATGGATAAGAACCAAGTAATTGATAATGTTTTAGTGCATATCGTTTGTAGTATAGAAGGGTTTAAATTGAAAAACGAATATTGTTTTCTACATCAAATTTCATGTAGTGAAAACATTTTAATAAACTCATTACAACGAAGACGTAGAGATGTATATTATTTTATAGATTATAGATGAAAGCAGTTTTTATATGTCTTCAGTGTTTATAGAAAATAAAGTATAAATGTAGCGCTGAGGTAATTGTCGAATATTTTTCATATTCGAATATCTTCAGCTCACTTTCAAATAAATATTACATTTTAGTTCCTTCATAAATATATTATATAATCACTTTTATTATTAAAACTCTTTGGAAATTGTATCGATTAAAGTTTTTGATATATAACTACTGTTAACACACTCTTATACTCTTTTGTACTCTCGAGTCTTATTATTTTTATATGGAAGTTATCTTATGATTTGATTCGTTATTGTAACCTCAGTGATACAGGGATGCTTTACTTTAAAACATTTTATTTATAACTAGTATGGAGAAGACAAAACTTGTCGTTTTATGATTAATTATTAGATATATTAAATAATGTAAGAATTTTATTTCGAGATTAGTAATTTTATTTAAATTCTAAATTTATTATAACATTGTGAACATTGTCATCATTCATATCATATTTATATATTAATTTTAATATAATTTGTTAAGATCTAGACGAATTGGCATATTTTCATCACAGACACTTTTATTTAAAAAAAACTAGAAATATTTTTATCCATTCCTGACAGTGAATGAAAATTTGCACGAAAGAAGATTCGTAATAGCTGGTTTGCAAGGAAATAAGTATGTTTTATGCATGTAAATAATTTGTTATTATAAACATTCGTCCAGTCGATATTTGTATCGAAAAAGCATTTATTTCATAAGAACAGAATCTCGCAAGTTATTTTAAAGGTGCCAAATTCAAGAATATTAATTTTGTAACGCAATCACCATTCCAATAGACAGATTTATAGATGAAAATTACTTATAAACTGAAAATAAAAATATTATGACTGATTCGTTGTATTTTATTCCTATAACCTATGTACCTATAATACAACCTCTATAAATGGTGAAAAACATTACCATTTATTAGAGAAATAAATAAAATTATTTTTGATTTAAATAAAATAAAATTATTTTTGGTTTGCGTATCTATACTAATATAATAAAGCTGAAGAGTTTGTTTGTTTGATTGTTTGTTTGTTTGAACGCGCTAATCTTAGGATCTACTGGTCCGATTTGAAAAATTCTTTCAGTGTTAGATAGCCCATTTATCGAGGAAGGCTATAGGCTATGTGTCATCACGCTAAGACCAATAGGAGCGGAGTCCACGCCGACGAAGTCGCGCGCAGAAGCTAGTCTCTATATAACACACACAACATAGTACAGTCATTTGGTGCTCAAAAAGGGGGTTACCTGGAAGGTTTTCCGGTAGTTTTGAAAATTGGTGATTTTATAGATTTCGAGGTGCTCTTTTCGAATTTTCACTTTGCCACATCGTATCTTTGCCGCTCGCGCCGCCGTATTGGAAAAATGGCGCTCAAATACAGTTTATTGAGAATAACTTCGTTACAACTCATTTTACGATAAAAATAGTTATGTAATAAATTAAACTAGAGAAAATTTCCTACAATTTATGTAGGAACCTTTTTTTTTAATATCAATAGTTTCAGCGTACGAGAGCTGCAAAGTCCACTCTAACACGCGTTTACGTGTCATAATTATATTTCGTTAAGTCCAACTTCCAGGTAAAACTACCGAATGACTGGACTAATACAGATATTGAACATTCGGCGACAGTCTGTATCGCTTTGCATCGTCCTGGGGTCTCAAACCTAAAATAATTTTGTACAGTACAAAAATAAAAATCTGTATCCATAAAATGTTGATGTAAAGTTTAAGGTCATCGCTCCAATGTCCGCGCCAATAACTATACGAATCGTAAAAAAAATCATATTTTTGATCGTTTTGAATAATGATATTTGATTCACAATTAGTATTTTCTTTTTTTTTAATATTGTAAGTACGTAGTATTTTATCATTTTGTTTTCTTACAAAGTTTGAATAAAAGTGGAGTGCATTTATTCGCTGAATATTAGAATGCTCACAGATGGGCATGGAATCTAAACGCGAGTATATGAAGTGATGAGCGTCTGGTTCTTCGTCGCATATTTTTATTATTAAAATATTTTCGTTTTTTTTTTTCCTTTTTTTTAACACATCCAACACATGATGTAAAATTTAAATATTTAATTTTTTTTTTGTGTTTTATGTATACTTGTATAGGTACTGTCAATCAAATTTTAAAATTATACAGCTACTTAAAATTAAGTAAATATATTTATCGTTTTGGAGATAACTATAGGAATTCTTCTGGCCTTCTCAGAATATATTTAACGATTTGTAAGAGTAAGGCAATTCGTACTTAAATCTAATAAGGTGTTTTTTATTCATTGAAACAAAACAGTATATTTTCGTTTATTTTTTATTAAACTTAACAATACGTTATGCCTACTAATACTATCTTAAATATACAGTAGTAAATCTAATTTACATACACATTCTCTAAATTATGAAAATTCTAAAATTTTACCACCACAATTTTATAATTCAAATAAATAATTTTTATTTATCAAAACATTTTACACATACATTTTTAAGTCATATATCACCAAAACGGCACTAAAACGTGCCTGTAATGAAGTAAAATAATGATGAATCAAGGGAAGGATAGGAGAAAGATTTGTTAGAAGATTTACTAGTGTTAGTCACAAACTAAACAATAATGACATGAAAATTAAATTCGTAGATATAAAAAAACTAGACAATGAGCTCGTTTATATAAAAAAAAATAAAGCGTATAAAGTATTCGGAGACTTACACACAAAATAAAATGATTTCTTGTAAAAAGAACTGGTGATGAAGGCTCGTTTGGCGACTTGAGATCAATATATCAATCAGACCCTACAGACGTCCATAGGGCAAGTCTTGCACTGCACTACACAAATTCATAAAGTATTTCTGAATATCTAGTTACATGTTACAAAAATATTTGCGATCGAGAGCGTATGAAACGTGAAACGTAAAAGTTAACAACTATTAAAAATGCACAATCTATCCCTGTTATCTTGACTAGATTGGTCAGACGTTAAATTCACGTTAAGTAGTTCACAGGATGCGACAAGCGAACAGCCAGCGCTCGGCCGCGTCACGGTATTCAAACTGGACGCAGGAGTGACGTCACACGCTAGTGCGCAGCCCGTGACGTCACTCGTGCGGCAGATCCTCCGGCAGCAGCCAGCTCTCGTTGTCCACTCGCGCACATTGCTTCTTTAAAGTGCAGTACAGTTTGATTAACGAGTCCTGTAAACAATATTAAACGATCAAATCATTTATCAATACTAGCTGACCCGGAAAACATTTTTCTGCCACATATAGAGACATCATTATCACCTAGGGGTATAAAAAAAAACTTACGACCCATTCTCAGACCTACCAAACAAACGCAAGAAATTTCATATAAATCGATCAAGCCGTTTCGGAGGAGTTCGGTAACAAATACGGTGATACGAGATTTTTATATATTATACTTATAAATTATAATGTTATTTCGAAGTAAGTCAGTAGAGTTCTAATTCTTATAGTAGTGGAGCCAGATCTATAAATATATTAATGTCGTTGAAATGGTTAATCATCTATCTGCATTAGTGATTATTTTCAGTTTGTGAGTACCTTATGATTAACTATAATTATCAAAAATTATTGAATCAAGTAAGAGCATGAGCGACAAAATATTTATTTGTAATATTATGTTCACTTGTATTAAGTTTTAAATTATTATAATTTTAAACACAATATTCTTAATAAATTACCTTTTCCTTTTCTAATTGTATGATCTCCCTCTTTTGTTGGAGCTCCTCATCGTCCATCTGATCTTCCAACTCTGACTTGTGGTTGCTTAGATAAGCAAGTTCTGTTTGTATCTAGAAAATGAAACAATACTTTCATTATAATATTATTTCTTCTTTTTAAGTGGAAAAAAATATAAAAGATAGAAAAGGGTGATGAAATGGTTAATTTATCGTTTTCTGATTATTTTTTTTTGAATTTTTAAAGCACGAAGTAAAAAATGAGGTTAATAATTTCTTACCAATATTTCAGACATGATCCACAAAACTATGACCATGATTAAAACGATATTATAAATTTTATTTAGCATTGAACGGATGTTTTGAATAGTAAAATTAGATTCGATATCGGGATTGGATACAAAGTAGAAATTTAATGATTAGTATGCACGTGTCCGAACGTAATAACAGCGTGCAAAGTTTGAAGTACCGCCAATAATAGATTTACAGGACAATGATATAGAGTACGATTGTTAATTTTATTCGCTAAATAATTGTTATCATATAAAATCTATTATGAATTAATATTAAAATGATAATTATTTACAGAAGAATGCAGAAATCCACAATAATAACTACAGCATTTTGTCATTTGCATGTAAAGCTTTGTTTAAGTTATTATCAACCAAAATTAAATCGATGCATTCTATAAATTCGGCTACAATTTACAAGGCAAAATAACAATATCTAAATGACAACCTATGACTTATGCAAACCATTTTATTTTAATGCATTTCTTGACTAGAGCTCGGCAACGGGCTTGCGATGCTTCTGGTGTTGCAAGCGTCTACGGTATTCGCTTACCATTAGTGAGCCGTACGCTTGTTGCCAAGTGGCGGGGCCTAGTGGTATAGAATGTAAGGCGGGGTGGTACCGGTGACGTCGAGCGTGGAGAGGTCGAACTTACTTTTAAATATTCCTGTGCTAACTGCTTGTGTTCTTCAAATATTCGTTTGGACTCCTCGTTATTGAGGTCCGGTGAGATGGGCCTCAGGTGTGGGTCCAGCATCATGTGAATGGAGTCAAGATCGGGGTCGGGCTCGGAAGGCGGGGGCGCGGCGCCTTCCGCGGGAGTCGAACCGCTACTGTTACCTGGAAAGACCAAAATAAAAGTCTGAGCTAACATTCTTTTATAGAAGCCTTTGGCCAACGTTATTAAGGTAGGGCACAGTAGGATATATCGTGTGTAGGTCTGGAGAAGTACCTGAACCTTAACAGAAGATCACAGCTTAATAATATCGCTTTCAAGTAGTGTAGTTTCTGTAGTGAGTAAGGTGGCAAGAGCTCTTGGGGAGTGTCGAGGGTAAGGTTGGCAACGCGCTTGCGATGCTTTTGGTGTTAGAAGCTATGGTAAACTCTTACCATCAGGTGGGCCGTAAACTTGTTTGTCGACTTAGTCGTATTAAAAAAATAAAACAGTAGAGCTTTTACTGGCTGCAACAGTACAGTTACGTAGTAATTTAAGAAATATTTCTGAAAAAAGCAAAGCACCTTTAGGTAATTGGCTAAGAGCTGCACTTAAAAGTTCTATTTTTAGTTATTTTCTTGCATATTTGTTTAGTTCAATACTATTTAGAAACTTAAGAAATCGGAAAAACCGAAGCGGATAAATGAGAATATTTGTATTTATCTTATTTTTCCTAGTTTTAGCGGACTTTCAGCCCAATATTTGTTTTTATATAATAGTTTTGTATACAGTGGTTGTATTAAAATTGATTTTTTGTTTTCACGTGTTTTTAATTTTAATGTAATTTGTAACATGGAGTGTGTGTAACGTTTTGATCCATTGATTGACCTACTTATTTTATTGGTTACAATTTTACTATATCATTGATTTTATCAATTTTTACTGTAGTAGTATTTTTAAATCGAGGATATAATATATCTTATCATGTACCGAAAAAATATTTTTAATTGTTGATATAATATAGATTATAGACGATTATTTTTGTAATTAGAATTCTGATATATTTTCATTGACTAATAGTGACCTCCAGTTTCACGTAATGAAGATTATATCATAATAGATGACACAAACTCAAATTTTTATTATTAACAATATTATTTTACTTCCAATTTTCCGTAACACAATCGTAACGTAGAAATGTTAAGTATGTACGTACGTAGAAACTTCGAAACAAAATGTAGCGGTTCTACGGTAAGGTTTAAATACGTCAAGAGTTAAATTTACTTCGGGTTGCTGATGTCAGACGTTTCACCTAGATTTCAGTTTTTGACCGATGATTCCTTTTCTCGCAAATAGATGGCAGCAGAAAATTTAGCAAGACCGCAGTCTACGACGAATAATTCATCTCAAACACTTGTAGCACTGAGATTTCGACGACCTACATTAACTTAAATATTTAATTTTCAGAATCACTCGTCCTACATCACTGCAGTTAAATATTACAGATAGCATATTAAAAAAAAACTTATTTTTCGAATAGGTTATCGCACGAAACTGATCCTCGGTTTAACATAAAATGCACGGCTACGAGATACAAGATCGGGTAGATAGGTAGCGCGTATTGACGCAGAATATGGTCTACGTCGTAGGGCGCGAAACTTCCGCGTAGGAGTCGGTGCGGAAACCGAGCGACACTCACTGTAAAATATCCAACTACAGCTGACCGTGTCCCTGATGGTGGTGACGATGGAGGCGTCACACGCGTCGAGACGGCGCAGGCGCGCGGGGGGTGCGGGCAACGGGGGCATGGCACGTCCTCTCGTCTTGAGCGACCGGCCAGCACTGAAGTCCACGCTCTCGAAATAATCGTCGGGAGAGCCGGGAGCGGGCGGTGCAACATGTTTTTTAACAAACGCTATTCGCGGTGCGGTGACTCAGCGACGTCAAAAGCTAAATGCGGACATTGTGTGCTGCCGCCCTTCGTGAGGTTTTCTGCCGTTTTCAACAGGGCACACGCGCAGCGTTCTCCGATGCGGGTCGTCGACCCCCGTCTACTACGACATTTCCATGCAACGAACGCCTCTATGACATTTCACTACCCCATAAATCCACTAGTCAGGTAGGCAGCAACTCGAGCAGCACGACTGGGGAGGTACCTCGACCTTACAGGAGATTACATCTAAATAATACTGCTTACAAGTAGAGTTGTGTTCCTGTGGCGAATAAAGTGACCAAATCTCCTGGAGACGATTGGGGGTAGCGTCGGCAACGCGCTTGCGATCTTTTTGGTATTACAGGTGTCTGTAGGCTACGGTAATGGCTTACCATCAGGTGAGCCGTGCGCTTGTTTGCAGACCTAGTTGTATAAAAAAATCTATTCATAACCATGTTTCATAACCATGTTTTCTATTTTGAAAATATTAAATCAGCTTAATAAACTAAAAATAACAGAATGCAATCGATTCAACTTAACTTGAGAAGTAGGTAGTGGAAGTTTTACTTTGAATTCTAAAGCCGCATTATAATTTGATTGAGTACACGCCGGTTTTGGTAAATGATTATTTAGAGCTTAGGTAATTATAGAATTACGTGTGGCCCTGCGGCCCTTACTCTAACTCGTGCACATTCAGCAAATACATTTGAATGTCTCGAAGTCAGTCAGTCAGTCAGTTCAGCCTATTGCAGTCCACTGCTGGACATAGGCCTCCCCAAGTTCGCGCCAGACATCCCGGTTTTCCGTAATCCTCATCCAGCCTATTACACCGGCAATCTTACGGAGATCGTCGGTCCAACGGGCCGGAGGACGCCCCCACACTGCGCTTGCTAAGACGCGGTCTCCACTCCAGGACGCGTCTGCTCCAACGGCCATCGGTCCTGCGACACAGAGGACCTGAGAGACAGCCCACTTGCTAAGTCTGTGGGATATGTCGGTTACTTTCGTTCTCTCACGGATAGTCTCATTTCTTATTCTGTCCTTGAGAGAAACCCCAAGCATAGCCCGTTCCATAGCACGTTGAGCGACTTTAAACTTGTGGACCAGTCCCTTCGTCAGTGTCCACGTCTCAGCTCCGTATGTCAACACAGGCAGGACGCATTGCTCGTTTTGTCTTCAAGCATTGCGGAATCTTCGAAGTGCAATGTGCAAAATATTATACTTATTTTTTTTTATATATTTGCAATTATTGTTGGTGTTCGTTTTAGACTTTCTTTAAAATATAGAGTACATATTTTATGATTTAGATATATTTCAAAGTTTGTTCTCTTGTTAAATAATGCATGTACGCTTGTATGTAAAATTCATAACTGTGTTCTCCAGTTTAAAGTTATAAATATATAATTTCCAAATATATGGAACAGATGAGACTAGACACAGAAACTGAGCTTTGGTTCCGCTTTCCTGTGTGATGATTTAGCGCCACAAGCGCGTGCGTGCCCTTAGACAATATCGCGACTGGGAATAACGTGCCAAGTTTGATGCCCTAATAGCTGATTACTCTGCGTAATTAAGATTTGTGTAAAGGAATAAAAAAAGTTCTACTCATCAACTTATTCACTTACTCAACAACCGAAATTATGTATTCTATTTTTCTTTGACTGGTAGACTTCGAAAAACTGTTTTTATACCATGTACAAAATGATAACGGACTTATTATACAATAACCATTGTGTGTTTTGATGATTTGAAAATAACGAAATGAAGAAATTACTCTCTTATGAAAACTTGACTTTGTACGGAGATAAGTTCTCATACAATGCTTACTGTTAGTGATAAGATACTGTGAGAGATTCATTGTTAAGAATTTATCACATATTTTCAACGATGTACAAAGTATTTGTCAACTGAAGATGCGCAGGAGTTTATTATAATTGGAGCAACTTATTATGTAGAGTTAGCTTAAGGGTATTTTAGCATAATTATCACCACGATATACATAATTGCAACGCGAACGTGATAACTAACGCGTAGACGCGACCCGTTGACAGAGTTTGGGCGTATTACCGACGAACCGTTGATAGATGGTCTTCGGATGGTCGTTAGAATGTCGTGTCAAATATATAAAGTTTACTACCACAAACTACGGCGAACTATAAAATTTATACTAAGCAGTTAAAATTTGCTCTAATTTAATAAAATTTGATTAATTTCCGATTGATATTAAAACTATTGCGAGCAATCATATTATTCTTGTTTGTAAAATATTATTTTTAAATTATGCACATCATATTTACTATTCAATTACATGAGACTGATAAAAGCCGACGTCGTCTAAACTACGTCACATTATTCGTGATGAAACAGCTCAGTTGTCAGAATCCTAACTATTCGGTAAGGCTTTCAAACGACAATGAAAACGTTTTGGCAACCGTGAAAGTCTAAACAATATCAAGATACCTCAAAATCGTTATTTATATTACGGTAATAAATCATTGCACTCGTGCGCCTTAAGAATAGAGATATTACGTCAATATTATCACGTGAGGCAAATTGTTATCACATTTAAATTGGTAGAAATTTATTACATGGAACATGTATAACTATAAATATCACACAAACAAAACCAAATACAAATGAATTAAAACATATTGATGTGAGTAATCAGTGGAAAAATAAATAAAGTTGCAAGTAAGATTAATGACAAATTAAATAAGTCACAGAGAAAATCTCATCATAATACGTTGAGAGCCATGTGCGATGTATCGATTTAGTAATGTCGTAAATCTAAGGATGAAGTAAAGCTCTCTTTGATCGGTGGCATTAATGTGTTATCGATTTGCCGGCGGGACGGGATGCAGACTGCTCCGATTGCGTCACTCTCTGACATCTTATGAGGTTGGCCATGAAGTGACAGTTTTTTCTCTAGCAGAGGTATTAAAAGATTTGGAACCGAAACCGAGGAAAATGTCCAACTAACTAATCTAGACGTTGAACATCGAATCGATAGTGGAAATTTACGATGAGCCATCTAATTATAGACCAAAAGAAACGAGACATTTTACCACGGCAGGTATAATTAGGTAGTAGAGATCAAAAGATCCACTTATTTACTTTAAAGTCGAGTGCCAAAAATCCACTGAACGTCCGAACTTACAATGCATGAAACATGTTAAGCGGGTGACAGGGAATTACATCTTACATTCAGCCTTTAAAAAAGTCTGATTCATCCGAGACACTTTCATTCGATCCGGAAATATCTACACAGATTTAGTCGTCCTTGTGCACAATTATAAAATAAAAAATAAAGGACAATAATAAGCGAGGCTGAAGTTAGCGATGAGACGATCTGAATTATTTATGTGCTGCTAAATTTTTTGTTCAACTCGATGTAAGTCGTTTCTTTATTATTTATCAATGTCAAGATGAAGGAAGTTTATGAACTACGTTTTTACACATCGTTGCATTGTATGTAAATATAAAAGGCAACGATTATTATTTGTAATAGCCATATTTTGTACTAGAATGAGGACAACTTTTTATCGAACATCTTTAACCGCTGGCAAGTAGCTGTCAACAAACGACGCGGCTAAAGAAAATTAGGTGCAAAATAATGGCTCATTAAAGAAAAGTGTGCGATGTCAGCAAAACATTAGTTAGTACTAAGCGTCTATTATAAAGAGGGCAGTTTACAGTTCTGTGCCAACTTCTACGGCAAAATCAGATCTCGGTCAGTCTCTGTTAATGTGCTATATACTAACATGATTGTATCCAGATCACATCAAAGAATCGTTAAGGCAAATATTAATCTTGCAATTAATTGTCTTCGACGATGCGTTAAACATTTATGAAAGCGAGGTTTGCGTGAAAATACGTACATAAGCCGGTAGATGTTTTGTTGAAAGTTTCAATTTACTTTGACTAGATATCTTGATAAAACGCTTCATAATTTACTGGCTTGTATTTTCTTGCGTTAATGACCATGCTCAAATTCTGCCCCACCACGAACAGAAAATTTACATATTAAAGTTTCCTTTATTAATTAAAACTAGATTTTAAATAATAGTCTAAAAGTATAGTAATAGTCTAAAAAATTAAAGCCGTGGTTTATAATTTAATTTTAAAAAAAGCGTTTATTTGTATGGTTGCGTTTCCGACTTGGTATTTATATTTAATCTGTTTTGACATCACAAACCCGGAATACAAACAAAATATTTTTTTTAATTAAAGTAATAACTGCGGCTTTGATCACTTTTAGAATATTATTAAAAATCTACTTTCAATTAATAAAGGATACTTAAATATATGAATTGTCTGAACAAAGCACGTACCGGGGCACGGCTTCATAGAAAAATGGGCATTGTCCTTTAATCACATTTTATAACATCAAAGTGAAAATATTTTATCAAGCATTTTAGTTGAGCAATTAATCATCATTATAAAAGCACGATGAATCATTTAAGATAAAACCTTGCTGTATCTCAATTGAAACAATAGATTCAAACTACAGAGTAGTTTCGACGTACGAATGCTGTTTAGTTCGGGAGCACACCTCCAAAATACACACATGACTCAGTCAGAGCTGTTTCACAACTACACTTGCCAATAGCTTTTGTATTGCTTCCTGTTGCTTCTACAATTCATCAACTTTTTCTTCTCCCTAAGCTAGGTTACGAATTTAAATGACGGCTAAATGCGTTTCTATTAGCTAGTCGCCTAATTGTGGTACAGTTTGACCTGATAACCTAATCTAAATTATAATGAAACAACATGTTTCGCGTAAACATTAGAATACAATAACCTAATCTATAGTTTAATTTATTAATGTAGGAAATGAGACGTTTTAAAGACTTTTTTTTTCAATATAAGATAAAAGAAAAACTTACGTATACTGATGTAATTTTTTTTCCAAAATTTAACATTTGACAAACTTTGTTTTACCCAAACTAAAAACATGGACAAATGGAGACCAGATTCTCAAAGATCTCATAAATTCTTATAACTCGGTATGAGAATTTAGTCTACATTTGTTCTTATTTTTATGAGTGTAGTATTAATTACTAATCAAAGAGTATGCAGGACATGAGATATAGCCTCATTGGAGGATTAAATATTCTTAGTTTTGTTAATTTTTTACGATAATATTATGTTTACAATTTTAAGCTTATCAATACAGAGAAGTATTTATGTATAAAAATATTTATATTTTAATTCTAGAATTTGAGACATATTTTAATGTTTCAAAATCAATAGATCAATGATTAAATGGTATTTAAAACAAAATACGTGCTCGTTTTAAAATAGGCGGAGCAACTGTTTACGATAACTAGGTAAATAACAAAAACATATAGTAAATGTATTTATAAAAGTCAATACAATCATTATTATCATACCATCAACAACAATGTTATGAAATAAAAATCACATAACTATACCTATGAGTAAACTACTAATTTTAGAAAAGGATCCACCGATAAATTACGTCACACCTTAAGGGCTAGAGCAGGGGTCGTCAACTGGCAGACCGCGGTCCGCATCCGGACTGCGGACCCATTTTGTGCGGACCGCGAGAACACAGGAACTTACACTACAGAGTACATCATTTAATAAAAATATTTACAACTTCAAACTTCAGAATAGTCCGCAAAAAAAATTTTCATTTTTCTCATTAATGTGTAAAAATACCTTTGTTATTTCGTTTGTTTAATAAATACTTTTGTCTATAAAATTATGTGCGGACTACGATGGTCATTTTATTTCTTCAAACGGACCCCGAGCGAAACTAAATGGTGACCCCTGGGCTAGAGGGTCCACAAAGTGTGACATTCGGTGACAATGGGTGAGGAGGTGCAAAATTTTGTGACATCACATTTCAAAATATAATAAACGTTATTGTTTGTATTAAAATAATTCCATTTTTTCATACTTATGTTGGAATGATGATTTTTTATAGAAAATAATTTAAAAGGGAATAAAAATAGTGTTGAAAATGATGAGTTTTAGCTTAATAAATAGTAATTTATATGTGTAAAATTGCATACTTAGGGTAGGGGTTACCATCTGTGACAAGAACGTCAGACACTGGCAGAATGTCGCAAATTGCGATCGTATGCCAAATAGTAAAAGAAGAAGAAGATGGTCAGGGAGGGGTCGTAAAAATCGTGAAATTCGTGTGATGTAGTAGATGGCCCCTGATAATTTTATTTAAAAATATAAAAATAATTTTATTTAATAACAATAAGCAAACGTTATTTGATACTTTCTATTTCTCATTAAGAACAATATACGTACGATACGATTCAGCCTGCAACTTCCAACTGCTGGGCATAGGCCTATATTTCCATGTAGGAGAAGGATCGAAGCTTAATATACATAGAATACTATATTTTGGTATGTGTAAAATAAGCTTTTTATCATTTCGTATTATTTGAATGTGACTATTTTTTATTTATTTAACGTGCAAATTGCTCAGCAAAAAATGTTCACAACTTCTCAAGTAAATGAAATGTATTCTTTTTTGTGATATAGTTATTTGACCACATACTTTAAAAATAAATAAACAATACAAAAATCATTAATTTTCTAACAAATTTATTATCGTGTTAAAATGTGCATCCACTAATGCAGCTCCGCCTACACTGAAAGTAGTAAACTGAATCACAGTGAAACAACATTGTATTCAATTAAACGCATATTGGTAAACAACTTTAAAACATTGTAAAATTTAGAGGAATCGATGTATTTTCGATTGTGAAGGTAACTGCTACTAATATCAACATGCAATATATTAAAATGCCACTTTTTCATGTTTTACGCTCGATTCGCCGAATTAACTGAAATGTTTCTTTAATTTTTCATGTGATCGTAGGTATTTAAATCGTTCTCAGGTTTAAAGTGATTAATATTTTTCTGTAGAATTGTACATTATAGCCGCTTTAATTTATGTTTAAAAAAAAATGATTCGCTGAAATGTATTTCTGACTGCATAAAATTTGATTATTTTTTTCTATTCGTTATGCTCAGGACAAGGTTTATATAAAAGAAAATTAAAAAAAAGAAACGATATATTTACGAAGAAAATATGAACATAAGTTTTATTAAGAACACCTAACATATATTGGGCCCCGTAAACGATCAAACTTGTTTGATCAAACTTCATGTTTTCATATAACAAGCATATCAAAAAGCCCGCAGCCCCGCACACGATCAAATAATTTGTCAAACACGTTTGTCAAACAGAAATTTAATATGAAGTTTGATCAAATATTTGATCGTCTACGGGGCCCTTATAGCACTACATAAAATGATTTATTCTTAAAGAGAAATAAACATGCTCCTTCAAGATGCAAAATTGCATTGTATTTACCTATGCAACTTTAAAATAGTAGTTATGACATCTAATGAGTGATTGTGAAGTGTTTCAAACCTTAAGTTACGCAACAGGTTATTTAATAATTTTTGCACTAGAATATTCACTTTATATGTAGGTATGGTATATACAATTTTCAAAGGTTCAAAATCATAATTATGTCTTACCGAATTTTCTTTTCAAGATATTTATTATTAATAACGTCATAATTATAGGATGTCACTTACTGATACTCGGTAAGATGAAACTCGATATTCTAGTTATATTATTACACTTCAATCATTATCAGTTACAAGCAAGTGGTTGTTTACAAAAATGATAATTTAATACTGATAAAAATTGAAAAATAGTAGAAAAGGTTTGGACGAGATATTTAATTTCTATTTCACAGATCACAAATATATCAAGATTTATCAATTAGGAAAGTCGTTTACTCGAAGTAAAAGAAAAGTGAGAAAACTTTTGGTATTTTTTATTTTATTTGGGAAAAACATTAACGTATTTGTTATTATACTTTACTAGTTTTATAAGTTATTCAGTTTTTATTACAATTTCATTTACTAAATCATAACAAAAAAGTCGTTTAGTCTTAAATAACGTAAACATGAAACTATTAATATTCAACGCGGCAGTTGAATTCATGTTTTCAGTAAGCGTAGCAGTTAGCGGGCCACCGTGCCGTAGCGCCGAGGTCACAGAGGAGTAAAGTTTTTGCGTAAACGTAAAATCTGGGTACGAAGCCGGCCGTGTGACGCAGATATGAGCCCCGACCTACTTATGTCGTCAAAAAAATCAGCAGATGTTCAACTTTGTGGAGATATATCGAGAATGTGTTGTTCCGAATAGAAATAAACTTGTCACATATTTTGATTGTATCTAGAGCGGGCACCGGTTAGTCATGTCGCTCCCCGATGCCAACGGCCGGTTGCGCACCACCATCAAAGCTATAAAGGCAATCGTATTCCAGACTGAATCACGCTAAGCGCCGTCTGCAAAATGTCTCACCGCTCCCCATTTATTTCCATACACTTATTGTTTTGATGTCGGTTCGAGAAATATTTCCACAGTTGCCGAAGATTACTAATCGGCAAGAAAGGAGCCCGGTGCGTTGATCCGTTACAAAGCAAGTCCTAGTGGAGCTTTGGGAACACAAACGTAAATCACGCAAGATAAATAAACAAGTTTTTCAGTGCAAAGGGTCTATCCGATAAACGAACACGTAAACAGTATTATTTTAAGATCTTCAAAGAGGTTACGTCGTTTGAGATCTCGATACAACAAAAGAGTTAACATTGGGAATAAATTTAGAGCGGCCGTAATTTTGGACAGCGGCCGAGCGTGATCGTTGCCATATGCGATACGGAGCTCGCGGCCGACTCTTCTTATTGTTTACTATGAGCGACGATGGAGTCTTGCTGCTACATCATAAAATAATTAGAAGTGATTCATCGGCTCGTCGAAAGCGTCACTCGACGCAATATCGCCGCTAGCCGAGAAAATTTGGCAAAGCCTTATGACAGCCTATTATTTCACTGTCGGTTATCATTTGTGGGGATTATAAATGAGCCACGTGATTCCGAGCCCAGGGGATATTTTGTTCTATTATAGTAAACTTAGATAAAAGGTATTTTATATAAATATTTGAGTGTTCTTGTGTATTGTATGAGCCAACAAAATTATTAACCATTTATAAGTGAGTACTTTTCTAGATAATATAAATTTGTTTGTAACGAAAATTCATGATACTCACTCATGAAAACGTCAACGAACAACTGTAACTTATGACGATCGGGTTGCACTGTTATTGAAACTTGAACGGAACAGTCTGTTTGCGGCATTTCACTTGACTATAACATAGGTATCGTCCTTGACACACGCATTGGTCACAGGTCGAGAGGCGCAGTACGCGGATGAAAAAAACGGGAAGGAACACACAATCGCATCGCGTGCATCGCAGTGCAATGGGCGATGCGCCGGACGAAACGACCGCGCGAGACTGTGCGACGACTAGCCCGTCCCATACCTCCCCGATAACCTTAAATTAGATTAATTGTATCGAGCTGATTCATGCGTACACGCACGATGCGTTTCTGTTGACATCGGACAAATGTGCCGGCTCGATTTAACATTAGAGCATCTGTCATGACTGATTTGTTGAGACGGTTCGCGCGGACTAAAGGCGATTGCGACGATTAGGACATAAAATCGGCAGGGAACACGTGAATTTACTAACGTAAATAGATATTGCTGTGAGTCAGACTTCTCCACCGGAAATTTATGTTTCGAAAAATTGCGGCTCGATTGCGATAAATAGATTGGGAAAAAAGTGTAATTTACGCAGCGATGAACTATTTGATAGTTCTTTATTCATAAATTTGTATAATCTTTAGCAGAAATCGATAAAAACTCGTGCCGAGCGGCTCTCAAAAGCCAGCTTTACTGTATAAAAATCAACACTTATGTTTATTTGAACAACGCATAACGGGCGGGATGCCCGCCGCGGCGGCACCCATGAAAATATTACGACTTATTTACTTTACCGCGATGCTGTTCTTACAGCATTGACGTCTGAGGCCTGACTCAACAGGGCACGCGCCACGACGCTCGCTTCACTAATAACTACGAAAAATTGCTTCTAACGCACCTGGATAGTTTGGTATTCGAATCTTAGGCTTTTCAAACAGTAATTTGTAAATGTTCATAATAATGTGATTACAAATTTACAATTTTATTACACAATTTACAAAACTTTACATTAAAGTTTTACAATAATACAGTACGCCTCAACTTTGCATCGTCTGGAAGCAACGGATAAACAGGATCCGCCAAGTCATCTTTGTTTATACGAATCAACATTGACGTTAGTATTGTTTTAACGCATAAAACTTTTATGTAAAAAAGACCTTTATCTTAGTTCTTATTTCCTTTTTCCTTATTTCACTCAAAACAACTAAAACTTATCTAATCCAGGAATACACATAAATACGTATAAAAGTTTAGAGTTTCCTGGACGCAAACGTAAACGGTCTAGTAAGAATAAAACAAGGAAACGTTAGTGGTAGCAAAAGGAACCGCGTTCCCGATCTAACAATACTTTGGTGTTGCGATCGGTCGTTGGTCCCACTATAGTTCCTAGAAGGTAAGCGGACACAGTCTAAAATAGTCGCGGCCTCTTCCGAGAATCGTGACTCACACGGGACCGTCCCGAACCACATCTGGACCGAACACCGTTCAGTATAATCGCTGAATTTATAAATGCACCTAAAATGTAGCGCTGTAACGTTTCAGTCTATTATGGGCATATCGTAAAGTACCATCGCTCGAAATAACGCCATGATTCAGTTACCGCGAGAGTATATGTACGTTGTCAATCTGTTTTTATACATGTAATGATAAAATTAAAGCAGAAATAGATCATGTTATGTTTATTGGAGAATTTATGCTTCCTACATCCCGATTTTCTCGGAGTTTTTATTGCAAAAAGTAGTAAAAAGAGCTATTAATAAATATAGCACGATTTCGTTTTTATTACGGGAGACAAAATTAATGCCAATGTTTTGGCACTGAACGATAGAGGAAGTTAGAGAAATTTAAGTTAAATAGGACAGAACATGGGTGACTAACGCTTGATATTTTGCACCGTTATTTGTTATCAAAATGCTAGGCCATTACTCCTGTAATGTTTCGGAGAATAACGGCCTCTCTGAAATCTTAATGTTAGATGCGAGAAATAAGACGACAGAAACTCGCTTTAATAGGCCTGTCAAGGGCGGATTATCCGTAAGGCAAACTAGGCACGTGCCTAGGGGCGCGTAGCTACAAGAGGCGCGCGAGCCGGGAATTTTTAAATAAATAAAGAAAATAACATATCGACGATTAAGAACTACATGCTGATCTATAATCTAAATCTATAATAGATTATATTGCACAAACATCGAGAAAAACATCTGAGAAATAAAGAGCTTGAAACAATTTACCCCAACATTGACATAGCCTTAAGAATGTGCGTATCGACGGCAGTTAGTAATTGCAGTGGGGAGCGGAGTTTTTCCAGCCTAAAGAGTGTTGGCCAGTAAATAAAGCCGTTTCTTTTGGTCAACCTCGCACTAAATTTCCGATCCAATTTCAATTTTTTTTAGGTTAAGGGTCACTTAGGGCGCCTTCAAATTTGACGCGCGGCGCCAGCGCGGCCGCAGCGCTGTTGCCGCGCGACTTTGTAAATCTATGTAAATAACAACGCGTGGTTGCCGCGCTGCCGCCGCGCTGCTGTCGCGCTGTGTCGCTGCCACCGCGCGGCAAATTTGAAGGCGCCCTTACTGACTATAATAACCCTTCCTTGGCAGTCGGGTAAAAACACAAAATGCTGACAGATCCAGGACTCCAGGTGGAGCTTCGATCGCAATCTTAAAGAAAAGTTTTTGGCCGATATTTCGGAAACTATCCACTTGAGGGGAAAAATTATTTAGACATTTTTTGTAGAAAATAAAATTTCACATCTTTTATTTCATGTAAACTTTTTTGTAAAACTTACTGTTTACGATTTATGGCCCATTTAATGAATCCGTTTTTCATTTTTGGCCAATAACTCTTAAAATATTGGATTAATCAATAAAATGCATCTATCCATTTTTTAAGATCACTTTTTCTAAAACTTTTGTTTAAAACTTTTTTTCCTAATGTCCATAGTTTTTGAGTTATAAAATGTTTAATGTGGAAATGCCGGCGCTCGACGGGTGTCGCGGCAGGTAGTTGTACGAAATATAATAAAATATAAAAAAATTAATTACTATTGCAGGTAAGGAAATGTACTATCAATTTTTAAGTACATAAATAATCGGGATATTTTTTTTAAATTAGTTTGTTGAATTTGTACCATTATACTCTATGCGTACCTTGTAATTTTCGACTTTACGCCCGGTAGTCCAACATTAAACGTTTGGAACGCAATCAAGGCGGGGGACTTTCGTGCTAAATAATAAACTTAAGACTACACAGCTTCAAAATGCTTAAATCTAAAAGAACATGTTAAAGTTAAATGTAGGTACATTTTTTGTGATACATTTTAGCTACGTATAAAAATATAGCTAACTAGCCGACCCGTGCCCACTTCGTTGGGCGTTATAATCCATTTCACATAAGAAGGGTACGGTGAAATTTGATATGTTCCAATACACTCTCACTATTTTCAGCAAATCAGATAAATATAAATGTTTTAAAATCACCAATTAATTTCTAAGGCAAATAATAATGCTTGATTAGATTGAATTGTTGACACGGCACGTCAGAGGGCGCAGGTTCAAATCCTGCTGATTTAAAATCTTTATATATTTTTATCTTTTTCCTTTTATCTTGTCACTCCTGAATAGTGTAGCTTTCTGTTAGCGAAAGAATTTTCATGATCGGATCAGTATTTGCGAAGATTACCCCGTATATAAAAACAAAGTTATAAACTTTACCTCTTTATAATATTAGTATAGAAAAAGTATGGACATTAGAAAAAAAGTTTTAAACAAAAGTAGTAGAGAAACGCATCTGTTTTTTAAAGTGATCTTAAAAAATAGATAGATGCGTTTTATTGATTAAACCAATATTTTAAGAGTTATTGGCCAAAAATGAAAAACGGGTTCATTAAATGGGCCATAAATCGTAAACGGTAAGTTATACAAAAAAGTTTAGAGGAAATAAAAGATGCGAAAGTTTATTTTCTACAAAAAGGTCTGAATAACTTTTGCCGTAAAGTGGAGTAACCTTATTAAGACCCATACTCACCTACGGTTCCGAATGTTGGGTGCTGAGCAAAAAAGACGAAAACTCCATGTTGGTATTTGAGCGGAAAATACTAAGACGCATTTTCGGACCTGTGATGGAAAATGAGAGATGGCGAACGCGTTATAACCACGAGCTATACCAAATGTACGATGAGCCAAACGTAATTAAGACCATAAAGATCGGGCGCCTGCATTGGGCAGGGCACGTGTTACGAATGGACGAGGCCAGAGTACCCAAACGCCTTTTAGAAGGCCGACCGGAGGGCCGCAGAAGTCGAGGCAGGGCCAAGCTCAGGTGGTTAGACGGCGTCGAAAAAGATATCAAGATCTTGGGAGTAACAGGTTGGAGAAGAAAAGCCTCTAACAGATTGGACTGGAGAGCTTTGCTGGACCAGGCTAAGGCCCACCCGCGGCTGTAATGCCTCAGATGATGTAAAGTGGATAGTTTCCGAGATATCAACCAAAAACTTTTCTTTAAGATTGCGATCGAAGCTTCACCTGGACCTGTCAGCATTTTATGTTTTTATGGTCAGTAAGTGACCCTTAAACGAGGTTATTCACCCCGTTGTTTTACGCCAGTCTTCTGCAAGAATGTGGTACTTCCGCGATCGAGCCGGCCAGTTATGAGCTGCAGTGCAGCTGTGCTCTACCACTCATGTAAAAAACTACTAGACCGACTTCAAAAATTCTTTCACCTGTAGAAAGCTACTCTACTCCCACGGTAATGGGATCTACGCGGGTGAAATCGCGCGACGTTCTCTAGTGATATATTCATAACACACTATCATCTGTCAACACACATATACATTAAGGCCTATTTCCCAGAGCAGAGAGGAATCATGAATTTCGATGTTCGTTCTGACGTCCCTTTTGATTTCTTCACAGTTATAACGTCATATTTAATTCGCGCATTAGCGTAAGTACAAGGGTCCTGGTCTACTAAAGTCTAGAGTTTGATGATACAACGTCATCGTAATTGCAAAAACAACTAGTTAAAAATTATAGTATTATGATGGCCATTTATGGCCGGTACAGGGGCGCCAATAAAGTGATTGCCTAGGGCGCTCTGGGCCCTTAATCCGCCACTGAGGCCTGTTTATATGTTTTATCGTTTCAGACATAGATTAATAACATTAAGAATATTAAGATGTAAATGTACTTAATAATTTCTACTAATTAACGTTTATAATTATTGACATTCGTGTTCAAACTCATTTTTACTGCTAAAACAATAGATAGATAAAAACTTTACTACAGTCACTACATTTACAGTGATTAATATAAAAAGGAAAATAAAACATTCGGATTCGGATTGACGAATAGCAACTGGCAGAGAATTACGCAGTTTGACAGATTTTACCGTAAAAGAATTGCTAAAGTAGTGGGGTATGACAGGATGACAACTTAACACGACATTGACGAACGAGTACATGACCTAGTAAAAATACCATAATTACATTGTTTTAATGACTGCCAATATTTAGAACTAGTTATACGGTCCTAGGGATTAAATAATTTCTACAAAAGCCAACATAAAATTTTAATTAAACATATAGTTAACTAGCTCTTGTGCCCGCGACTTCGTCTGCGTAGAATTTAACAAAAAAGTTATTGTTCAGTTTGCAGTTATAAAAAATATATTCTAAAATATAAGTAGCCTAAGTTACACCTTATTACATCAGTTATCTGTCAGTGAAAGTCCCGTCAAAATCGGTCCAGCTGTTTCAGAGATTA
Source organism: Melitaea athalia (assembly GCA_905220545.2). Taxonomy (NCBI): domain Eukaryota; kingdom Metazoa; phylum Arthropoda; class Insecta; order Lepidoptera; family Nymphalidae; genus Melitaea; species Melitaea athalia. The sequence goes on from HG992193.1 coordinate 12,473,806, forward strand.
GCCGGAACAAACAGAAAGACAGACAGACAGATATAAAGACAGACGGACATAAATTGTAATGTACCGTGTATCTAAGATGCATATGCATTTAGTAAAAAGCGGTTATTTTAATATTACAAACGGACACTCCAATTTTATTTATTTGTATAGATAAGAATCTCCGAAGTGTATGTACGCGGGTAACTTCCAAAAGACTGCACCAAATTAGGTAACTATTTTTATGAAATAATTACCTAAATATATTTTAAAATGAAAAGTATATTTTTAATTAAGAAAAAAACATTATTTTGGTACTTAGATTAGAAAATTTATACAATGATAAAAATAAGTATAGAAATCTCCTTAAGACTAAAAATGACTCTTTTTTATTAAATATCATTGTTATAAATCTATTATAAAATAAATACCCGGCATACGATATAAAAGAAATGAACGGTAGACCAAAATAATGCCAAAACGATATGAACTCTTGTCATATACCATTTTCGTGCCAAAAACAAGATAGCATCTGATTAATTATTGGGGAGAAGTTTATCTGACTCATTTAAACTATTTATATTTTATACAAATTGCTGGTTAATTATACAATAATTATTATTATTTCATAGCAAGAGTATACTTTCAAATTTTAGTGATTTTGTTTTGATGTAAATAATTTTTGTGTCTATTTTAATTTACTGTATTATTACATAAATAATGCAATTTGTATTAACATTGTTATTTAAAAATATTATAAACATAAATTAATAATAGAATAACTATATATGCATGAAATCTGAATCCGAGTCAAAAAATTAAATAACGAAATTTTTACATGGCAATACAGTCACAGGGCCTGTTTCACCAGTTGCCTCTAAAGTTTTAGATTGGCTGTTATCGCCTTATCCGCCTTATAAATCAAAAGTTTCGGCTTGTATGATATACGTCTCGTCATGTAGCTGTTAAGACGTTATTGGACAGATGAAAAAATTTGATTAGCCCGTTGGCACAATTTGTAGTAGCCAGGTCGTGGGCTCAAATCCCGCCTATGTCTGGGTTAATGTTTATTTATATGGATTATTAATAATTTTATATGTATAATTTAAATACCATGTCAAAGTATAATCCTTGTGTTTTGTTTTAATTTAATTTAAAATTGCATGCTAAAGACTATACTACACACAACTATACTTCTGAAAATTATCTCGTTAATTTATTAAAAAGGAAATATTTGTAAAATTATATATCATCATGGTTGAGATAATATGTGAAAAAGCGCCATCTATGATTTGATAATGACTAAATGTAGTTCCGTGCCAGTTGACAATTTTTGTAGATCGAACGTGGCGCTGTCTATATATCAGCGAAGAAAAAGAGTTCGATCTTCGTTTTTTAACTCTCTACGTTTCGAAAGTATACCAATCAATTTAATAAAATTGTATACATTAAAATTCCATACTGTTATAGTATTTATTATTAGTATAGTAATGGTGAAACCGAAATAAAATGTTATCTGTTAGATAATGCAATGATTTGGGTAACAAATCATGGCTTTTATCGGCAAGTGGTGAAAAAGCCCCCCCCCCCCCCCCCCACATATACCTATATTATATTGAATCAATTATTTTAATTATTTTTAACTCAAATGATTTAACATTAACGTTTTTAGTAATGCAAATAACAAGTACCAGCTTACATTAAAAAAAGAATCATCAAAATCGGTAGGTCCAGTAAAAAGTTTTGTGTTGTATTTTTTTCCACTTGTCATATTATGGTCTCATTTAGATTTGACCGAGATCTGACGAGTGCTTTTTCAGTTATCTCTAATAATGCGTAGATATTTGATCGACTGTTTTACTGACTAACCTACGTTGTAATACTTATCGATGTAATTGAAGTTTGTTTTTTAAACATTTTAAATCATATCAAATTTTTCGATCTAGCGGGGTTTGAACTTAGGTTGTTTTTTTTTTTCGTTTGCGAGCAAACACAATTATCGAGTACCTATTTGTTTTAATTCCATTAATTATAAAGTTACGTTTCATAAATACACCAAACACATAAAGTAAAAAAATCAAGTCTTATTTAGGATTATGAAAGTGTGAATTATAAACAATAAGTATAAATTATTCTTATTTATAAATAAAAAAGAAAAAAGTAAAGTAGCATATAAATAAAGCGCCGATGATTCAGCGCACGCGCATGTCCTGGCAAAGGACTCAAACTTTAGACTAGTATCGTGTATGTGTGTGTGTAATGTAATAAACAACGATAAATCTCGATTCTCGACCGATGAAGCTTTGTTTTGTATAGTTTGATAAATGTTTCGTACTTACATTCAATTTTTTCAAAATTTAAGTCTGTTTGGTATTTTTTTCTAATTTAAAAAAAATGTTGAAGTTCTAACGTAACAGTATTTTATCTGTGTTATTTCATAACTTTTTAGCCAGCGTCAAAACAGGAGGTTGTCAATTCGATAGCATTTTTTAAAATGTACTCGTATGGTTACCTCATAACTTTTTACTGGGTGTACCGATTTCGATGATTCTTGTTTTAATCAAAAGCTGATGCTTGTCGTGTATTACCATTTAAATTTTATCAACATTTGACGTGTACTCTTTGAGTTATCTATAATAATACACATTTACCTATTTCGTCCATGTAATTGAAGTCTTTTTTTCTTTCGTTTACAAGCAAACATAATTATTACTGGATGTACCTAGCTACCGATTTTGATGTTTTTTTTTTTTTTTAATTATTATAGAACTGGTGCTTGTGATGGCCCACTTTAAATTTGAACGAGATCTGACAAGAAGTTTTCGAGTTATTTATACTAATATTATAAAGCTGAAACGTTTGTTTTTTAAGCGGGCTAATCTTGTGAACTAACTACTGGTTCAAATTAAAAATGTCTTTTTGTGTTGATATAGAATTTTTTTTTCAACTTAACGCGTCTGAAAGCGCGGGGTACATATAATGGTCATTTATAATAGGGTCTTTAATAATGCGCATTTAATTGACTTCTTATTGTATTACTTGCCGATTGTAAAATAAACAAACACAATACTTAATTATTAAAATTTATTTCGTTTTCCGTTGATTGTGATGAAATAATGAAAATGCATGCAACTTTTGTAAGAAATATTGATACATACTTCATAAGTGATATGCTTAGGAGGTATATCTCAATATTTCTTAACATAATTATTAAAAAATCTGAACATGTTCCACTGGAACAATTTCCATTACGATATTTTTTTTTATTGAGGAAGCTTCTGATATTAATGGGCTTCATTAGCAATAACAATTAGTGTAAATTAAAATCGTTTAGAAACTAATTATAAACAATTGTAGCAGAATAAAACATGTCTTTTTTAGGGTTCCGTACCCAAAGGGTAAAAATGGAACCCTATTACTAAGACTTCGCTGTCTGGCCGTCTGTCCGCCCGTCCGTCTGTCACCAGGCTGTATCTCGAGAACGGCGTTAGCTAGACAGTTGAAATTTTCAAAAATTATGTATTTCTGTTGCCGCTATAACAACAAATACTAAAAACAAAATAAAATAAATAATTAAGGGGGCTCCCATACGAAAAAACGTCATTTTTGCCTATTTTTGCTCGATATCAATAAATGGAAAGAGGCATATGAGAAATTCACAAAATACTTAATTGTATATTTACTTTATTAATAAATCATAAAATTAAAATTAAAAAAATTATTAGAGTGGGCCCTCATACAACAAAAGTGATTTTTTCCCGCTTTTTGCCCGATATTAAATCAATGTACCTACTGTTGTTTATCTAGTCAATGGTACGGAACCCTTCGTGCGCGAGTCCGACTCGCACTTGGCTGATTTTTTTTTTTTGATATCGCAGGGTAACCCATTTACGCGTGATATCCAGGACGCCCGGGTAGGCAGTCCTAGACCGTATGTCGGACTCAGCACTTGGGGGCGCCACTACCGCACTAAACCGTCTGCGGGAGCCTTCAGCCGCTTTAATTGGAGGGTCCCGGATCTGCATGCAACAGGATCCCTCCAGCGACAGGCTGGCCTCGGCGAAAAGGCCAGACTTCTCCTCCATGGAGACTGTCCGGCTCACCTCTGAACAGTCCCGACGACGCCGTGTCTAGCAGGACCGGGCTCCCATCCCGGCCCGACACGGGCACAGGGGCGTTACTGGAAGCGCATTAAGTAGCGCCTCCTACGCACCCCCATTCGTCGCCCGCGGGTGGAAGACGTCGGCGGCCTCCTCTCTCACCCGCTCGTCAGCCTCCTTCTGGGACATTACTGTCGCGTAGAAGGAGACCATCGCCTTCCAGGACTCGTCGTCGCCGAGCATCGCGGTTGAATAAAACATGTAATCTAATTGTAAATGTACTCGTTTTTTATTTTATATTTATTTTAAGGGTTTTTTAACCATCTGTCATGTTAAACCCATAGTATCTTATGCTATCACACATAACAAATTAAATGACACATCAAAATAGCTAAAAATCCTTGACAAACAGATATCACACTCATCACTGCAGAAGTATAATCTGATAAAGCACCTTGCATTACTCCGACATACTTCTTTTTTTTTTAAGCGACTTCCAAAAAAGGAGGAGGTTCTCAATTCGACACGTATGTTTTTTTTATGTATGTTAGCTCAGAACTTTCGACTGGGTGGACCGATTTCGATCAATTTTGTTTTATTTGAAAAGTTTTGCGTGTCATGTGGTCCCATTTTAATTTAATTGAGATCTGACAAGTACTTTTAGAGTTATATCTAATAATTCGTATTTACGTGACTACTTTTTCGTCAACCTACGTTATATTATACCGCATAACTTTTTACTCGGTGTACCGATTTCGATGATTCTTACTTTAGTCGAAAGCTAATACTTGTCTTGTAGTCTTGTTTAAATTAGATCCAAAACTGATTACAGCTTTTTAAGTAATCTTTAATAGCGCGTATTTACTTGACTATTTTTTCGTCTTATTACGTTGTATTACTTGTCGATGTAATTGAAGTCGCTTTTTTTTCGTTTGCGAGCAAACACAATTATAGGCCGATCAATACATTATTTTTAAACCATTATTTAAACCGTTATTTGAAGTAAAATGCTATAATAAATTAATTTTATGCATAGTGAGTAAATATGAATTGTGTCAATTTTAGTTTAGGCTACAAAGGTTGTTTAACCAATGAGAATTAATTAAAAATATGGTTTGTACAAACATATAATAATAAAAATTTCTTATAATTGAAAATATAACATATATTATTTTTTTAGGAAATAAAGACTAGTCTAATCATATTTTGATGCAATAAATTTAAACTAGGGACTAGTGTCATGTTTTGTTTCCTTGAATAATGTGACTTTCTTTTATACAAATCTTGTTCTGACATCGATTAAGACAAAAAAATAACTATTTAATCTGGTACAGTTGTTTAGAAGTTATGCGAGTATATTCAAGCAATTAATTTTTTTATAGTGATTAAAATACTTGTTGGATCCAATATATCCACAATTTTTTTTTCTGCATCTAGGCAGACATTTAAATGTTAACTTCTATCCGATGTTAACCTACACAGTCAACCACGTAATAAATTAAAATAAAGAATAAAGATAGTTTGACGTGACGTCATAACAAAACATCTCCACGGACGCATAGGCCAATCGAGTGGAAGAGGGATAGATACGTCGCAAGCGTACAATGAGCGTAACGTGACAATGAGTCATCCTTCTTCGTGCAAGCAGTCGGCGTTCATCGATTTATTAGACGTTGTCACGTCAAAAAATAATAACACTTAAAACAGAGTATAACATTAATTTGTTATCCAAGATTTATGGGTTCCATAACTTACTAAGTCGTCTTCAAGAATTTGATCAATATTATTATTTAATGTATGTTGATTGAATGTATTATTTATTTTATTTTTATTTATAACTAAATAGTCTAGAACTTATGTCTTACACTAGTTACTAGTTGGTATTGATAGTTGCACCATATTGTTTGTTTAGTATCTATCTTTATTTTTTTTAGTAGAAGGTAAACCTTTGATAGTTTCAAATATTTTTTTTATTATTATTTTAATTTAAAAGTATATGTTTGAGTAACTATTTTTTAACAATTAATTTATTATCTGTTCTTAAAGTGTTTATGACAATGAAATATATACAACACACAAGACCATTTACGAGTAATGTAGCTTGTATATATATTTAGCTAATATAGACCGGTATGAAAAAATCCAAGTATTTTTATTAAATCACTAATTCAAACTTATATTAATGTCAATTAGTCATGCAAAACTTACCAACTGGTATATTAAAACCTGCATTCCTGATGTCCATATAGTCATCGTAACCCAGTGAATCTCTGAAATCCTTTAACTCCCATACATTCTGGAAAATAACATTGGAATCGTAATGAATATTACATTTCAATAAATCAAACTATAACAAATGGATTTTGTGGTACTTAACAGAAGATTTAATATTAAGTTAACAGTACCAAATCTTGGATCTTATTTTTATATTTTAGAAATCTATTAGCCAACTAAGTTGTACTTAAAAAATAAAAATATCTAATAAAATTAATTCAAACAGTGAACACATGTAAGATGAAAACATTATATCATGTCTGATTTAATTACAGTACACTAAACTCTCTACTACTATGTACTGTATTGCGAACCTTAATACCAAAGTGCAGAATATTTTTGTTAAACACATATTTTTTTGACTTACAGGATCAACTTCAATTTGTAAAGGAGTTGCATATCTAGTATCCATCGGGAGACGTGGAGAGTTACCGTTGTATTCTTTCATTGGTGTCATAGGACTGTTTCCAGTACTCAGTCTATCACAGTAATTCTGGTTATAATCCTCTTTCCTCATTGAGTTTGTACTTATCGCAGATGGAGTTCGTACTGGCGAATTATCACTCACTCTGTTCCAGTATTGCTCTATATCTATATGCCGAGGGTTCATATTGCCAATATTGTAATTAGCTAGAGGCGATATCCCTCTGGGCGATGAACTTTCACTGAAAACATTGGGACTCCTTACTTGCAATGAATCTTGAGGTGTACTCGCTTCGCTAGCCATATGAGTTTTATCTAACGGTACTAGAGAGTTAGGGGTTCGGTTTGCAGATCTTCCTGCTTCAAGATGTGTTTCCGGTCGCTTGAACTGATGTTGTATTTTAACAGCCGGCCTTTGATCGGTCTCTTCTCTAACTGTTGCTTTCGGTTGAGTCTCGGCTGCTATGAGATTTTGAAGTTTGCTAACTTGAGCTTCAACGAAACTTCTGGGTCTTGGAGATAGGGGTGTTTCGGTGCTTCTATACACCACGGGGTTTGTCATGATCTCGTTTGTGTATTGAGGGTTATGGGTCTGGACAATACTCTCTGTTTCAAAGCTATCATGCGTGCTGTATGGACCGAAATCTTCTTCAAAATGTTCCGACTCGTCTACTTCAAGATCATCATAGTTTATCGGCGTGTCAGCACCGGGAAAAAATTCACATAGACTTTTCATTATTTCTACCACCTGTAAACAAGCACATTTCGAGGGTTTCTTAGATATTAGTAGACAAATATTTAACATGTAAATTAGTTAATAAAATAACTATTATATTATTTTAATGACAAGAAATAAATTAAACAGTAAAATACCTTAGCCATACTGGGTCTCGCGTCTGGTATTTTATGCCAGCATTGTGTCATCAACTGTTCTATAGGCTCCGGACAACCTTCAATAAGTACTGGCCTCTGACCTGAAAATATAATAGGACTGATTTAGCACAAAGATTATACCGAATACACACAGTACATTGATGTTCACTGATGACCTAAGATCAAATGATTACCCGACCATGACTTAACAAAAGGATTCAAGAACATACTAACGGCTTACTGTAAATTAATAGAAAAATGACTCATTGTAATGACTTATAGATAATAACCTTGATAAGTACACATAGTAACAAATCGCAGTCCAAGATATTACCTGTCAATGACCTGACACAATCATACTTAGATATAAGTAGTCATTTTATATAAATAGGTAGAACACAGTAAAATACATAATTATTTCAAGACTGTATTTCCAAGTTTTTATTTATGTTATTGTAGCAATAGACCAGTGTCTTAATATTTTGCCATTATTTATTTCATAATAACAAGGGTATTGACGACCGCTCTGGTGTAATGGTGCGTGTTGTGCGACGGTCGCGGGTTCCATGCCTGGTCGGAGTGGATATTTGTATTTATACAAATATTTATTTCCGGTGTGGTTGTTAGTCCTTATGGATCTCTCCACCGTGCCTCGGAGAACACGTTAAGCTGTCGGTCCTAGTTGTTATCATGTACACCTGATAGCGATTGTTACTCATAGTAGGCAATATATCCGTTAACATGCATTGGAGCGGAGTGGTGGATTAAGCTCTGATCCTTCTCCTACATGGAGAAAGACGCCTATGCCCAGCAGTGATATTACAGGCTGAAGCATAACAAGGTCATTTATATATCTACAATTCTACAGTTATACAAGGTGTGGATGACAATAGAACGATAATTGAAAACACCGTTAGTACTAGTATAAAGAAGTATTTCAAAACCGTCAGATAAGTCCTAACATCAAAATAAAAAAAAAAGATTTTTTCATACAAACTAATTCAATATAATTTAATAAAATTTTATAACATCATTTTTGTAACTACAGGATCACTGACCTGTTACACGCGTCATCGCGCCGCCTTCGCGCGTGGCCTTCTTTCTACGCGGCATAATCGCGTGGAAATGCTATGTGCTTGTTGTACCTACAAAACTTCATTATTTTGATTGAATAAAAAATAGTAAGTTAGAAAAGTAAATTAAAATAAATTGTTACGCATTTAAAATTAAATTGAATAAAAAACTATTTGATTTAAATTTTCTCAAACCATCAATTTTTTTTAAATATGCAGAACTGATCAGTAGCCGATACTGAATAAGTTATTTTTTTTTAAACATTAGTTATTATAATATTATTTGGTCTGCGAACTGTCACTAAATGGAAATGATTAAAAATTTTGCCTTTTTTTGTGGCAGTCGATCCCATATCCATTATTTTTATGCTCTATCTTTTTAAAAATAATAATAGCTGTCCTTGAGTCGTTAACCGCCGGTTTTAGGGTAGGTCAGGTCTTTAGTATGATACATACGTAGAAATTTTAAAAAATGAAAAATCATAATTTGTGACTAAACTACTGGATGTATTTTATTGATTTTTTGTATGTGGGCTTGGAATGTCATTACATATACGCTGTCCAAGTTATCGTTGTATTATAATCCCCACCCTGTATAACTTACGATTTTGAGTACGTTATCTCCTACATAAGTGAGGAGATCATTGCCTAACTAGGGCACTTATAGATTTACACAAAATAACTTATCTTTCAAAACAATTGCAATTAATTATTTTATTTCTTTATAATCATAGTAAAGGAATGATATACTCTACTCTATTAAGGGAATGTAATAGAAAACAAAAACTTTACGTTCATTATAAGATAATCACATTTACATACATTTCTAAAAGCATTTCTAAGTCCGATAATCTATATATAAAAATCAATTGCTGTTCGTTAGTCTCGTTAAAACTCGGGAATAGCTGGACTGATTTGGTTCATTTTAATATTGAAACATTTGTGGAAGTTCAGGGAAGGTTTAAACGATGAGAAACATAAATTACAAGGACCGGAAAATACTAAAAACAACGATTTAATTTTCCAATACAAAATGTTGCTAGCGGGGAAATTTAATGTCTTTTGTCAAAAACGTTGTCAATTGGTTGTCAAATATTTATAGGTGCGTTCAGAGAGTGTTTTGTGTATATTTTTCACAAATAAACGTAGGTGATACGAAGTTCACCGGGCCACCTATACCGCATTTCACCTAAGATGGGTACGGTGACACATGTCAAATTAACTCTATAGTGAGGTGACCATGCATAATTAATTTCTGTGATTCGATTATCGAGTACAATTGTGGTTAACCTTTAATCGATCATAAAAAAATATATTTTTAACTGCTTATTAAAAATTTAATTTTCGTATTCCTGAAAGCGGACAACCAACTCCCGGGCTTGACTGTTTAAAACGGTCTTCTTTGTTCTTTTCGGCATTTTACAGAACAGAACACACATACAAAATGGAATAACTAACAATAAATAGAACAACATAATAACAGAACTTAAGAATAAAACAGCAACAAATACAAGTTTAACAACAATAAAACAGCTACAAATAAAACTATAACAATAAGTGAGTTGACTCGATTAACAAGATGGCCGTTAGACAGCCTTCTAAGATAATGCAAAAATATGCCTAAATTTGTATAGGTACTTTTGTATAGGTACATACAATACATTTAATTAATTATTAATAATAATAAAATACATGACATAATTTAAAGAACAATGTTATAGTCCTCTTATAGTAAAGTACATAATATCAAATTTAAATTTTCAGAATTGATATAAGGTACGTAAGGGGCAATCCATAAATTACGTCACACGTTAAGAGAGGGGTAGGGGGTCGACGAAGTGTGACGATGTGTGACAAGGGGGAGAGAGGGGGTCAAAATTTTGTGACGTCACATTTCCAAATATAATAATATCAAAACATAAGTACAAAAACATGATAATTCAACTACCTATCAATACTACCTATCTATCAATAACTAACTTCAAAAATTAAAGTTTTATTTGTTTTATACGCAAATTGACTTTTATTAAAATGAAAATAATATCGAAACTGTCATCAGTTTGCTCATGCAAAATTGCAAAATGTGACGTCACACTAGGTAGGGAGGGGGTCTCATAAATGTGACAATCTGTGACAAGGACGGGGGAGGGGTCGAAAAATCGAGAAATTGGTGTGACGTAATTTATGGATGGCCCCTAATATATACAAAATGCTATCATAACATATCTATATATAGGGTAACTTTTGGTATTACATCTTTTACCTGAAATATTGTTAAATTTAACAAGCGTTTAATTACTGGAAAATTGTAAGTTAAATATTGTACCTGTATGTACTGCCCACATTATCTGATATGCAGAACCACCTTCTTCAAAGGGTTTCCTCCTCGAAAGCACTTCCCATAATATAATACCCCATGAAAAAACATCACATTTCTCTGTATATGATGATCCTTCAAATACCTGCAATAAATAAAAAAAAATTTAGATATCAGAATTTAGATCTGAGCTTCTACTGAATTGTTAACAGTGTTAAAGACACATAAAGAAATAGGTATTATTAAAATTAAAAATATACTTTATTCAGACCCGGCAGACATTGTCCTGCCCGGAAAACAGAGCCTACCAAATTTGATTGCTTACATACCAATAGCAGCGCCAACTACCAGGTCCAATTGAGATAAAAACTACCCTATCTCCTAAGTTGGACCAAATTCCAGATGCTAACAAAATTTGATAAAAAAACTTGGTTCAGTAGTTTCGGAGTTTATCATTAACATACACCGTGACTTGAAATTTATTCTATATATATATATATATATATATATATATATAGATGTAAGTCATTAATATCATATTTATTTATAAGGTTACTTGTTCGTAAAGTAACTATCACACTAAAGTAATGTTTCTATTAAGAAGACCCAGACAGAGACTGCAGTTAATTTTTAAAATATATTCTATACCCCGTCCGGCGAGTAATTAGCTTTTTGACAGCTCACGCCTATAAAATACAGTTTTTTTTTCCGAAATAACGTACTAAAAATTTTACAGTAATGTCATACTTTATTGACGATTTGATTGATTGACTGAAGTACCCTGTGCATAACAAACAACCACAGACTATGAAACAGTTCTTGAAATAATAAATCGACAATAAATCGATCATATGATAAAAATAATTTTACGTCATGTGATTATTGTTTCTATAAATTTAATACAAAAAAGGAAATAAAAATAGTATCTATGACCCCAAGATTGATTACTTGCAAGGAATTAAGTCGAAATCTTGAAATTTAATTGCAAACCAAGAATAAAGAGCAATAACTCTGTTAATTCATTTATTTATTATTTATATATTTCATTTATAATTAAAAAAACTATAAACGCATAAATAATATTTTTAAACGTATTTAATTAAATCGATTGAAAGTTCTTCTTAAATAAAATCGATTATTATTTCGAATCGAATAAATAACGTGTGAGGCAGTCACTAATGTCAAAATTTCTTGAAGTGTCAAAAAGATCATTAGTCGCCGGACGGGGTATAGATGTAAAATTCTTATTAACTGAAAATATTAATTTTAATTGCCTGTTTAATATTCGTTTTGTATTATAATCATTAATTGCAAGCATGGGGTGGTCTATGACTAGCAGTGGACTGTGATAGAAACTGAGCACTGTTTAAGATTCTTTATAATATTTATAATGGCTAAACAGTTCAGGAAAATATGGTGTAAAAAGTGTTATTAGTGAAGTACAAAATAGATATTTATAATGTTTTGAATTAATAGTTAAATTAACAAACAAATATGGACGAACAGAGGTCGCTAGTGTTAAATAAATGAATTAACAAATATCTATAACATACACACACAGTCATCTGTTCCTATGGTAAGCAATTTAATGCTTGTGTTATAGGTAACAGCCGACTGTTTTAGCTACTTTACTTTGATAAATATACATAGAAATAACACATATGCATATAAATACATATATTACAGCCAAACTAGTAGTAGGATAGTCAAAGTTGAACATACATTAAAAACATAAGCATACAAATGTTTAAATATTAGTTTCACGTATAAAGAATTGTATTGTACGTATAAAACTCAATTAATTTTTAATGTTCTTAAATATATTGTAAGCTAATTATCCGCTATTTTCTTTCAATGACTTCAACAAAATCAAAAATTGTTTATATATAATGATATAGACGCCGCGTTGGCGCAGAGGTTACAGCACTGCACTGGATTGTGATTGGCTGTTGTGCGGGCGGTTGCGGGTTCAATTCCCGCACACGACAACATTTGTATTGGCCATACAGATGTTTGCCGTGGTCTGGGTGTTTGTGCAGTCCTTGTGGGTTACCCCACCGTGCCTCGGAGAGCACGTTAAGCTGTCGGTCCCGGTTGTTATCATGTACACCTGATAGCGATCGTTACTCATAGTAGGGAATATATCCGCCAACCCGCATTGGAGCAGCGTGGTGGATTAAGCTCCGATCCTTCTCCTACATGGAGAAGAGGCCTATGCTCAACAGTGGGATATTACAGGCTGTATCGTGATCGTGACTATCTCTTAGGGCAATACATAGCAATCATAGGCATACCACATTTTTAAATAGTAGTAATATTATTGTGTGAAGGTTTTTGTAGAGCTTCCTTGTAGATAATTGACTACTGCGTGGTAAAAGGTAGTAAACTTTATTTACTGTTTTATAAAATTAGAACACCATTATATTTCTTTAATTATTACAATTATAAATTACTAGCTTCTGCGCGTGACTTCGTCCGTGTAGAATAGGATCAATTCTGTCATATTTACGCAGTGGAAGCCCTCAAAAGGAAAAAAACCCCGATTTTGAAACATTATTCATTGGTACTACGGTCCTATTGGTCTTAGCGTGATGATATATAGCCTTCCTTCCTTGATAAATGGGCTATCTGACACTGAAATAATTTTTCGAATCGGACCAGTAGATCCTGAGTTTAGCGTGTTCAAACAAACAAACCAAAAAACAAACAAAATCTTCTGCTTTATAATATTAGTATAGATATCAACCTGTTATATATTTACTTTGAACAAATCCAAACCATAAAACTAAATTTTCTCAAATTTCAATTTTTTAACCTTAAACCAGCATGGGAGTATGTAAATTCACTTGCAAAAGAAAGTTTTAATAGAATAGCTATTCAAGTTCCTTTTTTATCATGTTAAGTGATACATTTACTTTCTATTTCTATAAAAATATGTTCTAAATCAATTACTTAATACCTCAGGAGCCATCCACGCTGCACTTCCTTTATTATTTGTCATATACGTTGCTTTATCAGCGGCAGTGCCAAAATCACATATTTTTAATTTTTGTCCACCCGCAACTAATAGCAGGTTCGGTGGTTTTAGGTCCCTATGTATCAATGGCTTTGGTTTCATTGCGTGAAGGTAGGCTACACCCTGAAAACACAAAATAGTATTATTGCACTAAAATTCAGTTTCTAATATTCATTTAATTTTATTTGGAATGTATATAAATAAAAGCAGTCTAAACTTTTATGAGAATACATGTCAAACTTGAGCCTAATAATGTTCGTAATGAATTTTCATTGTTTTAATAAAACTGTCCGAAGATAGAAACTGACATACCTTTGTTTACATTTAGTACAAATACTTATTTGAATTTTTTACTAAATTTCTACTACTTGACCCATACATTTATTATTATTATGGAAAAATTAATACCTCTGCACATTGTCGAGCCCAACTCATAGCATGAGCAGCTGAGTATTTAGGTTTTGGGCGATTATGAAGAACATTGTATAATGAGCCACCTTCAGCATATTCCATAACAAGGCAAACTTGAGCACCTTGGGTACACGCGCCATATAGTCTGACAATATTGGGATGTGAGACACGTGAAAGTTGACGGACTTCTGTAGCAAATTCTCTTCTTTCCACTTCTGAGTTTATATGTTTAACAGCCACGAATTTGTTCCGCCATAAGCCCTTCCATACTACTCCAAACGCCCCCTTCCCAACGACCTAGGCATACATTTATGGTTATTTAAAAATCACTGTGAAACAGATAGAAGTGAAAACGTTATATATACCGTCAACTCTTGAATTTCATTATAATCAATCTCCTCAACGAACGTCTGCTGATATACAGGTGAATCTTGCACATTGGAAGCCATGGGTTCACTTAATATGGCATTATCGTAATAGTTAACTTAATATATAAATATTATTGATTCTATGTTTTGCACAAATTTCTGAGAAATGTGATAAAAATAGTTGGTTATATCAATTTTCTCGTTATTGTTTAGCAAAGAATAGCAACTGCGACAAGACCGCCATCTTTGAAACTGAATATGAAATGTCACAAGGTTGAGCGAATGATAGGGATGTATTATGAAGCATGCTTTACATGAAAATTGGTGTTTTCAATCAAGATAAATATATACAATTAGTGTTTGTGTTTTTAATAAGTAAAAAAATATTAAATTGAAATAATCTAATAAAAATGTATGGTTATTTTTTCAAATAAATTTTTTTTTTCACTTTTTACTCGTATGTTTCCAAATGTCTTCGGGACACAATGTTTTAATTACTATTCCCTACTATACTGCGGTCGCGGAATAGAAAGAAATTCGTACACTGACCCCTCATCTTTTGTCTTTGTCGCTCGCGTATAAACATATTGCGGTTGCGCTTACACAATACGGGGTCACTTCACCTGTGTGAGCGCAACCGCAATATGTTCATATGCGAGCGACAAAGACAAAAGATGACAGGTCGGTGTACGAATGTCTTTCTCTTCCGCGACTGCAGTATACATAGATATAGGATACTATAGATGTGACAAGCGTGCCACACCCGAAAGGGACAAACATAAAAGTATATAAGATGTCAGGGTTGCCAGCCCTACCAAAATTCCCCGTATTTTATTTTATTTTATTTTAAATTTCACCGGGCACTGATTTTTACCCGACTGCGCAATGCAAAGGAGGGTAATGTGTTTTTCAGTCTATGTTGTATTTTGTTTTTTCGATTTTTTAATGAATTTATTTTATTCTGCTTTTGAGTTTTGATAGTTGCATGAAATACGACAGTAATATCTTGTAAGATGTGGTCTGAAAAAATGTTCTGTTTTTTAACTCTTAATCGAACCTGGGAGTTGAACGGAACATATTTAGCATGATTTCATGAAAAAAAAAAATGAAACAAGTTACTCCAAATTTAAGTTTTTATTAATATACTTTATATATTCTTACAAATAAGAACAGAAGTTATTTTTTTTAAAACAAATTTATTTCTACTAATTGTTCCCTAAGGTATTTCATGTTTCTCGGCTAAAAGTGTTTTCCGATTTAAATGTTTCAAAAGTTTCTGTTTTCGTGGTGTCATCTCAATCTCCATGGACTCGGAGTTTTCAACCTGAAATTTATAAAAATAGGATTCAAAAATTCAAAATTGCTTCTGATATATCGCACTAATAATACAATAGTGTTGTAACTCAAAATTTGTCGAATTTGAGTTAACACTATACTTAAACGTAAAATTCAATGCCCCACAAGTCAATAAAACCGTCATTGCAATAATGTAAAAAATGAATGAGAGATCGCGCTAAAAGACAGTATTGATGACTGATCCACTGTCATAACGCTCCTCTCAATATTGCGTCATCTTTAGTCGCAACCAACAGTGATCGAGGAAGTACGTGTCACTTTGCACTTTATTTCGAGTAGCGACGTTATTACTAGATCAGGTATGTAAAATTTATAGTTTTATTTTGACTTAACTCATTATTGTTGATTTAAAGCTAAACCTGATATTTTGTTATTTCTAGTTATTACGCTATTACTGATTTACACAAACGTGATTTAAAATAATATTTCTACTTACGACACTATTATTGGTTCAGTTAGATATTTTTGACATGATATAGTATTGTTGAATCAAAAGTTTAAGTCGATTTTTTGTATAGTTAACAAAATATTTAATGATTAAATTTATTTGTCATTTATAGGATTTGGAATAACTCAATCAAATATGTAGCATTGTAATTAGAAAAATGCTTACTTACGATATTATTTCATAATTTTAGAGTTAATACGGTCTATATGACATACATATGCACCAAGTACGTATTAATAAATAAATACTTGTTTTATTTGTAGATTTAGTATGCATCGTGGATGATTACTTGTTGATATGACAACAAAAACCATGTGTCATCACCAGGAGACAGAAAATGACGAACTTGGCCTGAATTCCCCCGTGAGTGTAAAAAATGAATCTGCTACCCAGAGAGAAGACAGCGACTTTTTGAAAGAACAACCAACAATTTCGATACTTTTACCATCAAAAATTAATCAAGTACTTCAAGAAATTGACGTAAAAAGTATGGCTACTAATGTCAATCCTATAAATGTATGCAACCAAAGAAAATATTACATTTCACCTATGCACTAAGACCAGATCGACTTTCTTGATTCTGATAATGATCCGCATTTTGTTCCCGATTTAAATTCTCAAAGTAAAGCCCTCAGTTTGCTTCGAGGTCGAAGAAGAAAATTGACAAGTAGTTCTTTATCAAGTAGCTCTTCATTGAGTTGCTTGGATGATATAGTAGCACATAATTTATGTATCATTGCTGAAACCAGTGAGTTGAGTATAGAATCGAATGTTTATTCGGAAGAGCAAAACAATAATACTACGGGTAAAAAGAGTTTACGTAATGTGGGAACCTGGAAATACAAGGTAGTTAAACGACTTCGCAATTGTGGCAAAGCGTATGAATCAGTCAGTAAAAAACAAGTCCCTCAAGAAAAATGGAACCGACGTGGCGAAAAATGTAGGTTAAATTGTCGTTTAAAAATAGACGAGACATCAAGACAGGGTATTTTCAACAAATATTGGAATTTGGGAGACATAAAAAAAAACAAAGAGAGTTCATAATTAGACATACAACAGACATTAAACCAAAATAAAGATACTCATATACTCAAATTTTTCGTAAACTAAGCACAGCATTTCATTTTCAAGTAAAAGACGCTAACTTTAGAGTCTGAAAAACAATTTTTTAAAATACAGTTGCAATAAACGATGGACCAATTGCACCAGCTTTATAAAAAAAAACCGATTGTGGTTTTATAGAGAAAGAATTACGCGAATGACTGATTTAATATAAGACTAAATATTGTTTATATTTTTATTTTTTGTTTTAGAAAGTTTTTTGTTAAACATTGATTAAGTATAAAATGTTTAAGAATATGTAGTTTATTTTGTTATCTTTATTTGGACTAATTAATTATGTTTGGAAGGTTTATTTTATTTATAGTAATTACAAGCATTGTTTTTTTGTCCAATTTTATTGCATTTATAACCGTATTAAGAATAGAAAAGCAACCTTGCTTTATTTATTAATATCCTAAAGAAAAGATTTAAAGATATCATATTAAACGTAAATATAAATTCTCGTAATACTGAAAATCAGTTGTCGAAATTGTTGTAAGTCCAAAAAGTAACATGAAATCGTTGAAAAATTTAATAAATCAAATTGTAGTAACACAAAATGTTTCAAAAATAGTGACGCAACTTAAAATAATATTTCATTTTGAACATTTTGTTTGGAACTATACTGTATTAACTAAAAATTCTTAAATAATTTCAGTATCAGTATTTTTTTTCATTATTGGTAAAAACACAATTGCTTGAATTTTATTTAGAAAACAAAAAAAGTATTTAAAAAAATTGTATCTATAACAGGAAGTGAGTATTCAGTTTTTCGTTGATTCTGAAAAATGATCAATTTTGAGTTACTACACTATTGTATTATTAGTGCGATATATTAAATACATTTACTTGACTCATTGAAGTTATAGACAATTAGATAATAAATAGAGAAAATGAAGCTGAAAGGAAAACATAAATTTTATTTGAATCAGAATAAGTTTTATAATTCACTAGCTGACCCTGCGAACTTCGTACCGCCTAACAGTGGATTATTTAATTTTTAATTTTTTTAATACTTATTTCTGCTATTCGTGACACCGGGTTACTGGTTAGCTATAAAAATTAAAAATACATATTAAAAATATTAACAAATATTGACATTAATATTTATACGATACTAACGTCACTCAATTGCCTTCCCGAAACCCCTCCACTAACTCTTAAGCTTTATTGTATGGTATTAAAGTTCAAATTGACTTTTAGATATTTTTACGAATCTTTTGTATGGGAATATAGAAAAGTGTTGTTTTAAGACTTTTCAGGCATTTTTTTAAATTTTTCTCTCCGTAAGATCCATCCTTGCACTTCAAGGAATATTATAAAAAAGAATTAGTGAAATCGGTTCAGCTGATCTCGAGATTTGCGCTTAGCAACAAATTCAGCGATTCATTTTTATATATATAGAGATTACCTGTGTAGGTATGGAATCAATTTGCATTGGTATGTGGTGAGATGTAGATGGGATGTCTACCGGCAGTTCGATAAATGTGGACAAGATTTCCATCGGTACCTGTATATTAAATTTAAAAAATTTATATTATTAATGAACCAGGATGAAGTAAACAGTAGATGGACAACATACAATTAATTTTGTATATATGTATTTTATTTAATCAGTACAATTTTCTATAAAAGATAAAGTAATATTAACACATTTCAGTAGACATGGTTAAAATTTAGATCCTGGACCGTCGACTGTTTATCGGCATAATTTCTTTACAAAAAAATAAATAAATAACCAATCTAACTTCATAATTAGACTGTTTATCGGCATAATTTCGTTACAAAATAAAATACCCTAACCTTAGATAGGTTAGGGTATTTTTTTTTTCAAAATTAGACAGGTTATCGGCATAATTTCGTTAAAAAAAAATTACTTTAACCTATCTAACTTCAAAAATTATAATGTGACAGTAAATAAGTAAAAATAAAAATATATTTAAGTAAAAAAAAAATAATTATTATTATTATAATTTTCCTAAGCCTGAGAATTCACAAAAAGCTTTCTATATATGAGTACTATTACTATATACAGAAAAAATATGAACATCTATATCGACGGTCCAGGATGTAAATTTTAGCCTAATAAAAGTAACTAACCTGTTCGACGATATGAAGTGTAGGGATCGAGAATGGTTTTAAATATGTCACATTTCGAGCCCACCACTACCACTTCAGCCAATCACAGTCCACTGTTGGACATAGGCCTCCACAAGTTCGCGCCCGACATTATGACGCGAACTCATGTGTTTTGCCCATAGTCACCACGCTGGGCAGGCGGGTTGGTGACCGCAGGGCTGGCTTTGTCGCACCGAAGACGCTGCTGCCCGTCTTTGGCCTGTGTATTTCAAAGCCAGCGTGGATGGTTATCCCGCCATCCGTCGGCTTTTTAAGTTCCAAGGTGGTAGTAGAACTGTGTTATCCCTTAGTCGCCTCTTACGACACCCACGGGAAGAGAGGGGGTAGCTACATTCTTTAGTGCCGTAACCACACAGCAGATTCAGACATTGCAGAGTCCTTTGGAAATCTGTAACATCAGTTTCATTAAGTAATATGAAATTTAAGATTGAATAAAAAATACCGCACTCTTAGGGTAATTTATCAGTTACCTCGGCTGGTATCCCTAAAAAATCTATAACCTGAGCAAATTATAAAGTACTTAAAAATGGCGGACCAGCCTAACGTTTGTTTCGAGGATGACAAATTAACCTTACCACTTAATTTTGTCGGTTAATATATATTTATTATTATGATGATAAATACCGTTTTCATAAATTATTTCTGTTTATAATAACTTGTTAATATACTAGGACTCTCATTCTGTTAATATTTTTGCCTAACAAGTCATATTTTTATCAAAAAAATTGTACTTACGTATGAAAGGTTATGTCTTGTGATTTCGTCTCCGTACGGCTTTTACAGCCGATTATATAACATATAACCATGATAACTCTTATACAACACTCAACTACGTCTTAGTTTCACAACTTAAATTACTGTAAATCACTTAAATCACATAAATTCACGAAGTAAATATCGGTCTCAACTGATTTGTTGGTCGCAAGTTCAGTTGTGACCAACAGAAACTCTGACAAAGACAAAAAATGTTGTTTGTGTCCTTTTCACCCCTTACAGTTTTCGTATGTTGTGGTTTCGTTCACACACGGTAATAATAATTGCGTAGCAGATCTATAGTATCCTATATCTATGGCAGTATATTACAATATACTCTGTGTTACTACCTTAGTTTGTAATGTGCCTAATGTTAAGATAGACGACCGAATCTTAGTTCTAATTTTTGCCAGTAGAGCGCGCCATTTTTCAAGAAGTACTCGTTTAAATCCTTACCAGTGTTTCCACTTTAATAATTTCCTTTCCCCACGCCTCAGTTGAGATTTCCCCTTTTCTGGATTTTTTTAAATTAGTGATTTAAAAAATATTAAAACAGATAAACGTAATAAGCTCGATAGTGAAACAATTGGGTCAATCCTGTGCGTAAAATCTGGTTCGACAAGAACGGTCCATTTTATTTGTCTTATATCTCCTGTATAAAGTTCATTAAAGGCTTTAAATTGTATTATAAACATTTTTAAATCATATCAAATTTTTTCGATCCAACGGGATTTGAACCCGCGCCTTTTGACGTGCCGTGTCAGCGCTCTGCCAACTGAGCTATGGATCCACATCTAGCTGGGTCGAAATTTTCGATATGATGATTTTTATTTTGGTTTTTAAGCAAACCTTGGCGCCGTCTATAGCGAGTTCTTTACAGACCCCGACTATTCAAAGATTTCATAATTATTACAATGAATTTTTTGACAAGAGACGATACCATCCTATTTTTAATTCGTTTTTAATTTTTATTTTTGTGTTATTTGAACTCGCACCTTCTGACGTGCCGTGTCAGCGCTCTGCCAACTGAGCTATGAATCCACATCTAGCTGGGTCGAAATTTTCAATATGATGACTTTTATTATGGTTTTTAAGCAAACCTTGGCGCCTAGGGAGGGTTCCGTACCTAAAGGGTAAAAACGGGACCCTATTACTAAGACTTCGCTGTCCGTCCGTCCGTCCGTCCGTCCGTCCGTCCGTCCATCCATCCGTCCGTCCATCCGTCCGTCCGTCCGTCCGTCCGTCTGTCACCAAGCTGTATCTCAAGAACGGCGATAGCTAGACAGTTGAAATTTTCACAAAGTATGTATTTCTGTTGCCGCTATAACAACAAATACTAAAAATAAAATAAAATAAATATTTAACGCGATGCGTTTAATTCCAACGCCATCTACCCAGAAACCAAGGAAACGTCGTCGATAGACTTATATAATAGCTTTCCAATAGCGGCATGGATCGATAGATATATGGCGTATTTGACTAGTTTATTTTCCATTTTTTTATGGTATAATCTTTTTCTTATTTACTAAGTATTTTGTTTGATAACAATAAAATATAGCCTTTAGTTTAGTCAATGGTACGGAACCTTTAGTGCGCGAGTCCGACTCGCACTTAGCCGATTTTTTTTCGCATTACAAAACTAAAATGTAGCCTATGTCCTTTCTCAGGATCTAGACTAACTGTGTACCAAATTTCATTCAAACCGTTTCAGTAGTTTTGGCGTGAAAGCCCGACAGACAGATAGACAGAGTTACTTTCGCATTTAAAATATTAGTAAACATAACATTAGTAGATTAGTAGCCAAGGGCTGTAAGGGCGCCTATAGTTCGAGGGTGCAATTGATGCTTACACCCGAGCTAACTATTCTGCTTTACATCTCGATTGTGTGGTAAGTAGAAAAAATTACAAGGCATTACAAGAATAAAACATTTTATTTGTTGCAATTTATAGTGAAATGAGAACAATTTTCAAATTGAGCTTCGTCGTTCGATATTTAAAATTGATGACTATTATACTCACACGAAGACAAGGCTGAATAGCAAAGCGACCTCTTTGGTCATTGGGCTGCATGCATGATGTCTATTGCCAGTATGATGGTTAGATGTAGGGGAGACCGGGGTCAATTGAAACGTTTTCCGAAAAAACGGCCATAGTGCCTACATTTTCTATCAAAACTGGTTTGTGAAAGGTTTCGACTATAGCTAGATTATCTGGCTTTAAAGTCGCTATGTTGATTTTTATCCATAGGTATCAGATACGGAGTCACAAGTGATTTAGAAAACCTCGAAAATTGTTTCATTTGACCCTGATTGCGGGTCAATTGAAACAATGAATGGGGTCTATTGAAACACCTAGAAATAAAATATTTATTTATTGTAATTATCATTTAAATTCATTTTTCTAGTCATAATTAAATCACATAATCTTAGTATTTGATTAGAGAACAGTATGACGTAGTTTCTACCATCAACTGAACGAAAAAAGCTAACTTAACAAAAGTTTCATATGGTACCTACTTCTTGGTCAATCATTTAGAATATTTAAATATTTATAATTAATAAGATCAACTACTACTAATATAGAAATGTAATCAACATTTAATAAAGGAAAAGCAACCATTCTTATTATACATCTTAAATTGGGTTAAGGTGATTGACGTAATTAACTCTTTGTAAAATCCCACGTGTTCTAACCACACATAGAAAACTATATTTACAAACTTTTATTTAACTTGCAATGTATGTATGTATGTATGTATGTAAATTTAATGAATGTTTGTTCGGGTGAAATCTTGCAACTCAATTTTGAAGCAGATATCTTCAACCAATTGAGCTGAAATTTTGTATACAGGTTCAATTTGGATGACAATGCATGGTTTGTATGTATGTATGTATGTATGTTTGTTCGGGTAAAATCTTGCAACTCAATATTAAAGCAGATATCTTCAAAGAATTGAGCTGAAATTTTGTATACAGGTTCAATTTGGATGACAATGCATAGTTTGTGTGTATGTATGTTTGTTCGGGTGAAATCTTGCAACTCAATTTCGAAGCAGATATCTTCAACCAATTGAGCTAAAATTTTGTATACAGGTTCAATTTAAATGCCAATGCATGGTTAACTTTGTGACGTCATTCTAAATCCAATATGGCGGCATATCCAAGAGTGCGGACTAGTTATTTTTAGTGCACTTCTACAATATGGGTATCAAATGAAAGGACTTGCTAAGAACTAACAAAGTGACGTGATAACCGACTAAAAAATCAAAAATAAATTAAAAGTAAAAACCTTTTTAAAAACAAGCTTTTATTTGAATGCACTAAAACGAACAAAATAAATTTTTACTTTAAAACTTTTACTATCTACTTATAAAGTCATTACACATAATCTATATGATAGAAAAGCTTGTCGCGAGATTTGCTTGTAATTAAAAAATTCAAACTAAGGAAATACAAGTACTCATATCTCGCGACAAGCTTTTCTATCATATAGATTATGTGTAATGACTTTATAAGTAGATAGTAAAAGTTTTAAAGTAAAAATTTATTTTGTTCGTTTTAGTGCATTCAAATAAAAGCTTGTTTTTTAAAAAGGTTTTTTACTTTTAATTTACCATTAACTTAAGGAAAAAAAAACGTAGAATTATTGTTTTAACTTAACACAACATTCGTATGACACTTATTATTTTAGAATATGTTAAAGTAAATTAATGAGATCAACTATTACTAACAAATGTAGGTAACCAATATTTAATAAACAGAGAGCAACGATTATAATAGATTTTAAAAAATAAATTTGATATAATCAGTCACAATTGTGACACAAATAATTGAGGTCTCCAGATGTGCAAGCCTCATGTGCCCACATCTTACACCCCGAATACTGCACCCAGTTTTCTCCAGTGTAAACAAATGCAGTTATGTGATTCTTCTTCAGAAGAAGTTCTTAGTTTCAGAAGTATCCCTTTTCCTTACTTTTTTACTCAAGTTATTTTTCACATTCTTTATTTATTTATTTATTTATTTTATACTTTATTGTACACCACAAATATAAACAAACAAAGCTTACAGATAAAATAATTACAGTAATAAGTACTAACAGTGAATTACAATGGGCGGACTTATGGCTAATTAGCCATTTCTTCCAAACAACCCAGTTCTTTAACTGTTTTTACTGATTTTTCTTTTCTGATCCTTTCGTAATTTCTTCATTTAGCTCTTACTGATAGTTCGGGATTTCTGGCCATAAAGGCTAAACACCAGTCTTCTCCTGTAATCTCATTCTCATCCCAAGATCAAATCGTATAAGTTATACGATTTTGTAAGTTCGTATGCCAGTTTCTTTACCTCTTTTTTTGGGAGACCGAAGTATATATCAGCACATCTCATTAAATATTTCGATAACTCCTTTTCTTGGGCTTCAGAGAACACTTTATTTTGGGGAGAATAATCCCTTACAGATTCTGAGGATTATTCATTGCAACTGTCCCGTTTTTTCTTGAAGGTATCAGAACAATTATGTTAAATAACGTCATACATTTCGGCAGCTTGTCTAAGTGTTATTTCCTTAGATTTGATCTCTTCGTAAGATTTTTTATACAAATCTACACTGCACTTTCCGCGATTAGTAGTTTTTGGACAGTTTCGCGGCATCTAAAAACAAAAAAGAAGTGGTATTGCAAAAAAAAAGCTTAAAGCCACATACAAGGATCAATTAAAACATGTTTCAATTGACCCGGCAAATTTTGCAATTTCAGCAACGTCATGGTGAATATTTAAAATCGTAGAAAAATAACGGTAGACGGTAGGTATACATAAACCACTACAAATTCAACAAGAATAACCATACAAATAGAAAGTTAAATAGTATTAAAGTACTACCAATAGATATTGACTAATATACAAAACAAAAAGAACAAAAATACTTACTTTTGGTGCCGGAAAAGCAATACACTCGCATAATAACGTCCGACAGTCACAGAGCCGCGGATAGCACTGTTCCACGGGTTCTGCCATGAACGAAGATCCATCCCCCCTCAGGGACCGTCCTGCTATCGCTTCTTGTTTTGTAGCTATTGCACTTGTTTCTATTGACCCCAGTCTCCCCTACGCGGCGAACTTTTTGAAAGAAAGAAGTGTTTTTTTTAAATTACTTACCGCCCTAGGGCGTTTCTAGCTACATTATTACCCTAGAGCGCTAATTAGTCACCTACAAGCCCCATTTGGAGGTAATAAGAACCTACTTACCGAACATGAGAGATGTAACAAATACCTATTAGTTCATTTGTGTTGGCGAACTTGTTTCCAGGGCTAGCCATATTCTAGTAGTAGTTATAATATTTGTTATAATTATGCATGAATTCAGTCTGTATCATCATAGGCCTCTTTATCCACGTAGGAGAAGGATTGGAGCTTAATCCACCACGCTGCTCTATTCCTGGTTGGTAATTATGCATGACGACTAAAAACTTGTACGTGTACCTAATAAGTATACTAGTATACATATATTATGTATGTATTAATTGAAAATTGACTGAAAGTTGTGTAAAATAGGTAGACGATAATAAATGGTAGAATATTTATAACAACACTTGTGGTCTTGTAAATCTTAACTATGAATGTGTATAATATTTATTTTAAACCTATAACACAAGCATTGACATTAATTTTGTTGTCATCATAAATAGCTTACTGTAACTTAACGTACACAAAAAAGTAGGTAGGTACTGTACCTATGTAGCAAAAATACTGCATATCAAAACACCACAAAAATTCAAACTGTGTTTACTATTCACATCTTACAGGTCAAATGGATACTGACAGATTCTCAGTTTCCTCTAACTGTGTTAAAAGTTCATAAGCTTCTTTACATTTGAAGGTTGCAGCCGTCTCTTTTGGAGTTTCATTTCTGTGGTTTCTCATATACAAATCGGCTCCAAGGCTAACAAGGATTCTAATTAAAATAGTATTGTTGCTCATTGCAGCAAAATGAAGAGCTTGTCGGCCTCCAGGAGCATAAGGATCATTTATAACAGCTCCCTTGTCGATTAGAAGGTGAAGAATTTTTTCTTCTTCAGCTGTCGGTGTACACATCATAGCGAATTCTATAAAGAATTATATACTTAGATTATAAATACTAATAATAAATACCTCACTCGGATCTCGGATCACTCGGATCGTGAATTTGTAGGGCCCGGGGCTAATAGAATACTAGGCTATTAATTAAAGTGATGTAGGTTAGTAGGGTAGGTAGGTAGTGATGTATTGTTCATCGATGTAATATACTATATTGTCACTTTCAATTCTCGTCACATTTGAATGCTAATAATAATAATTTTTAGGGAATGTCTATATTCACAAATTACACGTACTTACAAGATCAAACAACTCTCAAAGACTCAAACAGTGTGAGAGTAGTATTATATATTTAGCTGTTATCTTCAGTAAGGTCGAAGTACCTACTTCTAAAAATTTTCCTCTCATAATAAGTCGACAATAAAGTATATTTGTACTTTATACTTGCCCAGTCGGGCTGCTCTAGTTGAATAGCTTGTTAATAGGCCTTAACATACATAAATAAGGCTAAGGCTTTAAAATAAATAATCTTTTAGGCTTCTAATATTTGAGAATTGAGATCAATAACGAATAATTATGCATTATCCATGTTGTATGCAGCATGCATGTATCTTTA
Organism: Melitaea athalia; assembly: GCA_905220545.2. Taxonomy (NCBI): domain Eukaryota; kingdom Metazoa; phylum Arthropoda; class Insecta; order Lepidoptera; family Nymphalidae; genus Melitaea; species Melitaea athalia. The sequence goes on from HG992193.1 coordinate 12,501,124, forward strand.
GCACTCAAGTAGGTAGGTATTATGAGGTCTTTTTACCTGCACTTACCATATGGTCATCATTCATCATCATCATCATTTCAGCCTATCGCAGTCCACTGCTGTCCAGCTCGCGAACTTGTGGAGGCCTATGTCCATAGGCCTCCACAAGTTCGCGCCAATAACGGCGTGAACTCATGTGTTTTACCCATAGTCACCACGTTGGGCAGGCGGGTTGGTGACCGCAGGGCTGGCTTTGTCGCACCGAAGACGCTGCTGCCCGTCTTCGGCCTGTGTACTTCAAAGCCAGCATTTGGATGGTTATCCCGCCATCGGTCGGCTTTTTAAGTTCCAAGGTGGTAGTGAAACTATGTTATCCCTTAGTCGCCTCTTACGACACCCACGGGAAGAGAGGGGGAGGCTAAATTCTTTGCCGTAGCCACACACCATATGGTCAGTGCAGGTAAAAAGGTCTGTCGGTATATTTTAATTTTACATATTTTTCGTTACTAAAAAGCCCCATAAGCTTCTGGCTCTGCTTTTATGTAAACATTATCAATTTCTACACGAGCGAAGCGAATAATTGCAACGGTGCGCAACGGTCCCGGCATGGCACTGGCTTGTGGCTCTTGAGCTGACGGTCGCGGGTTCAATCCCCGCACATGACAAACTTTTGTATCGGTCATACAGAAGTTGCCGTGGTCTGGGTGTTTGTGCAGTCCTTGTGGGTCTCCCCACCGTGCCTTGGAGAGCTCGTTAAGCCGTCGGTCCCGGTTGTTATCATGTACACCTGATAGCGATCGTTAGTCAGAGTAGGAAATATATCCGCCAACCCGCATTGGAGCAGCGTGGTGGATTAAGCTCTGATCCTTCTCCTGCATGGGGAAAGAGGCCTATACCTAGCTGTGGGATATTACAGACTGAAGCGAAGCGAATAAATTGGTTTATTAGAGAGCTTTCAATTTACTTGATATTTTACAATATAAATTATGGCTGTACAGGAAACGTCTACATCGTGGTACGGTTACGGTCATAGACTCCTCACGCCGTTTTTTTATTGTCGCTCCCTTGTGGAAACCCCGGAGTTGAAGCTATCTACGCGTCCTCTAATCCTTCACTGATTAGTTTTAATTATACTAATTACATATGGCTTCACAAGAAAATAAATATGGGACAGTACTTATTCGTTATTACTTCATTTGCTACCACAATTCGTTACTTACGAATAAATAATCCAGCGTCCATTGGATCGGACCGCGGCAAGAGCCTTGCTCCGTGATCAAATAAGAGATTAGCCACTATTAGTGAGGGTCTGTAAAATTGAAACCGAATTACTTTATTTTTAAAATTAAACATTAAAATGTAAAATTATATAGGTAATATCTCTTATGTAAAAAGGTCATAGCGGTGTCGTGACTCGTGATAATGTCGATTTTTTTATCAATTTACACGTCAGCTATCTCATCGAAGCTGTCTTTGTCAACAACTTATCTATCCAATATTACTAAAGTTACGACACAAAAACTTTTTGAACTGAAACTTAGAAAAGTTCTATAGGCGCATGAGGGGTAAAATTTGAGCGACCACTAACACGGCAACGCGTCACGTGGTCAGTACTTGGATGGGTGTTCGCCTGGGAATACCGCGTGACGTTGACTTTTGTTTTTTTTTCAATTAGGTAGGTACTTTCTTTTGAATTAGTTTTTTTTTAATTAGTTTGCCAAAGAAGTTTCACTTCTGACATGTGTACCTACTTTGTACGCACGAAATTTATTTTTTTTTGATTATTTTTGTATTTCCGCTGGCCTAAGCAACATATTTACAGCGTCACCTTTGGGGGTACTGGTGAGATCCAGCCGTAAAAATTGAGAGCCCTCGTTGGAGCTCAGAGTGGATGTTTATACGTGTACGGTGTTTCCTACCGAGATTGCATTGTATCGTTGGCTTAGATGAGAGTATCATCGGAGTGAAAAAAAATATTTATATTAGTAATATTCACAGATAGGCCATTAAAAAAAAATACACGTCAGTTTCGTAAAAAGGCGAAAGTTTTAAAATATTCGGAAAAACATGTAGGTATGTATAATGTATATATAGTATTTATAATTTTTTACCTTCTCATTAATGATAGCGAAAGTGGAGTCATGCCAACGTTGTCTTTTACATTTGCTTCTATACCCGATTCTAATAGCAATTTAATAGCCTTCAGATTGTACGAACACACTGCGAAGTGAAGAGCATTTCTTCCAAGATGATCGACTTGTTGTATGTTTGTTCCCTTCCTAACCGTAACATATACACATATTAACATATAAAAAGAATGCTTAGTAGGTACAACGAAATTTGTCAGCTATCTATAAATCTATACTAATATAATAAAGCTGAAGAGTTTATTTGATTGTTTGTTTGTTTGTTTGAACGCGCTAATCTCAGGATCTACTGGTCCTATTTGAAAAATTCTTTCAGTGTTAGATAGCCCATTTATCGAGGAAGGCTATAGGCTATATATCATCACGCTAAGACCAATAGGAGCGGAGTCCACGCCGACGAAGTCGCGCGCAGAAGCTAGTCTATACATATAATAAAATGGTAGAAAAGTCAAAACTGTACATTGAATATTTTTTTAAAAGAATACTTGGGGTGTGATCTACAATCGATACCGAAGCCAAAAATATAGTTTTTAGAATTTTTGTCTGTTTGTCTGTATGTATGTCCGGGATAAACTCAAAAAGTAATGCATGGATTTACTTCAAATTTGGCACGAATATTGTTAAGAAGTCGGGTCAGAACATAGGCTATATATTATCACGCTATCACCTACGGGGAAAGAGCAGTGAACCTTTATTTCTTCAAATGTATGTCCGGGATAAACTCAAAAAGTACTGCATGGATTTACTTCAAATTTGGCACGAATATTATTAAGAAGTCGGGTCAGAACATAGGCTACATATTATCACGCTATCACCTACGGGGAACGAGCAGTGAACGCACGCAGACGACGTCGCGGGCAGCAGCTAGTATTATAATAAAATGGTAGGAAAGTCAAAACTGTACATTGAATATTTTTTTAAAAGAATACTTGGGGTGTGATCTACAATCGATACCGAAGCCAAAAATATAGTTTTTAGAATTTTTGTCTGTTTGTCTGTATGTATGTCCGGGATAAACTCAAAAAGTACTGCATGGATTTACTTCAAATTTGGCACGAATATTATTAAGAAGTCGGGTCAGAACATAGGCTTCATATTATCACGCTATCACCTACGGGGAACGAGCAGTGAACGCACGCAGACGACGTCGCGGGCAGCAGCTAGTAAAATAATATAAAGAGTAAAGTTTGCTCTTGACAGAGTTTAGATAACGATCACGATTCAGCCTGTAATATCCGACTGTTGGGCATCTAAGGCCTCTTCCCCATGTAGGAGAAGGATTTTGGGATTGAGAGTTTAGACTTTTATAATTTCTATATTACCTATAGAATAATATATAACTGAGGTAGGGCACAGCAGGAAATTTCCTGCTCAAAATATGGAGCAGCCCGACTGGGGTAGTACCTCGACCTTACAGAAGACCACAGCGAAATAATACTGTTTTCAAGCAGTATTGTGTTCCTGTTGGTGAGTAAGGTGACCAGAGCTCCTGGGGGGGATTGGGGATAGGGTCGGCAACGCGCTTGCGATGCTTCAGGTGTTGCAGGCGTCTATAGACTGCGGTCTTGCCATCGGGTGAGCCACGGTACGCTTGTTTGCCGACCTAGTTACATAAAAAAAACCTACCTAATATAAATATCAAGTAACTTGTCATTTCCGGTTTCAGCTGCCACTAGAAAATCTTTATCTTGATGTAGAAATTCTACAGCTTCTTTAATACGAGGGTCGTGATTAATATCAGAATTAATAGATGTTTCCGATCCTATGTCAAGTGAACGAGGAGATCCGGGATATGACGGGATATGAACATCCAGTGAGTGTTCTGACAATTCTGTTGAGGTGAAACAAAATAATATGAGCTGATAAATATTATTGTCATAAAGTGTACTAAAGTATATTCTAGAAACACCAAAAAATTTTAAAAGTACTTTTAATATTTTTGTCTAACTTGTAAATAAATAAATAAATATATACACAATACACACACGGTCGTCTGTTCCTAAAGTAAGCAACTTAATGCTTGTGTTATAGGTAACAGCCGACTGGTCTAGCTACATATATATATATATATATATATATATATATATTTTTTTTTTCGATAAACATATCTACTTATAAATAATACATATATAAATATATAAACAAATATGTATATAACACCCAGACTCGAGGTGGGAATCGAACCCACAACCCCCGGAACAGAAAGCAGGGTCACTACAAACTGCGCCAACGGGCTGGTCTTAATATTATAAAAATATTTAAATATTTAATTATTAACAGTGTATCAACAAATAGATGAGGTCAATAAAATCCTACACCACCCAAATAAGATCCTACAAAATATCTAAGATTATTTATTATATAAAAAAATATTTAACTGAGATAGGGCACAGGCACTGCAGAAAATATCATGCTCAAAATCTGGAGCAGCCCGACTGAGGAAGTACCAAGAACTTACAAAAGATTACAGCTAAATAATACTGCTTTCAAGCAGTGTTGTGTGCAACGGGCTTGCGATCTTGTGTTGCAAATAGTGACGGTAATCGCTTACCATCAGGTGAAAAGTACGCTTGTTTGCCGACCTAGTTGTAAAAAAAAATAAAAAAAAGTTTTAATTTTTATCCTAAATAAAATTAATAAATTAAACGGTTATGTCAATAAAAGTAAAATTGTTTTATGATTTTTATTTATAAGTATTTTACATTTGTCTACTTATTAAATTTATCATCATTAGCATCTGCAGTAGCTTCATTAGTATGTGTTGATTCGACCATTGGTTGATCCAAGAAGGAAGAAAATTGTTCACCCTCAAGTATTGTTTCCATTTTTGGTACATTTCCAAGCAACGGTGACTTTTTTCTAGTTACAAATATTACATCATTATCAATAAGTGTATCTTTATTGCGAAGGTAAGCAATTACTATGGATTCTGGTTCACTTTGAGTGTTATTATTATCAACAGGTATTTCATTGTCACTTTCCAAATTGATATCGACCATTTGCTCTTCTCGTGATTCGCAATTACGGATTTGAATGGGTAAATCGAATTGATCTTTACTTGTACCAGGTATTTCCGTAGGAATAACATTATTTTTCTTCTTAATAGTAACTTCTTTAGATACATTTTTTTTGTTAACTAATATTTCGGTGGAGCTAGGATTACTTACACAACTAGAGTCCACAATAACAAACATGGAATCTCGATTAAAATCGTTTGAATTTTTGTACGAATTGGTCGAAGTACAGTGCAGATTGGTGTCGTCATGACTGGAAAGAACATACGTCGTAAATATTTGATAATTTCATATAATAAATTCTCTGTAATTTCTTTTCTACGAACTATTCGGTGATATTGAATCAAATGTCCCACTTTTGACTACATTGTTTGTGCTACACGAAGCGGCGTTTAACTCACGTTGAATTAAGATTTGCTTTTGAGCATTTATCAAATCTAAGATGTGTTCTGGTAGTACGCGATCAGAGTAAAAATAAAACATTACTGATTGAATTAGGTCCTTACCTAAACGGTAAAGAAACATTTTGTAGTAGCTAATCAAACAAAAAAATATTTCGTACTTTGACCTCGACGAGGCTTGGCCATCTTCAATGTTTTCGGAAGTTTTTTGTACAGTTCCAGAATTACTTTGTAGAGATGGAAGAGTTAAGTCTTCTGCAGTTCTACTTAAACTAGAATTATTTTCTTCACTCATATCATCTTAAAAATAGCAATGTGGTTTTAGAAAGTACTAACATGAAATTAGTATTTTTGAAAAATAGTGACGTTTATAAATCAATATTTTTTGTTTTAAATATAAGCATGAGCGCAAAATGTAGCAGCCAGTTAACATTCAAATTCACATCGACTTTCGATATTTGGTTTTAATTTCATATAAAGGATTTTTTAGGTAGTTTCCAATAAAATAAAACTTGTTTAGCAATCTGAAAATAATTGGCTTCGAATACGTCTGTTAAAGTAGTTAAAGAAAGTCTCTAGTTTCCATGTTGTAAAATAATATACACCTATACATGCTAAAATGCCAACGAATGATAAAAACTCACATACTCGTACAATTATGTAACGGATAATCAAACCTTTGTCTTGATCGCAGTGTGAGTGAACATCCATCCCTGGAACAATCTCGGTAGGAAAAAGGAACTAGTACAATTCAAACAACATTTGTATGTTTAATGCTAGTTTAATACAGCAAGTTTATACCATGTATACATAAAAACTAATTCTAGACGTTTCGCACGATAAAATGTAAAGTTTGACTTCACTATGCAGTACATTGTATTAATAGTACTGGAAATATATTTTAATTTAAACTAATTTTTTTCTTTGGTAAAAACATGTGTAAGTGATAGCAAGATATGCGGTAAACCGAGGTAGAAAAGTATACAATTTGTAGCGTTCGATACAAAGTAGAAATTTTAATTTCATAGAAAGATGCTTTGGAATAAATATTTGTAATCTTAGGCCATTTATTTTCATCGTAGATAACAAAATTAAAATACATAATCTATGCTATATTTCAAAAACTATTCTATATTATTATATCCTAAACACTACGAAATAAATGCATGACAATCTGTCACTCCAATCCTTTTCGGAATCTTATGTATCTCCATATGCCAGTTAACAGACAAGGGGTATGTGTTTTCAATACAATTCAAAGGTAAAATGTACAAAGAATCAGTAGACTGCTATTTACTATTTTGAAAAGTGAGAATAATTTCCAGGCTGTAAATGGAATCTAGTTTTCGATTAAACTTTTAGAGTATTAGTCGGCGATAAACTGGTATGTCTTGTTCCTGGACGCGAGGTGCAGAGCGCAGGAGTTCCGCCAGAGTGTAAAGATCATCGCGAGGCCTGTAATTGTCTTGATGCACATCCGAGCGCTTTCTAGCGACCATGAAACGTTTCATCTTATTTACATACATTCTCTTACGACGTGCTTCTTCATACCTTTGCAGGAGTTCGTTAGAGTCAACCGGGTATATTTCAGGTAAGCCCATGGGGTAGCCAGCTCGGTTTTGTTCGGAGAAATAAGATTGGCGTGGGTAATCTCTGTCTCGTGGATCCAATGCACCTTCATCGCGTAACCAATAGTCACCCATTTCATCTACTTCTGGCTGTCCTAACTCCAAAGTGTTCACATTGCCATAATACGGAATTTCAGCATTTCGACTCGCATGCAAATCTTGTTTCCTTCTTTCTTGGGCTTCCCAATAATTGAGCAGCATTCTAAGATCTGCGCCACTTAGACCGGAATCTCTTTTACGGCGTTCAGAAACGGACCTGATTTGACAACATAGAATAAAATTTATAACAAGTCAGAAAAAAAAACAAATCACTTAAAATAAACTAAGAAAATGTACCTAAAATTCTTTTTATTTCCACCAGAGTTCTTGGTAGCTGTTTTAGCACTGGCTGCTGCTCCGCTAACTTTTCCACTACCACGTTTACGGCGAGTATTATCACTTTCATGCATCACAAAGTCTACGGGCGACGGTGCATTATTAGCCCTATGAAAAGAAAAAAAATATTAATTTTTAATGTAGGTACATAAGGCTTATACTTATTTAATGATTAAGATTGTGAAACTCACTTAAGATTTTTTTTGCCTGAGCCAGACTTAGTAGCAGCTTTTGTTGCAGCACCTGCTCCACCAACTTTCCCACTACCACGCTTCCGGCGTCGGGTTTCGTAACCACTTGAAAGACCCTCCATAGCAGGAGGCTCTCCATATAACTCTGGCCTCATAATAAGGTTGTCCAGTTCTCCATTTGATTGAGGTGATTCAAAACGTTGTTCTACGTTTTGTTCATAACCTTCCGAGTTACCTATAATAAAATTTTCCTTTATTTTACGTTTTGAGAACTTACTTACTTAGGTGAAATGACTACCTAGTACGTGGCTAGAAAGTTTATCTCTGGCAATTGTTTTGATGTAAATAGTTCAATTAACACTGACAGCCAGGGGTTCGATTCCTGATTGGAATGGATGTTTGTATTTAGTTGATCTTCGGTCTGTGCATTAATTCAACTGTGAGGGAAACACCAGAAAGCCGCCGGTCCAGGTAGTCATCACAAACAACTAATAACGATCCTTTCATTTGGTTCAGAAATTAACCTCCTTCCACTCTTTTCATACCAATGAATTTGGCGGAATAAGATCAATCGATCTCCTTTTTTTGGAAAAAATGCCTTTACCAAGTAGAAAATTTACAGGCTATTCAAAAAATATAAGATCTTAAACGTTATGAATTATTTTTCAATATTAAGAATTATTTTAGTTTTTTTTTCGAGTAATTACTCTTTATTTCAGTTCTGTTATTATTTTTGTTATTTTTACCTTCTTCACTTAGTGCAAGAGGATAAGGTTCGAGGTCATTTTTGTCGCTCTTGTTAAGAAATAACGACTGATTATCATCTTTTGTCTGATCCCAGTTCTCTGGCAGTTCAGCAATTGGACCATCATCTAAAATTTTTATTGGCTGTTGTGTTATTTGTATGAGGTACGAAAAAGTTAAATTAAAGTATTTTACTCGTATAAAAACCAAACTGCAAAGGTGTTAACATCACTCATAACCAAAATTATTAATTTATTAATAATTATTCACTTACTTTTGGTGATATAAAGTCTACTATAAGCTAGAGAAAATTGTTAAATCATAATATTTTAAAATAAAACCTATATTTTTCCTATTTTCTTCCTTGATAGATAATTTTAAAATATTTAAAATAGCATTTACCGCACTAAGCTATTTATAGAACTCAATGATTCCATTGTTAGATTTCGAAAAGGTCATAGTTGAAATAAGAAGAACAACCTACGCATAAATGTATCGGAGCAACGGGGCCACCTGTTGCTAAATATAGAACAACCCGGCCATCTCCCTAATCGATAAGACACCAAAACAAAACCGACTCGCTAAAAGCTTTATACAAAAAATTAAACAGCATTACCTTTGGTGTTCGGGACAGGTTCAGCATTATTCACGACTAGGACCGCGAAGACCGCGGTGAGCGAAATCAGTAACATATTCAGAGTATTAGTACTGCGTTAAAATTGGTAACGTTTTACAATAAAGACTTCCTAACGTCGATGTGGGGGCCACACTCGGAGGACGAATGCCGTATACCGGGGCGGACTGGAGAGAAAAGCGGAGCTCCTGTCGATACATTCGCGACATGCGCAGTGGACCAGTCAGGGATGTATCTAAAAATTGTTACTTACATTAGTTACATTTGTAATTTTTTTAATAGCAGTAGGTACAATATTATAGGTATAATTTAATTACGACATAATTATTACTTATAAATGGCAAATAATATAATATATTAAAAATAAAATCTATAAAAATATAATAATAATACAACTCATTTCTGAAAATAGGATGTCCTTATCTAATCGGGCGGTCCCGAAACTAGAAGACTTAGGACCTTAGGTTCGAGTCCAGATGTCTCCAGTCCGATTATTTTTTTATCGTATAGGATCGGCACTATACGAAACGTAACTGGCTATGAGAGAAAAAGAGAAAGAAAATTTGTGCTCGCACGTCTCTCTCTTGCTCCGTTCGTCTCACCCATTCACACATTTCGTCATGCTCTCGTCACGCATTCACCAGCTTACTGCCTAAGTCAGGCGTGCGTAAAGAAGCTATTATAATTTTGTACTAATAAAATTTTCTGCAAAAATTCAGCCCTGACTTTATGACGTTTATGTCTAGTAGGCTACATAGACGAACCATAAAATGAGTCTTATTACTTGATAGTTGAGATTGAACGATGCTGGACGTCGACACTCATTAAGATCATCACACACAACGTATGATTTACGAATTAACTCAAATTTTTCTTTTCAAAAATTTTATTTACCCTCGTCAATATAAAAGAAAATAGGTTAGTATAAATATTACTTATTAATCTATATAGGTATATAAAAATCAATTGCTGTTCGCTAGTCTCGCTAAAAGTCGAGAATGGCTTGACCGATTTAGCTAATTTTGATCTTGAAATATTAGTGGAAGTTCAGGGAAGGTTTAAATGGGGAGAAACATAAATAATATGTAACGGAAAATACTGAAAATGACGATTTAATTTTCCAATACAAAATGTTCTTATCGGGGAAATTTAACGTCTGTTGTCATAAACGTTGTCAATTGGTTATCAAATATTTTTATAGGTGCGTTGAGAAAGTGTTTTGTGTATATTTTTCACAAATATACGTAGGTGATACGAAGTTCACCGGGCCATCTAGTTAAATATAAATATTAATGGTACCTACCAATTCAAGCGTAAATTGTTTCAATTAACATTAATTTTAGGGTTACACTTATATATATTCGGGTATAAATCTATACTAATATAATAAAGCTGAAGAGTTTGTTTGATTGTTTGTTTGTTTGAACGCCCTAATCTCAGGATCTACTGGTCCGATTTGAAAAATTCTTTCAGTGTTAGATAGCCTATTTATCGAGGAAGGCTATAGGCTATATACCATCACGCTAAGACCAATAGGAGCGGAGTCCACGCCGACGAAGTCGCGCGCAGAAGCTAGTTATATAATATAATATAGCGCGTTCAAACAAACAAACAAACAAACAATCAAACAAACAAACTCTTCAGCTTTATTATATTAGTATAGATAAAAAAACTGGCCAAGTGCGTGTCGGACTCGCGCACCGAGGGTTCCGTACAAAAATTATTAAAAATATTTTTATTTTATTATATACCTAACTAAAATTAATGCTTTTCGCAATTTTTCCTTTATCTGTGCTATAAGACGTTGCTTCGTACCAAATTTCAAGTTTCTAAGTTCACAGGAAGTACCCTGTAGGTTTTGATTCCCTTTCGTCTTGACAGACAGACGGACAACAAAGTGATCCTATAAGGGTTCCGTTTTTTCCTTTTGAGGTACGAAATCCTAAAAAAGGTATTTCAGTTTGATTTATTCAGCAATTACTTGTTCCAAATATAACACCATTTTAGTCCACATGGGCACATGATTTAATTTTATCTTATAATCAGTATTTTAGACAGGTACCTCACTGCCCCCTATAAGATTGGGTAATTCTAATTACCAAAAAAGGTGTTCATCAGGTTTCCATACCTAAAAGTTACAACAATACCATATTAGTAAGACTTCATTCCATCACTACCACACCACAGGGTTTTAACTCTCGAACCCTAGTAGGTTAATAATTTTTTACAAATAAGTAAATAAGATAACAAGTAATACAAACATATCTAACGTTATGTGTCACTAAATCTGCTAGAAGCCATATAGTGTTATTATATTGAGGACCTCTTAAATACACTTAGTTTTTTAAGTAAAACTTCTTACGCACGCATATGTATAGGAAGGACTATACGACTACTGTACGACAAACGTAACTCTCTCTCCACTAAATTATAATTATATCCCTCGCAACTTCCGTTCGCCTCGCCCGATCACACTTTTCGTAACGCTCTCGTCAGCGATTCACCAACTTACTCCCGAAGTCGAGCGTGCGTAACAAGTGCGTAAAGAAAATTTTACTTCAATAATAAATTATAAGTTGGTACGTATGTATTGAAACTCCTACATACTGGGCTACTCCGATTCACACACTTCTGAGTGGTACTTACACTAATTTTTTTGTAAATAATTTTTTATCGTTATTTGTAACAAATTTAGGGCTTTTTTAATTAATCATAAAAATAGAAGATATACGAGTAGATACCTAAGTACTCGTATTTAATTTCCTTCGCATATAAGTACAAATCATATGGGGTGGCAAAAATTTGTGCAAGGTTGATATTACCGCGTTGGTCTGAACCAAAGGTATACCTACAATAAAAGTTAACAAGTCTCATCTTCTCGTCACTTTAATTCTCACACAAAAGCTAACTGGCCCAATAGAATGTTCCCGCCGCCGCGCGAGTCAACGACATCCTGTTATCAGGTGATACCATTTGAATCTTTGACATGTTTTATGATTTCCTTTCAGTTAATAGGTATATATAACTTTATATATTAATAGGAAATCTTACATTTTAACTAATTTATGAACCTTTACTTCACTCATTGATTCAATCTCTTAATTCATTGGTTCAATATTTTTTTTTCAAATTTTAATTTTTTTCTATATTTTTCATTACCTGCTTATAGTGCTTATTGAGGCTTTAAAATTTAAATTGACCTAGTTTCCAAAGTAGGCAAGTTAACATGAGGTTGAGGTCTTTCTACGACTAGACTGGTAACCAAACAAACGACGACGTAGATTATAGACGCCTGCAGCTGTCGCCGACACTTCTGAGGACTTCTCAAGACCACATGTGCAGAAATAAAACGCTACTTGAGGGCAGTATTATTAATTTGGTAGTGATCTTTTCTAAGGTTTAGGTACCTACGTACTTCCCCAGTCGGGCTGCTTCAGATTTTGAACTGACTATTTTCTGCTGTGCTGTGCCCTACTTCAATAAACATAATATTCTCTTATTAATATAGCTCCGTGAAGCGTGGGAGAGGGTAAAATTACAATGTTTGCAAACAAGCTTAGCATAACTTTTTTAACCGACTTTAAAAAAGGAGGTTCCGTAAAATGCTACAACTTTGCCAACACTGCTCAACATTGCCTAGATTCAAAATTTGTTAAATTTTTGTCTTTGAGAATTGTTTTTAATGTCTATACTCTATAGTATTAGGTACTAAAAGCAAGTCGGCAATGCATATGGCACCATGCACTGAATCAAACTACATGCGAAAATATAAAAAACTAGCCGACCCGTGCCCACTTCGTTGGGCGTTATAATCCATTTCACATAAGAAGGGTACGGTGAAATTTGATATGTTCCAATACACTCTCACTATTTTCAGCAAATCAGATAAATATAAATGTTTTAAAATCACCAATTAATTTCTAAGGCAAATAATAATGCTTGATTAGATTGAATTGTTGACACGGCACGTCTGAGGGCGCAGGTTCAAATCCTGCTGATTTAAAATCTTTATATATTTTTATCTTTTTCCTTTTATCTTGTCACTCCTGAATAGTGTAGCTTTCTGTTAGCGAAAGAATTTTCATGATCGGATCAGTATTTGCGAAGATTACCCCGTATATACAAACAAAGTTATAAACTTTACCTCTTTATAATATTAGTATAGATAAACTGTCAGCCGTCAGGGTCACTTCCAATGTCAGTCACGATACGCGCGTTTTTACCGGCTCGAGTAGAAATTTCATTTTGTGAATATTTAAGCCTTATGTACTAAAGTATTATGCTGTATATTAAAGATAATATGCTCTTTTATATTTTTTTACTATTTTTTCTGTTTAAAGTAGTATTTTAAACAGGCAAATCTTGGTGGGCAAAGTTGTATTAGGTTTTCGAAAAAATCGACACAACATTGCCTAGGGATAGGGCTGCTACTTTTCCGGCGTACGCTCATTAAGGGCTAGTCTTTAGATTACGGCCCGTCTATTTAATTGGGGTTTTGGGGAGTGGAAGGCGGAGGGCGGAGGGGGGAACGGGTTACCCCCTGGTACCACTCCCACCCTGCGGAACCCCATGGTTATGGAGATATTATGGAGATATCCATGGTTAAAGTTTTCAGATTAGAGAAGAATTTAGAGCTATTACCATACCTTCGAGCTTCGCGTCTGACTCCACCATGGGAACCCAATTTGTAATGTAAAACGAAAATGTTCTTCATTGTTTTTTATTTCATACAAAAAATACATTTCGATATGATATTTTATTTTCTTTTATTTACCTATCATGGGGCAACCCTACATCAAATTCACTTTTGTATGCAAAGGAGAAACCCGCACAACTTTGCCAGTTGCCTAACCACCATAACTAAAATAATATTGTATAGTAATTGAAGACTGTGAAAAATACCGTGGAAAAGAAATTATACTCATAACGAGTAGGTATCACAACTTCTGCTTTGATACTTATTTATTTTAAAAGATATTTAGCTAGGCAATGTTGTAGTTTCTAACTTAAGTTTGCCTACTTTTTAAAGCACAATTTTGGTGGTTTAAATGCGTTTTATTCGTTAGAATCAACTTTATTACTGTATCTTAGAGTCCAAAATTGAATAGTAAGTGAAATCACTTATGACTTTCTTTAAAAAAAAAACGAGTTAGGGGTCGTTCAAGTATTACGTAACGCAAATTTTGAAGATTTTTGACCCCCCCTCCCCCCATGTAACGCGCCGTAACGTTTTCCTGTACCCCCCCCCCCCCCCCTAGCCCATAAACGTTACGTAACACCCCAACTGACCATTTTTACCCAAATGTCACAACTTTTTTGCGAAAACTACCAAAAAGTCGCTTGAAAAAATCGCGTTTGCGGTACGTATAAATATATATATATATACAAAAAGGGATATAAACGAAAAGGGTTGCCAATTTGGGAGATTTTAGTACACTAGTTTTTTTATTTAAATAAAAAACAACGTTACGTAACGTGTTGTTCGAGACCCCCCCCTCCCCCCTTGTAACGCATCGTAACGTTTTACAAGACCCCCCCTCCCCCCCTAATTGCGTTACGTAATACTTGAACGGCCCCTTATTAAGAAAAAACTTCAAAATCCGTGCAAAGTTGTAGCATTTTACGGTTCTCTATTCGACTGTATTTTTTATGTATGAATTACCTCAGAAGTTCAGAACTTTTGAATGTGTGAACCGATTTCGATGATTTTTGTTTTAATCGAAAGGTAGTGCGTGTCATTTGGTCCCATTTAATTTATTTGAGATCCCTCAAGTACTTTTCGTGTTATATCTAATAATGCGTTTTTACTTGACTATATTTTTTCGTCTACCTACGTTGTATTACTTGTCGTCTTGTCGATGTAATTGAAGTCGGTTTTTTTCGTTTGCGAGCAAACACAATATTATTAAACATCACAAATTGGTTTCCTTGAATGAAAAAACGATGATTGTATGGGAAGTTATTATAACCAATCCAAATCTGGAATCCAGATAGTCCATATAAAAACAAATAAAAATTGTATGAAAAGTTTGGAATCCTTGTTTCAAACACACAATAGTTTACAATAGGTAACTTCCCATACAATTACGTACCTATCGTTTTTTATTTGGAATTTTCAGCAGGGGGAGGTCTTACATATCCAGGAAATTCAGGATTCATGTAACCAATTTCCTTTTTATGTATAGAAATTATGTATATTAACTATGTTTTTATATTGTGTATTTTTTGTATTTAGAACAAGCTGACAACAACGTTACTAATAAATTCAGAAATCGATACCTACTGATTGACCAGAAATGCGCTACTGATTAATTGGGATGTTAATGTCACCCAAAAATGGAGACCACACGCGTTAACAACAATAGTAGTCCTCCCGTGACCATGGTGGCTGTAAAGTATCCGAAACGTCGGAAAACTTAATCATCTATAAAACTTAATAAACCGCGATAAAATCAAAAAAGTTGTTTCATCATAACAAAAGTTATATAAACTTAAACAAAACTATTATTATGGCTAAATAGCAATTTGTTTAATTAAAACTAGTTTAGACGTTAAGCGAGATTATTAAACATAGAAAAAGTATGGTATACCTACCTAACTAGCTGCAATATTATCTATAAAAATAAATTAACTACACATACCTACAGTTTACTGCTAAGAGGAACAATAAACTTTTGTACCGTGTTTTTTATTTATACCTAGTGGGCATGACGACAGTATCAAAAAATCGTCAATTTAATGATTTCAGGGGAACATTCATATTAAAAAAATTCAAAATACTGGTTTAGTTTTATGTAAAATAATAAGATTATTGTGATTTTCAATAAAATAAAACATTAAAATACTGCAATCGGCCATTTTGATTGAAACACAAATTTAAACGCATGACGTCACGCTATAACATCAATATAATACGTCAGGCGCGTTCACCTACAATTCACTCTAGTCGACAAGTTGAAAAAGGTCGAAAATAGAGATACTGCTCTTAAAATTATGTGTAATAACTCATTGGATTCGGAATCGCCTAGAAAAATGTTCTATAAGTGTGTTTTGCACATCAAAAATTGCTAAAGTTATAAACAATTAAAAAAAGGAAAAAATGGCCTTCCGTTTTTTGCCAATATTTCATAAACTATTAATATTAAAGAAATTTCAAAATTAGATTCTGAAAGAGGAGGAAATTTACAATAAAAAAACTTGCAGCTCCTGGAACTCTATCCCCATTATTTATAATTTTAATTTCATGCTGGTCTTAGGTTGAACGCGTCCGAAGTGTGTCATGCCATGACGTCAGAGCCGACGCCATGACATCTGCTGCCGTTTTGACGTGCACATTGAAAACATATTAGAAAAATAGTTTTAATCTTCCTTAAACTTAAGTTTATTACCGAAATATAGGTATTTTCGTAAATAGTAAATGTGTACCCACATTACGGAACAAGTTTTCAAAATCTTTCGTCATGCCCATTCAATTGTAGTATATTTTCAAAGTCCACTATAATCTGATGATACAACTTTACCATGTCATAACTTCGTAGTAATAATATACCTACAATAAAACACACACTTTCAAATAAAACAAAAATATTACCCAAACTGATCCAGAACCTCAAAGAAATCGGCCTCAAATATATAGCATCCTCCTAAAAAAATTGGTCTGGAAATATTTGCAATTTTGTATTGTAAAGTAATTTCAGTAAGATTAAATTATGAATAGCAATTGTGTGAGAATATTGTGCCTAAGCGAAACGAATATTTTACGATTGCTTGTTAGGGTTGCGTTTTCAAAGTACTCTAATTGGACACTTTTTTTTAAAATACATGTAGGTATTTTTAAAGATGAAAAATCGGTAACTAAAAATCATAATAATGAACCAAGTGCAGTTTAACAACTGTAGGATGTACAAAAATGTTTTTAACTATCTCAATAAATATATTGCTTATTAAACTTTGCATTTATATAAAATCCTTAAAAAATTAAAAATAACCAATAGGATAGGTGAGCAAATATATTTTAAACTTTATATTTATTTTATTAGGTTAAATAATTTAGTAATTAAAAGGACCTCATATTATGTAATTGTAATATTTTAAAATTAATGCTTAATTTATAAAAAGTAATTTAGTAATTTATAATATACAAAAAAGGTTGTAAAAAGTATATAAGCTAGTTTTTAATATGAGAACCAAAGACATTACAATTAGAACTATGCAATTATTAATTTTAATTATTAAAAAGTTAATAAATTCAATTATAAATATCTTTAATAGCAATAAACAAAACATTACTATTTTAAATAATAATAAAAGTATTCAATTATAAATATGGGCAATAAAAGTAAAGAAAAATATATTTCTTAAGGCTATTTTATTGTACTGAAATTTCATACATAATTTAAATAGCATGATTGACAACATTTCCTATAATTTCTTTTTTATTTTCCTTTCTGTTTTTTTCTTAGCTTTTTTGCCCTTTTTTTTAGAACGTTCATCATCTGAACTTGAGCTGGTATCACTATCAGTACTCGATGAACTATTAGAACTACTAGTATCACTACTACTGCTTGACGTGGAATACTTTCTCCTTCTTTTTCTAGATCTCTTTTTCCTTTTATCGTCTTCACTTGATGAACTAGAGTCACTACTTGAGGAGCTTTCCGACGAATCAGTATCGGATGATGAAGTGGAAGGTTTACGCTTTTTCTTACTAATATATTTTTTAGTTACTTTTTTGTCAGCATCTTTAGTTTTCTTTTTTTCTTTTTTCCGTTTAAGCTCGGGAGATGGTGTTTTTGGGTTCTTGTGATTATTTACATTCTTTTCTTTTTTAGATAATTTTTGCGTCTGTTCTTCATCATTTGAGCGCTTGCTATTATATTTGTCTTTTTGTGATTTATGACTGCTGCTTGAATTTTTATCATTTTTCTTTTCTAATGAATTTTTTTTGTATTCAGATTTATCATTATACCTTCTCGGTGATTTACTAGTCTCTCTGCTATCATTATAATTAGTAGATAATCTTGACTTATGAGAACTAGAGTGTTTATTTTTGTAATTATCATAATTATCATACTTCTGCGAGTCTCTATATTTATTATCTCTGTATTTACTGTTTTCTTTAGAGTCTCTATCACTTTCTTTTTCTGAATGTTTATAACGGGAATGTTCTAACCTAGACCTGCTCCTGCTTCTATCCTTGTGCTGTTTATTATTAGTTCTTTCTCTTTCTGATCTCTGATCTCTATCTCTTCTATTTTCGTTTCTATCATATTGTCTTTCTCTATTGTTGTGCTCATCTTTATTATGTCTTCTATCATGCTGTCTCTGTCTATCTCTTGTTTCATCTCTTGGTTGAGGCATTTGCTTATCATCATCAAAATATTGGACACCTCTTCCTTTTCCCAACCATCTCATTTTAGATACAGATTGGGAGAAGTCAACATGAATACGTCTGTCATCAATTAATACATTATCCATTTTAAAATATGCATCTTCGCAAGACTTTTTATTTTCAAATTCTATGAATGCGTATTGCAAAGAATTACCAGTCTTTTTATCTCTTATAACTTCGCAGCTGACTATTTTACCAAAGCGACTAAATATTATTTCTAGATCTTCATCTGTTGTGACAGGATTAAGTTTACAAACAAACAAAACATTTTCAGGGGGAGCTATTTCAGCATCAGGCAAGTCACCAACTATCTCTAATATTGTAGCTCGAGCTTTAGCTTCCTTTTCTTCAATCATTTCTTGTATTTCCTCCGCGGACTTGCCTAGCGTTTCATCTACTTCTTCATCAGGGGCTATTCTACCTCCTTTTAAACGTTCCGCATTAGGCGAAGGAGATCTTGAGGGAGCTCTTAAGCCTGGTGGGTCATTAAAAGGATCTTCAAGTACAACAGTATGTGTAATTCTTACATCTCTGTAGGGACGATGAGTTTCATCACATATCACTTCATTCAACTTCGTTAATACTTCATGTCCTTCTGTTACTTCTCCTATAACACAATGAGTTCCATCTAGTGAATCTAAATCTGGTGCAAGTGTAATAAAAAATTGGGATCCTACCATCATATCATCAGTGCAGACCATAGATAGCAAGCCAGCGTCCGTATGTCGAATTTTTGGCATTTTCTCTCCTGAAAAAAATCTCTTTTGGGGCCCTTCTAATATACCCCATATTGACTGTCCACCGGATCCCTCACCGCTTGGGTCCCCCGTTTGGGCGATAAAACCGCTTCGTATTGTATGAAATAGATTGTAATTATAGTACTTCATCTTGCACAGTTTTAAAAAGTTTAAACATGTTACAGGTCGTTGATCTAAATACAAATCGACTGTTATATCTCCCAGAGTTGTTTCGATCACAACCGCCATTGTAATAAAAATATGGAAGCTGTTATGCTGGTAATTATTATACACTTTATTACACTACATACTTTATGAATATAAGAATTACAAATTATTATTTACTTAAAATTAAAAAACTTTGTTAACTTGACACATCATTCATAACCTATAAAACGTTGTTTGACGTAAAATTTAGGTCTTATGACAGACTAAAAATATCCATATCCGTTCGTTGCGTTGAGTTCAGCTTGCCTTATACGTACCAACTTTACAAAATTGATTTTTATTAAAATAAATAACATGCTTAAAAGTTTCTAATGAGTATAAATATTAATGATTATAACCAAAAATAAATATAGCCTATTCTAAGGTTTATATTTGAAACCGTTTTTGTTTTTACATTATTTGCGCCACCTGTTGAACACATTTAAAACTTATACGAAAGAGGAAAGAGACCTTATGGAAGATACGTTTCACAGATGGCGCTGTGTCAAAATTTAACAATTAACATAGTTCTTTCTGTTTCTTCGGCATAAATTGTATTTCACAACTGAATCGACAAGATTTTTGGTTTTTAGTATCTACCAACTTTTTTATTAAATGTGGGAATTTTTATATACCTACTGTATGATGCAATACAGCCTATTAGAGACGATAGTTGACTCCTGTCGACATTTCAACATTTCATACGGCATGAGATCCAAGATTTTACATATTACAAAATACACATGTTGATAAAATGATAAATCATAATCAATATATTAATGTGCAGCAGATACATAAGTCAATCTTTTCAATAGGTACTTTTTATGCTATATTTTCTTATCCTGTTTATAGTTTAATTATGTTTTTTTCTGTTGTTTAAAGTTTGTCATCTAGTTAGATGTAGATAGTTTTATTATAAATTATTTTTTTGCTAAAAGGCATTACGTAACTCAAAAAGCACAATCTGCTTTTGAGTTATATATAAAGTCTTTATATACATGTAAGAAGTATAGGTACACATAGAAATAACAGCTTAGGACCTTAGGTAATAGGTAGGTACAGGTTATTGAAGTTACAATGTAGGTACTTAGTAGTTAGTACTTACATATTATATAAGTTATTAAAGTTACAAAGAAAAAAAAATTGTCAATGAAAACACAAGTAGGTACCTACCTACATACCTACCTAAAGTAATTTTTGTGACTCATTATTCAAGTATAAATATTAAAAAAAAAAAAAACAAAAAAACAATTCTGCGCTTCCTATCACAAGACATTTAAGTCAAAAATCAACATTTTACAGGAGAAGAGCACAGCAGCATAGATACCTAAGCAAGATTTAATAAATTTTTATTCGTAAGCTAAATGTGCTAGGATCAACCGGAATATCTTCTTTATAGTAGAGTAAAACATTCCATCAATTTAAAAAAATAATAATTAAAAGAAAACAAAAAACCCGCCTGCATAAAAAACAACTAATAGAAAATGAACTGAAAAGACTGGAACAAGATAAAAATTCAAAATTACACATAGCTAGCGAAACAAATCGAAACAATATCAAATATTATGTACTATCTATATACCTACATTAAAAATATAAATACGGTAGTCCTTCAAAATTTTATACAACATCGTACATAATATGCAGTCGGAGACATGAAATTGAAGGATAAGTCAAATCATTCTCTCTTTGTGGATGTCTCCGACTGCATAATTATTAGGTATGTACGATGTTGCATAAAATTTTGAAGGACTACCGTATTGATATTTTTAATGTATAGGTATAGTACATAATATTTGATATTGTTTCGATTTGTTTCGATAGCTTTGTGTAATTTAGAATTTTTATCTTGTTCCAGTCTTTTCAGTTCATTTTCTATTAGTTGTTTTTTATGCAGGCGGGTTTTTTGTTTTCTTTTAATTATTATTTTATTTATGTCTTTTTAGTTAGACAAATTACGTAATCGGTTCAATTCATTAAAATAGTTTACATCATGTGGTTGATTAAGTAATTTATTAACGACGAAAAAAATGAGGCCGTTCTAAAGTTGCCACGTAAATATCATTTGTATGTTTGACCGAGCATAACTTTTTACAGAGTAGTCCGAAGTTGATCATTCTTTTTTATGGGAAAGGTTACACCCCAAAATTGACCGTCGGATGTTGTCTAGGAGGCGAGGAAGAAGCTCGGCTCGCATCTTGCTTGCCTTAGGCATGGGAAAGAGCAAAGGTCAACATTTTTTAAACTTTCTTGTTGTATTTCTTTATTATTATTACGGTAAAAAAAAACCTGGCAGCTGTCAACTATAATGACGCTTATTTTATCTTGTCATTTAATTTAATATTTTAAAATGTTTTTAAATACGAAAATACGATTAATACATCACAAAAATGACTAATAAATAGGAGATAAAATGAATAAAGCCAGAGGACAACACGCACAATCAACATCTAAGGCACCATCGCGCTCCGAGACACAGTCGTCAACAGACGATGAGTATGAAACACCGCCGTCTACCGCGGAATCGGATGCTAACGATGCTTACTATTGATGTTCAAATCCGTTATTAACTAAAAACGCGTTTTCGACTATTAACTATCTTTAGTTAGCGCGTTTTTTTATACGTTTTCATAATAACACATTTTTATAAAACTTGGCCGCAGTCTCAACGCGGAGAAATTGTCATTTTATCTGACCACAGAGTACCGTAAAATGGGGTGAATAGGGACAAATCCGAACTTCTTCAACAAAATTAAAGCATTTCTTTGCGGATATATTGATGTATGGTGATCGAAATGATTGAGTCTTTATGGTATCTTGGTCATAAAATATAAAACTATGCAATTAGCATTTCAATTTATGAAAAAAACGTTAAAATATATGCATTACCTATTCACCCGGAAATTGGGGTTAATAGGGACGAAAATAGGGTCAATAGAGAAATTCACCAGGGCTGGCACTTGTGTAATATATAACAATTTTTAGCTACCTATTTATTTTGTTTTACCTATCTAATTAATTAATGTACTAAGCAAACCACTAACTCTTGCATCTTAGTATGATACTAATAAATGTAAATGATTAGTAATGCAATACCTAAAAATATAGTCGCTGAAATAAAATGCACTTAAGTCTTCCATGTTTTATTTTTATTGAAAAATCGTAATGAACAAACCTTTTGTAAATTATTATTGAAGTATTTAAACATTTAAAAATCAAGAAACTTATAATATATAAATTTTTTATAAAATAGCTTTAAAATAATCGTTTAACTGCTCGGTGACAACCCTACAAAGCTGTACCTATTCATACATAAGTCGTCCCTATTGATCTCAGTTTCATCCCGTTTAACCCCGCTATCGTTGCTATTCATACCTGAGACGTCCTTATTCACCCCAAAAACAACAGATTTCTCATGTCTTTCTAATTTATCAAAATAATACTATTATTAATTAATAACTGAGATTTAACTTTTATGTATATGACGGCCCAAACACTAAATAAAGTATTAAACAAACACACGTATTCTCTTACTATAAAATAAATGTTTTAGAGCAAAGTTTCTAACACTGTAATATTCGGCGTCTCGTCTAGCTTATTTTCAATGACGTTAAATTGATACTTTGCAGCTAATTTTGCGCTTATTCAGTGTTTCTATAAAAAGTGCCACAGATCTAGTATCGCCCCACAAAAATTGGTAAAAATTGTAACGACTTGGTACCTAATATTGAGCGTTAAAAATATTTCTTAATTTTATCCCGATTCACCCCTGGATCCCTATTCACCCCATTTTACGGTATCTGACAACCATGGGCTGGAAACTCAGAACATCGGCCACAGTAAAAAATTAGCAGTGTCATCTATTAATCGTGCCCCGAAACTATTGCTTAAATTTATTAGCGACTAGGTACCAAGTCCTATCAAAAGATGTCGCTAAGTTGGCACTCGTCAATTCAGCAATCCAGTACACGCATACCAATTAAATTTGCATACAAAAATAACTATTTACCTATACTTAAAAAAAAGCATGATGTCACATAAAAAATTATCCTGTTTTTTTGCTTTAAGTAACAAATTAAATATTTCAATCGATATAAATTTATATCGAAACAGCACGTAAAATATATATAATTTTTATTTTTAGGCAATGAAAAAATATCATTAGAATACGAAGTTTAATTTCACCATTATTAATACAGCTGTAATAGCGTAATTAGGAAAGCGACGGATTTCAAATCGTTTTGACCCGGGTTCGAATCTCAGTCTCCAGATTATTTTTTTTTTCTTTTTTTTTTAATTTCACTCGTGATTTGTTATTTAAATAAAATTAAAATATAAAAATACCGAAAAAAAAAAACAAAAAATAAAATAAAAATACCGAGCTGGGCTCGGTCACCCAGGTACTTATAATATTATTTACACAATATTTACAACAGCACGACGAATGTATGAAAAGAGAATTATTATATTATTTACAATTATTATAGTACTGTAGTACAACTTGCATAGCAACCAAATTATTAAATTAAAAATTTAAAACAAACGAGCCATGTTTGTTTACGAAACAACGCGAACAACGTTTACGGTAAATTAATACGAGTAATACTAATAACCTAAAATTCCCAAAAACGAATAACACGGGCCGACGACGCGTCTACGACTGTAATCTCTAGCCTCGCTGCAGAGCGTTGCGCGCTGTGGGAACGTTTAGGACGTTTTGCGTTTTCAGACGTTTTCCGTTTTCAGACGTTTTCGACTATTGTTTGTTGAGACGTTTTTGAGATAACGCGAAGTCAGAGTAGGAATAACAAACGTTACGCGTTTTTAACAAAAAACGTGTTACACTTTGACGTTTCCGTTATTTTAACCACCACTAATGCTTACTCGCCTACGAGAAGATCTAAACCAGTGTTGCCAACTCGAATTTTATCGAGTAGGTAGATACAATTTCAAAAGTTGGTAGTTTCCAACCATCTTCAATTCGAAAAGTAGGTAGATCTACCAACTATAATTTCGAGTTTTATATACGATTCTAGTACCCTAAGATATGATATATTATAATTATTATGATACCTTTAATTAATTTTTTTTTCGTAAAAAAGTAATCACTATACAATCATTTCTATTATAGTAAAAAAGGAATAATAACTAAAAAATGGTCAATACCATTTAAAAAATCGAAGCATATTATGGACTGAAGAAATTAATGTTATAATTATAATTTACTTGATGACAATGAGGGCCGGAAACTGAAATGCGATTTTCTGTAAAAAAAAATTTAAGAAAAAAATTGTTTTATTTTTGAAGTGAAACTTCTTTAGGCCCATGTGGGGTAAAATTTGAGCGGCACTAACGCGGCAACGCGCACCACTTGGATGGGTGACCGCCTGGAAACACCGCGTGACGTTGGCTTTTTGTTTTTTTTTTAATTTTTTTTTTGTTTTTTCAATTAATAATTAATTAAGAACAGTAAATAATATTCATGTACATTGTTTTCAGGTTGTGATATAAAAATACTTGTTTTAATCTGTTTTGACATCTCAAACCCGGAATACAAATAATTTTTTTTTAATTGAAGTATAAACTGCGGCTTTGATCACTTTTAGAATGTTATTAAAAATCTAGTTTCAATTAATAAAGAATACTTAAATATATGAATTGTCTGAATACGTCAAAGCACGTACCGGGGAACGGCTTCATAGAAAACTGGGCATTGTCCAAATCAACTAATAAGAACACGTCACGACTTCAACTTGAAATCTTGCTTGAAAAGTTGAAATATATTACTTCGATATATTCCAAGTGACGAGTGCGCGAACGAATACGCTGTTTGAATTTCTAGTATATATAACATAATATTAAAAATTTTCAAAAACTTGAAAAGTTGGTAGATTTTTCTCGTGAGGTGGTAGATTTGAGCGAGACACGGAAAGTTGGTAGATCTACCGAAAAGTTGGTAGAGTTGGCAACGCTGATCTAAACGTCGACGAGTCGTACGCCCGCCACCAGCTAGCTTGGACGTTCAGGGGCAACGCGCCCCAACAAGAAATCCCGCTGCCGGTGGTGCTGTGCGCCGCATGAGATGGACTCATAAAATGAATGAGAGTGTCATGCGAGCGTACTATGAGGCAACAGGAGGGGGAATTAACCTCACTGCGTATCGTTCAACGATGCTGTCTCTGTTTCAGGCGCTTGAACCAACTGTCACCGTAACCGCACAACGATTATTTATCGGATCAAGTACGAGCCATTCAGCGTTGTCACCTCCTGGATGAATCTGTACTTGAACGGCTGCGTACAAATTTACCACAACTTAATACTGTTAGTCACATTCGTGCTGTACAAACGTCACAAAAAGAGCAGAGAGAGGTAATAAATTTAAATTTAAATAATATATCTCCTAACAGTGTTGATTTGTCGGTAAACAAACAGGATAATGAGCATATGAGGAGAGCTTTGGAAGATGCTATTTTGAAATATAGATCCATGCCATCAAATATTAGGCCACAGCTACCTCGTTTGCCTATTCATAGACGTAATTTGGCTTTAGTAGGTGTTATGGATACAATTTTAAAAGAATATTTAGACAGCACTCAAAATTTATCTGATACTCACTCAGTTCTGTACTGTGGAGCTGCAGCTGTGTGTAATGTAGCTAATGTGAAATTTATATCAAATAAAATTACTTTACCATTGCATACAGCTCCAGCTTGGCAGGCCAGGATTGAAAAACGAATAAATTTAACTAGAACTCTAATAGCCAAATTAACATGTTTCAGAGCAGGTAACAGGCGCCCGAAAATCATGCGGTTTGTACACCAGGCTTTTGCGGGTACAAATATAACATCCAACGAGTACATAACATCAGTCTCAGATCGCATTGATTTTCTGAAACAAAAGCTCTGTGCATGGGCAAAACGCATTAAGAGGTATAAAAAACGCAGGGATCGGTATAATCAAAATAGGATGTTTCAAAGCAACCAACGAAAAGTATACAGGAATTGGGAACAGTGCACTACTAATGTGGTCAATGGTGATTTACCCGGCCCGAGAATCAATAACTAATTTTTGGCGAAATATTTGGTCGAACCCCATTGACCACATTGAGAGTGATTGGATGGATGTTGTCAGGAGGAGGTGCAGCTCACTTCCACAAATGGAACAAATAAAAATAAGTTCAGAAGATATAAGTTATGCAATCCGTTCAACGTCGAATTGGAAATGTCCTGGACTGGACGGATTGCATAACTTTTGGCTTAAATGGTTCCATAGCTCGCACCCCATCCTGGCATCACAATTTCAAGATGCAATTTTTAATAATTCACTGCCAAAATTTATGACAACTGGCACCACATTCCTGTTATACAAATCGGGATGTACCGCTGATCCAAAAAACTACCGTCCTATAACTTGCTTACCCACCATCTATAAGCTACTTACATCTGTTCTCGTCACAAAAATTACAAAACATATAACTACAAATAATATTTTGGCTACGACTCAGAACGGATGTAAGTCTGGTAGTCGCGGTACCAAGGAACTTCTCCTCATAGACATGACCATATGCCAACAGGTACGTCGGAACCGGAAAAATCTGGCTGCCGCTTGGATTGATTACAAGAAAGCGTATGATTCAGTGCCTCATACATGGCTTATGAAAATTATGGAGCTGTACAAAATTGATGCTACTTTATGCTCTTTTCTAAGTACGTGTATGAGACAGTGGAGCACTTTTTTGCGTTATCCGGGTGCGGTCGATGTTTCGGGATCGACTGAGCCGATAAGGATTATGCGAGGTATTTTTCAAGGTGATAGTTTGAGTCCATTGTGGTTTTTTCAGGCCCTGAACCCTTTAAGCACTTTACTGGAGGATTCAGGGTTAGGCTTTCACCTTCGTAGAGGGAGCAAAGCAATATCTCACCTACTTTATATGGATGATTTGAAGCTTTTCGCATCCAAACTACCAGACTTAAACAAGTTGTTAAAAATAACAGAAACTTTTAGCACTTGTATAAGAATGGAGTTTGGTGTGGATAAATGCGCTGTCATCCATGTAGAAAGAGGTAGAATTGTCTCAACAGAAAATTTAAAACTTGCGAACTCTTTGACCTTTAGGTCTCTCAACGAGGGTGAAACCTACAAATATCTCGGAATGTCAGAGGCATTGGGCATTGATGACGGAGCCATGAAACAACTGGTAAAGGAACGATTCTTTGGCCGACTGAAGAAAGTTCTCAATAGCTTTCTATCGGGAGCTAATAAGGTACGTGCCTTTAACAGTTGGGTTATGCCCTTAATCGTCTATACCTTTGGCATTTTGAGATGGACTCAAACGGAATTAGATTCCCTTGATCGCCAAGTCCGTAAACTGTTAACAGCGTATCGAATACACCATCCTCGATCGTCTCTGATGAGATTGTACATCCCACGAAAATGTGGAGGTCGTGGCTTTTTAAACGTTAAAAACCTCCACAATCGTGAGGTGTATAATCTCAGAGAGTACTTTTTAAATATCAAGAGTGATATACACATGGACGTTGTTGCAGTTGATAAGGGCTTTACTCCGCTGTCCTTAGGCAAAGAGAAATGGCGTAAACCTATCATAATGAGTACCGTTGACCGCGTGGCCGTATGGAAGAGCAAGGAATTGCATGGTCGGTTCTACAAAGTTTTAACAGACCCAGATGTAGACCAGCCTAGCTCTATATCCTGGTTACAACATAGTAACCTCTTTGGAGAAACCGAAGGTTTTGTCTGTGCAATTATGGACGAAGTCATTAAGACGAATAACTACCGGAAACACATCATGAAAGATGGAACTCCAGACATATGCCGAGCTTGTCATAAGCCTGGTGAATCCATTAGACATGTTGTTTCCGGTTGTAGTCATCTTGCTAACGGTGAGTACTTGCACAGACATAACCAAGTAGCCAGGATTATCCACCAACAACTTGCTATTCGATATGGCCTCGTTGAAAATGAGTTGCCTTATTATAGGTATAACCCAACGCCATTTCTTGAAAATGGTCGTGCATTGCTCTACTGGGATCGGTCTATTGTCACTGACAGGTTTATTGCAGCCAATAAACCTGATATAGTGCTAGTAGACCGATCAGCGCGCCGAGCAATTATTGTTGATATCACAGTTCCGCATGACGATAATCTCGTAAAGGCCGAAAAAGAAAAATTGAGTAAATATTTAGACCTTGCCCACGAGATTACCGGCATGTGGAATGTGGACTCAACAATAATTGTTCCTATTGTTGTATCGGTTAATGGTTTATTAGCGAAGAGTTTCGACCAACACCTTAAGAAACTCTCGCTTGACGGTTGGATCAAGGGTCGGATTCAGAAGGCAGTATTGCTTGAAACGGCCCGCATTGTGAGGAGGTTCCTCAGCCTGGAGCCTTAACTACCGGCGGCCTGGGCCTCAATCTGCCACCGGAGGATTACTATTTTTATATTTTAAATATTTTTATTTTCTTTTTTTATAAATATATTTAAAAATGTAATAATAAGGATATATGTTGAATAAATGAGTATTGTGGAAAAATCATAATATACATTTTTGAAATTATTGTACTGAGCCCTTTAATTTGATACCCATATTATAGTATTCTAAAAAAAATTTATTTCTTCATTAACTACAATGTCTTCGCACAGCCGCCATGTTTGTTTTTTTTAATGTCACCTATCTAAGAACACTTGGGCTGCTAAGACGAATCTAACGATATCTCAATTATGCAAATCCGTTCAGCGGTTCTAGAGAAATGGGGTAATTAAGAATATTACATACATACATACAAGATACGCGCGAAAAACATAACCCTTCCTTGGCAGTCGGGTAAAAAAAATAATGGTAATACTTAATTTAATTTCAAAAGTTATTTACGAAAACAAATTTTGAGTCAATGAGTTGTATCTTTTTCACATTTATTAGTAAGGTGTTACAATTAAATTATGTCATGAATGATAGGTACTTGAACTGTTACGTTACGTTACACCCATAACTTTGTCTATAAATTCTAGAATAGGGTCATCCCAACGCAATGTTCCTTAGACAAAAGATAAAGATAACCCTTTAGATTACCCTTAGATTTAGTTTTTGAATTTATAAGTAGGTACTTCTTTTGGCGCGTTAGGGAAAAATTCCTCCTTCCTCGATAAATGGGCTATCTAACACTGAAAGAATTTTTCAAATCGGACCAGTAGATCCTGAGATTAGCGCGTTCAAACAAACAAACAATCAAACAAACTCTTCAGCTTTATTATATTAGTATAGATATATTCAAACTTATAGCACTTCACTTCAATATTATAGTCATAGATTATTATAAATACGATCGCCGTATTTTTTAACCGCCGTTTTGCTAGTTGATTATAAATTTTAGATTAATTTTTTTTAAATATTTTGTTGCGCTTATTGATTTATACTATTGATATAAAAAATGCTAAAAAATAATACTGAATTACTGATAGAACTCCGAACAAAACAAAAAAAAAACTTAATTATAGGTACCTACTACCTACATATAACAAAACATTACTAACAAATGACAATATTAAAATAATGTAAAATAACGTAAAACCAAAAAAATAACACTTTGTTCACAGCGCTTAATACGGTAGTCGCGTTTCATAGATTTGTTGGGGCCGTAATTTTCTTTAACAAGTCATGAGTCTATAAATTGAGCTCTTAGAAATTTCCAATATCAAGGTGTCGGTCGCAGCCTATGCAATTGGCTGTATACTCACGTTTCTAGAAAATCTAATAAAGGCCGTTTCGTTCACCCTCCTTCCGCTCTCACCCCTAATAAAGTGAGTATTGAAAATTTACCAACCATTCTTCGAGGGATATAAGGTTAGACTGGTATAAATGGCGATTTCACTAAAATTGAACTGGAAAACCGGCATCTTTTTGCCCTTTTTTTAATTGAAAATTAATATGAAACTTGGTTACTCCATATTTTGCTATTAAAAGTTCTATGTTGTTAGATTTTTCTTAATCAACTTTGTTTTTCTTACATGTAAAGGATATAGTAATAAAAAAGTTTGAACGTTGTCGTTTCCGAAGTTTTTAGACTAGCGTTGTTTTACAATTAAAAACACTTATCTACCTATAAAATATGTATACCTAAAATTCAATAATTGCCAATTAGAAATTCCAGAGATTTCAAATAATCAAATAAAAGTTAATAAATCAATCGTATATATTACTGAAACACATTTTTTTTCAGTAAACGCAATTTTTAGTCAAAAAACTTACTTACTGTTCAGCAGTAGGTTTAAAATACTCACATATGGATACCGAGGCAACTAAAAAACAACAAAAAATGTATAACCACTAAAATTTCCAGCAAAGGTTTTCAAACGCACCCGCCATGACAACATAAACATCGCAGCAATCACCCGCGCAAATGTTTGCTGGCTGAACGTGCTCCACCGCTGCCGTTTACACGCGATTGCCGATTACAACACTTTAGTTCGCTATTTTTATGTAGAACTACTTTTTAAGCTTAGGTAAACCATTTTAACTTAATTTTGTCTAGATGTCGACACATATCTTGTTGTAAAGCAAATTTTTCAAATTCTACTCATTTTTGAATTGAAACTTCTTTAGGCGCATGAGGGGTACAATTTGAGTAACCGGTAACGCGGCAGCGACAGGGACGGTCAGTACTTGGATGGGTAACCGCCTGGGAACACCGCGTGTTTGTCAAAGAAGTTTCACTTCTGACATTTGTGTACTTTGTACGCACGCAATTTTTTTAATAGGTAGGTACATCATACATATTAAACCATCATTGATTGTGGATAAATGCATTTATTACATGGAACTTCGGTAATTACAAAACAATATATTTTTAAATCTATAATTACGCTTGAATGATACAGTAGGTATAGCACTTCAAAATGAGTAGTGTCTCTGTAGTCCTACATAAGTAATTCCATGATATTATGATCTACATGAAAAAGCAATCAAATCTCGAGCGGGCGTCAAACCAACGCAACAAATAAAACGGGATGTATTTTTAAGGAGTCAAGCCAGGGGTGATGTTTTGTATTTCCATACAAATGTTGCATAATTTAAAAAGGAGATTTTGATGCGCGTTCCGCTTCATAGCACTTGTGTTTTATACGATTCATTAATCTCCGGGAGCTCCGTAACAACAAATTGTAAAATTTGACATAGAAATAAATAACAAAAAAATGCTAAATATAAACTAAAACAGTTATTTATTTCACTTGCCTATATGAAATGTATTACTGTCTCAATCTAGCCCCGTGTATGGATGGTACATAAAACGAAAAATGTCATTGTCCCCTTAATACTGACCCCGGAAAACGTGCAATTTCAATCACAATCCCGGGCGATCATCCGAAACGCACCTGCTGACTACGGACACGTGCCCCGCTAAGAATCTACTTAACGTAAGTGACCCCACTTACTGAATCCCAACTGTGCCATCGGAGACATTTCTATAGCCGGCAATTTCACGTGGACCAGACGCCATCTGCGACCGACGCCAAAAAATAACATTCCCAAAAAACATTTGTGAAAGAAAGGGATATTAGTCTCCGCGGGGCTATAATCGAAGCCAATCGGCTCACCGAATGCTCCGATATGACAGTTCTTTTATTTATACTGTAAGATTATGTCGTAAAACATATTATTATTACAGGTACGCTTTTGGATTTAACTATATTGTTATCGTACTCCAGCAGGAACCTAAAAAGTTATTTAGGTACTTTTCTATAGGTAGTTAGTAAAATATTAAATTAAATTAAATTAAACGCTTCATACTCAACGGCCCTCAGTAGGATTTTCTCCTGTAGGCTGTGTCTGGGTTCCGGAAACACACACAATACACAAGCACAAACGCCCAGACCATGACAAACATCTGTATGGCCAATACAAATGTTTGTAGTGAGCGGGGATCGAACCCGCGACCGCCAGCGCAACAACCAGTGCTGTGACCACTGCGCCCACGCGTCGTCTATTGAAACTATCTGTGGTACTCGATTGATTCTTTAAAAAAAATAAAGAATTGTGTTTGTTCTAAAAAAAAAATTGACTTAAGTTTACATCTACAAGTAGGTATAGTATACATTATTGAGTATAACTCAAAAATTACTCGTCAGCTCTTGCTCAAATTTAAATGGGACCACGCGACAAGCAATAACTTGCGATTTAAAAAAGAATGATTAAAAATCGCTTCATACAATAAAAAGTTATGAGAGAACCAAACAAAAACTAGTCACAGTGAAATTTTGGATTGACGATTTTGGGTTTAGGAAGCATACTTGTACAAACTTTTTTATATGTATGTACATGTACATATGTATGTATGTACAAAATTCGTCCAATGTAACGTAGCAGTAGCGTAGATGACAATATAATAATAACAATATTATAAAGACGCGTGGGGTGAGATGATGAATATTTTAGATAAAATTTTAGGGCAACAAGATTAAATACTGATAGGTGAACAAATATGTTCTTTGAATATACTATTCATAACAAAATATAATTAAACACTTAGACGGCACCATAATTTTTAATTAAGTTAACATTATTCTTAAATTTAAAAAGTATAAAAATTAAATTTAAATTAAGTACTCGTTTATGCCTTAAAAAAAAAAAGACATTGTATATACGGGGTAATCTTCGCAAATACTGATCCGATCATGAAAATTCTTTCGCTAACAGAAAGCTACACTATTCAGGAGTGACAAGATAAAAGGAAAAAGATAAAAATATATAAAAATTTTAAATCAGCAGGATTTGAACCTGCGCCCTCTGACGTGCCGTGTCAACAATTCAATCTAATCAAGCATTATTATTTGCCTTAGAAATTAATTGGTGATTTTAAAACATTTATATTTATCTGATTTGCTGAAAATAGTGAGAGTGTATTGGAACATATCAAATTTCACCGTACCCTTCTTATGTGAAATGGATTATAACGCCCAACGAAGTGGGCACGGGTCGGCTAGTATTATTTATAAAAACATAGACATTCCTCTGTCAATAGACAATTAACGTTTAGGCACATATGTCGCTTATCTCTTTAGCCTGTAATATCCCACTGCTGGGCACAGACCTCTTTCCCCATGTAGGAGAAGGATCAGAGCTTAATCCACCACGCTGCTACAATGCGGCTTGGAGGATATATTCCCTACTACATAGATAACATAGCCGAATTATGTTTTCTTTAAAATAGAATAAAAACTTTCATTTTTCTTTTTATTTATTGTCTTCATGATAATAAATACAGAATCTTAAAATAAGTATTCATAGAACTTAAAACAAAACATACCATAATTATTTCGCAAGGGCTCATAAAATGCGTATCGCGGAGGAGAGAGCGCGGCCAATTTATCCCGCCATTTCCCCTGAATTTTTTCAATACTCGTTCGGGATCATTTAACATTTTTATGTGTAATCTTGCTCGGTGGCGATAAGACAAGAAGATTTTTGCACGATGCTGTTTATTTTATCGGCGACGTTTTACGACAAACTCTAAACAGATTAAATATAAAGACTGGGGTGTTCCGTCCTCTTATTTTGTGCAATAACGCGTTTCTTGATTTCTAATATGGTAAAGTTACATAATTTAAATTAAAATGTTCAAAAAGGACTTTAATAAATATATTCATTAAAATATGAAATAATATATTCCTTGGACATATATAGATTAAAAAGTCTGTCATGAGTCATGACATTTAAGTTTTCTCTGACATGCGAGTACCGTCAAAAGTAAGTCGAGGGAAAAAGTTTCTTCATATCTTATACTAGCTTCTGCGCGCGACTTCGTCGGCGTGCACTCCGCTCCTGTTGGTCTTAGCGTGATGATATATAGTCTATAGCCTTCCTCGATAAATGGGCTATCTAACACTGAAAGAATTTTTCAAATCGGACCAGTAGATCCTGAGATTAGCGCGTTCAAACAAACAAACAAACAATCAAACAAACAAACTCTTCAGCTTTATTATATTAGTATAGATAGAAATTCAAGGTAAAATTTTAGAAAATTTATTCACATTAATTATAATAATTATACTCGTATATGTAGCATTTTGTTCGATAACGTAGGTAGTGACAGGATTCCATTGCTGTAGTAATTTTGAAACTTCTCATTAAAAAACCGCGACACGTAGTTTTGACAGTCCACTTTTGATGTTAACTTTACAATACTATTCACTATCTTAAGGTTCAATATCGTATAGCAGAACGGTTTGTTTGGTTTTTCGAATAAAAGACGTGCTCATTCCTTGATAATTTATTTTATACTGACTTTAGTAATAGATCACAGATGCGTTTTTAAACATTTACGTGAAATAGTGTTGGACAAATACCTAAAGAATTCTGAAGAGACCGAAACAGATGGAAATTTGAGGGTGCAAGATCGGGCCTATTTGGTTGATCTATTAAGAATTCAAAGTCAAACTCTCTCCATTTTTGTTGAGTGGCTGAAGAATTATGTGTTCGGGCGTTGTCGTTATGAAAGACCACACCTTTTCTGTTGATTAATTCTGTCCGCTGATTCTCAATTTCTTGCTTAAGTCTAGACAGCTGTTGACAATAGAAATGCGCATCGATGGGTTTGCCCGGCGGTAAAAGCTCATACCTGATGAATCATTACCAGTGATAAACCTCTTCGAAAATGATTCCGTGTCACGTGATCATCATTTTTTCAGTGAGTTCACGTGGCACCCATATATCGAGCCTTTTTTTAAAATGTCACCTTTTCATAGTATCAAAACCAACCAGTTACAAACAATACAACCAAAATGATTTTATTGTAACTTTTTACTAGAAAATACGGAAAGAATTTTCCCCGACCTATTATTTTTATACTACACAAGCTGCTGTGCCCGCGACTTCGTCCGCGTGGAATTAAACAAAAAAGTTATTGTTCAGTTCGCAGACTTGTAATAAAAAAAAAGTAGCCTAAGTTACGCCTTATTACATCAGCTATCTGCCCCCAAAGTCCCGTCAAAACCGGTCCAGCCGTTTCAGAAATTAGCCGGAACAAACAGACAGACAGACAAAAATTGTAAAAAATGTTATTTTGGTTTATGTACCTTGTCATACATCCAAACGCATTTAGTCAAAAGCGTTTATATTAATATTAAAAACAGACACTCCAATTTTATTTATTAGTATAGAAGTATAGATTATAAATATAGTTCCACTTCTATTCTAGTCCATTAATAAACATCTTAAAATTACCAATAAACCATTTTAAATTTCTAATTACATCGCGTGTGAAATAAACACAGGTCTAGATTAACCCGTAGATTAATGTGAATGCGTACGAATAACCATAGCTCAAGATAACGAAGGTACAACTGCAACACAATTTCTAATATAAGAACAAAGGCAAAAAGTAAACAGCGCGAAAGCAGTTTCAGGCAGATATTAAAGGCATATCTCTCTATTATGAGCGGGAAGTTCCGTAATTTAAGGGCGCGTTCAAAGCCGGCATATGGTGAGCAGTGGAAGGGTTGCTATCGAGAGCAGTGCCTTTATCGACATCAATGATATTTTTTATGTTTACAACTTAGTAAAAAGATATTGTAATTACAAGTTTCGTTTTCTTATGAAGAGAGATAGTCACATTTACATATTCAAATATATACTTTTTAAGTCAATAAAGATAAATATCAAGTACCTACGTTCAATATGGAATACAAGTATGTAGGTATCTATACAATATTATGCTTTTTTTAACACAAATATTTTTGAGTTTTTGTTGTAAATCATAATAATCGTAAAAAAATTTATACTATCTGAAATTCAAATAACAATTTATTTATGTCACATCATTCAACCTAGTCGTATTAAAAATTAACAATAGTCAATCATACTATACTAGACATTTGTGTTATCGCTATTTTTTAAGCCTCAACAAATTAATAACAGCACTTGAAAGACTGTATTGTGTATTAGTCTTTATTTAATTAATAAAAAATCCGCCAACCCGCATTGAAGCAGCGTGGTGGATTAAGCTCCGATCCTTCTCCTACATGGGGAAGAGGCCTTTGCCCAACAGTGGGATATTACAGGCTGAATCGTGATAGTTAATTAATTCTTCAAAACGTAACTGTGTGTGTGATGTTTTTTATGTTGAACGTAATAATTCAAAAATTAATAAATTAGGTAAAGCATGGCAGACAATGTTACTTTATGTTTTAACATCTTTTATTTATTTATTTATTTATTTATACTTTATTGTACACCACAACTACATTTTAACATTAAACACATTTAAAGATATTTACAGACTGTGAAGTACAATGGGCGGTCTTATGGCTATTTAGCCATTTCTTCCAGACAACCCATCTTTTAATGTGACCAAACATAGTAATTTAAAATATTCAAAAGAAATCAAAACAAAGAATTCGTAACTAATAACTTTAGAATCGTGGTAAATTGATACGTTTTAACTTATTTTATTACATGGCGTATTTACTGGTACTCCAATATCGTCTATAGTATCGGAAACCTAATTAAAACATTCATTCTTGAATGCTATCATAGGCGCTTCTCAATATATTTTTTAAATTATATAGGCAATCTACTTATCCATCCATCAGCCCTTAACAGTCCACTGCTGTAAATAGGCCTCCCCTATAGTTTGCCACTCCACCCGGTCCTACGCCCTCTGAATCCAGTGGCTTCCCGCTGTCTTCTTAAAGTCGTCAGTCCACCTGGTTAGAGGGCGGCCTGTGTTTCTTTTGCCGAGACGTGGTCGCCATTCGAGAACCTTCCTCCTACATCGGTTATCGGTTCTTCTTGCTATATGGCCTGCCCATTGCCGCTTCAGCTTGCAGATTTTGAGAGCTATGTCGGTGACCTTTGTTTGGTTACGGATTTCATCATTCCGGACCCTGTCACGCAGAGAAATAACAAGCATTGCTCTCTCCATCGTTCACTGAGCGACCTTGATCCTATGGAACAACTAAAAACTAACGGTAATAGACCACGTCTCAGCACCGTAGGTCATCACTGACAACACACACTGCTTAAACACTTTTTGTCTTCACTGAGGTATACTGGACGAGAAGATATTTTGTAATTTCCCGAACGCTGCCCAACCGCGTTGGATTCTACGAGTTACCTCTCTCTCAAACTTGTAAAGTATGTACTCGTCGACATCTTCGAGAGTAGCGCCATCAACAACGACAGGTATGAGTGTGACACGGACATTAGACATAACCATTGTTTTGTCCATCTTCATTTTAAGACCCAACTCACCCAACCGTTGTGAGGCACTATGAAGGTCACCTAGCATAGTGCTAAGCTCTTCCAGGTACTCTGCCAAGATTACTATATCAAGATATAAAGATATATTTCGTCTAACGTATACATATACGGTACGGCACCACTTAAAATACAAAAATGTTACAGGATAAAAGGAAAAGAGAAAGTGCTTGGTTACCTTCGTCATTTACTGAACAAATAATTTTTATTTCGTTGCATGTTAAATCTGTAAAAAAAAAATCAAATGTATTTAAATAAGTATCGACATCAATACACATAATCACATCCCTATTCACTTCTCAGACACAGCTGCAGTACGGTACAGCGCTCGATTATAACTAGCTCAGTGATCTTGCTGAAACACGCACTTATTGAACGTTACGACGGCAATTAGTATCATTTTTATAAGTATTGCGTTTGCGGTGCAGTAATTGTTTTTAAAATGTGAAAATATCATTAAATAAAATTAAAATAATTTAATGTACCCTACTATTAAAAAATACTGAAATTAACTATTTTATTTTGAAATAACTTTATTTAGTAAAAATATTAAAATAACAATGAACATTTAATTATTTATATTTGATACAAGTAATATAGCATTCCTACATTTCTTATAAATGTTTCGTTGTTGATTCTTATAACACATAATATAATAAAGACAATAAATTAAATCAATTAAAAATCACAAATTTACAAGGGTAGGAGCAACAGTAAACAGTTTTTAAATTATTTGTCAGAAAACATAATGTCAGAAAAGCAAGGAAAAGGGTTGGGTCGTGCCCTTTTCCTTTTCTTGACATTTTAAATTGTTTATTTGCGAACAAGTGTCAAGTTATTTATTCAGTGACGCCAGCCAGCACTACACGTGTGAGGGAGGCGTTGACTGTGTTAAAGGAAAGAAATAATTATAATAGTAATTTAAATTATTTTTATTTATCGATTGAAAGCTAAATTCGTTTTTTTTTGTTTTTATATTAAAGTATCCTCGGACTCTAAATTGCTCGTGTTTTTTTTTAATTTTGCATTGTGGTTATTTTTAATTCTACGGGAATTCAATGACGATTGTCATTTTGAAACTCCTGATACTTCAGTGACTGAGTTGCCGTGACCATTGCGTCGTCACCGAAATATCGGGAAGGGGAAAGGGGACTTACGAGGAAACAACTATATCATAGGGATGTGAAAAAATAATCGATTTTTATTTTAATCGATTATTTTTTTCTAAAAATCGATTTTTAATAATCGATTTGTGTATTAATATTAATCGATTTTTAATAAATCGATTATATAAATTACGCGTTTAAATCGATTTTTAAAAACAGTGCCATCTATGCGATGGATGAAAAAAAAAAGCGAAGAAAGTTTCAATTTTATATTCAGCGCTATCTATGCGGCGGATGGAACAACTCAAAGTAAATTCATTTTTACTTAAAACGGTGCCAAACTGTACGTGTAAAGTAGTTTCAGTACTTTTAGTGTAGTGAATAAGATAATATTATATAGTTGTTTGTAAACAATTAAACAATAAAAATGTCTTCTAACCTTAAAACACCTATAAAAATTTTTATTGTTAAAACTGAAAGATTAACGAAAGATTT
Organism: Melitaea athalia; assembly: GCA_905220545.2. Classification (NCBI taxonomy): domain Eukaryota; kingdom Metazoa; phylum Arthropoda; class Insecta; order Lepidoptera; family Nymphalidae; genus Melitaea; species Melitaea athalia. Next base: position 12,540,444 of record HG992193.1, read on the forward strand.
GTTTTATATTACACAGCCACAGCGTAGTCGTTTAGTTTTTGAAGTGAATCTTCTTTAGGCGCATAAAGGGGTAAAATGTGAGCTACCAGTAACGCGGCAGCGTCATGAGCATGACGTTCAGTACTTGAATGGATGACCACCTGTTTTTTTTTCAACTAGTTTCTTTTTTTTTTTTGTATTTTAACTTCGTTGACTCTTTAATTAGTTTTTTAACTGTTTTCTTTTTAATTATTTTTTTTAATTAGTTTGCCAAAGAAGTTTCACTTCTGACATGTGTACTTTGTACGCACGCAATTTTATTTAATTATCGTTTCGTTTTAATTTTTTTATTTAAAAAAATATTTATGCCAATTTTTTTGAAGTGAAACTTCCTTAGGCGCATGAGGGGTAAAATTTGAGCGACGTAACGTGGCAAAACCGCTGGGAAAACCGCGTGACGTTAGCTTTTTCTTTTTTTTTCAACTACTTTTTTTAATTCGTTTTTTATTATTAGTATTTTTTAAAAAATTACGTCAGTAGTTTGCCAAAGAAGTTTCACTTCAGTCTTCAGACATGTGTACTTTGTACGCATGCAATTTTTTTTATATTTTTATTTGATTTTTATTTTAGTTTTCGAGACAATAAGGTTGTCATTTTGTTGGGATGCTCATCGTTTTATTTTTATTACAGTAAAACGTTTAATGGTACTGAAAATTTGTATTAATAATGATATTTGGTTACCTTATTCCTTACCTTGAAAGTTTAAAGGAACTTTCACTCTGATTTTTTGTTTTGAATTGGTTATTTTTTTAATAATACTTTTTATTTGATTTTTAATCTGATATGAATTTTATTGGAATATATTATAAGCACGTCGATTTTTGAATAATAGAAAAAAATCGATTTTTTCGCAAAAATCGATTATTATTTTTACTAAAAATCGATTTTTGAGAAATCGATTAATATGTAATCAAGAAAAATCGATTTTTATTTAATCGATTTTTTCACATGAATGTCACATCCCTACTATATCAGCCATAATCGCTACAAACGTCACTAACATCATTAACAGCGTCACTGCTCAGATTTGCATCATGCGAATTAGTGAATTCGCATGATGCAAATCACTATGTGATGAAACTATGGACAGTGGTCCATAGTTTCAAACCAGGTGCCTTATATTGTTTCTTAAGGAGTAAACTCCAATGATTATGTTCACAAAACTACTGTTCAAACTGCAATATTTTGACATTTAAGGACGTATTCACAAAATTAATAGGTATAGAATCGACCATTTACACGAGTCACACACACAAGCGACGCAGTACGCACGGTTAGGTGTAAGAATAGTAGTGGATTGAACTACTTTGATACTTTACAATTTTTTATTTATTTATATTTTTTATTTTATTACAATTTATATTTCTTTGTGATACGTAGGTACCTACGAAAATATATTTTATTGGTGTTTGTGTTTTTAGTAAATAATAACTATTTATAAATATACCAATACCCACTTCAGTCACTTTTTGATACTATTTTTTTCACTTTGTTAGTTTTTCCTTATGAGGTGTGAGTCATATACATATAATTGTGTGGTATGAGTTTTATTATATCTATGGGTATGAGACGGTTGAGATTATGAAGTAGAGTGGAGAGGGTGAGGGCTGCGATTTGATACAAGTGACACTCTTTCCTCCTCCAAGAGGAGTGGGAGCCCGGCGGACAGCTTGTTTTTAAAGTATTTTTACTCATTTTACGATTTTTTTGACGAATTCTAAACGTAAAAATTGTGTTTGGCTCGTAAACGAAAAAAAACCAAATTCAATTACATCGACAAGTAATACAACGTAATAAAACAAAAAAAAGGTGTGTGTGCGATTCACACACGATAGAAGTGAAACTTCCGCTACAATGAGCGTAACGCTACAATTAGCGTAACGCTACAAATAGCGTAATGCTACAATGAGCGTAACGCTACAATTAGCGTAACGCTACAAATAGCGTACCGCTACAAATAGCGTAACGCTACAATGAGTGTAACGCTATAATGCGCGTAACGCTACAATTAGCGTAACGCTACAAATAGCGTAATGCTACAATGACCGTAACGCTACAAATAGCGTAACGCTACAAACGCGTAACGCTACAAATTTCGTAACGCTACAATTAGCGTAACGCTACAATTAGCGTAACGCTACAATTAGCGTAACGCTACAATGTGTCATCCTTTTTCGTGTTAGTAGCACGGCACGCCCTTCCCTGTCGTTTTTCCATTGCATCCGGTTTGAAATCACAATGATTCTAAAGAATTTTCACTTCAAAATAGTCAAGTAAAAACGCGCTATTAAAGATTACTCAAAAAGTTCAATAATCAGATCTCGATCTAATTTAAACAAGACTACATGACAAGTATTAGCTTTCGATTAAAGTAAGAATCATCAAAATCGATACACCGAGTAAAAAGTTATGCGGTATAATACAACGTACAAGTACCACGTACCAAGTAACAAGTACCTATACCTTCAGGTCACTCCATCCAGTCAAGAGGTAAGGTCTTATCATAACTATCAAAACGAGCTCAAACTCGGCACACCTAGTCCTACACTTCAAGGAGTTCCAGTAACAGCCACTCAAGTATACCTTCAGGTCACTCCATCAAGTCAAGAGGTAAGGTCTTATCATAACTATCAAAACGATACCAAACTCGGCACGCCTAGCTCTATACCTCTAGGAGTTCCAGTACAAGTACCTATACCTTCAGGTCACTCCATCCAGTCAAGAGGTAAGGTCTTATCATAATTATCAAAACGAGCTCAAACTCGGCACACCTAGTCCTACACTTCAAGGAGTTCCAGTAACAGCCACTCAAGTATACCTTCAGGTCACTCCATCAAGTCAAGAGGTAAGGTCTTATCATAACTATCAAAACGATACCAAACTCGGCACGCCTAGCTCTATACCTCTAGGAGTTCCAGTACAAGTACCTATACCTTCAGGTCACTCCATCAAGTCAAGAGGTAAGGTCTTATCATAACTATCAAAACGAGCTCAAACTCGGCACACCTAGTCCTACACTTCAAGGAGTTCCAGTAACAGCCACTCAAGTATGCCTTCAGGTCACTCCATCAAGTCAAGAGGTAAGGTCTTATCATAACTATCAAAACGATACCAAACTCGGCACGCCTAGCTCTATACCTCTAGGAGTTCCAGTACAAGTACCTATACCTTCAGGTCACTCCATCCAGTCAAGAGGTAAGGTCTTATCATAACTGTCAAAACGAGACCAAACTCGGCATACCTAGTCCTACATACACGTCAAGGAGTTCCGTAGCAGTCACAGAACACCTTCAGGTTCACTCAAGTCTGAGAGAATATATAGAAACTACTTAGCTATGTACTTTTAGCGAAATAAAATAATGCAATAAAAATGTGTGATTATAAAATGATCTTACTTTGTCAAGTATCAAATTTGGTTTATCGAAAAATAATACGTAAATTTATAAAATAATAATTGTTTTGCTACGTAACCGGTTGCTAACAAAGCGACATAGCGTCCACTCACCACAGCGCCCGAGCGCGGACTAACTTCTCATTCGAAAAATTGAATTATGTTTTAAAACAAAAACCAACAATAAAATAAACCTTACTGCAATGGAATAAGAATCATCTTTAATAGCAAAATGTGTATAAAAATTAGCTCCAGTTTTTATTTTTTTTTAAGACTATTGGTGGCATTTTTGTATTATTTTCAACCTTCCATTTAAAATTGAACATATCCTCCTGCTCATACTATTTTTAGAAAACTTAATATATGTGTATAATAGAACAAACATCACCCGAAAGTCTACACGTTTTGTTCATTTTCTTGAAAATGATAATGGAAAAACGTTTAATACGATATATAATATAAGAACTAGATTTAAAAAAAGTCCTTCTGTTTGAAGATGAAGACCCAATCTCTATGAAATAATTATTCGTTATATATTATTTTGTTTAGTTTTGTCACAAAATGACCTGAAAAAGAGCATGATTTTGTCCGATTCGTATAGGCGCCCTTAACAAAACTGAACGCAAGTGATACCCGATATAGGTATAAAAGAAAACGTCTATGAGAGCATCTATATGCACTTATGTATTTATGTATACATACGTATAAAGTTATACATGAGTTGTACTCGATCTCAACGATTGCTACGGCTATTTGCTCATCGTTTGGTTGGAATCGATACTGACGAAGAAGACCTCATTCGAGAGGTTTTATTTAGTTGTGTCATGTGGTCCCTGCAACCGATTTTCTATTTCAGAAAATTACTTTTTTTAAGAATAAAATAATAAATAAGATAATTAAAGAACATCTATACTCTATACTAATATTATAAAGAGGTAAAATTTATAACTTTGTATATACGGGGTAATCTTCGCAAATACTGATCCGATCATGAAAATTCTTTCGCTAACAGAAAGCTACACTATTCAGGAGTGACAAGATAAAAGGAAAAAGATAAAAATATATAAAGATTTTAAATCAGCAGGATTTGAACCTGCGCCCTCTGACGTGCCGTGTCAACAATTCAATCTAATCAAGCATTATTATTTGCCTTAGAAATTAATTGGTGATTTTAAAACATTTATATTTATCTGATTTGCTGAAAATAGTGAGAGTGTATTGGAACATATCAAATTTCACCGTACCCTTCTTATGTGAAATGGATTATAACGCCCAACGAAGTGGGCACGGGTCGGCTAGTAAATAATATAAAACTTCATATTTATAATATTATTAATTTTATTTGAGTACGAATATATAATTTATAGTATAATTGTCTCATTCTTTTCTAATGTATATATCTAAACATAAATCAATAGCTTAATGTCTTGCTTATCTATTTGAAATTGAGAAAAAAATATATTAAAGTATAAAATTTTATTGAATAGAATAGATATTGATATTTAAAGAAACATAATAAATAATAATATACATATATTTCTGTGTTTGCCAAAATTTGTTGTGGTGTCTCTAAAATAGTTGCGGATTGTTTAGGAGACCCTCAAGTAGTTGGCAACCGTTACGGAAAGCTTACAGTTAGGTCTATTTTTCTGATAGACAGATTAACATTTTACATTTTTCAAACTATCTCAGTTCAAAATTTTATATCGTTTCGTTTAGCAGTTTTACTATGATTGAACAAGAAACGTCCATCTATCTACACTCTTGCCTTTATGATGATAGAAGTAGGATTTTTACAAAACATCAATTACAAAAAAAAATTGCGTGCGTACAAAGTACACATGTCAAAAGTGAAACTTCTTTGGCAAACTAATTAAAAAAAAACAAATTAAAAAAAAAACAAAAAGCCGACCGCGTTACCGGTCGCTCAAATTTTACTCCTCATGCACCATAGAAGTTTCACTGAAGTTTCACAAAATGTAGCGCTAAACTAAGTCACCCAGGTAGCACATAGGGTATACTACATTAGCAAATCATAATCCAATACAATTCAAGTTATTCTTTCATTAATCGTTATTGCTGTAGATTATAATGTGATATATTGTTAATTTCTTATGTAGCAACTGTTCTTCTTCTGTGCTCTATAAAATATACTTTTTTTATTACACTTTTTTATTATACTAGATAACTAGAGTAAACAAGCAAACGGCTCTCCTGATGATGAGCGATTACAGTAGCTTATGAACGCCTGCAACACCATAAGCATCATAAACTTTTTACTGACCCTATCCTCGACCCTCTCTATCAGCTTTGGTCACCATAATCACCACATTATCATCTTCTGTAAGGTTAAGGGACTTCCCCAGTCGAACTGCTCCAAATTTTGAGCAGGATATCTCAATGAATAAATTAATTCTTTAATTAAAAAAAATATTTCTTCTAAATGGATATCAAATACCGACAATAAGAAGAGACGTCGTATACCTACTAATTTTTTTTGGTATAATATTATTAAGAATATTTTATAAAAGTAAAAAAATATATCTTTTCTTGTAATTTTCCAGGTAAAAAAAATCTAGTTACACGTAGTCCACTATCTCACATGTGTCAGAATCAGGAACAAATGATCGCAGCGGCCCCAACATGGGTTTTTGACATGAATAAACATGACACTTTTGTTTATTGACAAGTGCACAAAGTACATAATTATCTGATTAGTGAGGTTCATTACTTCGAAATATTAGAGGAGCCTATAGTAAATGTTTTGTTTTAGAAAAAGTGCCACCTGGTCTCTAGTACTCTGGTCTGGTAGTGCCTTGGTCTTGTATTAACAAGACCAAGGTTCATTTCAATGAATATATTTTATCTGTACTTGTTGTTTATTTTTCAGTATCTTAGCATTAATTCTTTGTGTAAAACACTTTTTAAAACAACTATACATACAGAATATAACGATATAATAGGTTAGTAACTAAAAATGAACATTTTATTTTACAAAAGTATGTATAATGTGAATACATTTCTCACTCTCCCGAGTAATTTTAGTTAATAAATAAACAATTCGGCGTTAAAGTCTGTTAAAAGCAGTGGTATTACAATACCGCAAATCCGTTCAAAATTTATTATTCATTCAAAACGAAACATTACAAAACCTGAAACACGGTCGAGTCACATCCAACTTGAGAGTTGATAGTGTTGACCTCAAAGTGGTCGTAACAGTGACCCGTAACTTGCATGGCGTGGCCACAGGGTGGGGTGAGGTGGTATATCAAAACAAAACGGGTGAGCAATACGGGTGAGACTGGGTGAGTTTGGGTGAGTTCGGCGAGCTAATCACGTGGTCGCGGCTGACAATTTGCAGGTTAGCCGCGGGACCGCTGTTGCGGCCGCCCGTCGTGAGCTTCTTTGGCGTATAACTATTACGTTGTACGTTTTCATACGCACCTCCTTACTATTACTTTGATGTTAATTAAGTTTTTGGAAGTTACTATGAAACATGTGACAATCGCTTGAATTAGAATTTGCATTAAATAAGATAAAACGTAGGAAATGAAACACAGCTTTCACTTTGCGACGACGATTCAGATTACCTTGTTCGATGTTTGATGTAAATGTGGTAGGTACTGGTGGACGTTGGTGGTCTATTGAAAAATACGGTTTGTACAACAAATACATTCAATTGTACAAAAGTTGTACAAAAATTGGCAAACCTAGAGCGATTATTTAACATTTGATATAGTGTACCTACTTGTTACGAACGTTTTTATATATCAATAAAGATATCTCTTATATGCGCTACTGATATCGTTTCGGCGTAGGCGTATGCTGAAACGTTTATAGGTACGAATAAATTTATTACATTTGTTTTTGTTAAAATATTTTATTCGCGTATGTATAATTATAGTATTTTTTTATATATATTATATGTATAGTTACTATGTTTGCTGTGTGGCTACGGCATAGAATTTAGCCTCCCCCTCTCTTCCCGTGGGTGTCGTAAGAGGCGACTGAGGGATAACATAGTTTCACTACCACCTTGGAACTTGGAAAGCCGACCGATGGCGGGATAACCATCCAACTGCTGGCTTTGAAGTACACAGGCCGAAGACGGGCAGCAGCGTCTTCGGTGCGACAAAGTCAGCCCTGCGGTCACCAACCCGCCTGCCCAGCGTGGTGACTATGGGTAAAACACATGAGTTCACGCCATTATTGGCGCGAACTTGTGGAGGCCTATGTCCAGCAGTGGACTGCGATAGGCTGAAATGAGTTACTATGTATATTTATTTGTGACGTGATGTCGGCGCCTAACGTAGTATATGCAAACTAATTTCTATTACAAAATAATAAAACATTATGTAATTATGTGCAGAACTATTTGGAAATTCGATAAAGATATATTACTGTGAACGCATCCGAACGTCTTCATTTGAAACGAAAATCGGGCAACTGTCAAAATTGGCGCGCACTTCTTATAGATCGCGCAGGCGTGCTAAAGTAGCGAAGCATGACTCTACGTCTCTGTCTTACCCAACGAGGTCTGCGGGTCGCGGCTAACCTTCAGCGCGAGGTTTGCGGCGGGAAAAATGTGTGTTTCGGTGTGCCGATAGCGGAGCGCCGCATCTCCGCAGCCCCGCCCAGACCCGCGTCGCACCCGCGTCCGCTAACGCGTCTTGAGCCACTTAGTCGCTAAGACGACGAACACACTGCTCGCTACAAATCTGGGTCAAATGGACGGACTCTTTCAATATATTTATAACATAATCTATGATATACAAAATGCACGTCTGGGCCTAAAAGAGCTTTTCAGCTTTCGATATTCATACATATAAAGTAAACAAAGGAATGAACATGAAACGATATATTTGATAACTTTATTGCTAGCTATTAGCGACATTTTTTATACAGCCTTGTTAATGATATGACCTGATTCATTGATGATAAAGTAAAACATCAAAGACACATCGCATAAAACACATATTGGATTTTTGAAACTATGCAACAGTATTGTAGACAAGTGATTACCTATTTTTCTAATATCCAGCTGATATTGTGAACGCGTCTTAGTTTCCAGCCAGATATGGAGCCACGAGCTGTCAAAATGGAGTGGGAAAAAAGGCGGGAATGTGGCGCCGCTTTATGTGTAGCTCGTCATTGCGTTAGAACGAGAGGCCTCGCATAGTTTGCTGGGACAGAGTGAGACGTCGAACACAACGTGGTTTATAAGAAAACCCAAGACGTTGGGCGTGTTTGGCGGGTGGGCGTGTGGGTTTCGACCTCGTAGTGGTGAGCTATCAATGTGTGCGTGGCCGTAATTACGTGCGGCTATGCGGTTACAGGTGTGTGGGTGTAAGACGGCTGGTGTGGGCTAAGAGGTTTCCTTTTGTCCACGATATGACGCCGGCTTGAGGCTTTAGTTATTAAAGTCCGTACTTAAATTTTACGACGATATAAATTTTCATTGTTGGCTTTCTTAGAGGCGCTAAAGGTCTTTTGCGTTACCATATTATTAAAGCAACACATGTTGTTGTAATTGAATAGTCAAAGTATGCACAGATTATAATGGATAAGGCAATTAAATTTGTTAAACATTTTTTTACATTTACTATAAACTTTTTTATGTTCTTCTTCTTTTTTATGCGTTCTTTTTTATGTCAAAACATTTTTTACATACTAAATAAATGGTAGCGTTTTTTCGAATGGAAAAAATTATTTTCCTTTTTTTTTCGAAATTTTTCTTTTTTTTATTAAAATTTTTTTTCTGTTAGTTTGTAAACACGTGACACTTATAAACACCTTTCTCACAATGTGATTAATTGTAAAAAAAATATGTAACTACAGTTCAATGACTATTACACAAATATGTCCAATATTATTATTAAAAAATAAATAAAAAGAAAAGTGTGTTAAAAGGTTGTAATATCGTTTCACACATGTCAGCTGTAACAAATTACTGATTATAAAACGTTAAAAGAACAAAAAAGTGTTTTCTATTTCATTTTATAGAATTTAATTTTCTAATGTAGCTTTTCACCCAAGAATATATTAAATAATGAATAGGTACTATGTTATTCTTTACATGGTAAATCAAATTTCCTTACCTAATAATATGTAGCAATTATTATTATTTATAAAAACGGAATATGAGCGTTAAAGAAAATAATAACAATATGACAGATTTTTTACACTACCGACCGTAGGAAACCATACGTACTGAATTTCTGGGTTTGGTATCCCAACATGTAAGATGAAACTCATGACATACCAAGTCCAGTCAAATTCGTTCCGTAATCTCAGCGTGATGTGCAGCCAAGATACAGACAGACCGATAGACGAAGAGATACAAAGATAGATAAAAAAAAACAATTTTAGCTTCAGCATCGATTATAGAGTAGTCTAAATTTTTCATCAAAAAATACATGGTTCTTGAGGTTTTTTCCTTTCGTAGTACCTTTCGTAGACACACCGTAGCGCGCTACGCGTTGCTGTCTGTGTCGGTCGTTGCCCGTATTGGTCGGCTTAATCACGCACTGTAGTAGTTTATTATATATGTACACTAATAGGATTATGTATAATCAAAGGATTGACTTTTTTTCTTGGGTAAAGTACAATAATTTACTAATTATTAGTAAGACATAAAACAAAAATCACTAAAATTTCCACTAATAAAGTTTATTACTTACCTTTAATACATACGTAGATATTTTTTAGTTCGTAAGGAATATGTTAAAATGTGGTTTTATTTAAATTGTTTTGTTTTTGTTTAATTGACATATTAAGCATAGAATTATTTTTTAATTCAAATTGCACGTGATACGTACTGTGGTCATTGTATTAAGTTTTTTTTTTAATTACCCAGTGAAGCAGCGTGGTGGCTGCGAACCTCCTTCTGTATACGAAAGACGCCTTTGCTCAGCAGTGGGATAGTGACAAGTTATTATAAGAGATCAGAAATTGTTATGCTTTTTTTTAATGTTGTATATGCCGTTAATCAATTTAAAAAAAAACGTCAGTATTTTTTTCTTAATGTCTTTAGACGATGTTTTGAACCGTAAAATTATTTCCTAATTATAATAATAAACTAGATTTTGTTACAAATATCATCTATTATTTATACAATTTAAGAAAATTCAAATAATGACAACTTATTCTTTTGTAAAGAAACAGTAAAATTGCAATATGTGCAAGGAGCACTTTCTGTAGCACAGCGTACCTACATTTTTAAATTCCTAGACATTTCTCTAGAATTTTCCGTAGCGACCCCAGTGGCACAATATGTTGGTACGTAGAATGTACACACTTCGCGTACTTGTCCCACACCTAACTATCTCTTTTAATACTTATTTGTACCCAGGGCCGCACACACTCGCAACTTTCCCCCCGTGTCGCGTCGCTGCAACGTTCCTCTGTGTGAGTGGACTTCTTTCCTCGCCCCTGTGTGCGAGTGAATTTCTTTCGAGACGTAATAAGGGGACCGTTTCTTTCCCGCTAAGGTTTTAATGTCGACCACGTTTCGGTGGCGGACGCGCGCCTCTAGCGGTTACTTGAAACTTTTTTTGTGTGCGGACTCAAGTGCTCAGTGATAGTGCCAATAGGGAAAAAGACTACTTATTATTTTTTAGAGTTAAAAAAAGTTAATAGGTAAATATAGTTACATCGTTTGTATTAATAATAGTTGTTACGCGTGGAAAGTTATAAATTTAATTAATGGAAAGTTTGCGTAAGTCCGCAAACTTGGGTGGGCTGAGACGCGTGTTGTTTTCTCAAACCGCAGGCTCATTAGCCTTCGCGCACACTACGCCGCGATTATACTCAGAGATAGACACATATTGTAACGCTTTCGTAAATCAGATTAATTAAACTTTTGTTTGTCTAACTATGTAGTAGGTACACGTAAGAAATTATTATATTAATTAAACAAACGAAACATATCGCTTACATTTTCATTGTTTTATATAATTGTTATTTTACTATTATACTTTATTTTATATTAATATAGAAAACATATTTATAAAAAAATATTAAATTATGTCTACGAAATTCATTTTTAGAAAAAAATAACATACATATATTGTTTTTAATAATGAAAATATAACATTTGTAGTAACATTTGTAATAAAAAATATTCTCAACTAATTCTTTAAAATTTTCAATCGCCCTTAACATTGTGAATGAAGCTCTATGTAAAATTGTTTTAATTTACCAGTAATCATACGTTATATGAAAATTAAAGAAAATAACACATATTGTTTTGTAATGTTTACGCGTATAATTCACTCATTATACTGAGAAAACTTTTTCAGATTTTATCGCGATTTGTTAAGTAACGGGAGTCCTCCCGTGACCATGGTTTTTGTAGAGTATCCGAAACGTCAGGCACCTAAAAATCTTAATAAACTGCGATAAAATCTGGAAAGTTGTTTCATATATCTATATATTAATACGTGAAACAAAAACTTTGTGCCCCTTTTTACGAAAATTACGCGTACGGAGGAGTATGAAATTTCGCACACTTATCTATACTAATATTATAAAGAGGTAAAGTTTATAACTTTGTTTGTATATACGGGGTAATCTTCGCAAATACTGATCCGATCATGAAAATTCTTTTGCTAACAGAAAGCTACACTATTCAGGAGTGACAAGATAAAAGGAAAAAGATAAAAATATATAAAGATTTTAAATCAGCAGGATTTGAACCTGCGCCCTCTGACGTGCCGTGTCAACAATTCAATCTAATCAAGCATTATTATTTGCCTTAGAAATTAATTGGTGATTTTAAAACATTTATATTTATCTGATTTGCTGAAAATAGTGAGAGTGTATTGGAACATATCAAATTTCACCGTACCCTTCTTATGTGAAATGGATTATAACGCCCAACGAAGTGGGCACGGGTCGGATAGTAGTTTATATAGAGAATGCTAATATTGTTTTAAAATTATACATCACATTAATAATTGAAAAAAAAACAAAACAATACACACTACCATGTATTTGACACACACACACACATAATATACTATTTTGTTGATTGTCAAAGTCTGTAGTCAAATAGAAAAATTTAAAAAGAGGTTCTTTATTTTCATAATACATATATATATTTTTTTAATTTTTAATTATGGTCGAATTTCGACCTATGGGCGACCACTAGTTAAAATAAATACATAATCATTAATTTATTTAACGTGCTATACACTTACTAAAAATATTTAAAAATATAATATGAACAGTGAATGTTATTATATCAATATTAATAATTAATTAACTTTTAATATTTGAATAAAATTTATTATACTGAAAAGAATTTAAAATAGATTGCGAATTGTAAACGGTATTATATCCAAATTAAAAGTAATTAGTTTATTTTACATAATTAAACAATATTTACTAAAAAGTATTAAAAAATAAGAGAAAATATAATATATCAGATAATATTATATCAAAATTAATAAAGCCAAATTACAAAACGGTACGGATCAGCACACCATTATACTTCCGTTACCTTGGCGAGAGACTTGTTAAAAAGTGAGTGCGAACTCCCATTAGACTCCCCTAACTCTCACCTGTATCTAATTGACATTGCGTTTAACTCATGGGACTCTATGACAAGGCGATAACATTCTCGAACGAAGCGTATTTCAATTTATACCTTTTATTGTTATATACTTTTATTTATTTATTTAACACCAACAATAGACAATTGTAATCATACAGAAAATATCGTAAAAGCTAAGCGTTATCTTAATTATAAGTGTTATATAGGTAAGTGTTATACTTATTCTATTAAAATAAAACATGTATACATAAAAATTACAATACCAATACAACAATTGATTGATAGATATAAAAGGTAGATACTAAAAAAGAAAAACAATTGTAAATTATTAATATAATTATTATTATAATAAACCATACTAATAATTATTAGTCAAATAAACAATCAAATAAATTAAATCATTATTTTAGATTGCATTTTCAATAGTTTTTATTGTAAAGTCAGTCTTTAAATAATACATAATAATTATAGCCTTTGATCACATTAGTGGAAAAATACATAATTACATATATAGCAAGGCAAGACACTTATATAGTATTGAATTACGTATAACGTCAATAATTATGTAAATGGTAATCATCAACTAACTTTTTGAATGAAGTTATCATTTTAATAAAGTGTTATTTTTCTACTTTCATCACCCCTTCATTTAGGGGCCGCGTGTCTCACAGTTTTCTTTTAATTTTTTGAATAGCTTAATGAACGCGGAAACAATTCTAAGCATTTTGCACATATTTTCCGTAACGAATTTTTTTATATTTTTTTTATAATAAGTTTTTGTTACTGCAATATTAGTTATGTACAATATGTATGCAGTAAGAAAGTTCAAACTATAAAACGATTAAAATGTACTTTTTATTAAATTTACGTGAAATCGATGTGAATGTCAAATATAATTAAAACTAGCGACCCGCCCCGGCATCGCACGGTTGCAATGCTGAAACTAAATACCATCTACAATAAAAGATACGTTAGAAACCTCTAAAATTACCAGTGTTCCTCTACTATAATATTCCTGTATTATACATAAAAACCTTCCTCTTGAATCACTCTATCTACTAAAGAAAACCGCATCAAAATCCATTGCGTAGTTTTAAAAATTTAAGTATACATACAGACAGACAGACAGCGGGAAGCGACTTTTTTATAATAAGTAGTGAAAATAAAAATAGGACGATATAAAATTTTGACATTAAGGCACTTCTATAATTTGAAGCCACATTCATGAAATTTTTTAGAAATTGAAAAAAAGAATCCGTAAATTTTTAAGACAATTAATGTCAATTTTTTGTGTGGAACTTCTGTTATGTATAGTTAAGTGAAGTTAAAAGACTGTTAATTACTTAAGTAAAATGAAGGCTCTACACATATTTTATTTAAATGCTTATATCTAAAGTTGTATTCTACAGTTAGTCTCGTTACAAATAACCTTGCTTTAAATTTTATCATTGAAACTAAGCGAATCCGATAATTTTATTAAAATACACGTCAAATAACTTAGCGTTTCACTGAGAACTCATTAATTCCTCCGTTAATTCCGGAGGGTGGCAATGTTTGCAGACATCTTGTTGTTTTCACGAGCTTCGAATTTCAACAGAATCTTAGTATGTGACTAATTTGTTACACATTTTATTCAATAGAGAATTGTACAATTCTTATAATTATATACTTCTTTAGTGGTAAAGAAAGCCGGCTGAAAAATTATAGGTACATGGATAAGACACAGTAAGATTAGTTTAAAAAAATACTTTATTCATTTTATTACATTAAATATGCTTAGTTGTAAATTTAAAAAGTATTAAAAATAAATAAGGATTGTATTAAACAATGAAAGAAAGTAGTTTGAAGATAATATAAATAATTATAAAAAGTAAAAAAAATAATAATGAAAGCAAACTAATTATTGAGATAAATCATTTTTGCTACAGTCTTATTTAAATGATTTACAAACAAATAGCGTTACAGATTAACAATTGTTTTTATAATTTTTAATCTTTAAATGTGTGAAAGGACAGGAAGTAATTTAAGTTACACCCTTAAAAATGCAAATATCCAAGTCGCCAATTTTTTGTTAAAAGGCTTGGGCGGATTTTTTTTTAATAAATGACGTCACTCGCATTCCACGCGGTTCTCGTTTAAGTGTTTGATTGTACGATGTTGTTTATTGCCACCAATATTGCAAGGGTCGAGTCTCGCCGACTTTTTATGTTTAAAAATATATTTATATGCCTCTACGTTGTATAATTGTAACATTTTGTTTTGCATTATATTTCAAATACAAAACTTGTTACAGGATCGTGAAATATACTATTTGTTGAAATTCTGACCAAGTTTATTTCTTTCTAGTTATTTTATGGTCCCACTAGATTTAAAACTGTCACAGAATATGTTACTACCTAGAACTTTAACGATACATAATAAAAAATTATAAAATTAAAAATGTGCAACACACGAGTTCACGCCATTTTTGAGGAACTTGAACTTGAACTTGTGGAGGCCTATGTCTAGCACTGCAGTGGACTGCGAGACTGAAGTGTGAAAATTAGAAAAAGAGTTTCCATTACGAAAACGTAAAGTTTTCTTTCTTTCTTGTTCTTTTTTATTCGGTTGTTGTTTAAGTGTTTCTTAAAAAAATCATACATGATTCTTAAATATAGATAAATGTATTTATCGACATATTTCCCGCCAAAGCTAAATGGACCTCTTGAAAAGTCAGCTTCGGAGTTAAATCAGGATGTCCGAGTTCACCATCTTAGCCTTTATTTGAATTTCTCACGTAGGGTCCGGACGGATATTACATTTGCTAACCTATTTGTAACCGTCGCTAGAGGATCATTATCCATGTCCGAAAGGCCTCCAGGGACGCCCTCAGGAATTTGTGCCGGTATTGATTCCCTTCATGTTGTCTTCTATAGGGTCGGTAATGGATGTCCACAATGGGTTCTCATTTCTTCACATATGTGACCCACTTTAACTAATTAGTGCCTTTTTAAACAATAAAAAAATTACAGACAGAGAACACTGATCGTGAGTTTTATATTGAAAATGCTTTGTACTAAAATTTTAGGTCAGTACATTTTGTACATTTATTGTCTTCAATTCGTATTTATCGTGTTGAATTTTAACCACTTTACTTCATTTATTAAGGTAAAACGTACACGTGACATACTTACACGGAACCCTCAAGGATCACGATTACGGAAAGCACATACATTGTTGTGAAATAGTTTTTAGATAAAGACAGGCTGACAAAAAAACTACCAGTTTTTTCGTATCTATTGAATAGATTCTTCTTTATCAATTACGTTGGTCTGTTACAATAATTTCATTATGGTTAATAGATACAAAATATATTTAAACTCTCTAGAATTTGCTAAAGACTTTTGTCAAACTTAGTAAACACAGCAGTTACAATGATAAAAATGCTTCTCTCGTTTTAAAAAAAATAATATCGGACAATAGCGAGCAGTGAGACAGAAATGGTGGATGTAATGTATCTTTACCCCATTTCCCGGTTCCTTTGTGGAAGGGTGCAGGGCCGAGTAACGAGCATTACCCACTTGGAGGCCCCTACATGCTTTATTATTTACGACCTTCGCCCTATGGTATGTTTTTAAGCTAAGATTTTATTGCTACTCTATTCATGAGCTAAATCCACTGTGAGTCTCTACTGCGCTCATAACGCTGTGATTCTTATTCGTTATTCACAAGATTTAATATGGAATATTTAAAAACTTAAAAAACTTTTTTTTATTGTAGATTTTTGAAGTATCTATTAAATTAAATAAAGTATTTTTGTTTTATATATAAAAGAAAATGACTTGTTTTGCTTGTAATTAATAAAAAATTAAGTTCTGAAACATGGCTTTGAAATTTTTTTTGAATGATATTATTTATATTATAAATATAATTATTATATTCACATAATCATCAAGTATCGTAATTAATCTTAGCGGGACAGTGTGCATAAATGTAAACGTAAGAGCAAAACTAACAAAAATAACTTTTTAACAATAAAATAAATAATTACTTCTTTAGACAGTTCAGTTGCTAAAATTTAATAAATTCAAAATTTCAATAGTTTGTATTAGAACACTTATTGCACATGATTGTAAGTGATATGTATAAGTAGACTTTTTTACGTATATTAATACCGTCTAACAACGTCTATTCTTTATGTACATGACAAACACACGTCGCTCTTCAAACACATCAACATGTTATTGACAAAAATATCACCAGAAGGCTTTATCGAGTCGGAATCAAAGCAAACACGGGAAAGGCAGTAAAAAGGCACATTGTAAGGGGTTCACCCTTGTAGAAATTAAGTTTAACATCCCGATCGACATATCGCGTTTCGCAAACGTGTAACAAGCCATTCGATGTGTGATGGGGTGTCGTGACGGGTTAGGAGATACATTTTATACATAGTAATTGGTTGGTTAGTTGCCAGGTTTCGTTCTGTAAGAGATTTTATCATATAGGTACACAATTTTTTGTTTTTTACTGTCGGTAAACTTGTTTTGTTTCAGTCGCCTGTAGTTGGTTTGTGTTTTAAATTTTTTAAGTATCAATGAAGAATTATTTATTTTTGTGGTAATGTCAAATTTATTAAAAAATATTAAATTATAATTAATAGCCGAGTAATTGAGAAATCAATATACAAACATGAACTTAAAATTTTCAACTGTATTATTAATATTATCCCAATGATTTCTTTAATAATGACATAAACACACAGTGTTACCACTGTTCCACAATATGTTAAAAAGACAAAGGGCCTATGCAAACCGCGTTTTTTAAACGCGATACAGACGCGATGCAAACGCGCGTGTGACGCGATGCAAACGCGCGTGTGACGCGATACAAACGCGATGCAAACGCGCGTATGTCGCGATACAAACGCGCCGTCGACGCGCGTTTGAATCGATACAAACGCCAACAAACTGCTCTGTAGGATAAAAACGCGCCGTCGACGCGCGTGTCACGCGATACAGACGCGATGCAAACGCGCGTATGTCGCGATACAAACGCGCTGTCGACGCGCGTTTTAGAAACGCGCGTCGACGGCGCGTTTAAAAAACGCGGTTTGCATAGGCCCAAAGTGTTAAATTATTTAAATAATTTAGTCAAAATGCGTTTATTTAAATAATTTAGTCAAAATATTCTGTCTGTATTACGAGTTAATATGAGATTAGAAAAATATCCCTAGTTTACTGCTATGTTACATTGCGAGGAAAACTTGTCGGTATATGAATGTTATTCATCACGTATCAAAAGATCAAAGGGGTGGAACCTCGTAATATGTCTCGCAGTAAGTTCGCGCGGTTTAACTAAACGTACTTCGTAGCTAGGATCTTGTTCGAAACTCATATTACTTTTATCTCATTGTACAGCTTTGTAGAAATAATTGTTATAGTATTATCATTAACATATAGGTAAAATATAAACAGAAATATGTTTAACATACATGCACGGTGGCTCTTCCTCAGGTAGAAACACAAGACCTGTGTTTTTAGGTAACAGCCGGCTGATATAGAGACATATTTAGAATTAAAAATATATAGATATTGATTTCATAGTTTATTGTTGTTGTTAATAATAAATTGTCTAGGTACTAATTCTTAAATCAAATTTGAAAATGTTTATAGCATAAAGGTATCATACTATAAAGTTTATACATGTTTATTGTGAGACAATAAAAAAAGCTAAATTTTCATTGCATTCGCTTGATTTGGCACCCCGGCTATTCTCGTCCTTGTCGTTGATTGTGCGTATTCTTTTGATACGAATGTTTTATATGTTATACGTATGTCAAGAAGTCGGCGCGGAATTTGTTGTTAAGGATGGCAAAATATTTAACTTTCACGTTTTATAAAATACTAGCAGTCCGCCCTGGTTTCTCTCTGGTAAAATAATTATTTTGTGAACTTTTTTGTAGAACTTTTTTAGTCCTATAATTCAGTCGTACATCATTTTGTCTTATCTTTAACCATTTAAGTAGCTCACGCGAAGGAAATAAATATTTGAGACGATTTTTTACACCTTGGTGAACATAACCCGTTTTTTTGCACATGTCTAAGTTTTTAAGAAATAAAATATAGCCTATGTTACTTCCTAATAATGTAGCTTTCTATTAGTGAAAAAATTATTAAAATCGGTCCAGTACTTTTGGAGCCTATTCAATACAAACAAACAAACAAAAAAATCTTTCCTACTATTCTTGGTATTAAATGTATTTGATTACTTACATAACTATATTTATAATTAACTACATTTGTTATCGTTTCAGATAATTATTTAGATAACTGGTTTACATAGGTACTTTATTGTAATGATTAATGAAAATTTTTATTTATTTATTTAAGTACATGAACACTGTATACTATTTACATTGATATAAACATATAATTCAGTAAAGTCCTTAATACATATATCAATAACTAGCGTAAGCGAAGTCGCGGGCATAGCTTTATAATACATTTCTATATTTTTTTAACTTGTACTTTTGCTTTGTTATATGACTGTAATTTGTAGTACGTAATTTAGTCTTAAAATATGTTCATAAAAATTATTTTAAAATATTATAATAAACATGATGAAATACAATTTTTTAGTTGCTTCATAAAAGATAATAATCTATACGAAGCGGTATTAACAAATATGTTTATATCTTTTCAGGTATCGAAATTATGATTTCCGCAAACTATAAACTAATGCGTTTGGAAAACTGTGACGTAACGTACAACATCCGTCGATGTCCACCTGAAGTTATGTGACAGATATTGTGAATATTTACAGACTATAGTAACGATAAGTATTAAATTTATACGATATAATCAGTGGACGATGCATCTATCGAGTGAAGTGAGTTCGACTACTAATGGGTTGGGGCACGAGGCGCCGTCTTCTAGCTACGGAAATGCGCTGCCAAGCCAGCCTTTGACGGCAGAGCTTCTGGCGGAGAGGACTCTGGAAGGTCTATTAGCGGATCATCCCGGCGAGTTGGTGAAAACTGGCTGTCCTCATGTTGTGAGTAGTATTTATTTTAAAATACATGCACAGGTGCACGAGTAGTTTAATATTAACTACTGATTACGAGCGAATTTTGTGCGCTTATATCGCCTTTTTTCTGCAACTTATTTTCTTTTTTAAAAAGCCCAATAAAAAAAGTTGTTCATTAGTGAGCCAATAATTTAAAAAAAATACTTCGTAGTAGTAGTAGTAATTTTGATTCCGAATTTGTGAGAAATAAGATCGTTTGTGAACAACTCAAAGTATTTTTTATATATAAATAAGTTTAATTTAAATTATATACGTTACGATATAATAACATTATTATAAATATCTCTTACTTTGTACATTAATAAACTAATCTGCGTTTGTTCTAGGTGTGCACTGTGCTACCCCCACACTGGCGATCAAATAAGACTTTACCAATGACGTTCAAAGTGGTAGCCTTGGGTGATGTGGGTGATGGCACATTAGTGACTGTGAGAGCTGGTAATGATGAAAACTGTTCTGCAGAATTAAGGAATTGCACTGCAGTGATGAAGAATCAAGTCGCTAAGTTTAATGACCTGAGGTTCGTTGGGAGAAGTGGTAGAGGTAAGTTTATATATATTTATCGCTTTAATTGGTTTTTAAGTTAATATTAAGAACGAAACTAATTAAAAGACGATATTGTTTCCGACTTCTCATAAAATATTTTCGGAAAAGATATTAGTACGGTTTAGATTCAACGTTTTCGGCCAGGTCACAAATTGGACATTAATCTTTTATAATAAAACAACTTTTTCGGATTTCATCGCGGTTTATTAGGTTAAAGGCAATTCGAACCATTAGTTCCTTAGATTAGCGCGTTTAAACAAACAAACAAATACTTCCGCTTCATAATATTAGCGTAGATTTTAAAAAGCAATACATTAAGAGATCGTCACTTTACAAGTGACGTAATGCGCTTGTACAAATGTGCAATTTTTGCATTTAAATAAGCCAATTTAAAATTATTTTATTAAGAAGATAAGTTATATTGTTAGTAAAGTAATCAAGGTTATTTTAAAAATAACAAACGGTGTTCGGATTTATTACGAGTTGTAATAGGTACATATTTTCCGAGAGATACATATCTGTACATTACGCTACATCGAGCGTACCTCCTCCGGAATATAAAAGGGCAGTTTTTATGACGTTAAAAACGTTGTATTCGAAAGGGTAAAAAGGCCATTGCAGTAATTTATAAGGCAATCGAATATCCAATGGTCTGTTCAGAATCACCTCAAGTGTAGACGTCGCAAAATCGACTTATGTTGAAGTCAATTGACCGGGTTATTTGCACGTGGTACTTCGCATAGGATTACTTGAACTAATACGAAAATAGGGTTTTGTTTTATTAATTTCGAAAAAGATGGTTATTTTACGTCTTTGTTTAGTTTGTTATTTTTAGGAACAGAAGCTGTATTCCTTTTTTAAATTGATGATTATTTTTTTTAATTATTTCAAAACATACATTTATTTTATATCGTATCTTTCTTTTCATACAAATATTTATAAGTATAACCAAGGGCGGATCCAGCTTTGGCGCCAGGGCGGGGGTCACAATCATGGTCAAGGCGCCAGGGGGAGGGGGGGTCACATAGTCGTGGTCAAGTAAAAAGAAGTTATAATTTAATTTTTATAATGATAGATACAGGTAAAAAGTAGATAGGTATTTTATTAATCTATATATGTAGGTAATGTACTTAAAAATACCTATATTGTGACAAAAATCTTGTTTAACAATTTTAATTAGTGGTCCACCTATGTCCTGGACACAGCCCAGGGGTGGGGGTCATGACCCCGTGACCCCCCCCCCTGGATCCGCCAGTGAGTATAACAAAAAACAACAGTTAAAACAATAAGTTAGTTTCTCGTACATCTCTCCTAAAGTAGGAAAACACAATTAATATGGTAATACGAAAACAAAAGCGCTGAAATCGTAAAATTTTGATAAAAAATCCATACTCAAAACATATTAAATATTTTATACGTTCGTTTCGAACATATATCTAAATATTTACGATAATGCAGACGTCTACTCATAAAAAACCCCCCTACCTTGAGTGCGTACTCAAAAACAAAGCCCGTGCGCCTTCGCTGCTGAATATTTCAACAGGTCTTCTCTTTGTCGGAATATTAAGTCAATGGAGGTAATTGATCTGTTAAGATTCTACTACATTAGTACTGAAACATCAAAGTTATTTTATTGCTATTAGTCCAGGTCAAATGCATTACGATATTGTTTGCGCTGTTTAAATTTATACTCATTTATGAGCTGTAGGTTTGTTTTTCGTTTATTTTTATTTTTTGAATTTATATAAATGGGTCTGTGAATTTTATCGAATTAGTTTGATTTTGCTTGATTAAAAGTTAGTCATTTAGGCGTTTCTCTGACGTAAATAAGAATGTTATTGAACTGTCCTCTTCTGAAAAATTTGCTGACTATAAACAACTTTTTATTATAAAGTCTGTGGTAATAATTAAATGAGAGTAAAAGAAAATTTAATTGTAATACGAGTAAATAAAACTTATAAATACCAATTGTTAAGTTTAAACTCACTTGATATTTATTTACTTGTTACATTTTTATAACTTAATGGTTTTGTTGGTAATAAAATTTGTAATAAAGTAATAACAATGCCACTATGGAATGCTATACAGGATATGTAAATGAGGTTCAATAAGTTTAAACATGTGACCTACAGTCACGATGTCACTTCTAGCATGTCTGTTCCGAGTGTGTGATAGGCCAGAAACTAATCGCCGGCTTAACTTAATACGCAGTTAGGTTTAACCAACTTAAGTCTAGTACTTTAGACGCAGACATAGCACTTATAGAACTTCGCAATTACGGCTCTCCTTACCAATTGAAAGTGATACTTAGTATTTAACCCTTGGTTTTTTCTTAAGCAGTTTTTTCTTAATATGAAGAAATACCAGTCGGCTGTTACCTATAACACAAGCATTAAGTTGCTTACTTTAGGAACAGACGACCGTGTGTGTATTGTGTTAAAAAAAAAGTAATAAGCCACAGTCAATTGAAATATCATTTTAATAGACTATAGACTGACCACCACCGTTGCCATCTGTTGTCACTGACTATATTACATGTGAAGCCTAAGGGCTCGTTTACGGAGACGCGGAGCGTAGTGCGTAGCGTGTGGCGTAGCTTCTCGCGTGTCTCAAAATGTTAGAAAATGAGCGCGTGTAAAATCGCTTCTCCGTAAACGCACTCGTAGAACGCCCTACGTTTGAATTTAGTGCGTTCCGCCACGATACACGCTACGCACTACGCTCCGCGTCTCCGTAAACGAGGCCTTTATGTTTTTTTTTGACTATATTACATGTACTATGTTGTTGATCTCGTTATAATTTAATCGTCGAGTGTCGTTGTCATTTTAATCTTATAACATGAAAATAATCAACAAATGAATAGATAAAATATTTTAAAAATACATAAAAATATTTTACATTGTTATATATAAAAGTGACTTTATTTTATTAACTTTATTTGTACGAAAAAAGTGAATGGTTTCATTGTATAATTTTTCGTTTTCATTTCATAACGTTTAATTTCCTATCTTCATTGAATTAGAAGAATACCAAAATGTTCTGAATAATCGTTATGAAGTCAATGACCTACTTCCTACCTAAGTCTTGACCCGAATATTACAGTAGAGTGGAAGTAAATAAACAAATGCCAATATGAGATAAAAACAGAATTTATTGTATACCTAGATCGAAATCAAGAAACCTGGATCAATAAACTGACATTCGCACTAACCGTTTACGAATTAAAAGTGAACATATATGTAGAACTGAACATATTGCAATATAAGAAACTTTTGTTTACGTGAATAGTAACTTATCGAGTGGGGCGAGGAGAAACTAATTCCATTCAATATTCAAACAAACAGAACGCGTGTAAAACTTAGATGTTTAGGGTTCGCAAACGGAACATCGAACTGTAACTCCGTCTCATATTCAAATATCGGGGAGCTAACGAAGCGGGGTAACGGAAGCAACATCAACAGAGGGGGTAGCAACTTCGCAATGTCTTATGTCATGTCTGTAGCAGTTGAATGAAATTTGTGAAAGGAAAGGAAATAAAATGAAAACTATAAAGGTACTATTTTGTTTATCGGTGTAAAGGTACATACACTGAATACATATGAAGGTATAGTACACGGCCGTAAATAATGCACATCGACTTTTAGAAAGAGACAATCAGCTAATTTGAACTTTGTAGAGCGTTATCTCTGACGCACATTACCTATGAGACGTATCGGACTGTCAGTATTTCATATGACAGATCTAATAGTGTAAGAACCCAGTTCCCAGATCACCTGTCATATTTTTTGAAGGACAAAATATATTAAATTCAAATTCAAAATATTTTATTCAGCATAACATTATTACAATTTCTTACTGAACGTCATGAGTCTACTACCAGTTCGGAAAGAAAAAGCCTCTGACCTGAGAAGAACTGGCGAAAGAAACTCAGCGGGACTAATATCATTTTTTTTAATCATGTTTTTTTTATAATTTTATAGGTTGAAATAGCCTGGAGGCGATCACATCATTCCCAAGGCGTACTGTCTTCTATAAAATCGTTAATCGAATAATATCCTTTAGTACACAAACGTTCTTTCACAATTTTTTTAAAGTTGGCTGCTTTATATACGTAAAAATGTTATTAACCAGCTATTTTAGTATTTATCGCCAGACACTAATTATATTACTATATTTTAAAACCTGTAGAAAATATTTTAGCAACTCTTTATACTACGATGTTTACTGTAATGTTTTGTCAATCAGAAACAAGGAAGTCTGGGGTCTGGGATCTTGGACTATAACGCTCTACGAAGTCGAAATTAGCCGATTGTCTCTTTCCAAAGGTCGATGTGCAATATTTATGGCCGGGTACTATAATTACGTTTTTAAGTAGATACTTTATTGAAATAGATGTACAGGTGGGGAAAGACTTCGCGATATTTTATGTTATGTCTGTAATATTTAAATGAAATTTTATAAAGAAAAAGAAATAAAACGAAAACTAAAGAAAATATATGTAGAGATTTTTCCGTAAATACCATGTAACCGTTATGTGTTATTATGTTCCTTAACAAATGTTAATACAATACCAATGAATATAAAAAAGTTCGATTACCATTCGAAGAAGATATACAATGTTTTGATATGAATATTTATTACTGGTCTCGGTATAGGTCTTCTGACCCTGGAGATCAATGATGATTTAAAGATGGTTGTCATAAACGCCTGACAACGATCATTATTATTCTTGGAAGTTATCCGCCAAATCATAGCTCCGATAAACGCTACTCCAGCGTGGAAAATTAACTATCGAGAATTCTTTGAACAAGTGACGAGGTTTTTATCTGGGTATGGTATGTGCCTTTTCAACACAGTTCAGAGATTATTTCTCTACAGTGTCTGTACGTTGACACAAGTAGAATATATCTTACTAGCTGACCCCGCAAAAGTTGTTTTGCCATTTATGTTATTAACCCCCGCAACCCCCTCTTGTGGGTGGAATTTTGTAAAATCCGTTCTTAGCTGACCTCTACTTGGCGAAAGGAATATTCCTACCAAATTTCAAGTCTCTACGCCTTATGGTTCCAGAGATATCGTCATGAGTCAATGGGTGGAAATCTCTTTTATATATATAGACTAGCTGACCCCGCAAACGTTGTTTTGCCATTTATGTTATTAACCCCCGCAACCCCCTCTTGTAGGTTAAATTTGGTAAAATCCGTCCTTAGCTGACCTCTACTTGGCGAAAGGAATATTTCTACCAAATTTCAAGTTTCTAGGCCTTTTGGTTCCAGAGATATCGTGATAAATCAATGGGTGGAAATCTCTTTTATATATATATATATATATATAAATATATATATATATATATAGAAGATTACGAGTATTATATAAAATCATAAAGTTTGTTTAGTAGTAAAATAAATATTAGTAATTAAATTTATGTTATATTTAGTAGATAGTAACGAATCTTTTACGTCGAATTTAGTTGTTGAATTATAATTTTTACTATGTTTTAACAAATGTAAAAACTTAAATTCGTTCATTCGAAACAAAGTGATTCACTAATTTAAGATTTTTATTTTAATCAAATGTTGCTCTAGGTTCGTGGAAATAAAACCTTTTTTTGCTTAAGATTTAATTTTAGCATGCTGTACGTATACGAAATTATCTGTATATTCCATTTTTTTATAAGTGACCCAATTGGTAAACAAACTCCTGTCAACACGTAATTCACGTTTTTTCCGCATTTATCACTCACTTTCACAACATATTAGCTAACGGACATTTGTAAAACTTCATTTACTATTTATTTCACCAAAAACAAATATCCATTTATCATTTTAAACACACAAAATTTACTAAAATA
The DNA here is from genome assembly GCA_905220545.2 of Melitaea athalia. Lineage (NCBI taxonomy): Eukaryota > Metazoa > Arthropoda > Insecta > Lepidoptera > Nymphalidae > Melitaea > Melitaea athalia. The sequence continues at coordinate 12,566,892 of HG992193.1, forward strand.
CGAATATTGACAGTACAGATAATCAATATTTTTGAATATGACATATCAATATGTTTTTTTATAAGGCAAATAGGGATGTGGCCATTATATTTTTAGAGGTGAATGAGTATAAGGAATTATTAAAATGAGTGATAAAATAGGCCGTATTCTTTACCTATATTTTAAATTTTCACGAACTATAATTTATTATTAAACTACAAAACAATGTTACCGTAAAGCGATTTGTTATTAAGTTGTTATATATATATTGTTTTTTTTTTTTTTTTTTTTGTTGAGCGCAAAATATGCTTACAAAATATTAGAAATATCAAGCTTTAATATTAAAGTGTTTATTGTAAAGGTTTTATTTTATATTGTGAATATTTCTGAATATCGTTTTCACCCTGAACATTTTTTACTCTATCCCATATAATATAAAAGTATAGCACATAGCACTGGCAAAAACAATGTTATCAGTCCTTTTGTTTAGTTGTTAGAGCGAGTGCGCATAATGATATTGTGTGACATATTGTTTTTTATATTTTGTATCACATTGGTTCCTACCAGAGATGCGCCGAGTACAAGATTACCGAGTAACCGAGGACCGATTATTACTCGGTTTTGCTTTTGGCAAACTAAGTTACTCTGCCGAGTAACTCGGTTTGACTCAGTTTATACGTGGATTGGTTGTTTCTAGTTCCTAAAAGTCCCATCGCTCAAGAGTTAGATCGCTTATGTAAGCAAGAGTTTGTTGCCGCGAGACCAGAGTCCATTCGAGAGGAGGGTAGGACATAAAACAAGATGTAAACTCTTGGCACATTTAGCACGTGTGTTCTTATGTGCACCTGCAAGCACTGTGTATAGCGAGCGCTTATTTTCAGAAGCGGGTAATGTCTACGAGGAGAAAAGGAACAGATTACCTACCAAACCTAATTATCTACCAAATACTAGGTCACTGGAACCGAGTTATTCGGCCAAGTACCGAGTACTGAAAAAAAAGGCCAATTACACCGAGTACCGAGCACAAACCGAGTACTTGGCGCATCTCTAGTTCCTACTATAAATACCTCTAACTTTTGTTAGTTTTTGTAAAGTCTAACATAATTTCTAATAATAAACAAATAATATTACGTAGTTGCATTTTATTTATTTATTAATAATGTAAAATTGAACTGAAGTTAAAAATATATATTATTTAATTTAATTTATAAGTAAATCGGTATCTTTTCAGTCGCGTGTTTAAAATAGCATGGAAAAGATAAAAACGCGCTTAAGGTTACCTTTCTAGGGCTAAAAAAATATTACGCGTACTTTGTTTTCTTTGTTATTTTATTTGTTGAATTTTAATGGTAAAGAGCATCAAAATCTGTATATTATTAATACGTGAAGCAAAAACTTTGTACCTCTTTTTACGAAAATTGCACGGACGGAGGAGTATAAAATTTCGTACATTTATAGTATATATAGAGAAGGAGTGCAGAATGTTAATATTTGTTTACAATTATGCATAAAAATATATTAAATCATTTTAAAAAAAAAACGGGTTGCACTCCGGGAGTGCCGGCAGAAGTGAAAACTTGAATAGTTGTTTACTTGTATGAGTGTATTCGTACAATTGTTTTCATAGTGTGCGAACCACATTGTGAAACAATTAAAGGATTAGAACGCTAGTTGTGCAATTAATGAAAACGCACACATCTTCAAAAGTGGCTACAGCGGTACCGGACTTATTTCGCGGTTAGGGCATTTCTCCTTCTTTCTTAAATCTGTGGTAGCATAGATTGAAGAAAGAAGGTCTGTAGTCAAATTGAAAAAGTTTCTTTATTTTCTTTATTTATTGGTTTTCTTCAATTTAAATTTTTAATTATGTTCGAATTTCGATCTCTGGGCGACCACTAATAATGAGAATTACCTCATTCGTCTCGTTACCTTCCTTGATGTTGTACGTTACGGGTGCTTTCTGGATTATATCTTTTAACGATAACGACTTAGCTATCTTTTGGATTTTTGAGTGCTCAGTGATTTGGATTGAGAAAACGATAGCCTTAAATATTTATAAATATATTGAAAGGACGTCTGAATCATACCCCAAAAAAACTGATATCTTATACGCAACGGCACAAATTATAGGAACTTCGGAGAAAACTGTAAAAAGAGTGCTAAATGAGTATAAAAATAAAGGAGTAGTTACTACGCCAAATAAATCGAAACCAAAACATAACATAATAAGTAATTTAGATGATTTTATACTATCAGCCATACGTAGAAAAGTACACCAGTTTTATTTTGATAAGGAATTACCAACTATTGACAAAGTTACTCAGGCAATAAATGAAGATGAGGACCTGCCATCGTTTTCTCGGTCAACAACATTTAAACTAATGAAAAAACTGAATTTCAAATACACGAAACGCTCGCGAAAGAGTGTCCTAATAGATCGACCGGATTTGATGATATGGCGTAAAAATTATTTATTAAAAATAAAAAGCTTTAGGAGGCAAAACCGAAAAATATATTACACTGACGAGACGTGGCTAAATGAAGGGCACACTTCAAATTTTGTATGGAACGATTTAAATGTCACGAGCAGCCGCCAGGCGTTTTTAAATGGCTTGTCGACTGGCCTTAAAAATCCACAAAAAGGCAAAAGATTAATAATTGCACACATCGGCAGCGTAGATGGCTTTTTAGAAGACGCAGAGTGGATTTTTGAGGCCAAAAAACATGATGGGGATTACCACGGCGAAATGGATGCGCACAATTATGAAAAGTGGTTTGTTAATATTTTAAATAAAGTGGAACCTGGGTCAGTAATAGTTTTAGACAATGCACCGTACCACTCGAGACTTGCTGTCAAAGTGCCTAACATGAGTTGGCGGAAGGCAGACATACAAGCGTGGTTGTTAGAAAATAATATAAGTTATGATGAAAACGAAATAAAAGCTGAACTTTTAAAAAAAATTAATAAAGATGACTATAACAAAAAAGTTATTGACGAAATGGCAGCCCACAAAAACATAATTGTTTTACGTCTTCCGCCCTACCATTGCGAATTAAATCCTATTGAACTCATTTGGGCACAAGTAAAAGGTTATATAGGCAAAAATAATAAAAGTTTTAAAATGGCAGAAGTCAAGGAGCTCTTAAAAGAAGGCTTAAATCAAATAAGCGCGGTGTCGTGGAAGAAATGTATTGATCATATTATAAAAGAAGAAAATAAAATGATGCAGCTTGACGGAATCATGGATGCTGCATCAGACGGCCCAGGTTTCTATATCCACGTCTCTGAAGAGTCCTGCAATTCATCAGGAAGTATGGACAGTGATTAGAAAATAAAGTACCTTATCGGCGTTTTTTTATTTGAATATTTTCCTTTAATATTTTCATGAATAAGCCAGTGACAATATTTTATTTATCTATTACAGTCGTCCAATTTTTTTTAATTCTGTACCTGTATTAATTATTAACAAAATTATTCAATATATTATCAGTTTTTGAAATAATTTCAGCAATTTGGTATCGTTAAATATTTTTATGTAAAATGAATTTTACTTATCTATGGCTTATTAATATTGTTCATTCATTCTGTCTTTGTGTCACTTCACTAAACTACACATTACTCTAGCATAACTCTAATTGTCTATGGTCGTAAGTACGCCATATTTGTTTACCAATTGGGTCACTTATAAAAAAATGGAATATAGATAAGTATTTCTTAGAAATAAAAGACAACTATCTACTCTAAAGTTTCTTCGATACAATCTATTGAGGATAAAACAAATTTTATAAGTTTAAAGCAAGCGGAGGTAAATCATTAACATTTCTTAAAACAAATAAAAGCATCTGGCCAGCGAGTGTACAAAAAACCATTACAGCCCTAAACGGGAAAGTGGAAAAGAAGTTAAGAGGTGTCTATTTGTCACGTTCCTTCGTGAATAACGCTCTGCTTTCCAATTAAGGGTAAGCGCTCTCTTTGTTTATCTTAAATTGCGAGAAAATCTCACTCAAATTATCGAGCTAAAGGACCAAGGGGGATCGGTGGAACACAACTTTTGTTACTCGGTATAAAAAAGTTGCCCGATACTGACGGACAGGGCGCGGGGAATTTTTAATAAGCGAAAAATTTAATGAGGGCCCGCTACGGTTTTTCTCGGTTTTCGCGTGTCAGCTTCATCTAAAATCTGAGGGTCTGTCTGTGTTTTGTAATAGTTATTTATCAGCCGATTCGGTTAATTTTTTTGCTGTTATTTTTTGAAAAATAATTAGATCCAACCATTTTTTTTGTTTCTTCGTCATTTTGTCTGATAAATTTTGCAGTTAGCAGAGAAGATCATCGTTAATATAATTGATAGGGTACATAATTACTAAATAGTTACTATCAAACATTTATTCAATCAATTAAAAATAAAATAATTAAAAAATTGATAAGTCAAATCCATTGTATAGTGAGTATTTTGGAATGAAGCGTTTTTTTTCAATGATTATTACCGATTATTTTAGAATAATGATAAAATTTTAAAATACTATATTTTAAAACCAAACAAAACATTTCATTTGCCACAAATTGCATTTAAATTAACGATTATATAGAAATCAAGGCACCGGTATCGTCCTTATTATGTTCCCCGCAATAAGAGACCAATTTACTGCACGAGTAGTCAGAGGCGACATCTGCTAATCGATTGATTGACCCCACTTTAGAGCCTTCGATATAAAAAAGTAATTACATCTTATTTGGTCTAATTAGATTTAAATAGGTATAAGTTTAAACACCCTGTGCTCATTATTTTCAAATAAATAAATAAATTTTATGTTTAATATACACACACGGACGTCTGTTCCTAAGATAGGCAACTTAATGTTTGTGTTTTAGGAACCAGCCTGATAAAGATACTTTCTCTGTAATTAATTTACATATACATATTATAAAACAAAGTCGCTTCCCGCTGTCTGTCTGTCTGTCTGTATGTATGCTTAAATTTTTAAAACTACGCAACGGATTTTGTTGCGGTTTTCTTTAGTAGATAGAGTGATTCAAGAGGAAGGTTTTTATGTACAATACATGCATAATATATAGAGTATATACAGGGTGTCCCGCGATAAAGTGCAACCCCGAATGGGGGTGAAACTAGACCATAAATTATCGACAAAAAACATAGAAAAAACTTTTTAAAAAAAATATTTTAATTCTTATTGACGAATTAAGATTTTTATATCTTACGTAGACTCTATGTACAAAAAATGATGATTTCTTCCAAAGTAGTGGGTCGATTACTTTAAAATAAAATAAAATATTACGCCACGTACTTGGCGGTAAGGATAAAATAACAATCAGCTCGCAAAAAAGTGGCATTATGTCTTTAACTATGCTTCTTGTGAAAAAAAATCCATTTTTTATGACTGTTTTTTTCAATGATCTCTAATTTTCTCAGAATTATGCCCCCAATACCAGGAAATTTTATGATTTATTATTATTTCTTACCATATTGCCATTCAAACAAAAAAAAATTTACGCCTGTATCCCAAAATACACGTACAAAAATCATCATTTTTTGTTCAAAGAGGCTACGTAAGCTATATAAAAAACTTAATTCGTCAATAAAAAAAATAATTTTTTTTTTTAATTTTTTAATTTTTTTTCTGTTTTTTGTCGATAAAATTTATGGTCTAGTTTCACCCTCTTTCGGGGTTGCAGTTTATCGCGGGACACCCTGTATATATTATATAGATAGATATATATAGAGCATAGTAGAGGAACTCTGATAGTTTTTGCAACCTTGCGAAGCCGGGACGGGTCGCTAGTAAATAATAATATAAATATAAATTAACATATAAAATGTGCCCAGACTCGGAGTGGAAAGTGAATCCACAACCCCTGAATCAGAAAACAGTATCTGCAAATTGCACCAACGGGCTAGTCAAATTAATTTTTAACCTAAGTTATATTTATTAAAGCAATATTACATTTTATATCACAGTTACGTACACTATAATAATATTTATATTAAAGTGGAATATGTTATGCAAGTATTCGCAAAACAAGCACAAATACTTTCAAATTTAACGAGAAACGTGAATCGTCCTGACAGCACAAAACGTACACTATTAGCTTGTCCCACTATTGTTCCGCGCTGGCACTAGAAGAGGCTTGTTAGTCAAACACCGTTGGTAAAACGACACAAAAGCGCCCCAGCCTTCCCTCCAGGTGGGAAATTATTTTTGTATGGGAGCGTAAAAAGATCTCCGCCTTACCTTCCGTTATTAACTCGAGAGTTTCCCTTTGATGCACCGCACGGTTACCCCATATATATCTAATGGTTTTAAATTTGCCTTGTTATTACGGAATGTGAGTATTATTTGGAATATGAATTAGCTTCTGCAATTTGTATTATAAATATTAGGGTATTCTAATTAATGAAGTATCTGGTATTCTGTTCAGACTTTTATGCTTTTAATTTATTTCGGTATGATATGTTTACGTACGAAATAAAAGAAAATGTATGAGAAAAAGCCTTTGTATATGAGTTAAAATTGGAAACAAGTTCCTCATTGTTGTTACGCATTTATGTTTTATATGATAGAATATGTTGATTCACATAGGTAAATGAAAATAATGTTGAAATAAAACGTAACTGCAATCTTATATTAAGGTGTGCGTTTATTTCAATTTTTATTAATTTAAACGAGGAGCTGCTAAATGAAAGAAATTTATAAGCGCGGTGAGAGAGAGTGATTGTTTATAATGGAGGGTTCCGTTTGTCAGAAAGGGAGGTCAGATTTCCTTTGGTGGCCGTCTTTTGGAAGTTCTCTTTTCCGTTTTTAATTATTGAACCACTCATTCCTAATTATTATTATTAGCGCTGGGGAGTGGTGAAAATTGAGGGTCTCCGGGAGTAATATTGACCGCTCGGCTTGAGGTGCGTCTCGGGGGAGGTTTTTAATTGTACACGCTTTTGACTTTTCTTTTGTTCTTTTGAGACGCTTCAATAAACTTGAATTTTACGGTGTCTCACTTGTAGACGTTCGCTTTTATTACTGGGGCTTCTTCACCTGTTAATGTCTAAAAACGCTTGACTGCATTTTAAAGTGTAATATTTGTTATACGATATAGCCACCGTTCATTTCATTCATATCAGAATGAAATTTTTTAAACATCTTTTATTGAAATTGCTTTTACAGTAATCGATAAACCGTGACTTTTTAATAGGCTCGCACGCATTACACAACATAAAGGTCTTCACTCACGTATACGGGCAGTAATACATTCGTACTCCGCAGCCAATCCGCTAATGTCCCTAAAGCGTATCGGTCCGCATTAGGTATTTTATATCCAAATTGCCGCTCTCTAAGCTTAAAATCCCCAGTAAGCCATGAAACCGAGATCAAAGGAGCTCGCTGCCATTACGATTGTGGCTCATTTTTTATTTAGCCGACGGAGAACTCTTATCTTAACGCCCCCGTCTAGTTTATGACGTTATAAAGTTGATTTTTAATCTAACAGGAAAATTGCTAACTCTATTAGGTTTTCAACTGAGCGTACAGTTTTTTATTTGCAAAATTCAACTTCTGTACAGTTACTCTAAACAAAGCAAAATTGAAATGTGAAATAGTCTACGATAGAATATATGAATCCTCATATACTTTAGATATGTAGTCATATATGATCAAATATAACGCACAAATTTCAGTAATATAAAAAAATGCAATAATATAATGTCTATATACATATCGCATGCAATATAATGTCGCAAATATTTTCTAAAACATGTTTGATCTTGAACCGTGTTACTCGATGCAAACATATTTTTATGAAGAGTGGCGCCCCTCGGGATCAATATCCGCAGTTTATGAAGTGTCGCACGTGCGGCCTGCAATATGTTCACGGCGGGGAGACGAAAGTCTTTTTATGAATAACTTCAATGATTTATTAAGTGCACGCTGAACGCATTTTTCTGCATGCCCTTTGATACAAATGTCAACTAAGTGATATGTGATTCGGCTGAAAGTCAAGGGTCAATGTAGAGATCTATAAAATTACTATCAGACCCCGCAAACGTTGTTTTACCACATATGTTTTTAGCCCCTTTAATCTCCCCCTCCGCCCTTATAACTTACGATACGATACGATTCAGCCTGTAATATCCCACTGTTGGGCATATGCCTCTTCCCCATGTAGGAGAAGGATCGGAGCTTAATCCACCACGCTGCTCCAATACTTTTATAAGTCAGGGGTATGAAAAATAGATGTCGAGCGATCCTCAGATCTACCCGATATGCACACAAAATTTCATTAAATTCGGTCCAGCCGTTTTGGAGGAGTATTGTAACTAACATTGTGACACAATAATTTCACATAGGTATTTGAAAAACGTTAAAATGACATCTTAAGATATTGTTTTATTGTACAATTCTAGATATAAATTGAAATTAACTTTTCGCAATTGAAAGTTTAAGAAAGAAGATTCCTTCTTTAGATTTTTATCGAATGATAAAAAAGCATGTTTTTAGATTGTGGTTCATGGCTTTGTATTGGTAGAACTTAAATTAAAATAAGCTAACTTACAGTTTCCCACCACTTTTCATTTGATTTTGTTTTTCTATCCGCCAAAATGAGTAAATCAAACGAAGAAATTCCGTACATTTTAAAGTTTTACTTTAAAAAATAAAAAATACGACTCGAGCCGCGAAAAAAAATTGTGACGTTTAAGGCCTTGAGCGGTGTCAGAGTAGCATAAAAGCGTTTTCAGTTAGTTTTGATATCAAAAATGCATTTCGCTAGTCGCCCAGTTACGAATAAACGGGACGACATTTTGAAACGACGAAAAAGTGGTGCTAGATCGACATTTAAGTAGTTACGATATAGCTGAAGATCTGAGAATAGACCATAAAACAGTTTTGACTCATTTAAAAAAGGCTCGATATATGGGTGCCACATGAACTCACTGAAAGAATACTAATGAACCGTGTACTCATATGCGATGCGATATGGAACTATTTTTGAAGAGATTTATCACTGGTGATGAAAAGTGGATCACCTACGATGATAATGTACGAAAACAATCGTGGTCAAAGGTCGGTCAAGCTGCACAGACAATGACAAAACCCGGGTTGACACGCCATAAGGTGATGTTGAGTGTATAAAGGGATTGGAAGGGCATAATTCATTGTGAGTTTTTACCGATATATATAAAAATTTAGAGTTTAACTGGGAAATCTTAATGGATCCTCGATATATGTTGTAATCCCCAATGTTGCAACGTGAAATTCCCATCTATTTTGGTCTCTTACGAAATCTTTAAGTAGTATAAAGTTAACACCGAGAGGACTGTCAAAACTACTTGTCGCGGTTTTTTAATGATGGTCTAAGATCCGGTATTAGACAAAATTTCCCTCATCTCATCATCATCACCTCTGCCACCATAAGCGTGCTGCAATATTTTTTTTATCTTTTCTCTCTCATGTACATATACATGTAATAAGCTAAAACCGTCAATATTTTACATTATATACCTGACTCTAGTAGGCACCCATCTCTATGATTGCTACACTTACCTGCAGCCAGGTTACTGCTGCCTGAGGTTAATGACTTGAGGTTATGGTGGCAGAGGTTGTTTTTATAAATTCACAATATTGAAATCAGCCTATAAAAAATTGTTTCATCTAATTAACAGATGAGGGAATAATTTGTCTAATCCCGGATCTTAGACCATGTTAAGTCTCAAAATGTCTACAGCAACGGAACCTGTCACTACCTACGAGATGGCTGCAAGTTATCGAACAAAATGGTACATATTATTATTAATCATATTTTTTTAAATAAAATCTTACCTAGAATTTGTATATAAAATAAGAAGACAATTTTTTCCCCGACCCTAATATATTACATAAACTGCCCCGTTTCACATATATGTCGAATCAAACAGAGATTAGATTGTCGATAGGTATGTAGATATGTCAAATCATAAACTTTTATCACTTCAAGTAGTTAGTACCGTGGTCGTTAATGACCTTTGATGTTAAAAACGACCTTAAATAAATAAATTAAAAAAAAAGAATTAATATTGATTTATTCATTTTATCAACGAAAATAAAATAAAGGACGTGAAATTCAAACCATTACTTTTTACGTCCAAATTTTTGTCTCAACCTAAGTTTTATAAGACCAAAGTTAATGTCCTCTAAGAAATTGGTCCGTTGCCAAAAGCCGAGTGTACACCTAGTGCGATAACCTTATAGAATTATTTTACATCATTTAACTGTAGAAAACATTGGGTACGGTTGAGTTTCAAGCAGAACTGTTGAATAGAATTCGTGAATCTTCGAACCAAGAGGTCACTAACCATAGGATCGATCTAGCTACTTTAGAAAAAATCTTACACAAAAACGTATCGTTAGAGAATACTGATATGTATTCCGTGTAACCTTACTGTCAATAGAAGTAGGGCAGCGTAGTGGATGTCTTCAGAAAAATTTTGGCTTTCCAGTCCTTCTTCTTAAAAAAATATTGTATATATGAATAGGTACATAGTACGTGCAGACTTAATGATGTTATAGGTAATACATACATACTGATATGTGTGGAAAGAACAGGTGTTTTAACAATATTTTTAATTCTATTTTGCATGACTATGTATAAAATTCAAAGAAAAAAAGAAATGCTTTCGTTTAAATTTTAAAGCTAGTGTCTATAAAATTAAACGATTTAGAATCTATAACTGTGACTATAATGTTTAAACCTGCGAGTATTTATTACTATTGCACGTATTTATGTTACGGATACCATGCATCTTATGTTTTTATTAAACACAGCATTTCGTATTAGATATTTACCTTAGTTTAGCCGTAGCATAGGAACAGGAAGCAATAAATAACTAAAACTGACATCAATTTAATTAATTGTTCAAGCAAACCATACAATCGATGATTTTGTCCAACCGAACCGAAACATGCCATTATCGCTATTCAATATGTCAGTACCGCACAACTTTATATGCTGAATGAATGGCATAGTCAGTATCTGTTTACCGCTTATGAAGCCTAGATTACGACCATGAATTTCACCAGAATTACCATTAGGTATGTGTCGATATGGCAGCGATTGTTCAAACGCTTGCCGCCGTGTTTGCGGCTGCTCTGCGGTGGATGTGTTACGATGGCAATTCCGTTGCGTCATTGCTCCTATTCCCGATACTTATTACCTTAATTTTCAGTAAATAATTAATATCACTAAATCCATTACTCTTTTTGTAAGGTTAATGCATTGTTCTAGAGTATCTAGAGCAGTGGTCGGCAACCTTTTGGTAGGTAAGGGCCACGAAGTGGCCAAATAAACTAAAGGCGGGCCGCGCTTATGATTTAAACCCTAGACTCTACCTGATACCTACAATATAATTGGTCATATCCCATAGAAAAAATGAAAATGCTATTAAAATTTTTAAAACATATGGAATTTAATACGTACACATTATACGGCACAACAGCATTTTTGTTGTATGGAATTTTTTTATGGATCTAGCTGGCATTTTCTACCCTAATTCTAAATCTGTAGATACTCAGATTTTTGCTAGCAGCTCTACATTTTGAGATATGAAGGGTAGCTATTTTTGTCAAAAAAACATGGTTTCCCGTCATATAACAATTTATTTAAACAACATTTTCTTTTATGTAACTTTCTTGAATAAGTTGGAGTTTTACAACTATTCTGGATAATCCAACAGTAGTCAGCCATCATACTTTCACTCCAATAGCCCTGGTAGCGCTCCTCCATGAAGTGAATATCCTGATGAAAGCGTTCTCCCTGCTTCTCGCTTAAATGTCCAAGATTTACAGAAAATCGATCAAGGTGGCTATAAATGAAATGCATCTTAATGCTCATGTTGTATCCAAGGTGCTGAACGTATAATGGTAACTGCTTGACTTGGTCAGGAAAGTCGACGGACTTCTTATTTCCCGAAAAGTTTTTTACAAGCCAAAAAAAACTAATTCCAGGTATTTTTTCAGTAGTTGTCATACTTTCAGTAAAATTTACATCGTTTATTAATTTTCTAATTTGTGGTCCTTTGAAAATTCCAGCTTTTAAATTCTCAGCACTCAATTTTGGAAACGATCTGGATATACACTGGCATGGCGTGTAAAAGTTTTGGGCCACCCTGTTTTTTCAATATAACTGACAAAATATTTTTTTCTTTCACTTGTTCTTTGTCGAGTTGTTTGAGAGGACCATATTAAAGATTATAACGTTAATAATTATATAAAATATAATATTGTACAACGGTAAATGACTTTCAACAGTGTGCAAAAGTATTGGGCCACCGCAATTCACGAATTTGCCGGAACTTACTGCACAAGATTTTTTGATATTTTTTTCTCACTGGTTTCTAAAAACGCTATGCACAAGGTATATGTTAATAATTACTATGATTTCTGCCTCAATACCGAAAATTTTTAACAATAAAACTTGAAATATGAAAACATTAAGCTCTGTGAAATTTTGTTCAAACCACCTTCAAACTTTATTCAGAAAAAAAATTCACACGTTTTACACACTATATTGGGTATCCAGTGCTTGTTGTTTGTTTCCGATGGCCGTTGATAGTACTCCATGTAAGCATTTTTAACGAAGTCTGACACATTTAAACAGAATTTTTTGAATGTATATTTGCCACAAATGTAACAAAATCTATTTGGATTGTTTACACAGGTCTTTCTAGACGCATGTTGTAAATGACTCGGTACTTCCTGAATATCACAGGAAAAAGGGTTTGCAAAAATCTTCTTTGCTTGAAACTTTTCAAACTCACCAAATCTGTCGCTGAATGAAAAATGTCACATCATATATCTGCCAGTTTCGTTTTAATTCTACGTGTTACGCGATCGCGGTTCGTTCATGCATTTATGTTGATATTTATAACTTATTTACAAAACATTCGCGGGCCGCAAGTAAGACCTCCGCGGGCCGCACGCGGCCCACGGGCCGCGCGTTGCCGACCACTGATCTAGAGTAACAGTGCAGCAATGTATACGACAACACGAATCTTGTTCGATATTGTTATTTTCATTTCATGATACAATTTCTAAACACTTGTTAAGTGATAGGTTCAGCCACAGTCATGAAAGAGTATTTACATTGTAATGAAATGGTACTACGTTAGAGCTTTATTATAATAATATATTTGTTGATAACTATTTGAAAATATTTTAGAAAAACAAAAAAAAAAAAATATAAGATTGTACCAATTTCTAATTTTTTTAACTACCTATGTTGTAAAGTAAAACATTGTGCAAATGGGTGGTACCCATAATGGTTTGTAAAAAAATTGAAGAAAAGTAATCTACAATGTTTCTCAATCGCTTCGGTATACTTTCTCAAGGAAATTCTTTAGCGTCCTAATTTCGGTATCTCGAGAACGCAAAACGTGCCGGCACGCACATTGCATTGTGACAGCTTTACACAAATCAGCACAGACTCCTGAAGTCTTGACTATTTTCGTACGTTTTTTTAGAACGACGTGCTTTGAATAAAATAAATGGCTATAAATTATATTTACGAAGTGATACAACTTTGAGGATTACTTTGTAAATTCTAGGACTATTTCAATTCAAATCATTTCGAATGCTTTTTTAGACTTTTGTCATGGAGTAGACACGTGCATCAGTCTATTTGTCACATGACTGTATCTGTTTAACTATTTTAGCTTACATGAAATCTTTCATAAATATTTGTTCCCTATTCAATAATAACGAAATGTAGCCAAAAATTTAAGGGATTCACGGCATTTTAGCTCGATTTATGATTTACGCAGAGCGATTCAAGAATAAGGATTCTTACTAAATTCTGTGCGAGTCATTTCAATACTGGCAGGTAGCATGTTTTTATGTGCTTTTTTAATTTTAATTATCCGTAATTACGAGTAGGTTTTGATCTTGAATGTTTGTGAGAGAGGATTAATTATATTTGTAGGTTTTTGGGGCTGAAAACTGAATCATTTACTAATATGTTATCTACTATCAACTATCCACAGTTGATATACCCAAATTAATTATTATTTTTTCTTTCAATTTTTTTTTTTTACACAATAGGTACACACAGTCACACACGGTCGTCTGTTCCTAAAGTAAGCAACTTAATGCTTGTGTTATAGGTAACAGCCGACTGGTCTAGCTACACATTTTTTTTTTCGATAAACATACTTATAAATAAGACATATATAAATAAATATGTATATTACACCCAGACTCGGGGTGGGAATCGAACCCACAACCCCCGGAACAGAAAGCAGGGTCACTACAAACTGCGCCAACGGGCTAGTCGCATTTGGCATTGATTTGGGACTAACGTGGGTAGGTATAACTGTGAGGCTAACATGCTAATAACCAATTATATACCAGCCGATTAAATTATTCTGTTAACATTACGTTATTTTATCAACAGGTAAATCCTTCACATTGACAATAATGCTGGCCACGTCGCCGCCGCAGATAGCGACCTATCAAAAGGCAATCAAGGTCACAGTGGACGGTCCAAGAGAACCTCGCTCGAAGACCCGTCACCACGGCTTCCATCCATTCCACTTCGGTCCACGTTTCGCGCCAGACCCGCTGATGGGTTCACTGCCATTTAAATTATCAGGTAACGATAAATATTTATAATGAGTTTTTTTTAGTTAGGATAAAGGTTTTTTAGTAATGATACGTGTGGAAATAAACAATTTTATATCTACAGCTTAATTTTAGTGTTTAAGGGACTTGGGTGATACAAATCGACCTTATAAATAACAATATAATATATAAACTACTTATTTGTGAATTTTTGACTACATTTAAGAAGTTATGAAGATTGTTGAACAGACAAGTTAAAGTGAATATTAACTTTTACTTATTTTATTAACGAACTTGATTGGTAATATATAGATAAAAACAATAAATAAGAATAATTACAAAGACAATAACGCTGCATATGCGTAAATCAACGCAACCGTAAAATTTTTGTTGTTGCGGCAACAGGAGTTAGCTAGTTTACGATTGTTTATGTAAAGTCTTACCCATATGTCATAGGAAGATCACTTCTTTACTTAAAATTAACATAGGATAAGTACTAAAACGTTACGACTACTTTCATTGTTGTGCAGCAACTATAAAGAGGAACTCAGGTAAAACTTCAAACAATATCTAGCCATATTTATAAAACTGAGTCGATCTTGAACCATCGTCTATGCTATAAAGATGAATAACAGCAGGCGGCACGTTCCGACACTAAACACCCGTGGATATTAAATTGTCACCGACCGTTGTCACCCGTCGGGTCCGACGCCTCAAAAGGGGATTTCATTTGGCCGAAAAGTTTGGAACTGCTATTAATTATCTATTTCCTTATCCCTCTTTAACATTTCGAAGATGTTGTACTTGTATTTTCTATTTCGTTACAAATTGAAGAATAAAAAATAATAAGTAACTTTACGGCATTACAGTCTGGTAATATGTAATGGTACCTAAATATTTCCCTAAATAATCTTATATAGCACAAGAACTTGTGCATTATGTTTTTGGTTTTTCATTACTATTATTTTTCAATTATTATCATTTCTAAATACGCATGTCTTGAAAGCAGATGCCCCTTTCCTCAATTTTATTCATATCATTCGTTTGTCCAGAACATAGATAGAAAAACTTTCAAATATTTTATATGTATGTTTGTCTAATTGGTTATATGAAACAATTTATTTTCTTTAAAATAGATAGAAAATTATTAAATTCCTATTGTCACATACTCGCCACCTGTCGTTGCTTAGTAGCTTCGTTGCTAAGCATCACCTTGTTGGCACTTTACGTAGACAATTCGACTCATCTTAGAGCGCTCTGTGTGCGTGCCTTGTAAATATGCATATTATCTGATTTGTATGGCCGTTTCATGGCAATCATTGTCAAAGAATCACGTCTTAATCGTTTTGTTATTCGAAAATATTTAATAGAAATAAAAGTATACTTGTTATAGTAATTAATAATAATAAGCGTTGTTCAATGAAGGGGCTAGCCTAGCCTAGTACTGTATATGAACAAACTTGACATATTTATATCATCGCATACTTAGACTGAATTATTTACTAAGGTTACACAGTACACTAAATATATACTATTGTGTGATTAGAATTGTCAATGTTCTAGAATCTAGATAGTCACGAATACATTTTTGACAGTAAGAAGTCGAGAGACGTCGTCTGCGTGAACGCTATACAGCACCAAATAAAGGTTCACTGCTCGTTCCCCGTAGGTGATAGCGTGATAATATGTAGCCTATATGTTGACCCGACTTCTTAATAATATTCGTGCCAAATTTGAAGTAAATCAATATGAATGTGATTAATATGAATATATCAATAATGAATATGATTGTAGATCACACCACAAGTATTCTTTTAAAAAAATATTCAATGTACAATTTTGACTTTCCTACCATTTTATTATAATATGTAAAGATACAAGTTTACTACAGAAGTTTTCAGCCATTTGAGTAGATGTCAGTCAATAACAAACATCCACCAGATTACAGGTTACATATATAACAGGTTTATCTTATCTACTAATGATAATAGAATAGGTAAAGAATAATAATTATTTATCAACAATTATATACATATCGCCATAAATTTTATACTCGCATTAGCTAAATAAATACATACATGTGGATTAACAAAAACGGCTGGAGCATTAACTCGGGCAGGGAGATCAAATGGCAATAATAGTAACATTATTATATTAATAATGTGCATTGTTATTTTTATTATATTTGATATTTTATACGCAATGACTTCTATTGCATATTGCTTAAAATTAAAACCTCATTTAATACTATTTAATACTGCAAAACAATATCCTTTGTTAACTATAAGTATATAAATAAACAAATAAAATAATGAAAAACCAAAACCTAAATAAAAATAAACAGAATAGGTATTAAAAACACAACTTTAATATGACATTGTTTATACAAAGATGTAGAAGAATACATCTGTTACTGTTCTGACATCATAATAGCTATCTAAAATTCCCTCACTTTACCTCATCTAAGACTGAGTTTACCTTAACATAATCTATCAGTAAGTGTAGTCGTCACCTCTATTGTATCGAGGTATTTAGTGTAGGAGCAACGCAAGTGCCGAGTAAACCTCGTTAGGGCGGGCGTCAAAGGCCCGTAACCCAATTATACACCTCGATCTCTTACTGTACCGAGATTCGAAAATTATAACTGTATATTGGTATTGGAAAGTCGTTTAACGGTTTAGTTGCGGTTTCAATCGATTTGCTTTTTCGTTCTATCGAATAAATATAATTTTATCGTAAATGTAAATACTATTATCGAACATATAGACACTTTTATTGCAATAGTAGGTATTTAAATACAAAGTTTTATTTTTTATACTATAGATCCCATTTGAGTTATTTCATAGAACTGAGATTTTTCTTAGTTTTGATCAGCATTTTTAGTTCAGCTGCAAAGATAACAAACTTGGCGGTGGCTCAGATTGATACTTTCATGTTTTTTTGTCAACAATGTCAAAAAGTTCAAAAATCGAGTCTATATGTGTTGTTAGACTGATTATAACTAAAAAAGATTATCGCTTATTTGCAGACTTAGTTGTATATTAAAAAAAAAAACAAACAAAAAACTATTTCATGCTGATCAGCCGTCAAGCTAGTTAGCTAGTCAGTCGCATTACACAAATAATCTACTTCTCTTAATAATAATTATCAACCTTTACTATTTAATTTTACTCTTCTCTTTTCACGACAAGGGAAGTGAACACTTTCATATAAACAATTTAGACACTTGAGTATGTAAATTCCGCGAGATCGACAAAGCAGCATCTCGCTGCCCTTTACACCAATAACCCTTTCGAAATCATGATAAATTATCCACACTCACGTTTACGCACCGCGTTCTAACTTCTTGGTGCGGATCTGAGAAATTATGGATATGACTATTTTATAAAATGCATGTTGTATATACATTTATTCTTATAAATATTTAGTTATCTAAAAATGGGTGCGTTACAGCCTTAGTTTTTTGTTTAAGGTTACCTACTTCTTAGCTATGTCCATGAATGCGACTTGGCTTAGACTATGTCTGCCTATTATATGTGAGGAAATATTCTAAATGCAGACAGATTCTATATTTTTTATGTTTGGTGTAAATAAAACTGAAAAGATTTTTGCGGCTGCCGCATTCTGAAATGTCCAATTGTTATCTTATATATTTTGCACATCCGCGTCGCTCACGTCGCGCGTCGCGTGTGAGCGCCACTTAAAGTCGCAGCCTTCGCATTATTAATGAGGGAGCCTTAGAGAAAATTAAATATAGCATTAGGCCCGGAAGCCCGGGATTCTGGGGGGAGAGGGGGAAGAAAGAGTAGGGGCATAACCCTTCCGCCCACCACGCGACAATGCGGGTGCATAATTACGCATTTGTAAATTTTAAATGTCCCACCCACCTCATACAGCCTTTTGTACGGCGTGATTCGCGCTTTTACCGAGACTTTAAACGCTTTCAAATGAATTCGTATGATGATGACGCGAGCTCGATTAACTCTAAATGCGAACAATTTTCACGACACCATATATAATAATACAATATGCTTTTTATTACACAGGGAAGATTCATAATGGTTAAATTTTATGAGATAAATGGTCGTGCTACCCAACGGTTCAACTTATAATGAATCATGCGTTATATTAAAAATGTTACATAAAAGCACTTTCATTACTTTGTTTGACATTACAAAATAAATAATAAAGCCAACCATCCGCATAACCTTGTCGCTACTTTACACCGAAAGGTTAATTAAGCTAAACAAAAAGGGGTTAAACAAAATCAATAGAGGCAAATTCATTAAGTGTTAAGCAGATTGAAATCCAACATGGCGCGCAAGATGGCGTCGGGTTAAGGCGCGTTGACAAAGCTTCGTCGTTAGTTCGCGAGCCCCCTTATTAACCTTATGATGTACGCGAGGCATCAGTCTTGGCTTACGTCAGTGGCATCCCACGGTTTTACTTAAATTGTAAAACAAATTGGGATATTACTGAGCTACCCTGAAACTAGGTAGTATACGAGTATGTTTAAAGTCGTGTGTTCAAATTTATTTTATTACCCGACTTCCAAAAAAGGCGGAGGTTCTCAATTCGACTGTATTTTTTTAATGTATCAGGCCTCAGGATCAGAACTTTTGACTGGGTGGACCGATTTCGATCAATTTTGACCAACGAATCAAAGGTGTTGGGTTTCATGTGGTCCCATTAAATTTCGTTGAGATCTGACAAGTGCTTTTAGAGTTATATCTAATAATGCGTATTTACTTGACTACTTTTTCGTCGACCTACGTTGTATTATACCGCATAACTTTTTAATCGGTGTACCGATTTTGATGATTCTTACTTTAATCAAAAGCTAATTAATACTTGTTTTAATCAGATCTTTAATAGCGCGTATTTACTTGACTATTTTTTCGTTTTATTACGTTGTATTACTTGTCAATGTAATTTAAGTCGGCTTTTTATCGTTTGCGAGCAAACACAATTTTCATTTAAAAAGGATGTTTGTTTATTTTTTTACACAAAAATAATAGTCACTTATTATAGATGTTATCCATTCCATACGTGAACCATATACCATCCATAAAGAAAGTTCCCAATATGATTTGCTAAGGTCCCAGACACTGCTAGCATCCGTATTTCCTGTTAACTATTACCTTTTAAAACAAGATTGGAAATAAATTAGACTAAGTATATCAAGAAAAATGCATTGCAACCTAAGACTCCTCTATGCTATTAATCACGTAAGATTGAGTTAAGCGTAAGCCTGTAATTATTTAGATTTATGTACCTGGGTGAGCCTAGCTCGGTATTTTTATTTTTATTTTATTTATTTTTTATTTTGTTTTTTTCTTGGTATTTTTATATTTTATTTTTATTTTAATAAAAAATCACGAGTGAAATTTAAAAAAAAAAAGAAAAAAGAATTAATCTGGAGACTGAGATTTGAACCATGGTTTCTCGGTCAATCTCAACCGTCCGATTTCCCACCTGAGCTATTACAACTTTAATGACAATTGATTTCAATGAAAATTAATCTTCATATTCTAACGATATTTTAGACATTTCCTAAAAACAGGAATAAAATGACATTCAGGCTAGATCAATTTTTCGCCCCTGAAATCCCCTGTATACTAAATTTCACGAAAATCGTTGAAGCCGATTCCGAGATTCAGATTCTATATATATATATATATATATATATATATATATATATATATATATATATATATATATATATATATATATATATATATATATATATATAATATCCGAAATTATATGAAAGTGCACATTTGCATAGTTGGTAGGAGAAAGTAGCCTTAAGTTAGCTTTAAAAGTACAATACTCTACCTTAAATTGTAATTTTAATGAAACTTTAAATAATTATTCAATGAGTGATATAAAAGCTATATGTATAAAATAATAATTATGTCTAATTAAAAACTCTTTCCTTTCGTCTTTTAACAAAGTCAATTCTTAAAGTCTACAGATGTTCAAAATTTGAATGGCTGTAAGACAATTCCTTAAAAGGCGAACCCTTTTCCTAATCACCTTAGAGGGTCTCACTTGTTAAAAATTCCTCTAATCCCGGGACATCGGAATCACACTAAAAACGATAATACTTTTATCCGGGTAATCCCAGTCGTCTTCGCGGATTAGCGCTGTAGGAAAGCGGCGGAAAAAAATGCAAGAGGCAATCTAGGAAATGGCATTAAAATGTTTTGGTTCAACCCTCTCGCATCGCGGCTATTTTTCAAACCGGGAAAAAATCCCTTCGAAAGGAGTAATGTAGCGAACTGGCACGTCTTCGGAGGCGCGCTGTTCTCGGTGTGGCGTGAGGATAGTCTTGATACTTGTGTTTTTAAATTTTGCTAACTAATTTTTTTTCTTGAAAGAGGTTAAAAACTCAACTGAAATAATAATTTTAATTGAAATTGGATAATAATATTAGTTAAATTTTTATTATAATTGAGCGATTTTCATTTTTTATAGTTTACGTATAAATATTGTCTTATAGGTATATGTAGGTGTAGTTTCATACGCATATTTTACAATTACAATTTATTTTGCTGTAATAAAATGTTTTTGAGTTGTGTATGTATAAAAGGAAACTTGCACTTAGTAGGTATATAAATATTCAGTTTGTGTTTTTAAACCAGCTTTTTATATATATTTTGCATATAAAATACATACTAACATCGTTTCATTTAAACTCGCTACAAGTCGATTACACACTATGAACACAAAGCAAAGTATTCTGGCATTTTTAACGAATGCAAATAGTCTGGCGCTACCCTTTCTTCTGCAACTTTGAACAACGAATACGAAAGAATGCCCTTTAGTTTTAGGATCGAATACATTTGCTTATATTATCCACGATTTTCGACGAATCTTGACGGTCTTTTCGTCTTTACTCATAAAATAGCATGTTTTTCTCCCTGTCCCATCGTCTTCTTAGTCTCTGATGACAATTGAACAATGAAACAAGTAACGGTTGTTTAAGTAAAATTCATTCATTTTCCAAGTTATATTTCATATGTTATTAATTTTCTGTTAATAAACGAATGTTCGTATCAAAATATTAAAAAAAAAAAAAATAATAAAAAGGAAAAAATAGGAGATTAAAGTGTGTATGAAAGTTTTGATTTGCTAAAAAATAAAAAAATTTAGAATATACCTATATATACTTAAACAAATTGAAATTTTTATCAAGTATTGCTGATAATTTCAGCCATTAAGTTGCTAAAACTTAAAATTTTAGAATATTCGTTTCTAAAGAAAAAGATTATGACGAAAGTTTTTTTTCATGAGAAGCCGTAATTTTAAAGATTAAAGTATGGAAACCATCATTATATATATTTTTTTAGTTCTTAGGTTAATCTCGTGACAATAATTGTTTGATAAGTTACAATCGTGAGTTTCGATCTTAACTAATTTAGTATCTGCCTAATTGTAGTACCTAATATTAAAAGTTTTTAAGTCACTTGTAAAAAATTCTATATTTTTTGTATGTAGACTCGGAATATTGAACACAATACTCTGGAGTAGAAAGCAGGGTCATTGCTTAATGCACCAACGGACCCGTCAATAGTAGAAAAAAACTAACTTCTTCGCTCTTATATGTATAAGATATCATAAGTTCAAATTTGCTATAGCCCTATTTGAATACTTAAATACCAATTACGCTAACGACGTGAACCATTACTGGGGTTTTAAAATTCAATTTAATTCCTTCGAAGATTCAATATCTCAAATCGTTATCGTAAAAGCTACTTCGAAGGATGATTAAACGGATAATCGTCAAAAAGAGGCTTTTGTCTAATTGCGCCCAACTCGTGAAGCACTACACCTATAAAGGCTAAGCGGTTGGATACAAAATAATGTGTTTAACATTTTCGTTGCGACGGTATCAGAGACATAAAACGGCCTGTAATTTATTCTATTGCTGAAAGGGTTGGGTTGGCTCGGGGTGGGAATTACCCAAGGTGGGTGCTAAAGGGTTAAGCCGAATATACGGGGTCGCGGCGTCGGCGAACTTTGTTAATTTATGTGTTTAAAAATGTCAACTGGAAATTATGACGCCGAAACACATTTCCTATTTCATTAATGTGCTTATGATGATACTGTCTACGTTTTATTTTATTAAAAATGTTTTATATGAACTGGAAAAAGAAGAAATTTATATGGCATTTTTGTGAGCGTATTATTACTTTAATGTACGTACGATTTAATTTATTATACATAATTATGAATAAAGTATACTGATCGGAAATATGTATACGTACAAACAATAACATTATGATGACTAAACATTAGGAAGCATTGGTTCACGTTTTCACATATTACATAAATCCAAATTTATATTTTTTAATAACATTTAATAAATAAGAATTGAAAACGCCAAACATTTAATACGCTAATGCTCACTTCAACATTTGGAACCCGTTATCAATGAAGGTGGCAACAATCGAGGAGTGCCGCGGCGGAGATAAGACGAGGATTGAAGCTCAGAGGGAGGCGCTCATTATTTAAATAGTCTAACGAAAACGAAGAGCAGATCGCGTTAGTGGAGCGCCACTCTTATTGTCGTGTTGATTGAAAATTTTACATTACAAGTATTTTTAATTAAAATAAATATACGATGAAATCAGGGCTGTCTTTAAACTACTGAAGGATTTCATCGTTTAGAAATAAAAGAGGATTTTCTATGATTATTTTAATTTTTAATCGAGTAAACCCAGTAACTAAGTTTCTAGAATTTATTCAATTCCACTAGACTTAAATTTTGGTTTTTCTTCAGCATAGAAACTTTTTGTTCTCAGTAAAATGATATCAAAAGTATACCTAATTTTAAATTATTGTTACAGGTATAGCTCATCAATTAGCCGGACTACCGGGTGGCGAGTGGGGAGCGCTAGCTCGACACTACCCACCGCCGTTACTACCGCCACACGCCCACTTCACTCCACACGTGTTGCCACCTGCGCACGCGCAACACCACACTGTCCTCCCACCGCCGCACGAAACAGGTGGGTTTTAGTCATCGTTGGTGGATATTAAAAAAAAAAAAACATTGGAAGTACATGTGTGTGTAAATACTCTATAAAATAATGTTTTTAAAAATATTTGTTTTTCTCAGATTTAGCGTCGGAAAACCCAGCTGCTGTGCACCCACATAGCACGACAAGTCCGGTCCATTCAGGTCCGTCTTCACCGCAAGATGACGATGACATATCGGTCACCGCTTCAAGCAGTCCACCGCCAGACGATCGTCCGGGCGCGTTCACATCAGTTACCAGACCGAGGAAACCACTCCAGCCCCTTCCTCCACCCTCAAGTCTTTTCCACAGCGCTTTAGCAGCGCAATTATTTCTTAACTCCCCGCTCCTTCCAACACCACCCGCTTGGTTATACTCCCAACTCTATGGAGGTTATGATTGGTGGCTGAGACCTCCAGCACAACAAGACGACTCAAATTCAAATCCCGAAGAGGAAGCTCGTTCCACAGCATCCAGCTCAACGAAGAAGAGACCCGCCTCTCCAGAGTGGTCGGACCCTCTAAGAACTCGTAGCAAGTCCCTAATAACATCAGATCGAAGACCGGTGGACGTATGGCGTCCGTATTAGTAAGAGTTTTACTTGAACAAAATTACAGGAACTATTTGTATAGTGTTGGTTTAACTACCGTCCGTTGTGCAGGTGGACTTCAGAGTACGTAGAACTTACGTAGAACAAATATAAATACGAATTCGATAAAATAGTGATAAAATATTGATGTTTTTACGTTAGATAAATTAATGTGAATTTCAAATTGTAATGTTTTAATTATTGTTGATTGTATTATAATGCAAGGTCTGTAAATAAAGTTATCGGAGATTTTTAATCGATTTATTTCACTATCTATAAACGTATCGGTTATATTTATGCTATATGGAAATGTGTTAAATAAATATTATCGAAATTAAACTTTTGGCAACCAGTGATGTGAAACAATAAACCAGCGTATTGGAGCTCGTTTGATGGCGTGGTGTGAGGATACATTTTTGGATTGCATCCATATTATTCGAAACCGCAGCGAAATGTATGGCCTTTACGTTCATAATGAACAAAATATACGTTGCATATTTTTTATTGCTGTTTGAGTGTTTTCATTAATTTAATATAAATTAAAATTTTATTTAATTAAAAATTATGCCTTTATAAATTATAGTGTTTAATGATAATTTTTGTATATAAATTATTTAAAAATACTGCAAAGTACAAAACAAAAAACACAATTAAGTACATTAACATTTCTGTTTTACGATTTTCTATTATATTAGGGAGATGTTTATCATTTTTCTTTTGTTGTTATGATTTTGGACAAACACACGACTGCGTACTTCGACATCTTTTGTCAACGAAATCCATAAGTCTAGTTATTCCACTCATTGTTTCCTTGGCAGTAGAAATAATTTCTTCTTTTGGCAAAAGAAATCGGTGTGTTTTTCCTCGTAGTTCGATCATATAGGAGTATGGGATGCTGGCTACAGCATAACTCCAGTCAATGCTGGTACCAGCAGCGTAGTACATGAGATCTTTTGTACTCCCAACTTTGTAAGTATGGCCACTGGTATCAAATATAGCCTGAAAGAAATCACATCTTTTTGAAGTATTAAATTTGGAAATACAAAAATGTTGACAAGCATTAATTTTTTTTAAATGTCAATATTCTTTAGAACAATACTACTAATGATAGATTCCTTTCACTGAGTTAGAACAGGATGAGGAAATATCTTGCTCAAAATCAGAAGTAGCCTGATGTGTGATGTACCTGAACTTTACAGAAGATCACAGCTAAATAATACTGCTAGGATGAGAATACTGTTCTTGTGATAAGTAGCTTAGCTATAGCACCTGAAAATGGGATATTATGACAGCGAGGTAGAGTCTGTCATACGTTTGATTGTTACCCCATAGCGTAGTACACCCTTAGTCTTAGATTTTACATGGACAATTTACCTTAGCCATAGCAGTTCCACCTTCAAGTAATTCCACATAATCGGGACACGGATCAGCAGTATATCCCCAAGGAAATATTATAACTTCTCCGTAACTATGAAGCGAAAGAAACACTTTAAAATCTGCCACAGATTCTAATATCACTTTCTGTAAAAAAATAGTAAAAATAAATATTTCTTATATTTCCAAGAGTTAATGTTATTGTTGATCTACTTTATTTTATTTTCTCACTTTGACAGCTGCTGTTTCTGGTTCTGAAAACGGTTTTGGACCTCTGTAAAATATGTTACAAGGATCTTCTGAAGAACCTTCTTCACCCTTTTCACCCCAACCGTAACTAAAATTTATAAATTATAAATATAAATTTATTTTATAAATTATAAATACTGGGTGTATTTGGAACGCTTTGTAAGATTTAAACCACGTAATATACTATTTATATACTATATAATGCATATAACCATTTATCCCAGAAACGTTTTTTTTAAACATTTTAGGACTTATGTATTATGTGAGGCAGCAATGTATCATACACATTGTGACGTTGACCGCGAGCCGCGCGGGGCGCGGGAGGCGGCGGAACGAAAATTAAACGTGCGCGCGGCGGCGAGTACGTTTACCTCGTGCCGTTGACCTCTGTCAGCTGATGGCGCGTATGAACGGTTTGCATTACATTGACAGTTTGTTCCAAACACGATTATTTTAAAACATTATCTTCAAATTTCTGTTTCATTATTTTTCCCAAACCGGACTATACCAAAAAAATGATGAAAACAGGAAAAAAATAATAATTTCTTTTCGCTTTTTTTTCACTTGTATCATGTCAGGTTAAGCCAACACTATCATACCTCTTCGTTTTTCAATGCGTTCCAAATACACCCTGTATTTTATGCATTTTCGTCCGTATATTATATAGGTATATAATGTTTAGTATTCGCCTAATTCCTGCCATAAGTAGTCGTACAATTATATGTACTTACAATAGTCAGTTATAATAGTCAGAATCATAAAAATATTTTTATAATTTGTCACATAAAAATTGATTAATTTTGAGATGATTAACAATTATGAGTTCATATGCGTCCTTTTTATTGTAAAATTTTTCCAGGATTTTTTACTTTACCCCGAAATCAAGTCTTATGGGCTAAAGCTTTTAGATTTATAGTAAGTATAAGTATTGTACCTGAAATTCCTATTCAGATCTACACCCACACATTCTCCATACTGCGCTCTGTTTTTACGCCACATGCGGTCGGTTGTGTGCGTGTACTCGTATCCATCTGGATTCAAAACTGGAAGTATGTACCTGGAATAATGGTTTCAAGTTACTAAATATTTTTTTAATTCGTTTTGATTTATTGTAGTGCAAGTCAAAGAATTATTATTGCTGAAGCTCTTTATCGATGTGAAATAATAAATACTCTTTGTTGCACAACCTTAAAAGAAAGAAAAGCAAAAATAGTAACAAACAAAAGCAAGCTATTAAATAAATATCTTTAACATACACACACGATCGTCTTTTCTACGTTTTAGGTAACAGGTGACTGTTATAGTTACATATATTTTTAACCAACTTCCAAAAAAGGAGGAAGTTCTCTATTCCATTGTATTTTTTTAATCTTTTTTATATATATTACCTCAGAACTTTAGAACAAATTGATAGTAACGAAACCCCGGCAAGATGTAGACAAAATAAAATCGATACTAGACGGTCGCGGGTACAAATTTGGGCTAGCACTACCGAATTGCGATTGTTGTGACTTGTGCTAATTTATATCGATCACAATTCAGCCTGCAATATCCCACTGTTGGGCATAGGCCTCTTCCCCATGCAGGAGAAGGATCGGAGCTTAATCCACCACGCTGCTCCAATGCGGTGGTGCTCTCCGAGGCACGGTGGGTAGACCCACAAGGACTGCACAAACACCCAGACCACGGCAAACATCTGTATGGCCAATACAAATGCTGTCGTGTGCGGGGATCGAACCCGCAACCGCCCGCGCAATAGCCAATCGCAATCCAGTGCTGTGACCGCTGCGCCAACGCGGCGTCATAAATTTTTAATAGCTAATTTATATATTAAGAATGAAATATTGAGACATGTTTATCTGCCAATCCATAATGTGACGGATAAGGAGCTATTTTACCTTCTTCGTCACAGCACACGTACTGCACGTCGCTTGTAGACTATTGCAATGCATTACAGTTATATAACACCAATAAGTTTATTTATTAATTTATTATATAGTTTTACCAAATAAATGAGAAAAAAATGAAAAAGTCAAACGACGCCGTAGACATATAACAGCTAATACTTCACAAAAAGTTGAACTGACGCAAGAATATGATGTGTATCATAGGTTCAATGATTAATGAACTTTTTTACGTCACGTTGTCACGTTCGTAGCTTGCAATCTGCAGTCCATATAGCTTAATTTATTAATTAATTATGACACACAACATAGCGCAGTTACGATCGAAAAGACTAGAAATAATTATACCTATGCAAATTGAGTTTTAAACTGTGCTTCAAGAAAATATGTGACCAAATTTAAATAATACAAATGTTCAACCATAAAAACAAAGTTTAATAATAGGAAATATTTTATACTAGCTGCTGTGCCCGCGACTTCGTCCGCGTGGAATTTAACAAAGAAGTAATTGTTTAGTTCGCAGTTATAAAAAAAAACTAAAATAAAAGTAGCCTAAGTTACACCTTATTACATCAGCTATCTGCCAGTGACAGTCTTGTCAAAATCGGTCCAGCCGTTTCAGAGATTAGCCGGAACAAACAGAAAGACAGACAGACAAAATTTAAAAAAAAATGTTATTTTGGTATATGTACCGTGTATAGATCCATATGCATTTAGTAAACAGCGGTTATTTTAATATTAAAAACAGACACTCCAATTTTATTTATTTGTATAGATATATGACCATACCAGTCTTTATTAGTGACGCTATCTGGCTGTTCGTGGAAGGTTCGTACGAGCTGGTCTGCGATGTACGTCACTACTGCCGCACTAATCCACTCTCGGGGATGGATGGACCCGTCGATCCACACTCCTGTGTTACCACTGTCACCGTTTGATATTTTCAACATCTAGGCACGTTGGTAATGTAAACACAGCTGACACACTTTTTTGCGTTCTCTTAGTTTTTAGGGTTCCGTACCCAAAGGGTAAAAACGGGACCCTATTACTAAGACTTCGCTGTCCGTCCGTCCGTCCGTCTGTCACCAGGCTCTATCTCAAGAACGGCTATAGCTAGAGAGTTGAAATTTTCACAAATTATGCATTTCTGTTGCCGCTATAACAACAAATACTAAAAACAAAATAAAATAAATATTTAAGGGGGGCTCCCATACAACAAAAGCGATTTTCTTGCCCTTTTTTGCTCGATATCAATAATGGCAACAGGTCGGCACTTGAAATATTCACAAAATACTCAGCTGTATTTTTACTTTAATAATAAAAACGTCATTTTTGCCTATTTTTGCTCTCATACAATAAAAGTGATTTTTAGCCGCTTTTGCCCGTTATTACAATCAATGTACCTAGTCAATGGTACGGAACCCTTCGTGCGCGAGTTCAACTCGCACTTGGCTGATTTTTTACATTTATAGCTATTGCTTTTCCATTGCTAATATCAGTGACGTAGTAGTGTAGTAGTAATGTTTTATATTAAAAAAAAAGAAAACGTTTAAAAAAGTATTAGAATGATTTCACTAGTTCCTGAATTACAATGACAATAAAAACATTAAGAATTTGCTCATCGTAATATTTGTCATATAAATAAAATTAAAATATAGAAAAAAAAATGAAATGATTACATATATTTAAGAAAATTTAATCTGAACAACGTACCCGTAAATCTCTTCCTTCCACGGACTTGCCAATAACGCTAACAGAACATAAATACGGATAGAGAGCCGCCAAGTCGTCCATAAACGCGTAGATTACTTCCAGACGGTGATAACTTTTCCAATCCATAGTTCCTTTGATCACAACATACAAATATAATAGAATAATGCATTCATATTACTTCTTTATCATAACGTATAATATATAATATGTATATAAAAATGAAACGCGTAAATGTATGTGCGTTCATAACTTCCGAAAAACTATAGCAAATTAAAACATCTTTATATTAAAAAAAAAAATTAAATATGGCAAGTTAATTAATTTTAGATTGCATTTTAAACGTTATATGTCTCTTATTATCATACGTAATTAGTTGATACATTTTTAATAGTTAATAATGATTTGCTGGAATGAAATATGCATTCATTGAAATATTAATTCAATAAGTCGATCAATTGAAATAAGTACTTTAGAGATTTGTTTAATAATATGATATTATATTTTATTTACGCCGCCGCGTTGGCGCAGCGGTCACAGCACTGGTTTGTGGCTGTTGCGCTGGCGGTTGCGGGTTCGATTCCCGCACACGACAACATTTGTATTGGCCATACAGATGTTTGTCGTGGTCTGGGTGTTTGTCGTTAAGCCGTCGGTCTTGGTTGTTGTTAAACTCTGATCCTTCTCCTACACGAGGAAAGAGGCCTATGGGCATAGGCCTCTTTCCTGAACACTGGGAAACTGAACTGAACTGAACAGTGGGATATTACCGGCTCATGTGACTGAAGCGATATTTTATTTGCCGTATTTTAAGATGCCGTGCTTCAGCACCGACAATCATTTCGGGGCGAAAACATGTTCAGTATTTTAGCTTGTACCTAGTGTGTTAAAATCCAGCTATGTTTCATTTGAATTAGTTCAGTAGTTTCGACGTGGTGCTTGGCTATGGCAATGACTGAAAATTATACTTTTTAATTTAGTCCTTTTAGTTCCTCGGTTAAAGTGTGCTTTAAAAAATTTCAAAATATCTGTCATGCACAAACAAGGATACGTTAAACTAAAAACTAAACTAAACTTTTTAAAATTAAAATTAAGATAAAAGTTTCATAGGGATAATTACAAACGACATATATTTAAGCAACCTGTGTCATTTTAAACGTTATTATTTTATTAAATAAAAACACAATAGATCTTCTTCACTTACCTCTGTCAGAGTTATGTTTAGCTTTTTTATAGACGTCTTGTTCCTTCTCAATCATAGCACTGAGGTCTCCAATAGCTATAGCGTACGGTATTTCTCTCTCGTGCAACATTCCCGCGACTTGACTGGACTGCGGCCCTTCCACCATGATGTCCATTGTACTACGCTCCTCTTTCCAGATATTGATCGCTATAACATTATTGATTTATCATCTCACAGCTGGGCATAGGCCTCTCACTATACAGGAGAAGGGGCGGGGGTTATCCACCACGCTGCTCCACTACGGGTTGGCGGATATATTCGCTACTATGAGTAAAGATCGCTATCAGGTGTCTATGATAACAAATGGAACTGACAGCTTAACATGCTTTCAGGCACGGCGGTAAGAACTACAAGGACTGACACCCAGACTGGAAATTAATATTTTGTCAAATACAAATAGTAAATCCGAGCTGAAATGGAACCCGTGACCGTAAGTGTGTAAGCTAGCACGGTTCGCGTACCACTACACCAGAGTGGTCGTCAACATGACTTATAACATTAAAATGAATCTAATTAACATTTCAAATGAATTGGTACACTAAGAAACGGGAATTTAATAGTAAAAAGGTTAGAAGGAGAAGTGATTAAACAATAAAAAAATGAACTTTTGTTCTGCACAAGTGAAATGAATGGATTAAAAAGTATTTATAGCTATATCTACATTCAGCACAATCTACACTTTAAATCGGCGTTAGCTCCACATCAACCATAATTAACTTACGAAAAAGTAACAGAATAATTATTTGGAAATTAATAATTCAAAAGTTTTGAAGTCTACTTGAAAAAATAAAGTTTTGATTATGTTTTTGAACAAGTTTATATTAATTTTTAACGTATTTTTGTACCTCCTGCAGTGTCCAAAGATTTAACGAAATATCTTTGACCGTCATTTGCTAATCTTAATTCCCATACTTGGGACTTTTGGTAAATAGGTGCCACTTTGTTTTTTTATGATTATTATGTAATAAAAAATAATAAACTAGATTTTAAATATAAAAATTTAAGGTAACGTAATACACACGAAATTTTGACTTTTGACGTGCTTAGCCTATCAATCAATAGTTTGACATTTTAAGCCCAGAAAAGAGGTGATCAGAGTTTTTATTTATATTATATTACTTTAATATATTACAATATCTCTCTTTATTTCTTAAGCTTGATTGAAATGGTCTTGTTTTTATTTTATTTACTTATTAATTCTAAAGCGTTGTTTTACGATACATAACAGACAAATAAGGGATTATGAAGTATTATCTTTGACATCAAGAATGGATTACACAAGTAAGCTTTTAAATGTGATACACTATTGTGTTTGACTAACAATAAATAAAATTGGGAATACGTATTTCATGTTATGTTAAGAATTTTAATATAAAATTTGACAATGAAATTAACTGGTATAGTTCGCGCGACGTAAAAAGAACGCTGGCCTTCAAGCTGCGCAAAGGCGATTTATCGGTCTATATGGTGGTATGAGGTCTATCTATAATTTTAATGTACCTACCAATAACCATTATACAAAGCCGCGAACGAAAGGTTAATTCAAAAATAAAACAATAGGCCTAGTACTTTAGTGTGCGAGATTACATATGCGCAAACAGTTTCTTTCAGCGTTCTTTTTACATTGCGCGAACTATACTATACAAATAGTTTATTCTCTTACCGCATCACAATCAATCTCATACATTAAATAATTATTTAAACATCAAGAATATCAAGATTTGTTCAGTTCATCTTTCACAGAATTTTGGTCAACAAACTCCATCAGAGCTTTAATACCATTTAGTATTTCTCTTGCAGTTTCCTCTATCTCTTCCTCAGGTAGTTTGAATCTATGTTTTTTACTTCTGAGCTCTATTAAATAACAGTAAGGAATTTGGGCTCGGCCGTAGCTCCAGTCATTACTCGTGCCAGCCGCTCCATACATGACGTCTCTCGAGATGCCTACCTTGTATGTGTTGCCACTGGTTTCATAAATAGCCTAGGAAATGTATTTTTTTCTATAGTTTGATATTCCTTTTCTTATTAAAAATCCATTTAAGAAACTTCAGTTACCACTAACATTAATCTTTCTTTTATTTTAATTGGCTAGTTCAGTTTTATGTTATACTAGCTTCTGCGCGCGACTTCGTCGGCGTGGACTCCGCTCCTATTGGTCTTAGCGTGATGACACATAGCCTATAGCCTTCCTCGATAAATGGGCTATTTAACACTGAAATAATTTTTTAAATCGGCCCAGTAGTTCCAGAGATTACCGCGTTCAAACAAACAAACAAACAAACAACCAAACAAACAAACTCTTCAGCTTTATATATTAGTATAGATAATATGACTAAATAATTTAACTGAGGTAGGACTCAGCAGGAAATTTCCTGCTCAAAATATCACCCCACTGGGGTAGTACCTAGATATTACAGAAGTCCTGGGGTTGGAGTGATTTTGGGAAAGGGCCGGCAACGTGCTTGCGATGCTTCTGGTGTTGCAGACGTCTATAATTTACGGTAATGGCTTACCATCAAGTGAGCCGTACGCTTGTTTCCCGGCCAAGTTGCAAAAAAATATTGTTTGGATTCCTAATAGATAAAAAATGTTTTTTTTTATGAATTGGG
The DNA here is from genome assembly GCA_905220545.2 of Melitaea athalia. Taxonomy (NCBI): domain Eukaryota; kingdom Metazoa; phylum Arthropoda; class Insecta; order Lepidoptera; family Nymphalidae; genus Melitaea; species Melitaea athalia. The sequence goes on from HG992193.1 coordinate 12,600,173, forward strand.
AACTAAAATACTTTTTTACCATATTATCTGTCTAAATTTGGATAAATTTAATACTAAACACAACAATATAATATTTATGCAACATTTACAGTTTCTTCTTGGTATAAAATAGTAACTAGATCTTTGAGTTTCAAGCAATGTTCCAGTGTATAACATGGAAGCATGTAATATTTTTATATATGGATATACATAAATATATGGTAATAAAATTAACAAGCAATTGAACTTGTAGATAACCTTCGACATGACTGTAGCTCCTTCGAGTAAGTGCACGTAATCGGGACAGAGTTCATCCCGATACGCGAAAGGGAACAAAATGACTTGCCCGTAACTGTGCAGTGTGATGTACACCTTGAATGGAATACCGGATTCCGATAATATGTCCTGAAATAAGTGAAAATTTCTTCACCATTTATATTTGTTTTTCCTCATTATTCTACTAACAGTATAAATGTGAAAGGTTCTGTATTTGTTACTCTTTTACGCAAATATCTACTACTAAATAGAATTGAGTGTGAACTCTGTACGTAATTGAAAATCCAGATTAACACATAGACTATTTTTTATCCCAACGAGATCGGAAGTTACGCGGGTGAAACCTCGCGGTTCAAGTAGTTTGAAATAGTTATAATTGCTGTTTTCTTTATTTTAATAATATACGAATAGTTCTTATTTCTCTACCTATATATTTAATAACTTGGTGGGGCTTATTTTATACTAATCTGATTACGAAAATTTTATATCTGATGAACTTATGAAAATTTAAGTTAAACGAAACAAATAATAAAATATGAAGAAATTTTCGATACAAAACCTAAAGTTGTCAATAATAATAATAACGTAATAAATGTAACGTTGTTGTCAATGAACCAGGTAACGTATATTATAAAACCGTAGTGTTGTAAGTAAGTAAATTAATTAAATCCAACAGAATGTTATAAAACCGTTGCAGTGCAATTGATTTACGACTAAAACCTGTTTGCAGTTTAATCTCTGCGTCCAGCGCCGATGACACGATTTCGGTATCAACGGAACATTACAGCTAAATGACGTCGGATTTACATTTACCTGCATTTATATAATGAACTTTATTGCATAGGTGGCTACCACGTGGCTACCTTTTCAGACATCTTTAGTAAAATAAGACTATTTTGTTGTACCACGATTCTGCCTGTAACATCCAATTGCTAGGCATAGGTGTTTTCCATGGAGGAAAATGGACGTAACTAAATCCTCCACGCTACTCCACTGTGGTTTGGTGGATATATTGCCTACTATGAGTAACGACCGCTATCAGGTGTCTTTAATGACAAACGGGACCGACGGCTTAACGTACTCTCCAAGGCACGGTAGAGAGACCCACAAGGACAGACCACTAGACCGAAAAGAAACATTTGTACAAAATACAAATATTCATCCCGAGCGGGAATCGAACCCGCGATCTCCGGTATGTGAGCGCCCCACAGCGCTCACTACACTACAACAGACCGATGTCTGATTTTGTTATATACTGTCTTCCATAGTTAAGAATGTTATTCAACATTTTCAAATACCTATATTCTAAGTATGAGTACAATCAATTCAATTGTGTTTTGTCTGAATCATCAATAGATAACACCGAAAAACAGACGAAGAGTTAGAGCAGTGGGAATAACAACTAACATCTGTGCAAACTTGATCCCCGTTCATGACAAATTGTTATATAAGTCGAACAAATCTTCATTGTACATTGAGCATTTATGATAGTACAAACAAAAAGGAACAGAGCTTTTACTCTGCACTAGGATTTTAAATGCTAAGATTACAGTAGAATAAAAATCATACCCTGAGAGCGCATGATTCGGGTTCTGAAAATGGTTTCGGCCCTCGATAGAACGCGTTGGTTGGGTTTTCCGATGACCCTTTACCTCCCCAACCATAACTGTAATGCGTATGAGTTATTTATTTTACAAATCTTTTTTTCATTAACTCGTTTGTTGGTGCAATTTGCAGTGACTTTGCTTTTTGCTCTGAGGGTTGTGGGTCCTACTCCCGACACGAAACTATTTATATACGTATTATTGATATCGATAACAATATTATAAAGCTGAAAAGTTTGTTTGTTTGTACACACTAATCGCAGGTACCACTACTGTTTCGAACTGAAAAATTATTTTTGTGTTGGATAGCTCGATTATCGAGTAAGGCTAATTTTTGTCTTCAAATAAACGCGTAGCCAACGCGTGGAAACGAATGCCATAGAAGCAAAGCAATGGCCATAATTAAATAAAATTTGACTTAATTTACGAATTACATTGTTATAAATGGTTATTGTATCAAATAAATAAAAAGTAAAAACAAAAGTTAAACACAATCATGTCTACCTATTTATTAATAATTATAATCACCTAAAATTTCTGTTAAGATCGACACCAACACACCGGCCAGCATGCCAGGCCCTATTTTTACGCCACATACGGTCCACGGTGTGCGAATATTCGTAGCCGTCGGGATTAACGACCGGATGAAAATACCTGCGAATTGAAATATTGTTATTATACCAGATTATTATTATATGAGTCCCGTCTATCTAAATAATTAATGTTTAAAAATTTGGCTTTTGTTCATATTTTATTAAGGTTATTAAGTTTTAAACGACGTGAACAATGAAATTGTTTTGATTTAAATATTCCTATTATTGTAACTGAATGTTACGTAAGATTTATATAATGAAAATTGTGTCAAATATTTTATGTGGCTTTGATTAAAAATAATAATAATATCATGGTGATATAAATTGAGTTTTTTATGTAGGTATATATAAAAAACGCAATGTGAATTATAAATAAGTATTCCATTCGTACCTTATACGAATGCAATAAACACAGTACACGTCAGACAACTATCAAGAAATTTTTTGATATAACTTGCGTCCTTTGCGATTTCACCCGCGTTTCATTTTAAAAGTACATGTATATTGTAGCGCTACGAGAAGTTGTAGCATAAATATTTCGTAGTGCTAATGCAGCTAGTGATTTTAACGTATAGAAAAAATTAACTTCTCTAATAATATTTTTTTTTAAAGTCTGCTTCAACTCTTGCAGAGAAAGTACCTGATAGTCTATCAGTAACTTAAAGAAAAATAACAAATTTTAATTTCTCAGATTGAAGATAAAGTTGAGTTCGATGATAAAACAATTAAAATTATGGATAAAACAAATTAACTTTATTAGTTATCAGCTCTTAATTATAATCGAAAAATTATACTCAACATAATTAAATAAATATAATACGAATTACCAATCCTTGTTAGTGATGCTAGATGGTAGAGTCGAGAAATTTCGCACAATGTGATCAGAAATGTATGTGGCGACAGCAGGTGCTATCCATTCGCGCGCGTGAATTCCAGCGTCCATCCATACTGCGGCATTGCTTGCATCACTGTTCGATACCTTGAGAATCTATCATAGTTATAAAAATTAATTATAATGCTGCTACTCGTATATGTAAAAACTTGTATTCTTCATCGTTTAAACTTAGTAGACACAAGACGTCTTTTACAGTATTATCCATATTGATACATGACTAATTTCGTTAGATAATAATATAAAACCTGTTTTATTACTTAAAAAAAAAAAAAAAAACTAGAAATCAATCTTGCCCGTTTATAGCAATGTTGAAAAAAATTAATAACTTTAAAGTTACATTTAAGAAAATTTACATCATAGTAATCTAGAAGATCTCTACCTTCAAATTTCTGCCTTCAAGAGAGTTACCAATAACTCCCACAGTACATATCGAAGGATAATCGTATTCGAGATCATCTAAGAACGAATGGATCACGCTTAGACGATGATATTCTTTCCAATTCATTCGTTTAGGTTTCTCAACAATTTGTTCTAAAAGGCAAATAAATAAAAATAATAAATAATTAATCTATTAAAAATAGGGAGTTGTACGATGTGGACTTTTATTGAAATTGTAAGGCTAGGAAGGCAATCAACTACATTTTCTTCTTCTACGCACCTACTCCCTTGTTCCATATTTCATGTTCATTCTTATCTATTGTTTTTAATCGTATTTCCTCAGGCGTTGCTTCTTTTAAACACAACTTTGATATCTTACTTTCTTTTGCATTTGATTCGCTACTTACACATTTTATTTCATTATTAATAATTTTATCACCTAAATGTTGATCAGCATCATTAACTATGTCAGTATCAATTTGATTACCACGATTGTCTTCATCAATGTAAATATAATTGTATAAACAATTCATATCAATCGTTGGATATTTGTATACATTACTATAATGATCGTTTGAAGAATTCATCGTTAAAATATTTTTATAATTATTAGTTTAATCCAGTGATTAAAAACGTAATACTGTATACATAAATAGTTTGGGGATAGTTTTGGTTACTATTTAAAATATTGGAAGATTTCCCCGAATGTTTGCATCTTACTGGGAATTTTAAGTTATTTCATAGTAATAGATTATGTTTTTTAAGGTTTTTGTTTATATCATGTTGTTGACTGGTGCTGTTGTGACGTAATTGTGACAATTTCAATTTCTGCGTTTAATGACAACATCTGTTTGTAGAACTGTATACCTTGTTTTTTTTCAGTACGGACTAAATTGACATAAGCTGTGTTGCAAGTTTTTTGTGAATCATTAATAGTGATGTGCCACTACCGTAACTTTACGTAATTTATAATTTATTATCGTTTTTCACTAATAATTACAAAAATCTTTGTCTTTAAAATTTTAGCATGTGGCGACAACCGCAATGTACATATAGGCATACCTATATAATATTAAATGTACCTGTATGGCTAATGTATAGATTTATGATAGATGAAAAACACTTATTTTTTAAGTATTTATTAATCTTAGTAATCACACGCAAATTGAAATGAAATGAAATGAAAACATTCATTTCGCCTTAGGTATTACACACACTTAACGAAAGTTAAAAAATGTCATTTACAAAAAAACAACAATAATAAAAGAAATTTAAGGTAGCAAAATATCAAACAATAAAATAAAATAATTTTTTATATATATATATCTTAACATTAGGTATAGTTCGCGTCATGTAAAAAGAACGCTGGCCTTCAAGTTGCGCAGAAACGATTTATCGGTCTAACAGGTGGAATGAGGTAGGGGACGGGCGTGTGTATCACTCACCGCATGCTTGCAGGTGTGGTATTGGTTGGACAGTTCGACGTCGACTCAAAATCGCTCGCGCACAAAAGTCTTAAATTCCTAAATAGTTTTACATAGGGAAGTGAGAAAAATTATTTGTAACGTATATTATTTTATGATGAGAGAGGCTGATAATAATGCAGTTAAAAATTTAAAATTACGTGTGAACGATACCCACGACGACTTAATGGAAGGAATTTCACAACATTCCTTTTTATTTTTTGTAATTAGATTAAACATTCTACACTGAATCAACAAGTTATTAATTCTATTTAATGATATTTTATCTATACTTTTTAATGTACCTACCAATAACCATTTACGAAGCCGCGAGCGAAAGGCTAATTCAGAAATAAAAGAATAGGCCTAGTACTTTCATGCGCGAGGCTACCTACGCGCAAACATACCCCCTCCAGTTTCTTTCAGCGTTCTTTTTACATGATGCGAATTATACATTACAAACTTAGGTAATGTACCCAGTGTTATAAGCAACCTTAAGTTAGTCAAAATGTTAAAATATTAAATTACTCAAAATTTCTAATGTCTCCGAAAACTCTCGGTACTTTTTAATTTTTTTTTTTAAATCATATAGAACAGGGATGGCGAACCTTTTTTGATGTCCGTGCCACAAAGTCATAAAAATTATTTTTTAAATAGATAACGTGCCATAATAAAATTTCATTCGGAATGTAAGAGTTATAAATCAGTGAAAAAATATAACTTTGCTAGCCATTCTACATCCAATATTTGATTGCATTGGTCAATAATGTTCTCATTATTTAGAAATAATCTTATTTCCTCCAAACGTATCAAATTATTGTAAAAAAATCTAGAAATATGTACGACTGTACGTTTAATATTTGTCTTACATCTTATTAATTTATTCACGAACACATTTCTATCAAAAAAGATAACTTACACCTTACCATTAACCTTACCATTTACCATTTACCATTTACCTTTAACCTTACCATTGGTTCGCCATCCCTGATATAGAAGGTAAACAGAAAAGAGAACTAAGATCTGGTTTTTTATTGTGTATCATGAATACTATGGAAAAGCCTAAACAATTCGGACTCCTTGTGCTTCGTGCTACAGTCCATCGACCAATTTCTAGTGTAGTTCCTGTTAAAAACTTGTTACTACGTACCTATTCTTCAACAACATATAAGTAACTGTCGTATTTACATAGATAATAAGTAATTAAAATTAATAAATATATTTTTTATGTGATGCTCCATAGTTACCATGATTTTTAAAATATTCGTCTATTGTCAAATAATAATAAAATTATGTGGTAAAAGTAAAAAGTTACGATTCATAAAACCGGTATCGTATTCATAAAATCGGTATACAACACTATTACTAAAAAGCTGGTATCATTATTTCGAAAATTGACATTTGCATGTGTCAATTTAGTCCGTACCGAAAAAAAACAGGGTATAATTAATTCTGGAAATGTCACATTGTTGGAGAAGGCCATAAATAAAATTAAAATTTTTAATTATAGCAAATCGTGGAAATATTAAATTTGAAATCAACTATAGGGATATTTTTCCTATACTTATAAAATAAATATAATATCATAACTTTTTTTAATTTAAGGTTTAAATAAAAAAAAAAGATTCGAAATACTTTTAGAAGAAAAATTTAAAGCAAAAATAAAATAACTATAAAGGGATCCCGATAAATCTAACAAGCGAGTAACAAGCTAGAGGGAGGCTGGAGGCGCAATTAAAAAGATAAACGCGTGTAAGACGAAGTCGAGGCGACATTTGGGTGGGGGCGTTTGGGGACCGCCGTCTGGTTAGCGGGTTACCATGAGACCAACCCCTACTACTGTTTCTTATTTTACTATTACTGTATTCTTAAATCGAGTCTAAATTTGTTTACCTGAGACTTTATTATTTTTGTTCTTTTTAAAGAATATTACGAATACGTACAATGTATTTTTTTAACTGATGGTGACTTAAAAATCTTAAACTTTAGAAAGTAGTGAAATAACCAAAGGATATATCGAGGTTGATTTTTATGAAAACAAATGTTTAATCCCTTGTAAAAAAAATTAAATAAGTAATAACACTCAGTTTCTATGGTGTAGTATCGAACAAAGAGTACAAAGAAGCAAAAGTATAGTGTCAAACTCATTGTGTACAAAATTGAGGTACGGAATTTCTTTTAATACTTTAAAATTACTCGTACCATTCTACTTTTATACACGTTTCCATTTAAATGGATTTGTTACTTCTTTTAAATAGAATATCAGTAGGTTATTCAGCAGTCATTTGAGAAGCTGGAAAAGGTTTGGTTTAACGTTCAAACATTATAAATGTTCACGCATAAATTAGAAACAATGCTTAATTCGAAATCTATATCTACCATTTTTTTAAATATATAACTAGGGCGGCACAAGGGTGTGACTCACCTGATGGTAAGCGATTACCTGCAACACCAGAAGCATCACAAGCGTGAAGCGCGATGCCGACCCTATCTCCAATTGAAAACAGTATTATTTAGCTGTGATCTTCTGTAAGGTCGAGGCACTACCCCAGTCGGGCTGCTCCACATTTAGATCAGGAAATTTCCTGCTGTGTCCCCTACCTCAGTCAAAGGTATTTTAATATCATTATGATGATATTTCGACGTATATTACTCTAAAATCAACTCATTTATAGTAAGATAGACACGAGAAAGCATACTGTTACCAATGGTAAGGTTTTTTCATTAAAAGGGAGTGCATAGGCGAGAGCGAGGCATTTACTGAAAATATCTGATTACATCTAATTATCGAGCGAGTGGCGCGGCTCTTAGCGCCTTAGCTCTTTGAACCTTCTTGATTACACGGCTATTGTTTACCTAAGTTTTTGCAACTGAAGAGTTTTCGATCGCAAAATTCTCATTTACTTGTCGACATAGAAGTAATTACTTTCATAACATACATATACTCAATTTCTTTTTGCAATAGTTAAGTTATTAGAAAATATTCTGCCAATAGTATAAATAATAGTCTGGGTTTCAATTGACAAATCAACTAATATTTCAAAGAAAGAAAACTGATAAAAGCGGTAATTCTTTGATTTAACTTCTGTAGATACGTAGCATAAGAAAGATGACATTCAGCAATACATACTCAATTCTATTAGGCTGTGGTATGTCAATGTAAATTTTAAACTGTCAAGTGTATTAAAATTTTTGTGATCATTCAATGTAACAAAAAATCTCAAAAACATTGTATTAAATTAAGCGAAAGTGGCACGAAAGGGAAGTAGATATCAAATATGGGAAGTAAAATGCGCAAAAGAAGGACAAAAGTTATTTTTGAAAAATTTAGATAACAAAGGCTGTAGGTTTCCTTTGCGAAATCAAAAACTTTTATCTATACTAATATAATAAAGCTGAAGAGTTTGTTTGTTTGTTTGATTGTTTGTTTGTTTGTTTGAACGCGCTAATCTTAGGATCTACTGGTCCGATTTGAAAAATTCTTTCAGTGTTAGATAGCCCATTTATCGAGGAAGGCTATAGGCTATATATCATCACGTTAAGACCAACAGGAGCGGAGTCCACGCCGACGAAGTCGCGCGCAGAAGCTAGTATTTATATAAATGTAGAAACTGAAAAATAATTGTTATGTTCTTAATTTGATAATGTTGGCTCCAATATTATACGAGAACCTTTTTTAGCTATAAATATCTGTAAAGAAGGATCCAATGGTATGGATGTTATGGTTGATGCGAATCGAAAAATGCAGTTAGAAAAACTCCTTCGCGATCGAGACATTGAATTTGAAGTTGCAAGCGAAGGAGCGAGAAATAAGAGTCCGATCAATATACTTGGACCAAGACCAAAGTCACCCAGTAAACAACCATAATTTACTGATACATGCTACACTACATATTTATACACAAAACATTTACTTATTTTCAAGTTGCAAATTTTCTACTTAGTTCTTATTCTTGTAGAGTACCCAATAGTATTCTGACATATAACCAATCACAATTGTAAATTGACGCCGCGTTGGCGCAGCGGTCACAGCAATGGATTGCGATTGGCTGTTGTGCGAGCGGTGCGGTTGCACGACAACATTTGTATTGGCCATACAGATGTTTGCCGTGGTCTGGGTGTTTGTGCAGTCCTTGTGGGTCTCCCCACCGTGCCTCGGAGAGCACGTTAAGCCGTCGGTCCCAGTTGTTACATGTACACCTGATAGCGATCGTTACTCATAGTAGGGAATATATCCGCCAACCCGCATTGGAGCAGCGTGGTGGATTAAGCTCCGATCCTTCTCCTACATGGGGAAGAGGCCTATGCCCAACAGTGGGATATTACAGGCTGAATCGTAATTGTAAATAGCTCAACGTCTTTTCTGTCTGAAGCCTTATAATAAGTGTACTTTGAATTACATACATTCTTCGAAACTAATTTTTTCGTACGTTTTAGAACGTTTTGACTGGAAAGATTTTTATCCTCTCAACGTAATTTACAATTTTATGGATAACTTAGAGGTGCAATATCCATCATCGTGCACTGTATCATCTATAGGCCAATCCGTGGAAGGAAGAGATATAAAGGTTTGTAACTACTAGAATACTAACAATATAAATGTGAAAGATTGTAAAGATCGATGGTCTGATGGATGTTTGTTACTGTTTCACTCAAAACTATTGAATTTTTTTTTAAATTAAATTATGGGCTTACTCTTGACCCCAGTCTAGCTCTAGGGCAGAGACGAGGTCGAAGATGGAGCGAGCTCGCCCAGAAGTAGCCTGTTCACTCGCGCTTTAAATAAACCCGGGTTATATGTACTCGGAAATACAGACGCCGGCAGGGAATTCCACTCCTTGGCTGTGCGCATTAAAAAAGATGATGCGAAGCGCTTTGTGCGTACGAAGGGTATATCAACCAGGTGGGGATGAAAGCCCGCGGTGCGTCTGTAAGTCCGATGGAAGAAAAGAGATGGGGGTATGAGCTCGTGCAGCTCCAGGGCACACTCTCCAAAGTACAACCTGTAGAAGACCGTGAGACTGGCAACTTTTCTTCGGTGAGCCAGAGTGTGAAGAGACTCCACCAAAATGGCGTTACCGATTAGCCGCTTGGCTCTGCGTTCCACTGAGTCCAGTGTGGCAAGTGGGTATTTAGCTGAGCCATCCCACAAATGACTGCAATATTCCATGCACGATCGGACTTGAGCTTTATAGAGCGTTAGAAGCTGTCCAGGCGTGAAATATCGCTTAACCTTATTTAGGATGCCAAGCTTTCTGGCCGCTGTTTGTGCTTTGGACTCAATGTGATTGCCGAAGTTGAGGTTAGAACACAACTCCATGCCAAGGAGGTCGAGGGTATCGGACAAAGGGACAGGTGTACCTCGGAAAGTAGGGGTGAAGTTAAAGGGGTTCCGTTTGGTGGAGAACAAACAAGCCTGCGTTTTGGCGGCGTTAAACGTAACCAAGTTGCTATCACCCCATTGGGATACGTGCCCTAGTATTGCGTTCGTTCGCTCTATCATGGCCTCTCTCTGAGAACGTATTACGTCCCTGTCGTCTTTTGCGCTGGACAGATATCTCTCTACAACCGTACTATCATCTGCGTACCCAACAATGCCTGGTTGTAGCATGTCGTTAATATGGAGCAGGAAAAGAGTTGCAGAGAGAACAGAACCTTGAGGGACACCGGCGTTTATATTCATCAGGTCAGAGGAGCAGCCGTCAACGACCACTCTGATTGACCGTTCACTCAAAAAGTCTGAGATCCAGCTACAGCCAGCAGGGATGCCGTAGGCAGGAAGCTTGCTAAGGAGACTTGCGTGCCAAACCCTGTCAAAGGCCTTAGAGATATCTAGTGATACAGCAAGCGCCTCACCACGTTTCTCAATGGCTTCGCCCCAGCAGTGAGTGACATACACCAGAAGATCTCCAGTAGACCGCCCCTGACGAAAGCCGTATTGGTGGTCACTGAGGAGTGCATTGTCTTCTAGGTAGTTCAGCAACTTGCTGTTAAGTACCTTTTCCATGACTTTGCAAAGCATGGAGGTGATGGCGATTGGTCGGTAGTTGTAGGGATTGACTCGGCTACCCTTTTTGGGTACTGGCTGCACATTAGCGACCTTCCAAGATTTTGGCACCGTTCTAGTTTGGAGAGAGAGGCGGTACAGGCGCGTAAGAACAGGAGATAACTCAGGTGCACATGCCTTTAGGACTCGCGCAGGTATACCGTCAGGTCCACTAGTTTTGTTCACGTCTAAATTCAGCAAAACTCTACGGACCTCTTTATTGTGGATCGTGATCTCTTGCATAGAAGAGTCGCGTCGAGGCAGGGATGGTGGTTGCGTAGAGCCAGCATCAAGACGCGAATTGCTCGCAAAGAGGGATGCAAACAAGTTTGCCTTTTCCACAGCGGAGTGAGCTAGCGAACCATCAGGCTTCTGCAGGGGAGGCAATGTAGGGCGGCAGAAATTGGACTCTACTGCCTTCGACAAAGACCAGAATTGTCTACTACCAGGGGGGCAGGAGGCAAGTCTAGCACCTATACGACGGATATGGTCGGATCGAGCCCTTTGCAGTGTCCGCTTGCAGGACTTAGCGGCTGAATTAAAAGCTTTCTTCCTCGTGTGAACCCTCTGCGCTCCAGCTTTGGCATCGCGGACTTGTACCCAGGCCTGGTAAGCAGACTCTTTGAGGGCCTCAGCATGGGCACACTCAGCATTGTACCAAGGTCGGGATTTGAGATCGAGCGACATGTCGGAGAACGGGATAAAGTATTCCATTCCCTGCCGAATCACGTCCGCAACCACCTCAGCCGAGCACGAGGGGTCACACGAGGAAAAACAGACTTGCCGCCAAGGGAAAGATGCATAGAAATGCCGCATCTCTTCCCAGTCTGCTAACTCATATCGCCACACTCTTCTTTTGCCCCTTGGACAGTTGTCCGGAGGAGAGCATGTCGATTTTATCCGCCAACCCGCATTGGAGCAGCGTGGTGGATTAAGCTCCGATCCTTCTCCTATATGGGGAAGAGGCCTATGCCCAACAGTGGGATATTACAGGCTGAATTGTGATCGTGATTTTAATGAAACTTGGTACTTGGATAGTTGGAGATTTAGAATAACACAATCTACTTTTTCTTATAACATTCACATAGAATCGGGTAAAATCGGGAGATGCAGCTATTTTTATATTCAACAGAGTTTAAAAATGAAGATAAGAAACCACTGTTAGTTGTTCGCAGATGTTAAAAATTTCCAATAGTAATGCTGGTAATACCGCTGTGTGGATAGATGGTGGAATACATGCTCGCGAATGGATAACTATTTCGGTTGTAGCTTATATTGCTGATCAGTTCGCTCGAAATTTGGATAATCTTCCAGAATACGTAACAAATAAAGATTGGCAAGTAAAAGCAAAAATTTATTACATACATAGTTGAACATCAATAAGTAAAATAATAAACAATATTCGATGATTCCAGGTATTTTCTTCCTGTTGTGAACCCTGACGGTTACCACTTCTCATATAGTAGCGAACGCATGTGGCGAAAGAACAGAGCTCGTGTTGGGGGCACGATTTTTGGTGTGGATCTTAATAGAAATTTTGGGTATATCGTTAAAAGTTATTATCAGGCCACTGTAAGAGTGTTTTCTTAGATATATTATATTGTTTTTTTATTTTTATTAAAAATAATTTTGTCACAAAATTTTCACCTATTCAAAAATTACTTCGCGAGATCACAATAAGAATTTGTCAGAAACGCTTTCTTATTGTGGCCAAACCGTAACAGGATACATTTTTAGAATACAATAAAATTGGTATATTTTATATCATATATTATTTTTGACGTAGATATTCCTGGGCACGTGGTGGGCTAGAGCATACTTCTGACGACCCAAGTCATGCTAACTATCGGGGTCCCGAACCATTCTCTGAACCAGAAACAGCTGCTATTAAGGTGTGCTACGTGTAACTAACACTTACATAGATTAGTCATGGCTTTTGTAATGTATAAAATGTTCTATTTGTCTTTGATTGCAGGATTTCATTTTATACTCTGGAACTCGTTTTAAGATATTCTTAACATTCCATTCGCATAGCGAAGTGATAACGTTTCCTTGGTGTTTCTCGGCAGACCCTTGTGCAGACTACGTCAATTTACTTGAAGGAGCAACAATCATGGCCAAAGTAAGTACAAAACATGTAAATACGAAATACACTTTTTATATTTTTAACCGACTTCAAATAAGGCAGAGGTTCTCAATTCGACTGTACTTTTTTTTTTTTTTTTTTTATACTTTATTGTACATCACAACTACAAATATCATTTACAGACTGTGAAGTACAATGGGCGGACTTATGGCTATTTAGCCATTTCTTCCAGACAACCCAAATATATATTTCCTACTATGAGTAACGATCGCTATCAGGTGTACATGATAACAACCGGGACCGACGGCTTAACGTGCTCTCCGAGGCATGGTGGGGAGACCCACAAGGACTGCACAAACACCCAGACCACGGCAAACATCTGTATGGCCAATACAAATGTTGTCGTGTGCGGGGATCGAACCCGCAACCGCTCGCGCAACAGCCAATCGCAATCCTTTGCTGTGACCGCTGCCCAACGCGGCGCCATTACTATACTTTTTATTTATTTTACGTCATAACTTTTTATGATCGATTTTGATGATTCTTTTTTTAAACGAGAAATTTTAGAGAGTTGGTGCTTGTTGTGTGGTCCTATTTAAATTTGATTCATATCTGACAAGTACTTGAGCTATTCCTAATGATGCGTATTTAACTGACTATTTTTCGACTACCAATGTTGATTATATATATTTTTATTTTATTACTTGTCGATGTAAATTGAAGTCAATTTTTTTTTGTCTGATAGCTAACACAATTATTTTAACTATGGGACTTACTTTTCAGGCTATTTATAATGTGAATGGTCGTATGTATAAAGTTGGTAACTTCAAGGATTTAATGTACTTCGCAACAGGAACGAGCATTGACTGGAGCTATGGAACAGCACGTATTCCTTTTTCTTACCTTATAGAATTAAGGAGCAGACAACACAAGTTTCTATTACCTAAAGAGGAAATTCTAGACTGTTGCAAGGAAATTCTAAATTGTGTGAAAGCATTAGCTGAATTCGTTGATAAAAAGAAATGTTTAAACTGTACCCTGTTTTATAATAAAAATTCTTAACTCTGTTACATTATCATATATTACAAACATCATACACATTATGTACATTGTTATATTTTAAAATATAGAAAAAAGAAGAATACATTCTATTATTTTCCTGATCTTTTGTAAAACAATGGTACTCTAGTTAAGAGTAGGAATTGGATTGGTTTTTCGGACTTTGAGTTGGTTGATCTACATACTTCATCAGAGCCTGCACTGCTGCCCAGATTTCGTAACAGGTTTCGATTATTTGTTCTTTCGGTAACTTAAATTTGTATTTTTTACTTCTCAGTTCAATCATGTACGAGTATGGAATATTTGCTATCGCGTAACTCCAATCCGTACTTGTACCACAGGCGTAGTACGTCAAGTCTTTCGTGCTGCCCACTTTATATATGATACCGCTGTTTTCATATATAGCCTGTAAAATACAGATTTTCCTAAGATGTAATCCATCGCACAACATACAAAAGTTTTCATTTCAAAATTGCAGCATTTAATTGTATTTATATAGGTAGTAAGTACTAACATATTATATCCTTTTTTAGTCCTCAAATTGGACAATCTACATAAATATGGCAACTTGCCACCTTTGTTATAGACTTTAAATTAAATGTTAAACTAATCTACTAGTTTCTTACGTGAGCATGTTACCCTTGCCATTATCGCGCCTCCTTCTAATAGACGTAGGTAGTCTGGACACGGGTCCGTCTTGTATCCCCACGGGAATATGATCAGTTCGTAATAGCTATGAAACGACAGGAACACTTTGAATGGCGTTGGAGCACTTATTACAGTATCCTGAAAGAAAAAAGAATTTTAAACTGAAACGCTAAACATATGCTTCCACGAAATATAAGTTTTTTTTTAATATATAGATAATTTACTCGGACGGCAGTTGATTCCGGTTCTGAAAAGGGTGCAGGACCTCTATAAAAGACATTACTTGGCACTTCTGATGAACCTTCTTCTCCATTGTTTCCCCAGCCAAAACTATTGATAAATATAAATAAAAATTTGTACTATTAATCATTCGAGATTTGTAAATTAGGCCAGCTAATATTAAATGAGAAGAATTTGATATAATTATGTAGTTTAATTTATATTTACAGACTATTATCATTTTATAAGTCTAATATAATTTATATTATAAGAAAGTAAAAAAACACCTTTAAATACATTATAAGTAGTATTTTATACTATTCAAAAGACAAAAAATGTATGTTTATCAATATTAAATATAAATATATATATATATATATATATATATATATATATATATATATATATTCAATATAGCTTCAAGATACTTTTGAATCTTCATTTCATAAATTATAGTAATAGTACAGTCATTTGGTGCTCAAAAAGGGGGTTACCTGGAAAGTTTTCCGGTAGTTTTGAAAATTGTTGTAGTTCCAGCAAAATCATCAATTTTTGTAAAAATCACCAGTTTTTGATCAAGTACAAATATTATTATAAACAAAGTATGAATATTTTTTTTTAATTTTAATGACGTGATCTTGTTAATTATGTATATAAGAGAGGCTCTACGAAGCGAAAATTTTTTACGACAATGTTTAAACATTTTTTTTTTCATTTACAATTGAGACGTAATTTCAAGAAAATTTTGTTCGTCAACAATCGTTTAACTTGTTGAAAAATTAAGTTTAAGTAAAATTTTCAACGGGAATTAAATATTTATAGTGTTTAGAATACACCATAATTTTTCCAAATTTAAAAAAATAAATATTCAAAACATGTGGACTGGACTTAACGAAATATAAAATTATGACACGTAAACGCGTGTTAGAGTGGACTTTGCAGCTCTCGCACGCTGAAAGTATTGATTTTACAAAAAAAAAGTTAGTACATAAACTGTAGGAAATTTTCTCTAGTTTAATTTATTATATAACTATTTTTATCGTAAAATGAGTTGGAACGGAGTTATTCTCAAAAAACTGTATTTGAGCGCCATTTTTCCAATATGGCGGCGCGAGCGGCAAAGATACGAGGTGGCAAAGTGTAAATTCGAAAAGAGCACGTCAAATCTATAAAATCACCAATTTTCAAAACTACCGGAAACATTTTCAGGTAAAACTACCAAATGACCATTATAGTCCACTATAAGATTAGTCTTGAATGACGTAATTTTGAAATAGGTACATTAAACTACCACCAATTTTGGAATGTAAATTGTGTTGAGAAGAATCGGCAAGAAACTCAGCACACTTACATACACTTAGTTATTTCAGAAGATATATATTAAATCATACAAAATAACCTAAAATTCCTATTGAGATCCACTCCAACAGACCCGTCGCCATGTCGTCCTCGGTTCTTTCGCCACATACGATCACGCGTATGTGTGTACACGTAGCCGTCTGGATTCAATACGGGCACTATGTACCTTGAAATTTAATAAGAGTGAATTCAAGCACTTCTCTTTCGAATTGTTCTGTTGACAATAATGTAATTATCACTATTTTAACGATAATCAGGATTTAAATACTATAATAAATAAACAATTATTGATAGAAAAACAAAACTAATTTTCTTCTGTTCCTCATATTAAAAATGCTTCTAAAATGTTGGGTTTTGTACTCAGGCACACTAAAGACCTCAAACGTAGAAATTCCAAAATATTATTATTTAACTTTTTAGTTCGTAGCATTTTGGAATATTGTAGTGTGGTGTGGCGTCCTCTTTATCTATCTATGTACACTCTTTACGTTTGCAGCGAATACAAAAACGATTTGTGTAGCATCTTGCGTTCTCCGAAGGAAAGACAAAAAAGTAACTGCTTACAGACTTAAGTATTTTGGTCTAATCGCGTCAGGAAAACGTAGGGAACTATAGATGCAATATTTGCCTACAAAATCATTAACAATGAAATTGATTGTCTAAATTTGTTAAACTCTTTTAGTTTCCGTGTCCACATACGTACCCCTAGGAGACCAATTACCCCTTTTAGAACGACCACGATTCTCTAATAAACGGCTGTAGTGACCTGGCTGATAAAATTATAGTTTATTTAGGATAGTAGAATAGTAATACATTGAGAATTTTTTAGTTGATTCTGTACCAATTTAATTTAATAATTTTAAAAGGTTTTCGTGCTCAAATATTTACATTTTATTAATAACATACAGTACCAGTCTTTATTAGTAATGGAGGTTGATATTTTCTGAAAGTTTCTGACTATGAAGTCGGCCAGGTAAGTGACAACTGCTGTGGTAATCCACTCTCGTGAATGTATGGACCCGTCAAGCCACACTGCATCGTTGCTTGCATTACTGTTCGAAATTTTTATCATCTAGAACAGAATGTCTATTTAATTTATTTTTCGATTTAACTCGGCGATATGGTTTTGTTGAAAGAAATGATGAAATTAAAAAAATATATACTTACGAACGCTTTACCAATGCGTGGAGTACACGTATTTACTAATGAGTACTCCGATTTAAGTCTTTTTTGTCAGAAATAAAGTATAAGATAAATAGTCCGATTATTCAGAACATACTGATGCCATAGCCCACTAAGAGTTGTTAATGGATCCAAAAAAAATTGATAAAGCGGCTGGATGTCCACATTATATATTTAAGGCTTAAGAAACGTTATGGTAATCGTGAACGAAATGTTGCTAGAACTAGTACTGTACTAATAAAAGTGGCTTTTTATAGCAAAAACAGGTAAAAATTGAATTGAATGATAGTGTGTTTAACATGTAAAACGTCAGTTACCTTAATATCTCTACCTTCCACCGATTTCCCAATGACGTAAACTGTACAAATAGCCGGAAAATCCTTTTCTAATTCATCCATAAATGAGTATATAACATCGAGTTTATGGAATCTTTTCCAATCCATTAACAGAACTAAGAGTAAAGAAAGACTTGTGAAGTTTTTATTTATTTATATTAAAATTTGAATATCAGTAAAATTCTTACTTTTTCTTCTTCTTGGACGTTCGGATGGAGTGATTCGTTTAATATTTTTACTTATGCATCTTTGAATTGTGCCACTTGATACGCGCTGTTCTATAAAAAAATATATATCTGATCTTTAAATATACGATATTACTAGTTTACGCGCTTTCACCCATTTCTACAATTACTGCTCCTCTCTTCTGTCTAACCTGTATTAGGTACTATTGTAACTATTGTTCCTAAGTGTTATTATGTTTACGTATAAAATAATATACCGCAGCTAACTTAAAATTTACCGTAGTTGACTTATTATAGACTAGATAAATTTGAACTGCTTCTAATAGACACTACTCAATAATAATTCAATTTAATATTAAATGAATTAGCTCACTTTGTGTTAAAGCACTTTTTCTACGCCGTACCGGCCTTGTTTGGGTACAACTGTCGGTTTTTTTCATGACCTTTTCTGATTGTTCGGAGGAATTATCACTGCTCGTGATACTATTTTCATTAAATACACTAACACTTTTTTGACAATAACTCATATTTTAGATACAAATTTCCAGCTAATATTTGTTTTATGAATTTTATAATTTTAAATAATAAATGCGTATTCTTGAAACGATGTTAAATTTTTCTTCAATTATTTTACATTATACATTTAACGATATACTTTGGAAATTTTAGACACTTTCAATTTGCGATGATTATTGAGAAATCAAGTTGACATACATAACAGATTAATATAATAATTTAGCCCATAGATAAGATACACCATATACATTACGAGTATAAAGAAAATTGGATTTAAGAGGTTTTATACGTAAAGTTTAGGATTATATTGACTGACCCGTTACCGTACTTGGTTAGCTTTGGTGTAATGTATGTTATACAGGTATTATTTATATGTACATTTATTCTAAAAAAACATGTATACTATATCAATGTTTATTATCTAAAACATCAACATTTAGTTGCCTAATATTTAGATTGCAATTAAAAATAGTACTACATAAAATTAGCTTACAAACATGACGTTTTCTAAAATTTAGCAGCTAGTAATCTTGTCAATGAAATAAACTGCTCTCAGTGAGTGAAACGTGAACAAATTTCGGTCTCGGATTAGAAAACCGCGGGCAGAAAACTGCGCGTCAACTTCGTCTGCGTCCGCATGTGATCGCAATCACGATGTCACGCGCGGGCTTATTCTGGATGACTGTTATTTAAACTTTTTAAAATTAAACGTATGTTATTTGTCACGCATAATTTTGTACCGTATAAGTTTGTATATTACTTTATCTACGGACAATATAACGCCGAAAACTTGTGAATTTTTTTGTTTGTAGTGAATTTGGTCCATAGTTGGTTAACATTCAAAATACCCAGTTAGGTTGCACTAAAATTAGTACTTAGCAGCTAATGGCTTCTTAGTTTTTTTGAACAGAATAACTAACAGACATAATAAGCAGTAGGTGCATATAAAAGAAATTATATTACATATTTATAATGTGGCGAAGAACCTTGATATTATTATGGAAACTTGTGTAGTTTTTTCACTTTCTTTTACTGCTTTATTTTTAACGAGCCATTGCACGTCATTTTATATTCTATAATTTTAAGGATTTATTTAACCTTTCTTAATTTTTTAGACTAGGATTTTTATATGATAATGGTAATCATAATTATACTATAATTATACTATATTAACGATAGAATATTTGAATTACTTTTATTCACGTAGAATTTGCGTTGTCATTTATTATTATAAATAAATAGTCTTTTCTTATTCCGTTTATCGCATAGATTTTTTTTTTAAATTATCTTTTTTAGAAAAAAATTATCGCATAGATATTTTTTTTCTAAAAGAATAAGTATCCCAACTTTTACAGCTCAACTTTGAACAGTCAGTGAGCGCAGCCCCGTTAATTGTAGACAAACGAGATTGATTGAAATGGACATGCAATTTCTAGCTACGTTGCTTTTTACACTCCTAATCGGGCTTATGTGACAGGTAAAAAGTAGCAAGTAAGGTAAATTACGGTTTTGACAAAACATTTCCGATAATAAGTTTTATTTGCTCTTGAACGCTACTTTATTTTCAAATTCTAATGTTGATTTTTCATACAATTATAGTTAGTTCAAGTCATCTTTGCGCGGGGCTCTATGTGTGCGTGCGCTTGTAATTATAACACTTTGCGCACACTAGTGACTTTTGTTTAAAGAATTTATTGTCACGGTGACAAAAGTCACTAGTGCGCGCTTAACCTTAATTTGTGTAGCAGTGACGCGACCGCCGTCATTCGAAATTTCAAAAAACACGTCTTCTTATTGGTCATTTTTCCACCGGTACAGTCGTTAAAGAAAATGTCTAGTTCTTCACGGATTTTTTTTAAGGAGTCAGGTAAATATTTTCAATGTGCTAATTTCGATATTATTAATATTTATTATGATTAAATAATGTATACCTACATTAGTAACTTACTTTAAAAACTATATTATTTTTAAAGTGAACGTATTATGATTGTTTTAGACCCGTGAAACTACTGCCAAGGTGTTCGAATTTCTAAAAAAGGAAAACATAGTTATATTGGCTAGTATAAGTTATCCAATTTGCAGTGCAGGTCCAAATTAAGCCTTTCACCGACAGGCGCCGATTCGTAACGCAGATGCGATCTAAAGGGCGCCATACACGGCGAAGATACTATAGGTAATAATTATGTTATCTTAACATACAATAAACGTGTGTGTAAAACGTGTATGGCGCCCTTTAGATCGCATCTGCGTTACGAATCGGCGCCTGTCGGTGGAAAGCCTTAGGTCATATCAAAATCGAATGAATATTTAAACAGTGTGCGTAAGAGAACAGCAATGGCAGTGGGGTATCAGAGTGAGGTATAGCTAAATTGTATAACGCATCTTCAGCCATTAATAATAATTATATTGGCTGAAGGAAAAAAACTGACTTCAAATTTAAATCTCCGTATAAAGACCGAAAAACAGAAATGCATAGATGGTTGACAGAAAAAAACATTACCTATAATGCACATATAAAAAAAATTAAACTGTATGACTTCATAAAAAAAGAAGACCATATTTGTCATAAGCTTGATGACCATACTTCAGCCATATGACATAAAAGTTCTTCGACTACCGCCGTATTATCTAACTAAACCCGATAGAAAATGTATGGGGAATTTTTAAAAATTATATTGCTCCGCATAATATTGAACAAAGTGTGACTGGAACATTAACGAAATTAATAAATGATCGTTTAAGTCAAATTAATAAAGAGATGTGGCGTAATACTTGTCAACGCGTAAAAAAAGAAGAATAATTTTTGATATGGAATCTGAAATATTAATTAAACTTGGTGAAAGCAGCGAATCCGAAAATTCATCATTTTATTCTTCTAGTAGCGATACAGATAAATATGTTCAATAAACATGTATTAACAAATTATTATTATTTTTTAAATCCATATGGTTACTATTCCAAGTATTAAAGAAGGACAAGATAAAAAGTACCCAAAACCGGCGTGCGTGTATGCAACGACTAATGAATGTTGATGAAGCGTTTTCGCTTAGGTTTGTCAGGATCGTGGCAATCTTGTCTCTGCCTACCCCTCCGGGATACAGGCGTGAGTTTATGTATGTATGTATACTATTCGTCACCGAGATATAATTTTTTATTTTAAGTTTTTTTAAATAACTTATTTATATTTTTCACTTCACTGTACCCCTTGTCACGCAACAAAGTCACTGTATATATACAAGGTTTACCTACACGTAGCGCCGCGCGCAAAGATGAGTTGAACTTACTATACCATGTTTCATACTGTAAGTACCTTTATATTACCTACTTTACATACCTTTTATACATTTTTTAAGCCTTTTGTTAGTTTTTATTTTTACGCTACTTCCCAAAAGTCTAGAATTTAAAGGCTGAAAATGTCTATTAGATACTAGCTGTGCCCCGCGGTTACTCCCGCGTTAATTTGAGGAAAATCATAGTTATAGCCTTTCCTAATTTCAAGTTTGTAGGTGTATTTTTCATTGGACTTTCATACAAACAACCATCCCCTGTTTTAACCCCAAAAGGGGATTGATTTCTCAAAATACATTATTAGTACACCTCAACGCCATCTATAGAGCATACATTTTGAATTTCAAGTCTCTTACTTCAAAAACATAGGACTTTTATACAAACTTCCAACCCCCGTTTAACCCCCTTAGGGGTGGAATTTCGTAAAATCCGTTCTTAGCTGACCTCTACTCGGCGAAAGGAATATTCCTACCCAAATTCAAGTCTCTACGCCTTATGGTTCCAGAGATATCGTGATGAGTCAATGGGTGGATATCTCTTTTATATATATATATATATATATATATATATAGATTTAATCTGAAAATAATTATTGTAAAGCTTGTTATAATCTCTATATTTTATGTCACCAACAAATATTTTGTATTATCATTTAAATACCGTTTCAATTTTCTTTATACAGTTAAATTGAAATTTTTTTTTAAAAGAAACTCTGAAACAAAAACATAACTATAATAAAACATAGCACAATCTGAATTATGCGTTACAATTAATTTTAACTATAAGTACATTGCACGATATGATTTTGTGATATGAAATAAGTTATTTTAATATTTTTAATCTTATTATTAAAATTTTAATTTTTTCTTAAGCATATTTCTTATGTAACTTCCATGTACTACGAGTAGAATGTAGCTATATCAGTGTGCTGTAACCTATAACACAAGAATTACGTTGCTTACCGTAGGAACAGACGATCTTGTGTGTAGGTATGTTATAGATATTTGTTTATTCATTTGTCTAATACTAGCGACTTCTGTCCGTCTAAATTTTTTTATAGGATAAGTAATCACGTGGTAGTCATAAACATATCATAGACTAAAACCTTTTCCGAAACATTCTGCATCTTATGGTATAAGTATTATTCCGATTGGTTCTGTAGTTTTCGCAGTATAACCGAACAAAAAAACCGGCTCTCCATTTATTAGTATAGATAATACCTACAAAAATTTTAAAACATACAAAGCGGAATAGTTGTCATTTTATTTTTCAATCTTTATTTCTATCACATAATATGAAGACAACGCGTCCAATGTTAATTTCGTCTAAAAGCCGAGGGGAGGGACCGGAGTTCGATTACCGGGCGATAATTAACACGATTACGCTGAGATAGTGGCGTGAAATGTCGACCTCCCAACTAATTGAAATGTACGGCGTCTTGTCACTACATTGTTTGACTTAAGATATTTGACTGGAGATTTGGTTAGATTAATACACAAACAGTGGCGTATGTGTAATCTTATTGTCGTGCTAGCTAATACTACATATTTGTATGCGATTTCATTAATATTAAAGCTTGACTAAAATGAATCGAGCTAAAAGACGTTAAGGAAAAACCCATGTAATGTTTCTATCTTGAACCTATCATTATAAACGAATACCGTAAGAACGTAAATAGCAATGTTGGGAAAATTAAAAATGAGCTATCAACTTCAGAAAGCCCTTATACCAGCTTTAGCTTAATAAAACCTTAAATATTAAGTTCTATTAAGATTATGACAAAAGTTACTTATTAGCTGCCTAGCTGGTAGTAACGGATTTAATTTATAATAACAATTAGTATTTTTATCTTTGATATAATAAAACGAATGAGTTACATTTTTTTTGTATTGTTGAGAGTTTATTGTCGTAACTAACGGATTAATATAATATAGTATTGATGGTTCCGGTAAAATATAATTTGTGCGTGTTATCTATAAAGAAGCGAATGCTTTGAGTCGATTGTAGTAGGGTTCGTTTTAATGTGGGTCGATTTCGTGTAAACAACGCTGTCGCTGGTTTCCGTAGCCACTGGCGAGACAAAGAGTAGCAGTTTCATAGATGTCCCTTTCAGAAATATTAAAATAAGATACAGTGATTAATACGTAAAATAAAAACATACACAAGTTAAGTGCGCAAAGGCGATCTTATGCTATTAGTAATCTATATTAGACAACCTCTTGTGAACTGATACAAAACTACTTCATTTTAATTTATTTTTTGCTATTTCGTAGTTACATGGTGTGTAAGTTATGTTGTATGTGAACGCTTAATTAATAGAACTAGCTGAATTTTTAATCCATGTGCACTCAACTTTTTTCTTAGTCCAAGAAGTGATAGTCAAACTTGTGACAAGGTTATGCATAATAATATTTTATTATTTTCTTTTGTAAGAACTAGGTAATTTAATTACCCTTAATTATTTTTAACTAAACTTTTGATTAGACAGCCGACACAAACATATACATATATGCACATAATTATGTGACCTAAGAATTTGGTTTCATGACGACGAATAAGATATTTAAATAATTTAAAAAACAAAAGCTATACCTATATAAATATCAAGTTATACTATCATATTTTGTATACGTTTATATATTTTATTCTATGACAAGGACATAGAGGGAGATGGGTAGAATCAAAAAATTGTGCTTCCAATAAGGGACATCATTAATTCTCGCCGGTCGGGCTTGTCGGGGGATTGCCTGCATTACTCTAATAGCTTCTGAGAAAAATAACGGATCAATATCCGGAGATCCGGACGGCTTTTGTTGTGGTCGTTTATCTGCTCTGATTGCGCCTGAAGGCTGCTGTTCTCTGTAAGCGTAACGTAGGATTTGTCCTAGTATTTATTCTTTTGTACATAATTTTCTATGACAATATTGTATTTGATTTAGAGTTGAATTTAAATTGTTTTTTTTTATGTGAATATTTTATGATATTGGTTAGTATATGTATATACTAACCAATAGTTAATATATATATCCCGTTGAATAAATATTTGTTATATTTTATATAACAAAATATTTATTTAACGGGATAAGAAGCATCCTATGTCCGTTTCTTGATTCTAAGTTAGCTCCCTACCCAATTCATTTAAATCGGTTCAGCCGTTCTTGAGTTATAAATAGTGTAACTAACACAATTTTCTTTTATGTATAGATATATATATATATACTTGTTTATAGATATACCTATGTATAATATTGTAAATAAAGTTACAGCAAAAGAAAAAGTTTAGTAGGTATATGACATTAATTTGTTATTTCTTAATACATAAAGACGTCAGCTAAGTGTGTTCATTAGGTTTAAGAGTAAAATAAATCGTATTGAACAAGTTAAACAGGCACTTATATAGCTCCTAAAACCTTAATAGTCTTGTAAAATCCCTCGTGTACTTAAGTATTTCTTTCAAATAATTATTCGAGAAAAAACATCCGGGTTTCTTGCGGAGTTCGTTAGGATCTTACGGGGCGCTCCCTAAGTAGAATTAATGATTCCCTTTATTGAAAGTTCAATTTTTTGATTAGGGTCCCGCGGCCTTTTCCCCGAACATTGTTCAAACACCGGATAACAGGATTTTATTTGAATTCGGTCAATAGTTAATTTGATTTATAGGAATTGCTTTTCTTCGAAATTTGTTGCAATAATCAAACATGTTTATTGAAACATGATTATCGAATTAAGACAAAACAGAATGTATCTTGCTTAAATCTAGAGCATACTGATTGGGAAAGTAACGCAATCATACAGAATAATAGTCAAATAATACTGTTCTCAAGAGTGTTGTGTTTCTGTGAAGTGTGATGGTTAAGGTAACCAGAGCTACTGAGAAGGTCTGGTGTTGGGGAAAATGCGCTTGCAATTCATCTGGTATTACAGGCCTATATAGACAACGGTAACTGCTGGCCATCAGGCTGATATTATACTTGTTTGCCACCCCAGTGGTATAAAAAGTGTTTCTGTCGAATTTATACTAATATTATAAAGCTGAAGAGTTTGTTTGTTTGTTTGTTTGAACGCACTAATCTCAGGAACTACTAGTCCGATTTGAAAAACTCTTTCAGTTTCAGATAGTCCATTTATCGAGGAAGGCTATAGGTTATTTTTTTCAAATTAACGCGTGTGAAACCGCGGGGCACAGCTAGTCTTTAATAAACTAGAGGCAAGTATATAAACATAAAATGATGTAAAAAGTCATGCTTATTTTCATAAGCACTTAAACAAAGGAATAGAATTTTGCAATACAGAATTCCGTCCATTGTATCCACAATCCTTTACCCCCCTTCGCATAAATAAAACCTAGGTGTGTGATGAAGAGAACAATAAGGTTATAAAAAATTCAAAGATCTTTCGTTCTTTTGTGTAGCTGTGTAGTCTTACAAATGGCGGCCGCACGGTGGCCGAGTGCTGTAATCTGTTGGCGAGAGAAGTGAATGAAGCGAACATGGTAAGGGCCATCACACACGGAGCTTGTGTATGTACAACCTACATTCTTGATGCGAAACACGTAGTTGCAAGGGAACTTGTATTTATTGAATGTAACACTGGTCTTATTCTTTTATTATATTTTTAAATTTTTAATGTATGTGGTGTTTATAATTTTTTTTAATTTCTTAATGAGATATTTATAACGAGTACTTACAAGATTTAGGTAATATTGTAAATAAATAAAAATGTTAGTACTTCCACATTACATAATGATTTCATGACCATTTAAAAGTCAACTACCATATAATGTATATTTCTCCATACATACGCATACTTACGCAGTTTAACAGAAAAATCTTAAATTACACTTTCCTGGAACCTATAAGTATCAGTAAATATGTATAAATATAATATTATAAAGAATATGTAATGATTTGTACTATTGTATTTTTTAATTTGTAATGGATAAACTTAAAAACTACTGGACTGATCTAACAATCATAACGTTCTCCTGGTAAAAGAATTCGTTAGAACTTTACGTTTTCACAGTGAAGTGGGCTATATATTTTAACGCCATAAAACGGAATATCCAAAATCGCGTTATTCATGCGGGCGAAGCTGCGTGCGTACCTACATCTAGTAATACTCGTAATTATAATTTTTTATACTATCGATCATTAAAAGTATCTGAAACTTAAATAAGAAAATTTTATAATAATAAAGAAGTTCTTCGAGGGATCGTCGGGTATGCGAATCTAATTGGGGAAATATTTTCTCGTGTGTGTCGGTCTCGAGTCGAGAGGAGAGGGCGAGGCGGTCCAGCGCGGCGGGAATCTAATTTGGTTCAGTAGTCGTCGCTCATTTGTTCAAATTACACCCCACGCCGACGCCGCCGGCCGAGACACGTCGGAACTCGAGACGTCAAGATAGAAGAGATTATAAACTTTTAAAATATTCGAGAGAATTCGTTGTCTTTTACACTTTAAATAAATAAATAAATATTTTTGACATAATTATTAGAACACACGGTCGTCTGTTCCTAAGACAAGAAAATTATGCTTGTTTTATATGTTATTGGTAACAACTAGCTGGTATAGCTATTTTTGCCTGTAAATATATAAGTTCATACTTACAATTACACCTAAACTCATAGAGGAAATCGAACCCACCACACCCGGACCAGAAAGCACTCTCACTGGATACTGGTTATTGCGCCAACGACCTCGTCAATATGTCTTGTACAAATAATATTAAATGTATTGATAATAATAATTTAATTACTAAAGCATATTCTGTTTAAAATTATATTGATGATTAAGATGTGTGGTGCTACTCGTATATATTAAATGCGAGGCATGACTATATTTATATTTATTGACAATTTTTTCTAAAGAGTAACTGGGAAGTTTGCTGATTCTTCTCTGCAAAATCTACATATTCTAAATATGTGATAGCTTTAGATTAACAACGCTTAATTTGTTAAAAACGAATATAGTTTTGATACGTAAAATTATAATTCAAATGTTCTCTTGAGGCCCTTTTGAATAAAGTGATTTTGTATGAAACATAATTGCATTATTGTTATAGTACATGCACGCATTGAGCCTGTAACATCCTATTGCTGGGCATGGAGGAGATTGATTGGAGGAGGATTGGAGCTTATTATTATTAATATTAGCAGTTGTTAATCAAAATTACAAATTGCGTAATGTAAGAATTTATCTTAGTGAAAATTTGTGTTTTTAAAATGTTTACAAGTAAGGTACCTGTTCCCATGTCCTTTGTAGCATCTCTATGAAACTCAAAGTATTCATACCCGGCTTGGCCTTTGTAAAGTGATCTCATCATTCATATTGTATGAATGAGTGAGTGAAAGTGGCCTCTTGTTGATTGCAATGCTATGATGCGATGTCCGGGTCAAATCTTTAAGCTGAGTAGACTAATAAACATGAGCAATTTAATGATTTCTTTCAATTAGGTAGATATAAACCTTTTTTTCGTGGTTGATTTCGTTTCGTTTTGTTTAAGCATTTTTTTACAATGAAAAAATTTATTAAGATTAATAAAACTAACACATGAGCAGTTTAAATTTATATAAACAAATTTTTGAAACGTATGGGTTTTTTTAATAACCAAAATAGCTTTGTAATAAGTTATCCTATACACATACATATACCATACTACGCCAGATATACTATATTACGTCTGTCCTAATAACATTCTGCACTAACACCCTGCCCTTGTCTCTGATACAAGTATAGTAACGGCATGTATTCTCACGGTGATTGACTTACGTAATGAGAACGGTCCAACGCCTTCCGGCTATACAGATATTGTTAGTGCATATACTCGCATCTAAGTTTGTATGTGCAGGGCTTTACTCTGGCGTAAAGCGTTTACACAAGCTTGGCTTATGTAATGGTATCGCTTTAACAAGTTTTAACTTTGTGCATTTAGATGATTAGTTTACTGTAAGAGTAGTTTTATAATATTCTAGTGTTAGTAAACGTAAGTCTAAATGAAATCCTCGAAGAATGAAATATTTAATTTACGTCATTGTATATTTGGAGAAATTCTTAGTTCAGTAAGTGAGGTAGGGCACAGCAGGAAATTTCCTGCTCGAAATATGGAGCAGCCCGACTGTGGTAGTACCTCGACATTACAGAAGATCACAGCTAAATAATACTGTTTTCGAGCAGTGTAGTGTTCCTGTTAGTGAGTAAGGTGACCAGAGCTCCCGGGGGGAATTGGGGATAGAGTCGGCGACGCGCTTGCGATGCTTCTGGTGTTGCAGACGTCTATAAGCTACGGTAATCGCTTACTATCACGTGAGACGTACGCTTGTTTGCCGACCTAGTTACATAAAAAAAATACACGACATAAACACAAAGTGAATTATACTTAGACTTTTTTTAATTATAAGTAAGAAAAAGAAAAAGTAAGGTAAAAATAATTTTGACAAGACTAATTTCAACGAAAAAATCATAAATTGAATTTGTTTCAATTAATCAAGTTTCATGGTAAAATAGAGATGCCTATCAGTGTTGCCAGCGTGAGTAATTTACATTACAGTTCAATAATTTTTAACGTTGTGTAATATATAAACGGTATTCATTTTGCATAATATATTCACGTTAATAACATATAATTTGCCATAAAAACTCGTTTCAACATTTACCGTCATAATAAGCCCACATTTCAACGTCAGTACGGAATATTAATAAAGTATTAAAATATTCTTATCGACTTGTTTTCGTAGAGTTCTAATATTTGCGCTCGTTAGGCGATAATAAGGCGACGCTGTATCAGCCAAATATTGATTTTGGCGCTCTTTATTGATTAGCTTAGCTCGACTCCAGAGATCTTCAAGAAATTTCCAGCAAATGCCATCATTTTTAAATGTAAAATTTTATATTATAAAAATGGTAGATTTATTTTATACGTTTTTTACGTGTGAAATCTTACAGTAGGTATTGCTGAAGTTTGAACGGCTTAGTATACTTATTAATCTTATTATATACTAGCCGCCCGGACAGACTTCGTTCTGTCTGTTGTTTTTTTATAGGTATATAAAAACCATCTGTGGAATTTTTAAAAACATTTAAAAAAAATTACCGAATCGGTCGAGCCGTTCTCGAGTTATATGCTTAGCAACATCCGTTTTTAGTATGTAGATAATTCTTGATATGTAGGTATACACCGTATACATTAATAAGGCATGGAAGAACTTATTTAGTCTAAAGTGTTGACATTAATCAAATGTTAAATTTAATTTTCTTTTCATTTGTTTTGTTGATAATAATGAATACATAGAAGATTTTAGAAATATTTTTTTGTAAAATCGATAGTTACATCTACTATTCATATACATATATGTATATACCGAGGTTTGTTTATAATTTAAGAGTTAAATTCTTATTATGACTACAAATTATATTGGATATGCTGATCAATGATAAAAACATACTGAAAATAAACATGAAATTTGATGAGTATTTCTTCTGATAGCGTTGAAATATGATTTTTTTTCCACCTTTTAAGGGGATGAAAAAAACGCAAGAACTTTATAGTCGAACATAAACTTTCCAAAAAAGATAATTAGCACTATATACACATACTACTACATATTGCGTATGCGTTTTACGTGAAATTACATGGATCAGCAAGTCTATGTAGTTAACCTTTGAACATAAAACGAAAACTTTTCATAGTTGTAGTTCATATCGTTATCTAAGCCGCGGGAACTTCGACAATATCCGCACTAACTAAATGTGTTTTATTCACCAGAACTAGTGACACCTCGTTCTTTCGATTTTCCTTTACGTTTAACGTAATTTAGAAGGATTCGTTCGGATATGAAGGGCCTTGTGTGTGTGGTTGGGAGTAACCGTGGGGTGTGTTTTTGCTTTATGTTGCGTGAAATTTTACTGTCGCGGACGCGGTGCCGGCGTCGCGCCAATGTCATATAACCAAACTATAGTGGTAATAAATGACAAATTGTAAGTGGGTAATCAGATTGTTTTGTTTATTATTTTTTTTTTATAGAAGTCGTCAGCAGCCGAGCAGGGAACTGCCCAGCTGGCATGTGACAAAAAAAATTAAATATATAAATAACAGCCTCATACTCGAAATCCTTTATTTTCGTCAAATTTTACTTTAAATATAGAAGTGAAGAAACAAAGGTTTACATATATATATTTAAAGGTACAAAAAGAAAGAAAATTAGGATGTAGCTACTGAAATGAGTTTTACTCTGTCATTGCAAAATTTCACCTGAACAAACATACATACATACAAACCATGCATTGTCATCCAAATTGAACCTGTATACAAAGTTTCAGCTCAATTGCTTGAAGATATTTGCTTCAAAATTGAGTTGCAAGATTTCACCCGAACAAACATACATACATACATAAATACATACATTGCAAGTTAAATAAAAGCTTGTAATGAAATTTAATGAGATGAAATGAAATGAAATGAAACCTAACCAAACTCATTCAATCAAATCATTAAATCTGATATTGAAACAAATTAGTAGCTTCTTTTAAGAAATATACGTATTTGCATGAATCATAAAAACTTCTATGAATTTTTTTTGTAAAAACTTCATGGTTGGTTTTTCTTTTTAATCTAAGTATATTAATATTATAAAGAGGTAAAGTTTTTAACTTTGTTTGTTTGTAGGGGGTAATCTTCGCAAATACTAATCTGATCATAAAAAACTTTGCCTACTATATATTTGCATCACAAAAATAATTAACGCCCAACGAAGTGGGCACAGGTCGGCTAGTAGACATTATTTTGACAGTTGGAAAAGAGAACGCACGAGTGCGGGAAAGGTAAAAAAAAGCACGAGTGTGTAAAAGCCCACTTCCCGAACGCTATACGTCCCTGCAATACGCCACTTTTTGAGCAACTAATAATTTCATATGTTCATATGTACTGTTTACGCTTTATTAACAGTCTATGTAGGAATGAAAAAGTTAGTTTATTAATTATTATGGTTTGATCAATCCGGTCCGGATCCGGCCGGATTGAAAATAACACCAGTTTACAATCCCTAAATGCAACAGATACATACCTACATTATGTACACGTTTGTCCCTTCCCTGACTCAGCGTGTGTTAAGCTATTCATTATGAGTATTAAATCGTTATTAGTACTAAGTGACTAGTACTTAGATGAGAATATCATCGTCATCAGTGCTTTATTATTCAAATACTTCAGTTTTGTAGATTAATTATGTCTGCATTGTGATTTACAGTTAAAATAAACATACATGTAAAAAAACAAAAAACTATTTAGTTACAAATATATTTTCTAAAATATTATTAATTTTTTTATTAATATATTTTTTTAATTAATGTAACAACGTCATGTATTCGGTGTAACACTTTCTAAAATTCATATTTTGAAGGGATTTACTGCCGAGTTTATATAAAAAGAAGTCCATATTTGTTCAACATTATACAAATGAGAGGCGCGGCTTTGTCGGACGTCTAACTTGTTAAATGAGAGCCTTACTAAGTAAACAGAGCGGCGAGAGGGTAAATACGGTAATACGGTAATACCTTCAGTCCGGCTTCTACTCGGAGATTCGACTTTGTAAAGCTTCTCGACGCATTACAATATATTATTAGACAAAAGATGTGAACTGGTCTAATGTACGAATGTACTCGTATATCTAACGTGGGCGGTGCTCAAATATCTCCTCTAATAGTCTCTAAACGTGGCTCAAATATGCTCCTAGCATTTGCAAGGTTTTGTTTTTCATAATGTTTTTCAAAACCTACGGTAGTTTTTTAAGCAAACGTTTTATGAAACATCTGCGTTGCTGTTGATTAATTAATTAATTGAATTTAAATTGCCGAATAAATTTTACCATTCAGTTCTACATGATCAAATTATAGCTATTTCGAGAATTTTTAATACATAGTCAATATGATGAAATTGTATTAAATGTATTATAAACATTTTTAAACATTTTTAATTGTAATATGCTCTTTATATTAAAAATCTTGAAGTTATTATCTACTACTTGACTAGTA
This sequence comes from Melitaea athalia, assembly GCA_905220545.2. Lineage (NCBI taxonomy): Eukaryota > Metazoa > Arthropoda > Insecta > Lepidoptera > Nymphalidae > Melitaea > Melitaea athalia. Next base: position 12,633,308 of record HG992193.1, read on the forward strand.
GTACTAAACTGCAATAGGTAAAATGGCGAGAAACTATCATTTCTAATAAACAAACGTCAAAAATTGTTACAGAGGTTAAACATTTTCCTATAAATTATGGTAATTTCTGAATCTTCGATTACCGTTTATCGTCAGTCAGTGGAATAGTGTTCAATATTCAGGACGGAGTTAAACGGTCTATTTTGGATCATTCTTCTTATATTTCCAATCCATTTTGCTGTCAGGAAATCACATTAACCTGTTACTTAGCATTTTTCTATGAATCGAGGTATCCCATGAGACGGTTCCATCAGCGTCTGTCCCACCCGGTTGGGGCTTTTGTTGAGGAAATGAAAATGTTTTGTTGCGTTAACTTGGCGAAAGTGACTTGTACTTGTGTAATCACTATTTGATCGTATTGCGAAATGTACTATAAATAGAAAACGTGTTTTGTGTAAATTTTATACATTGTCATGCATTATCAGCAATTGTTTAAAGAAATTTTAGGTTGAGTGGCTAAAGGTGTGATCTTAGTATTTTTTGTTTTCAAAATCCTAGGAATATTATCAATCCAAAAATTTGTTATGACGGATGAATGGATTTTTGTTACTCTTTTGTACAAAAACTACTACTCATATGAGATCAAAAATTACGCGGCCGAAATCGCGATCCTATAGTTAGTATAGTCAAAATTTGTTGAATTATTACTAATATTAAAATTTTATTTAATAAATTTTATATATTGTATAGGTATATATGTATTATGGGTAAGTGTTGACAGCAGGAGCCTAAGTTTAAAGTTTCGTATTCCGATGTAAGAATCGATATCTCCAAATATCACGTATCACGACATGAGCCCTTCAACTAACAAGTTTGAACTTGTCTCGAACTTAGTAACAGCCTCTCGGATATATTGGGAATATAAATATCCTTCATCCCCAGCCCTTTCAGCCACTTAAGACATCCGCCTTGGACCCTCATGTCCTACACAACATGTACTTTAAGGTAACATCTATTTTGAATTATAGGGCTAAGGTTAGGGCTATCAATCGACCGGGGTTTTCCGGATTTGTCCAAGACGAGAGTGATTTTAAGTACATAATTATTTAGTATCTTATAATTTTATACGAAAATTAAAAAATAATTAGATAGATAAAACAAATCCTTTTAAAAAAAATTCTTTAGAGAATTTTAGAAAGATTCTAGAAAAAAGCTATGTACACCTACCCACATTTTTAAGGTTTAAGTTGTCCGGCTTTATCAATTTATGTGATGGCATCCCTAGCTACAGCACTTGTCCCCATAGGGAAATACCGCATTGAAAACTTAATTCCGTCTGGAATATTCTTTATCGAAAGGGTCCAGACTATACGTAAAAACACTAGATTTATAAAATGATATATTTAAGTACAATTTCCTTTTTTAAAATATAATATTTATTGATTTATTTGAAATGTTATAAATACGAGACAGAAAGTTAATCTAAATGATAATATTTGTTTTGATAAACATGATATTTCAGTCCCAAGAAAAAATATAAAATATTACTCTTATAATTTGAGACTAAATATAGCGTAGCGTAGGTACGCCTGTAACTAGCGTAGGTAGTATATTTGTAAATATTTATAGTTTACTAAGAAAAGAATGTCTAACACGATAAATAAGGTAATTGATGTTTTAAGTTTTAAGCTGATCTAAATTTCCACCTGGAATATGATAACTTAAGATACATAATTACGCAGCTCAGCGAGTATAATTGTGTGTGTGTGTACTTGTAACTATTTATTTATGGTTAGTGACACCCTAGTGATGTATCAGATCAAACCGTCAAGACTAGGGAAGGTCAGTCAACGCTCAAGATTTCTCTACGTCTTTTACGATGCCTTCAGCTTGCGTCACTGCAGATTGTAGTGATAGATTAATCTGTCTTTTGATCTCTTTGTTTATGTGCAGACGGGCGATTAATTTGATAATAACTGAGAGTTACGAAAACGCTGAATATAATATTAATAATATGCTATGTTGACCCAGTTGTGTCATCTTATATATATTTCCTCTAGTGATAGGGGTTGTCTGCAAGAGATCACTCTTGTATTACAGTAGAGAAGTAATCGTTTAAGTCAATGAAATTGATTGGACTTTCAAATTTTATACAAAATTAAGAGTATTATATTTTAAAGATATTGCTTAAATTAAACAAAATCAATAGAAATTATATAAGGATCTTTAAATACCTACATGGTTATGTAATGTTTATGTGTGTTTGGCAAAGGCGTCTACTTCCGTCTACCTCCTTTAATTTCTGTCTGTAACCGTTTTTATTCGGGTGTGCTGGAAGAAATCCGATCTAGGGATAAGCACACCCGTTATACGTGAGTCTCAATGACAAATATGTTATATAATTCTGTAAGCGTAAAAAAAATGTTAAATAAAATAATTATGTTTGCTCGCAAACGACAAAAACCGACTTCAATTACATCGACAAGTAATCCAACGTAGGTAGACGAAAAAATAGTCAAGTAAATACGCGTTATCAAAGATTACTCAAAAAGTTGTAATCAGATCTCGATGGGATTTAAATGTGACAATATGGTAAACATCAGCTTTCGATTAAATTAAAAATCATCAAAATCGGTACATCCAGTAAAAATTTAGGCGGTATAATACAACGTCGACACGGTCGACGAAAAAATAGTCAAGTAAAAACGCATTGTTAGCTGTAACTGGAAAACTACTTGTTAGATCTCAAATAAATTTAAATGGGACCAAATGACAAACACCGCCTTTTGATTAAAGAAAAAAATTATCGAATTCGATTCTCCCAGTCAAAAGTTCTAAAGTAACATACATAAAAAAATACAATCGAATAAAGTCGGTTAATAAATAAAGGCAATACAAAAAACAAAACATGGTAAACCCTATCTCTTATTACATACTTAATTTACTTATTCTTTAAAATACCGTATTTAGAATAGTTTCTTCGTATAGCAAGTACCGGCCAACGGTCACCGAACGCTACTTGAGTTAAGTGTGCAAGTTTTTCTATAACCGGAGGGCGTCCGGGTTCGCTCTTGTGTTAAATTAGCGAGATGACGACTGAGCACGAAATATGTACGAATGTCTAAACTCCCTCCGAAATTACTGAGATTTAACGAAACGTAGAAGAATCTTTACTACGTTCATACGTTTCAAATTAAATCATAATATAACATTGTTTGAAATGTATCACAATTGCTTCTGAGTTTAGTCACTATAATATTATAAATGCAAAAGTTTGTGAGAGGTGATGTTTGTTGATCTTTCACGCAAAAACTACTGAACTGATTATAATAAAACTTGGCACGTATAGATATTTAAGGATAGGCTACATTTCATCCTGACGTTACCACGGCATTGGAAATTCCGAGAGTGAAATTGCAAGGCGTAAACAAATTCAAATTCCATTTCAAAGGTAACCTAAAAGCCATGACTTAATATCATTGATTTGACTAAAACAACTAAAATTGTTGTATTAAAATCTATTTTGTGGTTACTGTTTAGTAAATAGGCAAATAGTTAGATTGCAGCGAAATAACCACAATAGTTAGCCAGGATATCAAACCGTTAACATTCATATTGCCTACTAGCTGCCCGGACAGACTTCGTTCTGTCAATAGTTAATAGTAAAAATTAAATAAATGTAACGTTTTCCGAGTGTTCACTTCATTTTTTTTTATTTTTTTAATAATATTAAAACCTTCCGTGGGTCTTAAGGAACGTCGAAAAAAATTAATTAGCCGAATTGGTCGAGCCATTGTGTTGTTGTTTTTTTTTTAGTATAAAAACCTTCCGTGGGATTTTTAAGGAACATATAAAATTAAAATAATAAAATAAACTAGCCGAATTAGTCGAGCCGTTCTCTAGTTATGCGCTTAACAACATTCATTTTTATTATATAGATATACTTTTACTTTGCTTTTTATGACCTAAAAATATATTTAGAAATATTACGAATTTGTATATTAGTGGGATGTTTTCTAAAAAACAAGCATTTAGTTATGTATCTGTTTTAGAAATAGTCGATCGTTGGTGTATTTGAAATCAAGAAAAAAATACCTTTTATAATTTCTGTGAGTAAATTAATATTTAAGTCTAGAGACTAGAGTGGTAATAATATTCGTTCCTATTTCCATAATATCAAAATGTACTGACCAGTCGCTCAATTAATGCGACACGTTTGCTGAAGAGAATTTTACTATTTATTTATGACCCTTATTCTTTTGTCATAGAGTTCAAAACCCTATAACTGTATTCATCTCAGCACAGTAGAGGTTATTGGTCTGATCACGAGCTTGACACGTGGAACATACAAACTTAGTCGACGGATCAGGATCAAAGATTTCCAACTGTATATTTTAGTTATTTAAGCATAATTATCTCGATATAGATCGATATCTATTTTTAAACTGTTAGATTTTGTTGATAAAGACTTACTACAGAAATGACTTCAACTGAGGTAGGGCACAGCAGGAAATTTCCTACTCAAAATATGGAGCAGCCCGACTGGGGTAGTACCTCGACCTTACAGAAAATCACAGCTAAATAACACTGTTTTCAAGCAGTGTAGTGTTCCTGTTAGTGAGTAAGGTGACCAGAGCTCCCGGGGGGAATTGGGGATAGAGTCGGCAACGCGCTTGCGATGCTTCTGGTGATGCAGACATCAATAAGCTACGGTAATCGCTTACCATCAGGTGAGCTGTAAGCTTGTTTGCCGATCTAGTTATATAAAAAAGTGTTCGGGTGAATAGCTGTTACAAATGTGCTGCAGTCCCAACCCCCGCTGTCAATATAGCATATCTCCAGTACCTCCAGCTATTTTATACACCACACATAAATACAATATTAGCATTACTTGAAAGCACTATTACTAGTACTAAAATAAACAGCTTGTAACCTAAAACTTTGTAAATACGCTACGTAACACAATAAAGTTAAATTTCATCCTAGATATAACTCGAAAAGTACTTACTTGTTAGATATCAATAAAATTTAAATGGGACCACATGACATGGACTAAATTTCGATTAAACTTAAAAACATCAAATACTTATATCAAATAGTCCTTGTAAGGAATAGTTATCTACTGTATGAGAATTCATCTCATAGGTACATAAAAAATAGCTAATATGAACTAAATATATGGAAAAGCAGCATTAATAAAACTTGTTTTCCTTAATCTATACTTAATATAATAAAGCTGAAGAGTTTGTTTGTTTGATTGTTTGTTTGTTTGTTTGTTTATTTGTTTGTTTGTTTGTTTGTTTGAACGCGGTAATCTCTGGTTCTACTGGGCCGATTTGAAAAATTCTTTCAGTGTTAGATAGCCCATTTATCGAGGAAGGCTATAGGCTATGTATCATCACGCTAAGACCAATAGGAGCGGAGTCCACGCCGACGAAGTCGCGCGCAGTAGCTAGTTTGTAAATAAATCAGATGATAATATTAAACAACTGTTATGTAGTTATGAACTTAACGTTAGTATAATTTCTCGTTCACTATTCTGTAGCTACACTGCTATAGTACTTGTACGTTTACTCGTACCATGAGTTTACTGAGACGATACACGTTAGCGAGTGTAGTAGAAAAGTTGTATGGAAAGTTGAGTTATTAGTAACTAATACCAATATAACGCAATTAAAACTATAAGTCCTATCGAGTGTTCGATAGACTCTATAGTGAAATTTAGAAATACTCATAATAAGTATGGTATAGATAAATATTCCTGTTGCGTTTCTACGTTTACTACTGTAGTTATGTCATGTGCGCTTGTAACAAAAACTCATGGTAGAGGTACTGATATCATTTTTCATGTATCGACACCGCGTCGACAGGTGATGGGTGTTACGCAAATATGTTGCTAGGGTGCGACTAATTATTGACGGATGAATTTCCCTTGTAATTGCTACACGGTAAAAGTACCTAACATATGAAAATTAACATCCGTATAATATTGCGTACATTTGTTTTTCTTTTAGAAAAGGCAAAACATGTATCTACATATTAATTAAACACTAAATTGGTGTTACCTACAATATAAAGAAATTCCTCTGTGCACGCACCTGGCGTTGATTTTTCACATTCAAAAGAATTTAAGTTTTTAATAAACTATCGACCAGCCCCGGCTTCGCACGCGTAAGCGCAAAAATGTGTATATTTACGACATCACATTAGAAACCTCTACAATTATAAGTGTTCCTCTACTATATTATACACTAGCTTCTGCGCGCGACTTCGTCGGCGTGGACTCCGCTCCTATTGGTCTTAGCGTGACGATACATAGCCTATAGCCTTCCTGGATAAATGGGCTATCTAACAGTGAAAGAATTTTTCAAATCGGCCCAGTAGTTCCAGAGATTACCGCGTTAAAACAAACAAACAAACAAACAAACAAACAAACAAACAAACAAACAAACAACCAAACAAACAAACTCTTCAGCTTTATATATTAGTATAGATCTATACTAATATTATAAAGAGGTAAAGTTTATAACTTTGTTTGTATATACGGGGTAATCTTCGCAAATACTGATCCGATCCGAAGCATTATTATTTATTATTTGCCTTAGAAATTAATTGGTGATTTTAAAACATTTATATTTATCTGATTTGCTGAAAATAGTGAGAGTGTATTGGAACATATCAAATTTCACCGTACCCTTCTTATGTGAAATGGATTATAACGCCTAACGAAGTGGGCACGGGTCGGCTAGTGTATTATACATATAAACCTTCCTTTTGAATCACTCCATCTATTTAAAAAAACCGCATCAAAATCCGTTATGTAGTTTTAAAGATCTAAGCACATATAGGGACAGACAGCGGGAAGCGACTTTGTTTTATAATATGTATATATTGATATGTACTTTTTTCAAAAATACGGTATTTAGTTAAAAATTGCATAAAAATCTAACGCTTAAAAATTATTATAAAAATAAATCAATCTTTTCGTAAGTCGAAACGACAGGACATTTCTATATTGCGATCAAACAAAAAACTCACTTGTTTTGTAACATTGATGTAGAAAAATAAAATCAATATCCGAGAATATACCTACCTACTACGCGATGGACGGAATTAATTATAAGATCCATAATATATAATTAGCTTGTTTAATCTCATTGCTAAGTAAGATTTACGACATACCTATAGGTAAGTTAACATTTGTTAATGATAAGCAAACTTGGTGTGATGTATTGTGGATTAAAATGGTTATGTTGCCATAATATACAGTACCTATATGCAATTTAATTTAATGTCATAGCGTTAAAAATAATGTAATGTTTTCTTTATTATACACGTAGTTATACATATATCTCAAAATTTATCTTAAGGCACATAGTTTTCAGATTTAAAACATTTAAAACTGGAATTCATGTACCTACTAATTGTGATTTGAACCGGTAATCTTTTGTTGCGATTCCAGGCGGCAAACGACCACATACGATGTAATTTTTATTTATATTGGAGGTGACAACGTCTAATCAATCGATGAATGCTGGCGGCATCCACGAAAGAGGATGACTCATTGTAGCGTTACGCTCATTGTCCCGTTACGTTAATTGACACTCGATTGGCCTATGCGTCCGAGGAGATGTTTTGTAATGACGATGTCACGTTAAACTATCGTCCGTTTTTCAGACAACCAATTTTATACATACTTAATTGTAGAGTAGTTTATAACACACTAGCGACCCGCCCCGGCTTCGCACGGTTGCAAAAACTGTCAGTGTTCCTCTACTATATTATGCATGTTTATACATGTAAACCTTCCTCTGGAATTCACTCTATTTACTAAAGAAAACCGCATCAAAATCCGTTGCGTAGTTTTGAAGATCTAAGCATATATAGGGACAGACAGACAGCGGGAAGCGACTTTGTTTTATACTATGTAGTGATATTTCGTAATATAAATAGCAACTTGTACACTTTTAATATGTAAAAGCTTTATACGTAATCGCTAAACTCATCGAATACTAAGTATATATTTTATATTGGTACCTACGGCCCTACGTCATACCTACGTATACTATTTGTGCTGTAGCTGCTTTTACATTAAGAGATTTATTCGCTTAGATATTGATCTTGTAACATTTCATAATAAAAAGGCCGTTATGGAAATTCTGTTGATCCAATATTTACGTAAATATTTTTATCAAAATTAATTTATTTATTGTGAAAGGCTATATAGGTATATATCTGTCTTCTTTTTTCGTTTCTAACACTTATTTAATGTTGAAATGCGTTATTATTATATTTTACAAGTTATTATTGTGTTCGTAATGACAGATATGGCATTACAACAATATTACAAATTACAGCCAGCGATGGCGGCAGAATTCGCGCGGCGACGGCGTTCCTCGCGTGCCGATCGCTCGCCGGCATTTAAGATATGCGGCGCGATCGAGGAATACCTAGGACACCTGATGTTTACTAGGAAATATTATCATGTATTTATATTTATTTATAATTTCTGCACACTAATACAAAAGTTACAAAAATTTTGGCACTAATGAGTAACGGCTTACGTAAACTCCATACAAATCATGTTAAAAACGTATCGCTAGTAAGCAAAACCAGAGGTAAATAGATATTTGAAAATGGCTGTAAGTTGTGTTAATTTTGACAGGCAGCCTTATCACCTTATCGATTTCTTACAGAAAATTTTTGAGCAGCGTCTTCGGTGCGACAAAAGCCAGCTCTGCGGTCACCAACCCGCCTGCCCAGCGTGGTGACTATGGGCAAAACAAATGAATTCACGTCATTTTTGGCGCGAACTTGTGGAGGCCTATGTCCAGAAGTGGACTGCGATAGGCTGAAGTGGGCATCGGATGGGGAGTGCATCTTTGGGCACGATATTAACATATGAAGTGTAGTACTTAATAGGTATATCATTATGAGTTATTTATGTTTCACTACTAATTTTATAAGGCATGTAGATTTTTAAACATAATTTTTATGAAAAAATGGTAGCGAATAGAAAATAAATAAACATGATTTTGGTTCTAGTTAAGAATAGAATTAATCTATTTTGTTAGCACAGTTATAACATGATATTATATTTTAGCGACGGGAAAAGTATTTGTGTAGCGACGGCATTTTACGTATGTCGATGTATAAATAATATAACTGTACCTACCATTGAACTATTAATACTAACTCAATGGTACCTACACATATTTATATATTAAATTCATTGTTTGTTAATGATATTTCATACAAGTACATTGAAAACAAGCTAAAAACCTGACATATTTAAATTCTAAATGATGATTATATTTTGATTATGTTAACGTTTTTATATTCGTACGTAAGAAAATGTTTGTATGAAGCAAGAATTTTTTAGCCCATTAGCTATGAAGAATTATTATTCGTTACACAATTGAGATACAGAAAATATCTACGACGCTGAAATGATTTTATTTTGACTCATTTAAAGATATTTTGTCATACTAATTAAAATATCAAAATATATAAAACTGTAAATCAGAAAAATGTACAATTTATGTTAGTTTACAAAGGACGCCGCGGACTTAAAATTAAATATTTAAGAGAAAGCCAGCTTTAAGTGCACTACACTGGCAAAGCAACAGGGATAAGCACGCGTGAAACTTAAGCTATTCTTAGTTGAACATTATATTCCAGAATTTAGGAAATCTCGCTCTAAAGAGCGAGAATGACTAGCTACATTCTACTAAAACGTGGGATAATTTAACACTAACTTAATGTATATTAACTTTATGTATTACATTATTTTCGAAACGAAACGAAATGCGTTTGTATACTTCCATACTATATTATTTTTTATTTTATCAATTTCTATAAACACAAACATACAGAAAATTTAATAGCAATAGAAACCTTACCAGACAACCTTAATAAGAATAGGAAGAAAAAAAAATGTGTGTGTGCGATTCACACACGATAGAAGTGAAACTTCTTTGGAAAACTAATTTAAAAAAAACTAATTTAAAATTAGCGACTTGCAGCGCGGCGCGCTCTTCCCTGTCGTTTTTCCGTTGCATCCGGTTTGAAATCACAACGATTCTAAAGAAGTTTCACTTCAATAATCACAGCCCATTGTTGTATTATACAACTAAAGTTATATACTGTACTAGTAAGTTTACAATAACAGTCGTAATACAGTAACGACAGTGCTAATGTATATAAAATAACTTAAAACGTTATCGAAAGAAGTAAACAAATTCAAATATCGACTTAAGATTTAGACTGAAAACATGTAGAAGATCTATCCTTTAAGAGCAAAAAAATCTAAGCCTTCTAAAGCTATGCAAATGTACAAAGGTCTGGAGGGTCGAGACGCTTGGAGGGTGGGCAGTGGACAAGGGGCATTGCGAACAAAATGCCATCGCTTTGTACCCAACGTTAATCCTTTAATAGCAATCGGGCGGTGCTCGCTAATAGTACCCCGGTTGTGGATAGACTCGCCCTCTGTCCTTTGTCTTTTATAATCAGATCGTTAAGCTATTCAAGAAATGTTGCCTGCATTCGTATTAGACGATTACATAAGGACATAACTGAATTGGCTGGATTTATTATTGAAACCGTTGTTTTTATGCAAACAAAGTGAAAGTAATAAATTCTCTTAAAATCACATTTCGTTTCGTTTACGTTTTCGCATTATTGCTGGGCAAAGTTTCTCACCTTCATAACATTGGTTAGAGTTTAATCCTCTCAATGTTTTGATACGGGTTGGCGGATAATTTACCTCAAAATTTCTTTCAAATCGTCCATGTTTATTCGGTTTTTTTTTACGTTTTGAATGGATACATTTGACTATTTCTAATCTGATAACATTAAATCATAAATTAGGTACCTATCTATATTCTTTTTATATTAGTTTTTCTAGCTGGTGAAATAAGAAGTATATATACATTTTTATAAATTGTTGGCAACTTATGTAGTAATGACCAAAGATTACAATTAATATACAAAAATTGTTTATTTGTTGACCATACTTTAATAAATAGTTTTACAAACAAAAAAAATTATCAAAACGTGCTGTACTCACGACGTGAATGAACAATATTGAACATAGGGATTAAAAGTATCCAGAGACCTAGTTCGTAGTACCAAACTTCATTTAAATCCATTAGTAGTTTTGACGTGATGCGTTTTCAAGATACAAACAGATAAAAATTGTAGTTTTAGTTTCAATATCAATCATAGTCCCATCCAAAAAATATATATAACATCTTAAACGTACCGGACCTATTACGGTACGAAACTATTTTTCATTTTATTTTATTAGCTTTGCAACATTAGTAAATATATTTTTGTAGCTGTGTTCTGTACAACAAAAATTAATTAGATAGAACGGGATTATTATTTCTCGCTACAACTAAAGTTCTCCGCCACGCACTTCATCACTCGGAACACACACTCATATCTCACACGCACTCCAGTATTTATCATTTCTTTGTCCACCCCAGAGATTTATCGAGTCAAGGCCCTCCGAGACGATTCCATAACTCAACGAACGCTTTATTTATTGCTTGTGTGATTTTGTTATCTTACGCGAAAATTTGTATCGGACTAGTAGCTTATTATATAGCTAAAACTAAGTATTGTAAGTGCATAGGTACTGTGGTTCAGTACATATCGTTAATTTTAATTTTCAACAACCCAAATAACTGAGTAATGAAACATGTTTATTAGCACGTTTAATTTTTTTTCTTATATATAGATTGTTCTTTTTTAAATGATATATATTTTATATTGACTTTGAACTACCGTAGTCCATACGTGTATTATGTTTTTGTTGTATTAGTTACGAAATTAAATAATTTGAAAAAGAGGAAAGAAACAATAAAATAGAACACTAATTATTTAAAATGTTATTTTTTATAAAAGCTCGACAAAAGGAAAATTGTAACGCAAACTATTTTAATTTTTTATATGTATTCATAAATATATTAAAATTAAATATGATATTTATCAAAATAATAATAATTTGCACAACATTTATTATATTAATATTATTACATCACAGTGTAAAAACAGGCGAACGTTAATATATAAATTATTTAACAAAATCTCTATTAATTAACGCTATTACCGAGTTTCGTTCCGTAATTTAATACTTTGTTTAGATTCGTATCTGATTAATTAGTAGGGATAATATGGAGGCCTCTTCAAGTTTGTTGTCTAATAAAGAAACTTCCAGAAAGTCTTTTTGAAAGTTTCGCTCTTTGATGAGAGTTGCGCGGGATTAGAAAAGTCCTCCTCAAATATGTTTTCTCGCTGTTGAACAAGTTAATTCGGAGCTACTTCGAATTTTAACATTTTCTTAAATAAACTTTCACAAAATTATTAGGTAGAATTTGTTAATAAGATCGATTTATGAAAGGTAATTCCGATAATTGTTGATACCAATGTGTTTTGATAATATAAATTCGTGTCCTGTTATAGTGTTTATTTATTTGTGTATTAAGTCGTTTTAGTTTTTTTGTTATTTTTTGTGTTCCTATGAGTAGGTACTGTTATATACTTGCAAATTGTAATTAGAATGTTAAATTACTTTACTAGATATAGTTACTTCTCTTTTTAATCTTTTTGGTTAGGTTTAAAAAATATAAGTCAAATGCGGAAAAAGCAATATTTTAAAAAGGCTGATTTTTATGAGTGTTAAATGTGTAACGATTCGAGTCTTCAAAAGCTAGACAAGTTGTAAAATTCTACCCCTTCATCAGATATAGTTAAGGTCACCTAAAAGTACAATTGCAAAGGCAAACGAAATGCATAGTAAAAAAATATGACGCGTGGCTCATTTTCATTAAAGTAATGTATCAATACATAATATTTAGCAAAGTCGCTTCCCGCTGTCTGTCCCTATATTACCTATGTGCTTAGATCTTTAAAACTACGCAACGGATTTTGATGCGGTTTTTTTTACAATTAATTCTTAAATGCTAGTGACGTTTCTAATGTGATGTCGTAAATATACACATATTTGCGTAAAATATAATTTTAAGGTCTATTTTATTGTTATATTTTATCTCATGTAAGCAGTGTTGTTTGTTACCAATAAAATGTAATTTAATTTAATTTAAATGACCTTAGCGCTAGAGTACCGCGACGCTACAAGAACGTGTCCAGTGTGGCGATAGCTCAAAGAAATGCTGTAAAATGCTTTACTTTAAGGTCTAACGTTTAGAAGATTTGGTAAAAACACCATGAGAAAAACACATATAAGTATTTGTATGCATACAACCGCTTACACGGGATTTCATATTTGTCGAAACTGAGAGATAACCCGCGACTGTCATTTGGAAGTGTCTATTTTTGTAAAATCATACATATTAAAAAATTTAACGGGGTCCTGTCTGTATTTTTAAGATATATAAGAAAAAATATTATAGAAACGGTTCACCTGATTTATTTTGGTAAGCTTAGCTTAACTTAGTGTTTGTTTCATGTCAATCGGTTCATAAATAAAAAAGTTAATCCAATTCAAAGAATCACGTTCAACAGTCGCGAGCACAGCTAGTATTAATTATAAATCGAGATAATTATGTAAATAATAGTTTCTATGCTGAGTTTTATTTGTCAATAAATTTTTATTTGTTTGATATTATACGGCACAATCTAGACACGCGGCAGCGTGTCAAGCCAAGTTCAAGCAAAAGAACTGGCGACTCAGCGCCGTGTGTATATTTACATTAGAATTACATTAAATAATATAATAATATTGTTACATAGCAAAAACGTGTTTTAGTTTTATTATCAGTCGTAATGTTGTAGGCATGTGCCATGGCTCTACTATATATTCCTTAAAAAATTATAATTCTCCAGGAGCTAACGGCTATAAATCATAGACACCCCTATCGAGCTGGCCGCGAGGGACGAACTTATCCCGCCTTAATATACTGCGAGAAAAAGTAACTTGACCTCGCTGGACAAGGAAATACACTTATACTAAATCTCACTGTAGACGGATTTTGAGTTAAAGAAAAAGGATAAATTTAAGGGTTTAACGATTTTTATATTGTTTTTCCCTTACTTATGATAGATACACTTAGATGTATGTTATATTGGCATCTTTATTCGTCAGTCTTTAGAGTGAATTAATTTACTAGAATGTTGGCATCGATGGGTTTAACCGGCTTTGTGCTTAAGAGAGTTACGGGTTCAATTCCTGCCATGAGTCTGGGTTGTAATATATATTTGGTGAACAGACGACTGTGTGTGTATGTTTAAAACTTGCATGTATATATGTACATGTATATAATTGTGGTCATAATCTAAATATATATCTAAAATGCTTTGTTAGTACGTAAATACACAGTTTTCTCTATCACCACCAAACCCAATTAAATTCCTGTTGGTCTCCAGGTGGTAGTAAGGGAGTTTGGTCGCGGTTGGTGAAAGTGGGTGATGGTGGGTGGTGAAAATGTTAAAGCATATATTTCTGTCCTTCTCTAACGCATTAGGACATCTGAAAAGTTGTCAAAATTTCTGTAATGGTCAAGAACGTTTCTGCGATGTATTTTAAGGCGAGCAACGCCGAGTTTCGCTGCTAGTTAGTATTATATTTAGGTTAGAATATTGTTATTAAAATTTTTCTACAGTTCATAACAAACAAAAATTCGACTAAACATCCTACAAATTGCATATCTTTAACACTTAGTGACTGCACCAAATCGGATAAGGTGGATTTTCATTTGTTTGACTCATCTGCTCACTCATTCGTGTTACCTCAATCTTGATATCTGGTACTTATAATCAAACACCATGCATAATTTTACATATTCCGCACATAAATTTGTAATTCTAAACATTATAAGCTGTCCAATACTAAAAACGAAAAACGTAAAACGATTATTATTTACGACGCGAAAAAAAAGAGTCAATTTAATTCGATTCATGAAATCGACCCATAATTCTTTTTTATGCTTTTATTATTGAAGTTATATATTTTTTTTAAATCATTGATATATTCACGAATGTTTATCGCTAGGTCAGTTGGCATACAATAAACAATGTATCCGTAGCCTGTAAGAAAAACTACCCACAATCCTTTACCGCGTCAGAGGTCGCAGGCGGCTCGCGGCCTCGGTACAATAAATCAAGCCTCTAGGAAATTGCCGACGGCGGGAGGGGACGAGGCCTGGGGAGGGATTTAATTAAATCTTGCATCGAACTCCTGAGGCCGCCTAACGAACGACCATTGTATTTAAATAATGCGTGTGTCGACTTTTTGTGTCTGTAAGAATTGCTTGATTTGATTTAGAAAGGTTGCTTTACGTTTTATTCTTTTGATGTATGTTTTTTTGTAGGCTTGGTAAACTGTTATAAGACTTTCTTATATTGTAATAATAAGTAGGGTAATAATAATATGTAATAATATGTAGGGTAATAATAATATATAATAATAAGTAGGTAAGGTTTTTTTGAGAGATTTAGGCTCGGTATGATACGATCAATGTTTCGATTGAATAATATAAATAGCGGCGGCATTTAAGAATTAATTAATTTTAATAATAATAATGGAAACACGTCGATTTACTTGTCATATTTATTAAATTTTTACACATTTTTATTTGACAGGTTATATACATCATTCAATATTAAATTATAAAATAATTTATAGTGTAGTAGGAATCCCATTTTGATGACAATTTCTATGCGAGTACTATGATAATAAGTTTTCTAGCAACGTTATGAACCAATCAGTAACTTTTTGGTCTATCTACCTTTTTATACTTTTTTTATACATACATACAGTGTGAAAAAAAAGTATCGCTTCAGCCTGTAATATCTTACTGGTGGCCATAGGCCTCTTTACCCATGTAGGAGAAGGGTTAGAGTTTAATCCTTCAGGCTGCTGGCCATGCCAATGCTTGGTTGGCGGATATATTCCCTACTATGAGTAATACGATCGCTATCAGTTGTAAATAATAACAGCTCTTTAGTTCTAGATACCAACTATGCCTTTCTAATGATCAGCATGCTTTTCTAATGAAACTAAATCAGAATATCACTCAGATAAAAATAATTATGAGTTTTTGTTTTCTTTTTTTTATATTAAGTTTATATTGTCTTCTTTTGTATTGAATCATATACGTTTGACATGCACACACGGTCGTCTGTTCTTAAGTTCGTAATTCCACAGTCACTGGTAAATGCGCGAACGGGCCATATCATTAACTATACTTATACATACAAAAAGCGATAATACATGTATCAGTTCAGCCTATTGCAGTCCACTGCTGGACATAGGCCTCCTCAAGTTCGCGCCAGACATCCCGGTTTTCCGCAATCCTCATCCAGCCTACACCGGCAATCTTACGGAGATCGTCGGTCCAACGGGCCGGAGGACGTCCTACATAATAATATACATAATACATGTGCTTTGATAATACTTTAAAAGTGTCATAAAATAATGTTATAAATTCATAATACTCTAACCCTCACATTATAGAAGAATAAAGGTTGTATGAATGACTGTACTAAGTACTTATTCTCCTGAATTGCTTATATTTCATTTGCGTGACGCTAAATAAGGCTTTATTACGTAAATAATAACCCGAGAATTTTCTCTCTAATTAATATAGGGGCTGTAAAAGGGCTTTCCGAATAGCTTGTTAGCGCGTGTTTGTGTTTAAGCCTTTATTTAACCGCTTTTCGTTTATCTTTAATATTTTATGACGTATTTTGAAAATTTATTTTTGGATTATTCTAAAATATTTCATTTAGTTTAAGTTTCACATTTCAAATCAGTCTATTATTCTGGACCTTATTGATAACTTTTGGTCCCGGTTGTTATCACACACACCTGATAGCGATCGTTACTCATACTTAGGGAATAATATCTGTCAACCCGTATTGGAGCAGCTTGGTGGATTACACTCTAATCCTTCTCCTACATGGGGAAAGAGGCATATGCCCAGCAGTAGGATATTACAGGCTGAAGCTAGCTATTAATAAGTTTAAAAAAATCGTTTCAATATTTCCAATTTTAAGAATGTCTTAAAGAGCGTATAAGTCAGCCTACAAATTACTCAATGCTGCTCATAATCTTCTATCCTGTATTGGTGAATGGTGAGATCTTAATCCATAATGTTCCAGATCTACGTGTTGACAATTCCCCACCAAGGATAAAGACAATGTAGACGACAACAGCCGGGTATGGATGTATCATTGCTGTGGGTACATACTTTACAAAATATGATTCTGGGAATCATTAGAACCAACACTCAGGACAATGTGTGATTATTATAGGTACGTACTTATATATATAAAATACCAATTAAAATCAATAGTAGAATAGTTATATAAATTGCACGTGTATATAACAGAAAAAGATACATAAATACTTAAGTAACAAATCGATTCATGCTTACATAATATAGGTATGGCAAGATCGTCGGTGCATTTGGTAAAGGAACAGATTTACATACGTTTGAAGAGTCCGGAGCTGACCATCCATTATTCAGGATGGGCTAAAGGAACGAACGTACTCCCATCATCACTTAAAATATAAAAAGAGTATATAGATAAGCTCGTATATAATGCTAAATTCTTTTATTTACATAAATATTGTTTGAGTACAATTTTCACATAATAAAACCCTGTGTGGTTTATTACGGTAGGACATGGTAAAAGTGAAACTTTTTTCATATTATAGAGATTTAATTTAAAAAAAATTGTAATAATATTCCATTAAGGGTATAAAAATCGCTTTATCAATCTTACCGCGCGGCCGACCGCGCGACATGCAACACACAGGCGAAAAAGTTTGAGACGATGTAATAAAAGTTTCACAAAAAAAAAAAATTGGCAACAAATACCTACTACCTATATAATTAAAAAAATTGATACAAAATTTTATAACAAAAGGTAGCAAACAAGTGATCGTTGACGGGTAACAAAGCCTATGGACGCCAGCAATACTAGAAGCATCACCTAGCACTTTGCTAACCCCATCTCTCTTGTCGAAAGAAGGCATTCTCGGGAGGATTGGGTACCTTGGGATTGGCTACCTTACTTATGAACAAAATAGGTACTACTTGAGAGCACTATTATTTGGCTGGGGATATACCATAATCATACAGCTGAATTATATAGTTCAGGTACTTCCAAAGTCGGACTGCTCCTAGTTTTGAGCTAGATATTTCATGTTGAGTAGAAGTACCTGAATAGAGGTAGAGTCAATTTTTTGGAACTACTATCTGT
The DNA here is from genome assembly GCA_905220545.2 of Melitaea athalia. Lineage (NCBI taxonomy): Eukaryota > Metazoa > Arthropoda > Insecta > Lepidoptera > Nymphalidae > Melitaea > Melitaea athalia. The sequence goes on from HG992193.1 coordinate 12,651,521, forward strand.
GACTAAGTGATTTTTTGGTAAATCATTACTTTTCTTTTCATAATTATATGCTGCAGCCTGTAATATCCCATGGGCATAGGCCTCTTTCCCCATGTAGGAGAAGGATACCGACCAGGACCGACGGCTTAACGTGCTCTCCGAGGCACGGTGGGGAGTCCCACTAGGACTAACAACCAGACTGGAAAGAAATATGGTTATAAAGACAAATATCCACTCCGAGCGGGAATCGAACCCGCGACCGTCGTCGGTGTTTAGGCGCCGCCGACACGGCACACGCACCATTACACTAGAGCGGTAGTCATTTCTTAATAATTATAAGCAGCGTTAATTAATAATTATAATTTTAGTTAATATTTAAAAGTCTAAATCCCATTAAAATCGACTAGCCCGTTGGCGCAGTTTATAGTGGCCCTGCTTTCTGCTCCGCGGGTTGTGGGTTCGATTACCGCCAGAGTATGGGTGTGATATTTGTATTTATTTCTATGTCTATCAAACGTTTATTCTATGTTTTCTATATTTACCAAAAAAAAAATTGGCTATAAAAGTCGGCTGTTTCCTATAACAATCATTAAGTTACTTACCGTATGAACAGACGACCGCTGTGTGTGTGTAAAAAAATCATTTAATCTGTTGTTGAGTTGAAATAAACATATAAACATGTAGAAAGCATAATAATTTGGTTTGATGGTTGTTAGGATATTTTATTAAAGGATGCTAGAAGGAGTCTATCTCAATACCATTTCGCTGCCCGTCAGTCTGTATAGAGCATACTTTTACACCTCATTCTACTTACCAGTATTAAAACTAGAAACTTTTTTTATGTTTTCTTAGCTTAATTATTTTAATAAATATTTCTATGTGTATTTTTAATCTGTGATAATGATCAAAAACTTGCTAATCGCTTTCTTTTTTTTTTCTTTTCGACTATTTTTACCTACATCATTTTAAGGACCGATACTTATTGCTATTATGCTTTAGCATCTCTACAATTTATATCTATTTTCTAATACTACTTACCCTACCTGTTAGTAATCGTCTGTTGTGGTAGAGAAAATATCCAACCAACCCAGAGTGGAGCAGCGTTTTTAGTCAGGCTTCAGGCTTTTCTTCTTTATGGAGAAAAATGCCTTTGCCCAACAGTGGAAGGCTACAGACTGGATCACGACCTACTTTTTAATGACACAGGAACTATCAAACTTCCAGACTTACACGAGTGTACAAGAAGAGAAGTTACGATTTTCGATATGTCTATTTCTTACTTTTTTTTTCTTTTTATATCGAACGAGTAGTTCAAATATACAAGCAAACCTACGGACAAAGGCTGTAATATAAATACAAGTCGTATTCCCAGGAGGGCGCGTCCTCTGTTGAATGTTTAATGCGCACTCGAATCACAATAAGACGACGACTTTCAAAGGATATCCATTTGTACATAATGTGAATAACAGATAAGTGTATGATGTGTAGAATTAATATTATATGAGCACGCGTTAATGGGAGGTAGCTTAATTTATTTCAGTTTATATTTCACATGTGTAAGGAAAGGAAGGTCTTATCAACAAGTTTTGAGTGAAATCTAATCATAAATTTATCACTTCGAACATACTTCAAAATCATTTTTAAGTCGTTGTTTTACAAAGAATATACTATACTTAATTTGAAGTTAAGACCGATTCTGAATATACCTACTTAGATTCTGCTAATAAGAACCTATCTACAAAAAAGTCACAACGTAGGAACTAGGAAAGTAGGTACTCACATTTAAGATGTTTATCTTCTGCAATCGTTATGAGAGCATAAAAATTATTTTTAGTTTTTTTTTTTTACCTTTTCATGTCTTTTTTAATTTTTCGAAATAGGTATATTGTACCTTTCAGTTTTTAATATAAAATAAAAAATAGTCTAGATAATTTTCATTTCTGTAATTTCTGTGGCTAATGTTAATTTTTACTCATTTCGAAATTCCAAAAATAAATCTTTGCCAAGTAATATATTAAACTAGTATTGCATGTTATTAATATTTAGGTGCATTCCGAAATAAAACTCAACTGGTATGTGATAATAGAATATTCAATGTTAATTTAATTAACATTGAATCTTGAAAGTTTATCAAAAGAAATTTTATTTAAACGTCGCCAGATGTTGATTTGACCTGTCACTGGCACTGCCCAGACTCATGTAATTTATTGAAATAAGATAATACCTACCTAAAATATACGGAAGAAATTTAGTTCTCAAACTAATAGATCTATAGATATTAAGTAAGCTTCAGTGCTTCTCCTTAACGAGTAGGTACAGGGAATTACTCAAAGTTGTTCAATCTATAACAATTATTTCTTATGTTTACCTATATTATGTAAGATTAAGCCAGGATAAGTTGATACTACAAAAAGATTGACTTCATTATTTAAATCTCTTGTAAACATTTTGGTTGCTTTATAAACATTTGTAGACCAGAATATATAAACAAGGAAACAAGGAACATTTTTTCATATGTCAAAGTCCCATCGATCCATTGCGGTTAGAGCCGCTGAAATAGAAATTGGCGACCTCTCGAAGACAAACTCCTAACCTTCACCCGTCCCTCTCACCCGAGGGGGAGCAGTCCGCTCAAGTGCCGAGCGAGAGGGACAAAATATATTTATACAAAGTCAAAGACGACCGACGAGTGGGATAGCTGTATTCATTATGAATATAATGCGGTCGCGGCTGTGTCCGTGCGTCTCTACGCGGCGCTTCTGTGTGCGTCGCCTTCTCAACGACGCGGTGAATCAATATTTCATCTTTGTGATGAAGGACAATGACCAGTTTAGGGTCGACTTGGTATCTCCTATCCGCAGCTTAATCCTTTATCAATTACATTCTACTAACGTCTAGTTTACGGTTTTTAAAGGTTTGTCTGTTTTAAATTTCGAATGGAATTCGAATTTCGTTTCTCGGAGACGTCTAAATTCCACAAACGGTACATAACTTAACCAACTGAGGGCCGTATTCGAAAAATGAACATCGTTGATATGTTAATCGATAACGAGAAGTGAACGTCTCGCGTTGTGGTTGGTTTGCGGTTAAATGGGCGTGGCTTGTGGTTATATTTACGATCCCCATTGGCCGATCACCTGACCTTTGCGGTTAGTCCTGCGGTTTCTAAGATTTTCACCCCGTGGAAAAATATATAGCGGAAAATATACGAGTCGCGTGACACGATTGGTCGGCGGTGATAATTTGCGGTTAACCGCGAGAGGCTATTCGTTAAGATGATAATGGGTGGTGCGACACAATTGGAAGGATTTGTCATCGGTTTATTGTTTGGCACGCGTCGAACTTGCGCCGCTCGCTGCGGTCGGAGGTGTCGATTCTGATTCGCCCCGAGTGGTGAACTACTTAGACTCGTAATATACACCTCATCTATTATTCAGTCTATTATTTTCAAAAGAAATTTTATTTCAAAATCGCTCATTGTTGAGGTTTTAGAAACGATACCAATTATACACCTTATATAATTAGCAATTAGCGCCTAAATTAAAAAGTATGATATTTAGTTAATATCTATTCTAAGGATGTAATGCTTCCTTACTTGTACTACATACTTATGTACCTATATATGCAATATTAAATTCTAAAGTAGTCTTAAAGTTTAAAAATTTGAACAACGCCCTCTTGCGAAAGCGGATGGAACTGTGTTGTGAGTATTTTTAACGAAACTCCTTCAAGTGCGAACCTTTTCGCTTTCTTCGCCTTCTTAAGAAAGCAAACGCCTTAAGAAAGTTCACTATAAAACCCCTCTGCACGCACACACTCACGTTATCCGCCACACCAAAGCGAGAGGGTCCAAGATCCGCGTAACTCCAAAACGTCGTAACGCAATGTTCACACTGAGTGCGTCTTCCATTTCATTCGAACGACTCCTTTACGAATTTTCCTTTAATACAGAACTTACGTCTTTTCGGTTCTCATTTTAAAATTTTACGATTTGACTACATCGTTCTGAAATGTTCTATGTATCATCGACAGGTATTCAAATATAGACCCTAAAAATGTTAGAGCAAGATATAATATTGAATGCAACCAATGTCAAAGTTTGTATAAATTCGTTCTAGGGTATTTTTGGCATCTTTTCTTTACTGTTGGTGTGTGTGTTTATAGACATAGGGGGCATAAAAGTGTGTGTAGCCGTGGCGCTATTGTGCTCATACTTCTGGAAAAGTCTGTAAGATGGCGGTACTGGCTATCTTAGAGCTCAAATAAGATTAAGTAGAAAATTTTGTGGTTACGAGAGAATATTTCACTTCTAGAGTAAGTAAATTGTAGTAAATTTAATTAGGTAACTAATTTAACTTCACACATTAAAATAAACACTTCCATTGCAAGTAGGCGTTTATTAATTTGTAAAAATCTCAGAAGTACCTATGATGAAAAATAAAGTATCAAAATGACTAAAATATACAAAATGTTTATTTATAATTGTGTTATTTCATTAAAAATTTATTTAGCTGTTATTTCCTTACTGTCATTTTAATTTTTTTTTAAATTTTGTCTTTTTTTCTGGGCGTTTGTGAGGTCCTTGTGAGTGTCTCCACCGTTCGTCGTTAAGCATGTTAAGCTGTCGGTCCCGGTTGTTATCATGTACACCTGATAGCGATCGTTACTCATAGTAGGGAATATACCCGCCAACCCGCATTGGAGCAGCGTGGTGGATTAAGCTCTGATTATTCTCCTACACGAGGAAAGAGGCCTATGCCCAGTAGTGGGAGATTGCAGGCTAAAGCGTAGCGTAAGCGTAACCCCTTAAGGTAAAAAGATGTTAGCCTTTCACAATACATTATATTTAAAAAAAAGGTAGTCTGAGGATCCTGTCAGCGGTATAAAACACACACACTACCCATGACCAATTTGTAGGTAGGTATATGACCAAAAATTCAGCATGAAAGGTCGTATTCGTGATTGCTAGAGAGATTGCAGAGAGAGAGAGTGCAGCTAGTATGAAGCTTAGATTAGCACATAATTAGCACACCAATACTGTCACATTCAAAAAAGGCCAGTTTTGTAAAATAAATAAATGAGCTTAAGCTCATTAAGCCCTAAATTTAGGGCCTTTTGCACCAGTTATGGATAGCGCTATTTGACGGATGACAATACAAATAGACTTTGACAGCGGGAAGTAGAATAGGCCAGTAGGAAATTTAAAAACTATCATCTATACTAATATATAAAGCTGAAGAGTTTGTTTGTTTGATTGTTTGTTTGTTTGTTTGAACGCGGTAATCTCTGGAACTACTGGGCCGATTTGAAAAATTCTTTCACTGTTAGATAGCTTATTTATCGAGGAAGGCTATAGACTATGTATCATCACGCTAAGACCAATAGGAGAGGAATCCACGCCGACGAAGTCGCGCGCAGAAGCTAGTTTAATTATAAATGACAATCTGATAAAACTTTAAAATGAAGTAATAACATTTTTTCTTATCATGTTATATGTATACTAGCTGCTGTGCCAGCGACTTCGTCCGCGTGGAATTTAACAAAAAAGTTATCGTTCAGTTCGCAGTTATATAAAAAAAAATAGAAATTAAAAGTAGCCCAAGTTACTCCTTATTACATCAGCTATCTGCCAGTAAAAGTCTCGTCAAAATCAGTCCAGCCGTTTCAGAAATTAGCCGGAACAAACAGACAGACAGACAAAAATTTAAAAAAATGTTATTTTGGTATATATTTCGTGTAGGTATAGAGATCCATATGCATTTAGTAAAAAGTGGTTATTTCATTATTAAAAACAGACACTCCAATTTTATTTATTAGTAAGTATAGATTATACACGACTGATTTGTATAAAAAAAATTTGTTAGCGAGAGTTTACACATTTTTGTATGCAATTTGATTAGGGTAGCTTAATTAAGCGCAGTGTTGCACCGCGAATGTAAATATTTAATTATCGCGAAGAGCGTAAATTTCCCACGGCTGCGATAAAGAATAAACATCAGCATTGTCTTGAGCCCTCGTAAGAATTACAGCTGTAAGGGCTGCCACGAATAAGTTTTTGGTGGAAATTGTACAAAGTAAAACCTTATTTTTTATTTATTTAATACATTTATTTGTTATTAGAAAATCCATTAACATAATTACTGCACACTCCTATTAGGTAGGGATCCCTAGTACATTTTTTTAACCTGATCAGTATCAAGCTAATTTTCCGTGAGTAGCTTCATTTTGATGAGACGAACAAAAAGTTCCTCTTCGAAAACTCTCGATTGTGGTAGATAATAGAGTTAGCAGGAGGTAGAGCAGCAGTGAGCGTAGGACCGGGATAACGTACCACGCAATTTGGAGGACAATGTTACTATTAAATTATATAAAAAATATTAACTAAATAAAAGAAAAAAAAATCTGATGAAAAAAAGTTGATGACCTCGTAAGGTCATCAAAAACTATTAATAACCAGCTGATTTTTTTTTCTTTTAGTTACTTAATATTTATATAATTTGATGGTAATATTGTCCTCCAAATTGCGTGGTACGTTATCCCGGTCCTACGCTCACTGCTGCTCTACCTCCTGCTAACTCTATTATCTACCACAATCGAGAGTTTTCGAAGAGGAACTTTTTGTTCGTCTCATCAAAATGAAGCTACTTACGGAAAATTAGCTTGATACTGATCAGGTTAAAAAAATGCACTAGGGATCCCTACCTATATGAACTTAAGCAAGTTTATTTTAAGAATGTCACATTTTATGTGTGTAAAAAATACAATTTTATTCAGAATTTAATATGTATCTATTCATCCCCAAAATACCAGACATACGCTTGAACTTGTACTTTTGAAGATATCGAAAAAATTCTAACCGACCCTTTTTCTTTGCGGTCCAGTTTATTTTACTTTTGCCAAATACACATATATTTTACATAAATATGTATTTAAATATGGTATCCTTCAATTGATATCGTTTAATTTAAGCAATATCTTTAAAATATAATACTTTCAATTTTGTGAAAAATCCTACACAATTATAGTTGATCATTGTACGTTCTAATAGTCTTAGGGCCTATGCAAACCACGGTGCGTTTTAGAAACGCGCGTCGACAGCGCGTTTAAAAAACGTGGTTTGCATAGGCCCTTATAGTGCTTAGGGCCTATGCAAACCGCGTTTTTTAAACGCGATACAGACGCGATGCAAACGCGCGTGTGACGCGATACAAACGCGATGCAAACGCGCGTATGTTGCGATACCCGCGCGTCGCCGGCGCGTTTTTATCCTACAGAGCAGTTTGTTGGCGTTTGTATCTATACAAACGCGCGTCGACGGCGCGTCTGTATCGATATATACGCGCGTTTGCATCGCGACACACGCGCGTTTGCATCGCGTCTGACTCGCGTGTGTATCGCGTTTGTATCGATACAAACGCGCGTCGACGGCGCGTTTAAAAAACGTGGTTTGCATAGGCCCTTAGTGTTGATTGAATTAATATAGTATTGATAAGAATTAAAGATACCAATATCTGTATAATTTTTGTCATAAATATTACCAAAAAAAGTTTCTTATAAGTATATTTAACGATATTTCTTACTAATAATAAAACTAATAACATATTTATGTAACTTTTAGGATTGAATATAGTTATTTTGCCTAATTATTTCATGATATAAAATAAGATAATCCTAAATCCTAAATTAAATAATGTACTTAAATGTTTCCAAGGGCGTGACAGCCCTGTGTAAGCAATGTCTCAAGTCGTCGCGGCCGTCCCAAAAGGGCCATTACGCGGTCACCGCCTGATTACCGCCCGTCTTGATTTCAACCCTTCGTACCGCGCGCGGCGCCTCCACGTTAACACTTTAATAACGGCCAGCTTTTGCTACGTGAATTTACGATATGCTGTGTAAATTTTCGTTAATTTATTATTTTAGGAAAAATGCCATATTTTATTAGCTTTAGTGTAGCTAAGAAGAAATAGGTACCTATTGTTTCCTGCTTACTTTTTCTAAAGTTTGTTACGTATTTTGCGATCGAAGATTATTTCTCTTTTTATAGAAATATGGTTATCTAATTGTAAATATTATGTAGGTTGCAGGTACTCTAGAAGATTAACATTTTAGGTAGAGTTAAAATACTTATTATGGAAATACCCAATAGAAGAGCAGTAGAAATTACTTTTTAATAAAGGTAATGTGTACTCCCTATATTAAAACGACTAGCTGTGCCGCGTGGTTCCACACTCGTTAATTTGAGGAAAAAAATAAGCTAACCAACACAAACAAATAAACAAACTTTTCAGGTTTATAATATTAGTATAGATTGCCTGATGATTATTTATTAAATGGCTATCGCTTAGCTCAGCTCAGCACATGCAAATAAGCCGTAATGTGTGAGATTATAAACGACCAACTAGGTCTACCAAAAAGGCTTCCTGTCATGTAAATGCAAAGGGTTAAACGTTAGACAGAAGAGTATTAGACAGCTAAGAATAAACGAAGTTACACAAATATTTTATATCTTAGATAGTATAGAGATAGAGTTAGAGAGTAGAGAATTTGAAAGAGAGAACGAGTTGAGTCAGAGAGTCGAATAGTTAGAGATAAAGCAGTTATTAAGTATCAACGTTTATAAAGTACTGTTGTACTGTTTGTTATAATATATGGATTTCCAAACAAAATGGCAATTTTTGAGATTAGTACAAAAATGGTTGGCTTTTAAATATTATTATTAGATCTGTATACTGTTTTTATTTTACTACAGATACTACTACATTGACAGCATTGACTGAAAGCATTTGAATAATCTTTATCAAGTCTTTTAACTGAAATGGTTTTATTTCTAAGACGTAACTCGACAACAATTACCTATACCTACCTATACTTACGTAAAACAAATAACTTCGTGTAATTTTTATTGTATTATCTATCTCCTTTTAAGGTTGTGCCAAATAAAGAACACGTTTATAGATTAACTATTAAATTATTTCAGATATAGATATATAGTTAATATATTATTTAGTTCATTATTAAAACAATAAGAAAACTTATTTAACATTAGAAAAATAACAAAAGGTTTATTTTTGCTTTAAAGTAAAACGAAGTATCAAAATACGGTAACGTATGTTAAGTACGGAACCGTACCCTCTACCATACGGTACCCTAAGTTAATAATGCCGAGCAAGCATTTTTCACTAAACAAGGAAAGTCGATGCAGCCCATGTCGCAACATCCGACCAGCAACGTGCCGCCGACGCAGCGATTTCATCATAGCGTTATTTTAATTTCTTTATTAATATTTTAAATAATTTTGTCATTCCTAATTCTAACATCGAATAGGTTTCACCTCTAATAGTTTGTAATTTTATTATAAGTAATTAAAGTAATTTCTAAGTAATTCTGGTTTTTTTTGGATCCTTCGGCTGCAGTAAACGTAATTGGCGCAGTCGGTAGGATACTCGCGGGCTGGTTCGCGAGCATTAGAATTATCTCAAATCGATATTTGCGTTCGCGAGTCGCCTGGGAGGCTGTCAAGTCACCGCTACGAGTATCCAGAATCTACGGAGCTGCCAAGCTGAGTGGAGAATCCAAGCATCGATTCACCGAGAAGAGCCAGAGATGAAATACATGTGAGTTACACCTGAATCTTTCTCGTGTTGCTTCCTTTTGTCCTAAGTTATTTTATCCTCAAGATTTTTCATCACGAAAAGCCTTGTCCCCGGGAACCTGCATCGCGTCAGGCTCGCCGTTATATATTAGATAGTCATAGAAATATAGATAGTAATTTAGATTCTAATTTAAATAATTCATTTAATTTAAACATGTCACACGACCCCGACGTAATTTTTAAGGCCTTACGCCTGGTGCCTGAATTCGATGGTAACCCGAATATATTAACCAGATTTATAAATATATGTGATCAAATAGTTTTACAATATGCGAGTGCCGAGCCAGGTAGTGAGTTAAGTAATTTGTGTCTCTTAAACGGTATATTAAATAAAATAACAGGGTCCGCCGCCTCAACCATTAATTCAAACGGCATCCCTGACACTTGGACTGGAATAAGATCAGCATTAATTAATAATTTTTCGGATCAGAGAGACGAAACGGCTTTGTACAATGACCTCTCTTTAGCTACACAGGGTAATAAATCCCCTCAGGAATTTTATGATCAATGTCAAACCTTGTTCAGCACCATAATGACATACGTAACATTACATGAGACTTTACAGACGACAATTGAAGCTAAGCGGACACTTTATAAAAAAGTTACAATGCAGGCTTTCGTACGAGGGTTAAAAGAACCTCTAGGTTCACGTATTCGTTGCATGCGTCCGGAAACTATTGAAAAGGCTTTAGAATATGTTCAAGAAGAATTAAATATAATGTATTTACAGCAGCGTAATGATCCTCCTAAAAATAATACTCAAAATACGTCTAAAGCTACGTCGCATAATATAGTATTAAATACGCCCAGCGCTATGCGACCCGTACCTAACTGGCCCGTTCCAGTTGAACCGCGTTATTACCAGCCGCAACCACAAGGTTTTAGATTTAACTCTCCTAACGCACAGCCCCAAGCTTTTAAATTCAACAGTCAACAAAATCGTTTCCCTAGTCGAACCCAGCAAATGTTTCGCGCACCGCCACCGAATTACAACCCCCAGAGTAATGTGTTTCGTTTACCGCCCCGACCAAATCCCCAACAAAATTTTAATGTGAAACCAATGAGTGGAGTTCAACATTTTACCCCCAAGCCTATGATTTCAGGTCATGATTGGCGTAAATCCGGTAACCCACCACCAACTAATTATTTTAAATCACGCGAGGTCAATCTAAATGAATTTTATTCACCCGATTATCCATACTATACTGACTATCCAGACTACGACTATTATACAGACCCGAACGACTACTTTAACCCCTATGATTATACTGCCAACCCGACTTACTGTAACGATAGTTATGACAACGAAATAGTAAGTGAGTTAGAATCTAAACCAGGCCCTAGCTGTGAAACCCAGCCTCAGGATTTTCAATTAACCAAGAAATCAAAAGAGCAAGGATAGATGTTAATTTACAGACCCAAAGACAGTTATATCGAAATCTCACAGCCACCCTTAAAGTTTTTGATAGATACAGGTGCTAATCAGTCATTTATTAGCCCCGAGGCCGTACAAAATTTTTATCCTAATTATCCTTTAAACTATGACCCTTTCGAAGTAACAAACGTACATGGTATTAGTAGAAATGATTATTCCGTAACATTGCCTTGTTTTAACGAATTTAATGAAGATAATTATATTAAGTTATTCGTTTATCGTTTTCACGACTATTTCGATGGTTTAATAGGATTAGATTTATTATCCGAATGGCAAGCAAAAATAGATTTAAAAGATTTTAAATTAATTACACGAAATTCAACAAACTTTATTAAAGTATACAACTCCCGTAATATTAATTTATATGAAGATATTATCCCAGGTAGAAGTTCAAAATTAGTAAAAATTCCCATTAACGCCCCGGATGGCGAAGTTTTTATTAACGAACAGGTTTTTTGTAATTGTATAATCCACGAATGCCTTACAACCGTTACCGGTAGTCGCGGATATGTAGAAATAGAAAATCCTTCCCCTAACGACGTCATATTTTCTTTAGATCAGCCCGCTTACGCCGAGGTATTCAATTTTAATTGTGAACCCGTAAAAAAATCAAACCGAGTAAACGAGGTATTATCACGATTACGTACCGACCACCTTAATGAAGAAGAGAAGGCTAACTTGTTAGCACTTTGTACTCGTTATTCTGATGTATTTTATATAGACGGAGAGCCATTAACTTTTACTAACAAAATTAAACATCGCATAAGAACAAAGGACGAAGTTCCTGTGTATACTAAAAGCTATCGGTATCCGTTTATTCACCGACAGGAGGTTAGGGACCAGATCTCAAAAATGCTTCAACAAGGAATAATTAGACCCTCAGACTCTGCATGGAGTTCGCCCATATGGGTAGTACCGAAAAAATTAGACGCATCCGGCAAACAAAAATGGCGTCTTGTAGTAGATTTTCGTAAACTCAATGAAAAAACCATAGATGATAAGTATCCGATACCGAATATTAGCGATGTCCTTGACAAGTTAGGCAAATGTCAATATTTCACAACCCTAGATCTTGCTAGCGGATTCTATCAGGTCGAAATGGACCCTCAAGATATTTCGAAAACAGCATTTAATGTAGAGCACGGTCATTTTGAGTTTCTTAGAATGCCAATGGGTTTAAAAAATTCACCATCGACGTTTCAAAGAGTCATGGACAACGTACTTAAAGGTCTTCAAAATAACATATGTCTAGTATATTTAGATGATATAATAGTCTATAGTACATCCCTTCAGGAACACATGGAAAACCTCGAAAAAGTTTTCCAACGACTTAAAGAATCCAATTTTAAAATACAGATGGATAAGTCCGAATTTTTAAAACTCGAGACCACCTATCTCGGACATATTATTAGCGGAGAAGGTGTTAAACCTAATCCTGATAAAATATTAGCTATAGAAAAATACCCCATACCTAGTACACCCAAAGAAATAAAGCAATTTTTAGGTCTACTCGGTTATTACAGGAAATTTATCCCTGACTTTGCACGTATCACAAAACCCCTCACATTTTGTTTAAAAAAAGGTAGTAAGGTAGTCCATAGTCCAGAATTTATAGAAGCTTTTAATAAGTGTAAGACTCTTTTAATTAACGACCCCATCCTTCAATATCCCGACTTTAACAAAGAATTCAATCTCACCACAGACGCTTCAAATGTAGCCATTGGAGCAGTTTTATCTCAGGGACCCATAGGTTCTGACAAGCCTGTTTGTTACGCGTCTCGTACATTAAATGATAGCGAACTTAACTATAGCACAATAGAAAAAGAATTATTAGCTATAGTATGGGCAACGAAATATTTTAGACCTTATTTATTTGGCCGAAAATTTAAAATAGTTACTGACCACAGACCTTTACAATGGATGATGAACCTAAAGGAACCTAATTCACGACTAACAAGATGGCGACTTCGACTGAGTGAATATGACTTTACGGTTATATATAAGAAAGGTAAATTTAATACCAACGCAGACGCACTTTCTCGTGTTCAAATTCATATCAGCGAAACTGACGAAATTAGATCGGTAATGGACAGCATTAGAGAACTTGAGTTAATGATTAATAACCCGTCCAAAGCACCCCCATCTCAACAGGTAATGGACAGCGGTAGAGAGATTGAGTCAATGATTAATAACCCATCCGAATCACCCCCACCTCAACAAATAAATTCCTCGACTGACACCGTACACACTAGTAATGAACAACCTATATTAGAAGTCCCGATCACTGATGTTCCACTTAACAAGTTCCACAGACAAATTTACTTTACTGTAGTTAATGACGTAAAACGACGACCAATTATAACTAAGCCTTTTGAAAATCATACGCGGATAGCTATTCAGTTATCGAAATCTAATTTAGAAAACGATGTTGTCAATTCTATTAATGAATACGTTAACCCGAAAGTTAAAACAGCTATTTTGATAAATCCTCCCTTAGAAATGTATTCGATAATACCAATTTTACAAGAAAAATTTAAAAGCTCCTCTCTTAACCTCGTATTAAGTAAGATTGAATTAGAAAACGTTAAAGATTATCTTCAACAACAAGATATTATCCAGAATTATCACAACGGTAAAACAAACCACCGTGGCATTAACGAATGTTACCTCGCTCTGTCTAGGAAATATTATTGGCCGAAAATGAAAGATCAGATCACTAAATATATTAACGAATGTACTATTTGCGGTCAAAGTAAATATGACAGAAATCCCATTAGACCTCAATTTAATATAGTACCCCCAGCCACTAAGCCATTTGAAATTGTTCACATGGACCTCTTTACAGTCCAAAACGAGAAGTATGTCACATTCATTGATGTTTTTACTAAATATGGACAAGCGTATCATTTACGAGATGGAACCGCCGTTAGTATCTTACAAGCATTATTACTTTTCAGTACTCACCACGGAATACCGTTAACTATAATTACTGATAACGGTACGGAATTTACTAATCAACTTTTTTCAGAGTTTATTCGCCTACACAAGATAATCCATCATAAAACCTTACCTCATAGTCCTAACGATAACGGTAACATTGAACGATTTCATTCGACCCTGTTAGAACATATAAGAATTCTTAAGTTACAGCATAAAGATGAGCCAGTAATTAGATTAATGCCATACGCTATTATAGCATACAACAGTTCTATCCACAGTTTTACAAAGTGTAGACCTTTCGACTTATTGAACGGACACTTCGATCCTAGAGACCCCGTTGATATAGATTTTACCGAACACCTTTTGCAACAATACGCGATAAATCATAAAAAACAAATGAAACAAGTTTATGAAATAATCAATGAGTCCTCACTGAACAATAGGACAGCCTTAATTGAAAATAGAAATAAATCTCGTGAACCAGAAGTAGAATATGTTCCAGGACAACAAGTTTTTATTAATAACCCCTTTGCTTCTCGTCAGAAAACTGCACCTCGCTACACACAAGACAAAGTCTTAGCTGATTTACCAATCCACATATACACTTCGAAAAAACGAGGCCCCGTAGCTAAATCGCGTTTAAAACGTGTACCTAAAAATAACCAATTGTTACAGGATTCTGCTATTGCTGACAATACACGTGACGTATCCTCAAACCGTAAGACTTGAAAGCTTAGCTGACAGACCTGGACTTTTACCCTACAAATTGAGACATATCAGACTAATATGACATTATCATTCCATTATACAGTATGTAAAATTAACTGACATTGAAGATGAAATATATTCTGTACAGACACAACTTAACATATATAAGACTAGACTGAACAATGAAACTTACATTCTTTACGAGTACCAAATTAACTATTATCTTACAAACAAGCTTAACAAGGTATTAAGTCAAGTTTAATCCTTAGAAGTTATAAGAATTATAAGAGGTCTTGTAGATAGCCTTGGATCATTAGTAAAAAAGTGTTACTGGTAACTTAAACTTCAAATATTGCAAAATTATTCAAATGTTGCAAAATAAAAAGAATTATTTTTATTTCGGAATTCAATAGTCACATTAGTCTTAGTAAAGAATGGATATTAGGTACAACATAAAGGTATTTTAGATCAGTTAATTATAAATTAATAAAAAAAATAATACATTATAATTTCTTTTAGAAGTAAATAGTCGTAGGGATAACAGTTAAGTCCAGTCGGCACAGTTTGCCCAATTATTATTAGGAATTATAAGTGTAGAGGATTAGTATTGCTGTAGAGGATTTAGTGCTAGAAATAGTTAAGTTAGAAAATATTATGATTTAATAAAACCAAGTTCCTGCTATAATGATAGAACAATAGTTATAGTTTACAAATTTCCTATTATGTCCTTAGACAGATATAACTTGTACAGACTATCTATCGTTCCAAATGAAAAGCAACTAGCCCTTATTCCTCCCTTTCCTTATATAGCAACTAATGAGAAAGCATTCGTGTACATAGAGGCTGAATGCCCGAAGTACAGCACAATATTATATCTCTGTGACTAGAAAATAAGTCATCAAACTCGTACAAAACCAGACTGCATTCAAGAGCTTATTACTGACAACATCTAAAGGAAACCTACTACTTCACAATAGATAAACTGAATAATCTTGACAGCATTCATTATAAAATCCTACCAGAAACAGATTGAGATTACAGATATAGATTGATAAGATACAACCAATTGTTTTATACCATTCAACGATACCATTCTACATCCTGATATCAGTAATCATCGTTGTATTAATGAGGCGAAAATATAGATCTTAGCCCTTAAGATCAGAAAATTAAGAGAAGCAGCAAAATCCTAAGACACCTGTATATGAAGATGTGGATAAAGACACCAAGAGACGAGATGAACTTCCAGCAACATTTTCTCTGAAGCTGACAAAATAGTTGCTGTTCTGCGGGTGGAGGTGTTAAGTACGGAACCGTACCCTCTACCATACGGTACCCTAAGTTAATAATGCCGAGCAAGCATTTTTCACTAAACAAGGAAAGTCGATGCAGCCCATGTCGCAACATCCGACCAGCAACGTGCCGCCGACGCAGCGATTTCATCATAGCGTTATTTTAATTTCTTTATTAATATTTTAAATAATTTTGTCATTCCTAATTCTAACATCGAATAGGTTTCACCTCTAATAGTTTGTAATTTTATTATAAGTAATTAAAGTAATTTCTAAGTAATTCTGGTTTTTTTTGGATCCTTCGGCTGCAGTAAACGTAATTCGTATGTAAACATTCACGCTTTATTGTCATAATTATATTTTGCTTTGACTCATTGTGTTCATTAATCAAAATTCGTTCCCTTAAGTAATGTCAGACGAGACAAACGGAGCGAACACGGTTATTGTAATAATTGGCGTTTTCACATAAACAAAAGCACAAAGACGGCTGTAATTAAGGGGTCCGTATGAAAGGTCTCGTAATTATGGGTACACTTGTCTACAATTGTCGATACTTTCTGGATAAATTGAGTGTAGGTAAAAGAAAACATAGGAACATTTTATATATACCTTCGTGGCTTTATTAGCGATGTTTGTAATATTTTTTTTTTTATTCTTTATTATAGCCATACAGCCTTAAAGACTAAGCCGGCTCATAAATCTTAAAAACTAGGTCTGTGTACAATGATTTACATTGCTTAGGTCATCTGAGTCTGATTGTCTGAGAAACATAGAGTGAATTATGAAACTGAGGGTTCTATCACTGAAAGTTGTTGTAAATTTAGAGCCAAAAACGTTATGGAAAAAGAAAAATAGGTTTTCCCTGCCACAATCAATTTCTGTTAAGAGTTCCTGTCTCAAGGGTTCATTTCTGGTACATTCCATGAGTACATGGTATAGATCCTCCCGTGAGCCACAGACGGTACAGTTTGGACTATTGGCTTTATTGGCGCATAAGAAAAAGAAAACAATTCAGTGGAACGTGGTACGATCGAACCCTTAACGCAAGTGAGAGGTCTCGTTTGTTGAGTTTATTTTTACAGAACCACGGAACATTGGGCGGTTTATCTGATAAAGTTCGGTACCACAAGCCTTTATCCCTAGATTTTTTTTGAAAATGCAAGTCCCATGCTGAGTAGGCTCTTTTCTTGATAAGACCCAGGAAGTCTGTGTAGTGGGAAGTCACGTCAATCGGTATCCCGTCATATGATGCTATTTTTGCCAATGCATCAGCCATCTCATTGCCACGAATACCGACGTGAGATGGCACCCACTGAAGTCGGACATTTACCCCATTACGTATTAATTTTACAATACATTTAATAATGTGGAAAGCCTCATTTCTTCCAATTCCATCCTCGGCACAGGAAATCAAATGATACAGACTACTTTGGGAATCTGAAACTATAAGTACATTTTTGTATACTGAGCTTTCTATGTATGAAAGGGCCTCTCGAATCGCTATAAGTTCCAAGATGTTTGTAATTATTTGTTTTTGTAATTTTTAACCCTTCCAGATCTATAGGGATGACGAATCATTCCCAATATGAAAATACATAAGCAGTGTTTTTATGCTATCAAGTTTGTGGTTAAAAATTGTAGGTAAATATTACATTTTTGAATTTTTATATTTCCAACCTGACTTAGAGCCTTAAGATTGCTTATATCAAAATGAAAATCTTTGTTGATGTGTTGTATGTGTTTTCATAGCGAAGAAATGGATCGAACTATTCTAGGGCTCTGTACCTCAAAATACTAACTGGATTCTATTATTACGTACCTACACGAAACTTCCACTCTACTACGTTGTTATAGTTTTAATAAAAATTAATGATACAAATGAAATAAAGTTACAAGTAGCAGTGTCTCCGTAAAGTACCTATTGTTGGGTGGTTTTAGCTCAACCTTTAAAATAAGTACCTATGTTATGTTATGATTTACGGTATTTATTGAATATTTCATCTACTTTGTCATTTTAGTTATAAAAGTTAATCTACAAAGGAACTCAAATAAAACGTACAGAAAGCAATTGCTTTATGAGATAGAACATAATACACTGTTTTCTTAAACTACAACGATTTCTTTACAGAAGTAGGTACTTCCAGCAATAGTTTACCCAAAGGTGTCAATTCATAACTTCGTTTTATTTTTATTTCTCCCAGAACTCGTTATTAGCTAAAAATGAGAGTTTATGTAATTTAGTGTGTATAACTTTATTCATATATACGAAAAAAGTTGGGTCGTACTCAATATTAAATTTTGACTTGAAAGTCTACACTGCGATAACATTTAAGTTCAACCAAGGCCCACAAACGTTTAAGGGTTAAAATCATCTAAAACCTTTTTCTGCTTATTTTATATTTTATGTAAACTTTTCAACATCGTTAAATTATAAATTACACGGGTTTTATAAGCAGAGGTACACTTAAGGTTACCCAAGCTTACCGGTTCCCGGTTCCTATATTCAGAAAAGGATGCGTTCTGCTTAAGAGCCGTTAAGACCACGTAATGTTTGAATCTAAACGGCCCGTGAGTAAATCGAATCTTTATCTAAATATAGAAACATCATTGAGCACCGATAGACCGCGGTTTAGAATATTGACGGCGACACCGCATCTACATGGCATGCATTCATAGGCGACACGGCACAAACGAAGCGGCACAATTAAGGCGGTACACAGTGTAGGTACGGCGCATTTGCCGGTGTCACGTACCGACCGCCTCGCACTTAATTTCGCAAGAGGGGGAGGGGGGTGCGCGGTGTGGTTTTAAATTACACTCCCCCATGCCATCGACAGCCTAGTTACGATGGGATAGTTCGATGATTTAGTTTTCGGAAGTGAATGAATTTTTGATAGGCTGTTTTGAAACATAATTTTCTTTTCTTTCATTTAATGATAATAGAAAAAACTTTTTCATAACCTTTGAGTGTACTTTAACGTAATAAGACTTTACTTTGTAATACTTTGGTAACTTGAAACTAATGCAAAGTTTACTCAAAAGGTCGAATGTCACTTAGTTGTAAATACGTTATTAACAAAACGATTATACAACTAACTGTATAAGTGGAACTTCTATCTTTCAGCAATTGTTGATAAGTTTATCTGGTCCTTAAGTTATTGACAGGCGTTATGACTAGGATGAAAACTTTATACCCTGTTTCTTATCAACTAATAAACTAGTACAAGTTTTGTATTCATAAAAATATTGCGAACAGATAACTTTTAACTTTTGATCACAGTAACTGATAAATCGGGTCCTCGATATTTATAACCCTGTTATAATTGTAAGAGCCATTTAAAATGTACGTATCGAAATTTAATCCCGTCCTCGGTTAATAATATTAAAGCTATTTAGACGCCGTATATTACGAACGAGGCATAAATCTGTACGGGCGAAGCCAAAATGTTCGTGAATTTAATGCTAAAAATCAATAATTAAGCGATATATGTAATTAATACGTCGCCCGCGGCGCACGCATGCATTATACAGGAGTGGATGCATGCATTATGAAAATGACGATGATAAGCCTGTCATTCACGACCCTACTTATGTACTTTTATGTTTGCTAATATATTGACGTTAAAAGCCTTTAGTGCTGGCTTTGATATATAATTTAGCGGAAGATTAAAAAGTATGCAATGTTCTATACACTTGTAAGGCAAAATCGTACCGAATTAAATGTACATTATACATAATTATATGTATACAAGTGTAACGTTAAGTGAATACAATATTTATGTATGAAAGAAAGAAATAAATACCTAGTAAGTAATTAATGTTACAGAATGAGTATGTACACATTGTACCTACTTAAATTGTACCGACATTAAAAGCAAATATTTTTATATATGATGTTATATCTTTGATGAACTGAAACAAACTGTAACAGTCTGTAATTGTCCTTTCATTGAGGAAGGCGTCTTGTAGAATAAGGGTACCTTAGGGTAGGTGTACCTTAATCCACCCGTGACGAGTTAACAGGTAGGTAAGTTAACAGGTAGGTAAGTTAACATGTAGGTAGTTTATCAACAACCGCTCTGGTGTAGTGGTGAGTATAGTCACCTAAAACATCGACGGTTTGCGGATTCAATTCCCGCTCGGAATGGAAATTTGTATTTGTACAAATATTTCTTACCGGTTTGGATGTCTGTCTACCGTCTTCCCACAGGTCTTCCCACAGTGCTCTCAGAAAGCACGTAAAGCCATCGGTCTCGGTTGTTATTATATATACCTGATAGCGATCGTTACTCATGGTAGGGAACATATACACCAACCCGCAGTGGAGAAGTGTGGTGGATTAAGCTCCAATCCTTCTCCTACGTGGAGAAAGAGGCCTATGCCGAGCAGTGGGATGTTACAGACTAAATCGTATATCAAGAGTGACAATCTTAACAAATGAAGCAACGGACCCGGGACACCTAGCGCAATCGTTAGTTGATGACTATTTCAATCCGAGGTCAATTTCGTCTAACATCTTATTAATTTTATATTATAACACTTTTTCATTATTTGCCTTAACCATTATCCTTTCCATTGTATCTGTAACTATTCAAAATAAACTCACTAATAGTCAACTTAAGAATATTAGGTAGGGATCCCTAGTTCATATTTTTCATCTGATTAGTATCAAGCTAATTTTCTGGGAATAGCTTCATTTTGATGAGACGAACAAAAAGTTACTCTTCGAAAACTCTCGATTGTGGTAGATAATAGAGTTAGCAGGAGATAGAGCAGTAGTGAGCGTAGGACCGGGATAACGTTCCACGCAATTTGTAGAACAATATTACCATCAAATTATATAAATATTTACTCAAATTTAATTTATTACTCAATTATATTACATCAAGTTGATGACCTCGTAAGGTCATCAAAAATTATTACTAACCACCTGATTTTTTTTCTTTTAGTTATATGTTGTAAATATTAATTTACATAATTTGATGGTACTGTTGTCCTCCAAATTGCGTGGTGCGTTATCCCGGTCCTACGCTCACTACTGCTCTATCTCCTGTTAACTCTATTATCTACCACAATCGAGAGTTTTCGAAGAGGAACTTTTTGTTCGTCTCATCAAAATGAAGCTACTCGCGGAAAATCAGCTTGATACTAATCAGGTGAAAAATATGTACTAGGGATCCCTACATATATAGGAAACAAAAGTTAAAGTTATTTCCTTGGTGCAAAGACATTAAGTGGAATTTCGTGAGACTGCAAAGTATTAGACCACTGAATGTGCTTACGCAGTCGCACGTACCTAATACCTAACGAATATAGGTTATACTATAGCAACATTTTTGAGAGAGGTACCAAATATTATGCAGTTTCATGTGGCGCAACATCGCTAGCGTTGGCAATCCACACAACCCTTTCGGCAGTCTCTTTGTAGAAAATAAGCACCATTAACTGAAACTTACAATGTAAATGCCCAAGTTACCGGCTATAAAAGGTATACTTAAGATATACGTGATCACCTAAATTGTCAATAAGAATACGAAACTTATCAAACCTATATATGCACATGAGTACATTAACTTTACCCGTCTTCTAAGAAAAATTAATAAGAAATAGATCTTATCTTTAAATTTAAAAAATGAATTCATCATTAAAATATATGTCTTTCTAATGTATGATACTTTTAGAGCATTTATTGAAAGGTTTTTTGAACAAGCTAAAATTAAAACAGGCATGAACAGGGTTCGAAGCTAGTTTATAATAATTGAATACATAATAAGCGTATTATTTAACAAGATAGCTACGTACATATTCCCGTTATCTGCTCCATACAGTGTGTTGTAGTTTTCGCTCGACGGAGCGCGAAATTATTGATTGTTGTAATTAATAGCAAATACAACGATAAAATAAATTAATATCAATTTTAAAATAATTTCTGTAAAATTTTGTATGACATATTTATAATATGTAATATTAATTAATTATTCATTCTTATGTATTTCGGTGTTATTGTTTTATAGTTTACGGTACAAGCGGAAAACTACACATTTAAACTTACTTTTTCTATTTGTCTCCCACAAATAGTGGACATTTGTTTTTATTTTCTAGATAATATTATATATTCGAATATTACTTTATATACATATTTTCATCATAGGTACCTACCATCTGTATTTTTTTAATAATTTGTTAACCAACTATTGAAATTTAATCACTTTGTGATTAAGATATTAAATACGGAAAGGAACGGAAATAATCTGTACTTATCAACTTTTATTTTGATTCTATGATTATATTTTTTATTTTCGAGTTTCGATTTCTTATTTTTTAATGTAAATGTTATGACTTAATTTTTAACAGACTTGAAAAAGGAGGAGGTTACTCAATTTGACCGTATATACTCGTATATACATATTTTTTATGTATGTTCGGGGATAACTTTGTCATTTATCAACCGATTTTGATAATTTTATGTTGGAAAGGAGATATCCCAAAGGCGGTACCACGATAAGAAAACCAAGATCCGATGATGGAATCCCAGAGAAAACGAGGGGACCCTCGAAAATCGTAGTGACGACTAGTGCGTTTGTTATTTTTTGTCTACTTACGTTGTATTACTTGTAAATGTAATTAAAGTCCGCTTTTTTCGTTTGCTAGCAAAGACAATTAATAAATGTATAAGAGTTAAAGCCGTTAATTTATGTCCAAATAATATGAATTATAATACCATGAAACATAACCGAAAAGCTGAAAGAAGATGTTGCAATCAAGTTGTAGCACCATTGTGCCTTAGTATACCTACTAAAAATAAAGAAAAACAGCTAGAGGTACCAACAAATGAAACAAAAAAAAAAAAAACAATAAATCAATCTTTCGTAAAAAACATAAACGATAACTACCTATAAATAATTTGTACTCAATAAAACGTACATTAAAATCGTATCGCATAATGCACGAGTAATATCCGCGGCGCATCCATCACTGCCAGTACCGCACTAATCCTCATTAATTACTTCGCAATTTTAAATCTCATTATTGTCGTCCAAATCGGCCTGACATCGATTTTTCCCTCGCAGATGCTCGGGTGGCCTCGCATATATTATCGTAGGTAATCAGGTGACATACTAGTGTTACCATCACTTTGTGAACAAACGGAGATACTGCATATAAATACTTTTTCCAAATTGTAAATGAAACCTAGAAACCAAATATAAAATAACTTAGACCACAAGTGTAGACGGACGCAATTATTCCATACAAGTTTAGCTAAAACTAGCTTCTGCGCGCGACTTCGTCGGCGTGGACTCCGCTCCTATTGGTCTTAGCGTGATGATACATAGCCTATAGCCTTCCTCGATAAATGGGCTATCTAACACTGAAAGAATTTTTCAAATCGGCCCAGTAGGTCCAGAGATTACCGCGTTCAAACAAACAAACAAACAAACAAACAAACTCTTCAGCTTTATATATTAGTATAGATTTAAAATTAATTTGTTTTTAGTAGGAAGACAACAAATAATAGATAGGTAAGATATTTAATGTAGTCGTAGTGTTCTTTCTTAACTTATAGTTTTCATTCAGAAATAGAATATTAACAAAATTGAAATCATAAAAATAACAATGTCTATAAATTAAAAAAGTCACATATAAACTATTTGAATATGTCGACAATTAATAAAATGTGATTGAGCATTTTTCTGATTAATACGAGTATATGCGACTACTTAAAGGTGACAACTTAAAGGTGAGTTTGAAGTAGTAGGTAGAGATCCCTAGTACATTTTTTTCACCTGATCAGTATCAAGCTAATTTTTTGGGAGTGGCTACATTTTGATGAGGCGAACAAAAAATTCCTCTTCGAAAACTCTCGATTATGGTAGCTAACAGAGATAGTAGGGGATAGAGCAGCAGTGAGCGTAGGACCGGGATAACGTACCACTCAATTTGTAGGACATTATTACTTTTAAATTATATAGATAATCACTAACTAAAAGAAAAAAAATCAGCTGGTTAGTAATAATTTTGATGACCTTACGAGGTTATCAAGTTAATGACCTCGTAAGGTCATGAAAAATTAATTTTTTTCCGCTTTTTTTTTTGCTTTTAGTTAGTTAATATCTGTATAATTTAATAGTATTATTGTCCTACAAATCGCGTGGTACGTTATCCCGGTCCTACGCTCACTGCTGCTCTACCCCCTACTATCTCTGTTAGCTACCACAATCGAGAAATTTCGAAGAGGAATTTTTTGTTCGCCTCATCAAAATGTAGCCACTTCCAAAAACTTAGCTTGATACTACGATACGATTGATACTACTAGGTATTCATTAAAAAGTAAACTTTGTTATTTTGATTTTAATTTGTAAAACAAGTTTTACTTACTTTTTAGCTACTTTTATTTTTACTAAAACTATTACAATTACGAAAAATATTATAAAAAAATCTTTATTGATTAGATGCAATGTCTCAATACATAAAACAGCGTGGTCCGCGTACACGCGTCCGTCTGTCCATCGTATCGCATTGGCGCAAATTAATGAGGGTGGGATATTTATTCCAGGGTTTCGTTTGCCGTCGCCCGACAAAATATCAATTCCACTATTTGTATGTGTGCGTTACGTCAGGTGATATGCAAATGTTACGCTCCACGGCCGGCTGCAGTAATGAGCTCATTAAAGTTGATATACCTATTGAAGTTGTGGCCCATAACGGCTCAACTATTTAACTGCTGGATTCCGGATCACGGTATCAAATTGTGAGCAGACGTACCGTCAAGTGGTTTAGTGCACTCTGTTAAATTATAAT
Source organism: Melitaea athalia (assembly GCA_905220545.2). Taxonomy (NCBI): domain Eukaryota; kingdom Metazoa; phylum Arthropoda; class Insecta; order Lepidoptera; family Nymphalidae; genus Melitaea; species Melitaea athalia. The sequence continues at coordinate 12,676,326 of HG992193.1, forward strand.
AATAAATTATATAATTCATGAATTTCGATTTTCAGTGATGTTTATGAACGTTTTCGAGCTTTAAGTGATCATAACGTTATTGAATGGGAATATTGAAATATTTTTAAAGTTATTTTGTAAATAATTGATATCGGTGTATGTAACAACTCAGCCAAGTGTTTTAAGTTGATGCTTTTTATATTTTTACTAGCCGAACCGTGCCCACTTCGTTGGGCGTTAATTATTTTTGTGATACAATTATATAGTAAAGTTTTCATCTCACTCGCATTTCTTCGACTTGATTTACATATACTATTATTTTTCACTGATTTTTTTTCAATTTCATTTTTTCAATTTTCATGATCGGATCAGTATTTGCGAAGATTGATTGATTTGACCCCCTACAAACAAACAAAGTTAGAAACTTTACCTCTTTATAATTAGTATAGATTTTTACTTAAGATATAAATATTAACAGTGTATATAGTAGGTATTATTTTAATCAAACAACAGTATTCGTTTAGAATTTATTTATACAAAATGATACCGCTACTTGCAGTCAACGTAACGTAATAACAAGCCGTTTCACAAATTAATTGCTACGCAAAATTCACAGTTTTAAAAAACGTATTACAAACATAATATTGTCTCTACATTTTAGTACAATTATAATATTAAAATAACAAAACGAATTATTAATTATATTACGAAGAAAATTCGAAATAAATCTTTTCAACTATAAACTTATCTAACTTTGGCAGATAGGTTTCAATTTTTTATAACAACCAATAAGGTGTCACAACCATCATTATTTTATTTGCCATACATAGTTTTTTTTTGCGTGTGTAGATACATATTTAATACTGTAATAAAACACAATAAAAATTATTAGATAATAAGCAAACACTTATGTAACATAACTGACTTAAAATTTAGGAATACAATAAGAAATATTAATAAAATAAAAAATTATAATATAAAACAACAAAAACCCGCAATTATTAAATAGAATCCTATGATATTTTGATTATCTACAATGGACAGAATTCACATAATCAACAGATAGTGTATCTTATACCTAATATTGTATACATCTACTCAACTTTTAATTGCACAACTATTGCACTTTACAAGTTGCATTTACAACAAATTATTCACAATTTTATTTACAATCGCTTTATCTTTGCTAAAACATCAAGTCATTAAAAAGCGACAAAAATAATTTTCATAATTTTAATGTCCGTTAATCGCTGTGAGCAAAGTAAATATTCTATTTCAAATGTAAACCTTAAGGTGGAGATTGACTTGTAACATTTTGGTGTAATGTATCGCGTTCGTGTAACAGAAACCAAAGACTGACTTGTAACGTTAGTTTGTAATGTATCATTCGCGGCGAGCGCCGCGTGCTCCACTCGGCTGTCGGTTTTTTCGCGAATCCCTTTGAGTGTTACATTACAAGTCAGTGCACAACGCACGTCGCGTCGTCGCGAACACACACAATTTCTACGTCTGACATTATGAAACAAAATGGATGGAGCACTCCTGAGCCAAGAGTTCGAATGATACATTACAAACACACGTTACAAGTCAGTCTGTGTCGCCGTATTGTAACAAGATCGCCTCGAATGATACATTACAAACAAACAATACAAGTCAATCTCCACCTTTACGATTTCAAAGAAATAAAATTCCTTTTCTCATAATAATTTTATATAACATGTCATGTCTACGTTAATCGTAAACTCGTATCATATCAGGACGGGAGCGGTTTTACGTTTTATGATGACAAATCAATTTTATAAAATCATTTACTAATTCACCTTAAAGTAATACCTATTTCGTTGCAATATACCAAATTATACTAACGAATTCATATCTCTTTATATTTCGAAGAAATGTACATATAATTTTTGTCACGTTGGCTACTGTTTTTCTTAGACTAGAATTTGACGTCTCGATATAATGAGCATTAAAACGAACGCAATGAGTGCTTTCAAAATATTCTCATTCTTTTTATAAGAACGCTTAATACGGTCGCCATACGGTGTTACTGTCTGGTTGCGGATTACCTCGTTGTCCGAGGCTATTAACCCTACCGTCTTCCCCTCTGGCCGCCGCTGCGGCACATGAATTTCCACCTCCTAATAACAAGTCCCCTTGTCCGTGACTCCCGTGCTGTCTGTGATTGTTAGTCGTCGACGATATTTGATCCATCATCGTCTGCAGTTCGTTATGGTGATTCTGCGTTGAATGGATAGAGTTTGAATGCAACGGGTGAAAATTGTGTGTTTGGTTAGCCGCCGTGTACAACTGACTATACAACAAACTGGCGGGCAGAACGGGATATAGGGAATTGTTACAATTACTGCTCCCGTACGACGAATTTTGAGATCCCATTAGAGATGGGAAGTTCGTACTGTTCGTGTGATTGTGCCCGATGTTCGTATTCGAGTTTGAAGTGAGTAAGTCATCTTGAACTGGCGATTCTGGTTGTGAGCTGTTGTCGCTTAGGGATCGGGGTCCTGTCGATAAGCTATAGTCGGTGTTGTTGTTGTAGCGAGGAAGGAGGCTGCCGTGGTGCGATGGTGACGAGCCGACGAGCCCCGACAGCTGCTGGTCGAGATCAACTCCTGTCGTATCCGGCAGAACTGCACAAATAGAGACAAACGTTCCTAATTCAGAAGCAATATATTTGGGATAGAACAGAATGTTTACATTGTTTTAATATGGCTATATTTTTCGTGATATGCGCGGGCACGCATCAGCAATAAATTCATCGGCTGGATCGGACGTGGCCGAGCCGCTGTAAATTATAATGAGAGCCGGTTTAATGTCCGCTGCGTCGGCGGGCAGGCGCGTCCACAACGTTACCCGTATGGTTTCAAGGAGGATGTCAGTCGTAAACCATGTTGGTACATTTAATTTCACCATGCTGGTTTGATGGTTTGTAGACTCATATAACGTACTAAACCATCCGCTTATTTCCGATAATGTATCGTCATTAAAATTGGATTAGTTGTTTGTCATAAATTTTCAAATAAATTGTTATTTATAGAATTGAAAATATATTAAATCTAACACTAAAATTTATAGTCAATAAGTAATATCGAATTTTACTTATTATTATGAGTAATTCCAACAAGTCAAAATTCTTTAAATCAAAATTTTAGAAAATATTATACTTCTCAACTTAGTAGAGACGTGGAACATCGACCTTCACCGATCTGATAACTCGATGAGACCATATTTTTTATCAAATATAATTTATAAAGATTCGTGAGAGATCGGTAAAGGTCGCTCTTCCACGTCTTTTTTTATTTTTTTTATTTAGAATGAACTTCCACGGGCTCAAAATGCCCATGCCTTTTGTTAAACATGCATTATAATTATAATATTACAGGAATTAAAGCTACAAATCGACAGTCCTGTGACTGCCTAGTAAAACTAGGACATGGTCCGACGTCCACGTTTCTTAGACCAACTGATAAAGATGGTCCAACTTATACTACTACTGAAGTAAATATTTACCTGTATTATTAGTAAAATCTTGCGTAGGAGTTTGGTCCGGAACAGTTCCAGCAAACCCGAGGGCAGGTGGGTTGAATTGCGTAGCGGCGGGAGCTGCACACGATGGTAAGTACGCAGGGTATGCGCCTGCACCTCCGTATCCCCAGTGGGAGTTACTCGAACTCAGGCCGAACTGACTCATATCTAATAAAAAAGATTGAAGTATTATAATTTAATTAAATCATACGCATACAAAAATTTAAATCATATAAAAGTTAAAAACTAAAACAACCGAACAAAAACTCCTTAAAGACTTTTTTAATTCACCGTTTTTGCCGTTTAGAAAATCTGAACATTCTAGAAAAAAATACAAACGTGAAATTTATACCGTGCAACGAATAAAGTCGAAAATAATACGGGCACCACTTATAAAGATATCGAGAGTGGACAAAACGCACGCTACAGTGGAGGCAGATCGCACGTTGCATCCACTTTATTTTTTCCGGAGTATTACAGGCTTTTATTTTTCGGTATCACGGTTCCGTTTTTGGCCGACGATCGGCGGACTCGGTTTTTATACGATACGCGCTCGCCGCGTCGATTTGTGAATGTTTTTTTCCCGTTTTGACCCGCTCGAGTTGTTTTGGGCCGGTCATGGATTTTAGCGGACTCGATGCATGCTTGTTCGATTGGGTTCGCAGTCAGCTTTCATCTGGATTTTTTTTCGGTGACTGATTGAATCCGCGCTTTAGTGAACGTAGTTTAGCGTATCGCTGCGCGGTTTGGTGACTCATTCACTTTTGAGCAATGGTGTTATGAGGTTTAATTGCGGCTTCCGATTAAGTGAGCAGTTTCAACTTTAGTTATCATTTACATTATGATATCTTAATGAATAATTTAAGTTAAAAAAAACTTGAATTATCGTTATAATGAAGATAAATGACTCTTAAGCGTGTTTGGTTATTGAATTATCGATTATTTTCGAGAACTATCGAATTAATATACGATTGGTATATTGGTTCTAAACTTAATAGTACTAAGAAAATTTAGTTAAAAATAGCCTAATAGTAACCAGAAATACCTACTAATACATACTTACATTACTTTACTTATGTAAATGTAAATGTATAATATCTAAGTTTAAAAGACAAGAAAAAGGCATTAAGCAGCTCTGTCGGTTTTGTTAGCGATGCTTAACACACTGGTTATTATTAATGCCTTATATTCCTCTCATATACATAGTAGCGTTACATAATATACAGCTCAACCTCACTTAAATAAATTTAATACCAAAAATTTTTTTGACTTTATTGCATACATATATAGAAATGTGCTGTGTGGTTACGGCACTAAAGAATGTAGCCACCCCCTCTCTTCCCGTGGGTGTCGTAAGAGGCGACTAAGGGATAATACAGTTCCACTACCACCTTGGAACTTAAAAAGCCGACGGATGGCGGGATAACCATCCATGCTGGCTTTGAAATACACAGGCCACAGACGGGCAGCAGCGTCTTCGGTGCGACAAAGCCAGCCCTGCGGTCACCAACAAGCCTGCCCAGCGTGGTGACTATGGGCAAAACACATGAGTTCGCGTCATAATGTCGGGCGCGAACTTGTGGAGGCCTATGTCCAACAGTGGACTGTGATAGGCTATAGTGGTGGTGGTGGTGGATATAGAAATGGACATATTATACCTAGTATTATCCAGGAAGTGTGTGCTTTCTGGGAATTACACTTGCTACGATAATCGCGAGCGGTATAATCGGTTGTATACAAGCAGTATATAATGAGTTTTGTATAATACCGCGTACGTATATCACACAAATCAAGTAGTACTATATACGAGTAGATATATACGAGTATGTCACAATAACAGTACAAATAAGGTAGGTAGGTGCATGCTTAGGTAGTTGTTGGTGCAGCAGGTAACGTCTTTGCAGGTGTAGTGGTAGGTAGGTGTTAACATGTCTTCATAAATTTTTACTTACTTTGACAAGAAGTGATAGGTGGCATCCGGAATCCTCCGAGTGGGTCCGGCGGGAAGGGGAACGGCCTCTGCCCGAACGCGAAGTGGAACTGCTGCTGTTGCCCTAGCAGAGACAACACTATATCAGTACGATACTGGCTGTTCTAGTTCACAAACATTAAATTGTTTATAAAATACTGTGTAAATAAAAGATTATATGCATATTTCTACTGTCAATGTTACATGTATCGCTGTTTGATCTTTTAAAAATATCTTATTTAATCGACCGTCTTTGTTACATGTCCGTTTATCTTCAAAAAATATCTTAATTAAATCTTAATGAAATAATATATAGGCTTTCTGGAGAAAAAACGGTCTAGTAAATTTTAAGATGTGGTTATTAAGTTAGTTAAGAGTTTTATTACCTAGGTATATGAAATCATCAATGATCAAAATAATATCTACATTTATTTTGATACTACCTAGTTCAATTTTAATTTAACGTGATTTTAATAAAAATATTAAATATGCAGTAGTAAAACTTGTAAGTAATCATCATATATTATAAATATTGTACTCAGACATATGTATTAACCATATCATATTCTTAACTAATAACATCTAAACAGAAAAAAAATTTAATCTATCTATTTTTAGTTAACTCAGAATAATTTTTCAAAGAAAATATAAAACATTTATACCGGCTAAGTTAAAAAACGTGTTTCTTAATTAATATCGTAAGGTAGAGCAAGTAGTATGTATTCAATTAACACTCAGCACACGTACCCTCGTGTTTGTCAACCGACACTCGATAATTCATTGACAGTCGTGTGATGTTCCCCCAATACATGTAGGTGCTACTTCGACGATTCAAAATTGGAAAGACGTTTTCATCAAGCCCAAGGCCTTTGACTAAGTATGGATACTATAAAATCTCTTTTTAAAAACAAATCAGTTATTGCAGTATTGAAAGCCATTGAACCAAATTAAAAAATAAATAGAAAAATTTATTCGCTAAGTCTAATAATCACTTTTCTATACTAATATTATAAAGAGGAAAGATTTGATTGTTTGTTTGTTTGCAATGAATAGGCTCCGAAAGTACTGAACCGATTTGAAAAATTCTTCCACTGTTGGGAAGCTACACTATCCGCAGTTAATATTCCATTTTCTGTTACCACTAGCTTAGTGCGACTTTCGAAAGAAATCTCAGCCCACAAGTGAACAGAGCCTCCGCCGTATGGTACTTTATCTTCTACACAGACTTGGTTTTTTGTAATTTACCAATTTTTACAATTTCCTGGTTTTCTGTACACTCTTTTCCTTCCGTCATGCTTGTAAACAGAAAACAAACAGAATCTAGACTCCTCTGAAAACATAGTTCTTGAGCAGTCATTCAGAGTCTTATTCTCGTATTCTCTACCATAACTCAACCTTGAGTTTCTGTGATGTTTTTTAGTTTCGGGCCATTTGCTTTTTGCGGGCTTTAAATTTGCTTCAGCCAGACGCCACCTTACTGTATCCGTACTCAGATTGTTTCCTCCAGCTCGTAAATGATGATTCTTTACTTCAACAGCCGTAAGAAAGCGATTTTTCAAAATTGTGGAGTGTGGACACCCTATAGCGACATTATTTAATTCAGTCTTTATTTCATAAAGCTAGGTCAGGTAGGTACATTTAAAGACATTGAAGATTTTCTGACCGACCCTTTTTCTTTGCGGTTCAGTGTATTTTAAATTACTTGACTCAAATTATGTCTCGATCCACAAAGAAAATAAGGTTATAATTATAATATTTGATAAAAACAAGCAAAAAAAAAGACACGAAGTTCAAAATTAATCACAAATTAAAATTGAACATTGTTAGAAAACCATAAATCCCCCAATATAAATAACTTTATTGTACATGTGTACTTAACGACAATACATATCTAAAACACCCAGACCATATCGGCTAATATCGATAGGTTCTGTGACTATTGCAGCAACCATTCTTCGAAACTATTACGATATTATCAAACAATAAATCTATTTACATAACTCAGATGTCTGGCACGAACTTGGGGAGGCCTATGTCCAGCGGTGGACTGCAATAGGCTGAACTGAGATGATGAATGATGACATAATTGAGAAGAGATCATTCTTCGCAGGACAGGAAACCTACTGCTGTGCCTCACATTTTCAGACTACGCTAGTAGTTCTTCCTCTACCAGACATTTCCAGACTGATATTATAGAAACAAACCATAGAAAGTTCTCGAACATGCCTCACGCGATACCGATTTTAGTAGTGATTCAGTATTTCCGAATTGCATTACAAACCAATCGACAGTTCTAATCAACACCTATGTTTTGATGAACGCAGATGACTAGCGACCAGAAAATAAGTTAAAAAATGTACAAAAACCATTTTTAAACGTGTTATTGGTCGCAGTTCATATCAATTTGAAATACTGTAGGTACTGTACTTTTAAAAAAAAAATTCTAGTGTAACGCGATACTACTCGTATTAATCCATTAGTGCATAGTGAAAATTATTTAATGGCGATTAAAAATCCGACACACCGGCATTTTCACATAAGCGTATTTATTCACTACATTAAATTGACAAATGCACACATTCGAAAACAATTGGAAAGCGTCCTTACACACACGCGTCTTATCACGCACACATGTTATTTTCCCGCGTAAAAGATTCGATGTATAAATCAACGGCGCAACAATTACACACTTTCATGGCAAGTTGGAATTAGAAACTGTCATTTGCACCGTTCGAGGGTTGTGTGGGAGGAGGGGGGGTATGTTACAGATGGGAGGGAAAAATAGGGTGCCGGCAAGGGCTACCGTGGACCTGATTAAAGGATTACACTGGGGTGGCGTCCGGTCTAGTTAGATTTATTATGCCAAGTATTTCAACTAGTTAGTCTTGCTTTAGGTAAGTCCGCCGACCGATATGTAAGTATGCTCTGAATAATAGCCTATGTAAAAGTTTTGATCGTTCTCGTTAATAATCGACTGGGATCAGGTTTTGTAAAAGCGGTTTCAGTCGACCTTCAAAATAAATTCTATCAATTCAATGTTTTATATGCAGGCTTAGGTACGATTGCTATTGTACCTAATCATCATTAAGATAATTGACAATCCAATCAGTTCTTAGACAGTGAAAAAGTAAATTAATTAATAATTTTTAGACAGGTAAAATACTGCCTTATTTCTAACGAGTTAACTATGAAAATAATTAATAATCGTTAGACTTGTGAATATGTATGTATACTTTAGTTTTTTTTTTAACGTGAAGCACAATATCAGTTGCAGATATTCTCCATGGTTGCAGATATCCTTAACAGTTTTATTTTTTTGCTCTGTAAATGATATATAAAGACATTTTTTTATATTACTAGCCGGTTGGCGTTTGTAGTGACCCTGATTTCTGCTCTACGGGTTGTAACTTCAATTCCCGCCTGAGTCTGTACTGTATTTATATATTTACGTATGTATTATTTCCATGTAAATTTATCAAAAACAATTTGCTATAGCAGTCGGCTACTACCTATAGGTAACAAGCATTAAGTTGCTTTCCTTAAGAACAGACGACCGTATATGAATGTTATAAGATATTAACTGATTGGTTACAAAATCAATATTAGTGACAGAAACAATAAAAGCAAGTTTTTGTAATGTTATTTATAATGAAAATAAAGCCTTTCGATATTTTATTGCTTTACACCAGGTATGAGCAATTTTTTACTAGAGGGCCGCAAAATGTTGAAAAGTTGATATTCGGGCCAAAAGCACAGAATGATAGAAAATAATAAGACTTGATGATAGTGAAAATTTAAAACCTCTGGCGGGCCGCACAAAATCTCTATTCGGGCCACATGCTGCCCGCGGGCCGCGGGTTGCTCACCCCTGCTTTGCACTATAAAAAGCTCAAAATTTTATACAATTTTTATATCTAACATCACCACAAACAAAAAACTTGGAAAAACTGCTATAGTTATAAAAAAATCAACTGCCGTGGTTACTCCCTTCCCATAATAGTTCATTAACCTTCTGCAAACATTAAAAAAAATATGTAATAATTTTCGAAATATCGATTTTAAACGATACAAGTAAAGTAAACAATGAAGTTACAGATATTGTAAACAAGCGCGCCGGAGCGCGGGTGGTCTGGTCCGACGCATCCGAAATAGCCCCGTCTTAAAAACTGTTAATAGTTTCTCCGATTATGATATCGTTGTCGGCTACTGTGCGCAAAGACGTAAACCGAACCACCCACCCGGCATGTTAAAAATAGGGGGAGTAAGTTTAGAGCTCATAACTTGTATTAAACAAGCCTAATAGCGAACTGTCTTTACCGATATTTGGAAGATGATTTGTTTGTCGATTAGGTATTTACTCGTAGTATGATTACAATTACTGTGTTATATATGTATTATCTGTCCTTATATCCTCCTCCTAAATGAAGAAAGAAGCCCATGCCCATCAGTGGGATATTACAGGCTGAATCATGATGTGTATTATTATCTTTCATTTTCACAACAGAATAATCTAGAACTTTATTTGATTTGAATAGTATTACAACTCGAATAAATTTTAAAATGTTACCAGTTTAAAGGTATTTTAACTAAAAATAATTTTAGTTGTTGATTTAAAATCGTTATAGAAGCTTGCCGATTGAACTAAATAAACAATGAAGTGAGTAAATAATGTTTTAGTTACAGGTAACTATGCATATTTTGATGTTTTTTAGAACTGTAAAAAGTGATTATTGAATACAATTTTATTTATTTATGACTTATTTAAACAAACAATTGAATAAAAATCTTTTCTATCATAGTGTGAAATAAAATTAAAATAAAGATATTATTTTAAGAAAAATAAATGAATGTGAGAAAAATGATGTATGACATTTGATATTAGGTCGCGAGTCTTCTGATGTACCTATTTGTTATTCTTGTTTATATTTTGAAATTAAAAATACAATAATTATGTAAAAACATACGCGTCGAATTGATAACCTCCTCCGTTTTTTCGTCGGTTAAAAATAAATGCATTTGACAGGATTATACCGTAAATTATATCGTCGCTGAATAGGCAAAACTACTAAAGCGCCATTTTGGTCAAAATGAGTTATATATATGGTTCGACTGCATTTTTTTTTCTCTGTCTATTAGTTCGGGTCTCGTGGCGATCGGAGCATTTTTTTGGCGCTTTAGCACTCAAAATGGGGTTAAAATCTCAACAGATTTCTTGCGACTTTTTACTAATGTGTGGCTCACTTTGACACATTTTCTTATAATTGTCGGTTTAGTATTATGCTGCTGCAACTATCCCTATTCAGGTTTGTTAGTAATTTTCGAAAGTATACTTTTGTAAACCGATGGTATTTACATAACTTTTGCTTGAATCTTTGTTTTTACCACGGGTCCTTTAAGTCAAATGAGCTTAAGAAAAAACCACAATATATGGTGATTTAGTAGTTTCTGCTGATTGAAATCACGTATACTCAAGCTTATAAGTAAATAATTTTTCAGCAAGAATCATCAACCATGGCGCTTTAGTATTTTTGCTTTACTTAGTAATTTAAGTAACAGGATATTAGCATTTTTGAATGACTTGAAGATTATTATTTCTCAATCAATATTTTATTAGAATTAGAAGTTAATAATGTTCAGTTTTGATCTCTTACTTAAATTACAATAAGTATACTGATTATTGTTAAAATGGAGTCTTGTAATTGTAACTAACTTAAGTAACTCCGTCTAGGATCACTGTTTTGAACGACAGGCGTGATATTGTTATTTTAAACTAAGCTTAGTATAAAATAACAATATAGCGCCTGAACTGAACAGTGATTCCAGAGGGAGTTATTTGTGTTAGTTGCAATAGTGAAACTCCACATTATATTTTTATTTAGTACGTTTTTATAAACAAATGTGGAAAATTACGGAGGAAGGTGATTTCTTCTTCTTCTTTTACTTTGGCTCCCTGAAGGGTTTGCCAGTGTCTGAGTGTTTATGTTATAAGGATTGTTATGTTAGGACGGGAAACTTTGCTTTGTGTAAGGCTTTGTGGGAGAGCAAGTTGTACGAGAAGAAATAAAGACTAAAAAAAAGAATCTGAACAAATGTCGGTGTTGTTGCCAGTTTATCATAAATCATAATTATATGTACCGAGTTAGTATCTGAAACAAAAGACAAACAAACATGTATAAACATAGGTTAGTAGGGTTAATCAAGACAGACAGTGCTACAATCTAATGTTATTTTGATTAATATATTATGTACATAAAATGTCAATAAACTGAGAGTGAACTAATGATAAAAGAGACCTCAGGTTAGTTGGGCGAGGTATATCAAGGGGAAGAACATCATAAAGAGAAAACTGGAGTTTTGGACAGCTAAAAAATATGTGTTCAAGGGTGCCTCCCTCAAGACCACATTCGCAAAGTGAAGAGTCCTTTACTCTAATTTTGTGAAGGAAGACCGGGGTACAAGAATGGCTTAACCTTATGCGGCAGACAGTTGAGATTACCCACTTACTGGCCTTTCTATACTTGAAAAACCATGGTTTGACAAGGATGGATCCCTGTACACTAGCATAAAACTTTCCTTTTGTTGCACTTGAGTGAGACCAGAATTCAGACCAATCACGCATCATTCGTGTCTTCGCTAATGAAATCAAGTCATGGCTATAAACTTTGTATTGGCTGAGGCCACCAGATGTTGTCGCTTTTTTTGCGAAAAAATCTACTTTCTCATTCCCTATTATACCGCTGTGAGCCGGAATCCAAGCCATCTCGACACGGATGTTTTGTGCCAGACACCTAAGGAGGAGATGTCTAATTTTGAGAATAAAAGGGAACTTAAATTTAGTCTTGAATGGATTATTTAAAATACTCTGTAAGCAACTTTTGGAGTCCGAGAATATAACGGAGTTATTTAATTGGTGTGACTCAATAAACGAAAGAGCCTCCAAGATAGCCAAAGCTTCCCCAGTAAAAACTGAGGAGGCGGGAGGCATTTTGCAGTTCAGTACTACATTAACTCTCGGAATCCAGACAGCTGATCCTATACATCCCTGTTCAGTAAGTTTAGAGGAGTCTGTGAGTAAATGATACCAATCTTTGTAATGTGTGTTTATGGCGTAGTTAAATTGCTGATTTGCTACAGGAGATCCTTTATCTCTACCAAGGTTGAAAGAAATGTTGGGAAGCAGAACTAAAGCATCAATGGAACCTCATAAATAGGTAAGATTCTACACTGATGGACAGGGTAAGGAAGGCCAATAAATTTATTATAGCTTTTAATTAGACATGGGGGAGACTTGTGAGACCAGTAGGATGAAGAAAGAACTAATTGAGAGAGTAGGTGTAGTCTAGCCGAAAGAGGATGGGAAGGAGTTGGAGGATTTTAAAGAGAAATCGGTCTGAGAGGTATTGGCGTCGCAATTGTAGAGGAGGTTCCGCATATTCCACCTGTAGAGCGTTAATAGGAGAGGACTTCATGGCACCTATTATTATGCGGAGCGCTTTTGATTGAATTTTGTCCAGATCGCGTATAATAGTTTTGTGACATGGCTCGAGGATAAAAGATCCGTAGTCAAGATAGCTACGTATCAGAGCGTTATATCTAAGTTTTTGTGTATAAGGATGGGAGCCCCACCAGACTCCAGAAAGAAACCTCATGATGTTTAAGTTTTTTTCACACTTTCCTAGGACAATTTTTGTTTTATTTTCAATCTAAGAAAATTTTAATTTTGTTTGAACAGTTTTTTTAATATGATGAATAAAGATGTATGTTAAATTGGTGTTATTTATTTATTATACGGGTTAACATTTCATAATAAACATTTTTGTTGCTCACATTAGTAATAATATTTAGGCTGGAACAAGATAAAAAGTGATAAAAGTATAATCATCCCATTATTTAATTGGCAACTATGTCTTGAAAGTAAAAAGCTTTCGAGATTTCTCTAGTATCCGATGCTGAATGTCTTTTTGCTATATGTCTTTCTGTAGTAGATTTATCTCTTAGTAATTTTCGTTTACGACTATTATATTTTTTAAATAATGTTAGTATGTTTTTCCGAAGAGAATGTTAACACAGTCGAGTCTTTAGTAGTTGGCGACTCCCTAACCGTGAACTTAATGTGGAGGTTAGTAATTTTCCCTTGCTGGTTTTTATTCAGAACTCAGAGGATTTATCCTAAAGTGACAGCTAACTTCGTAAATAGTTAAAATACGAACAATGTAATAGATTAATTACGTAGATAAAATTAAATCATGATTATGTTTCCTTAACAGTTCTTACTTTCACCCAAAAGAAAAAAAGTTGTGACAGGTTAAAGCAAAAAAAAAACTTTAAATTGATTTTTCTCGAAACAGCACTTTTGGAGGTTAGTAGTTTTGCCTATTCAGCGACGATATTGTTTTAAAATGGTAAATCAGTGGATCGACCATTGTACCACAACACCATACTGACGTGATTTTAATAACATTGTTTTTATCAAACCTAATGTAATTTAAGTCTTAGCTTAACTTGATATATTATTTAAAACCTCTCTCTTCAATAATTTTTTCGTACTACCAACTTTTTTACGACTTGTTAATCAAGAAAGTCTTACTTAATTTTTATATTATATATATACTTAAAAGCAATTATAACTGTAGAAGGAATTATATCATTTATATCTACATCCACATTTATATTGTTATACATAACAAACGCACAATATAAAGGAATCGCTCAAGTCATTAATATGCCCGCATCTTCATATAGATGTGTAATTCGTCGGAACTTAGAATTAAATAATTTATCGTCGTGGAGGCTGGAATAATAAATCAATATGCAGGGCATGCACACACGGGGAGGTAGCCCGACCTCCCGACCCGGCCCTTTCTTGACTAATTAATTAAACAACCGATTCATTACAGCCTTCCTTTGTGCCCTCACATTCGTCTCGTGAAGGGGTACAGACAGCAGATCCTTTACATTTTTCATCGGAGATAGTTCGAATAGTACGAGCATGTCTGTTGAATTAAATAGTTGATTAGTTTCTGAACTGTAAATACCTCGTAACGGGTTTTTAATGAAAAGATACCTAATGGTTTTTTAATGAAAAGCATTCGAAGTTGTGAACTGTGAAATAATTAATTAATTATTTTTCAACAAAATAAGGAGCAATTGAATTCGTTTTTAATAATACTTTTAATTAAATGTTGTTTCTTGATTCATGTGTTATTTTTAAATAAAATCATTAGTTTTCTAATAATCATTAAACTATAATTTAAGTTAAGATACACGAATGTTGTTTATTTATATTTACAAGTTGAGTCAATAATTTAACTTTTCCTATGTATTTAATTTTGTCGAAGATTCTTTACAATAAATATTAGTTTGTGTAGTTTTAAATAAATGTAAACATTAATTTAGTCCGTACGTAATCACTTTAACAGATCCCCACGATACAGATTGATGGAGCATTAGACGAGATTCGGGACGATTCTTGTATTTGAATTTGTTATAGTTGTATGTGTATATACTCATATAGGTACTATTTTAATAGCTATACAAATATATAATAAAATTAATCAATTTATTATTTAACATATATATCTTTATTTTTAAGATTAATGACTTAATTAATATTAAACCCCCTTATAGAAGATTTAGAGGATATTTTAAAGTTTCTTTTATTATTAATAAAATAATTTGTTTGTTGTTATTTACCTTTGATTGCTTAAAGTACGATTATATATCTGATCGAAAAAGAAAGAAGAATAAATCTATTTGAAGAAAAACTTTTTTACGCACGCTTGACTTGGAGAGTAAGTTGGTGAATGCGTGACGAGAGCGTTACGAAAAGTGTGATCGAGCGAGGCGAACGGAAATTGAGAGAGAGTTACGTTTCGTATATTACTGTAGGAGCTAAAGAAGTTATACTTCAGTCGTGTGGTCTAAAACAAATTTTGATTTGAAAATAATCCTCATTCGATCATGTTAATATTATGACAAAAAGTAATCAATACAAATACGGAAGAACTTTCCCCGACCTAACCATTTTACATTACAGGAGCTACCCAAGTAATATATTCTCGTCTATTATAAAATTTTGTCTCTAAATGTTTCTTATATTATGTAGGTACGTTTTTGTACGAATAAAATTATTTTGTTATTTTATTCACATTCCTTACTGTGGATTTTTTTATAACGTAATAAAATCCTAATATGAATTAAAGAAGTATTATTTAAGTGAAATTTGTTATGAGTTTGTATTAATGCAAAGATAATGGAATTAATTTAAATTAACACATCTCTGAATAATTAGTTAATGAATATCATTAAATATCTTAATACCATCAAAGTTTTGAAATAGTATAACGTCAATAATGAATTTGTAGATATATAGAGGTGTCATTCTGTATTGCTTGCTCGGCGCCAATTCAAAACTTACATACCTTATTAATTCAATAGCTTTTTCACTAGTTTTATCCGTCAGTTTTCCTATGGGCTGTTCAATTAATTGAAAAATATAAAAAAAGTTGCATTCATGATCTTTTAAAAATAGAAATACTATAATATCTAAAGAGATAATTATTTGAAAAGTTTTTAGTTGTAAAATCAATTTCAAAATAAACTAGTTGAATTTAAATTTGACGATAAACATACACTCAAGTGATCATATATTTTAACTATCTAAATTACGAGTAGTGACAATACTACAAAATTATACGCAGTAATACCTATAATAACCGCTGTTTAAGTAAATAAATAATAGTTAAAAAAAAACACGCTTTTATAAATAAACCGTTAGGATAAGGGAATAATCTTATCAAATTAGTGTATTGTCATCGGTCCTCGATAAGTCTACCAAGTTTGAATGAAATCTGAACGTTAGAAGTGGGTCAAAATGAAGTCCAAAGGAGTCGGTTACAAACTAACATATTAACAAACATACAGGTGAAGCTAATAAAAAGCGTGTATAAAAGTTCTGTACATACACTGTTTCTATACACAGTACAAATTCTGTTTATTAAAAATGATAGGTTTTATAGATTTGTGAAGAGTTAGCTGTGTTAAGACGTATGGAAAAATAAGTCCATTTAAAAGGATAGAATGGATAGATAGATTTTTTGTGTAAATCTATATAATTATATAAAAGCGGAAAGGTCACTGACTCATCACGAAACCTCAGAAACTATAATACCTACGAACATGAAATTTGGTAAGTAGGTTCCTTATAGGGATAGGGAGTAGACATCCGCTAAGAACGGGTTTTACGAAATTCCACCCCTAAGAGGGTAAAACGGGGGTTGGAAGTTTGTATGAAAGTCCTATGTTTTTGAAGTAAGAGACTTGAAATTCAAAATGTATGCTCTATAGATGGTGTGGAGGTGTACTAATAATGTATTTTTAGAAATCAACCCTTTTTGGAGTTGAAACAGGGGGTGGTAGTTATATGTGAGCGAGATGAAAACTTAAGTATAAGTATATTATTTGCATCACAAAAATAATTAACGCCCAACGAAGTGGGTTCGGGTCGGCTAGTAAATAATAAATAAATATCTACACAATACACACACGGTCGTCTGTTCCTAAAGTTAGCAACTTAATGCTTGTGTTATAGGTAACAGCCGACTGGTCTAGCTACATATTTATTTCGATAAACATACTTATAAATAATACATATATAAATAAATAAATAAATAAATAAATATGTATATTACACCCAGACTCGGGGTGGAAAATCGAACCCACAACCCCTGGAGCAGAAAGCAGGGTCACTACAAACTGCGCCAACGGGCTAGTTAAATATATTCAAATATGCTTCAAAAGCACCTTAGGGTGGGTTTAAAGTTTTAGACCAAATGAACAAAGAGCTAGAGCTAGAACAAGAGCATTCTTTCTTGATCTTTTGTGTAAACGAAAACTCATATGTATTCATATATATAACAACGAAAGAATGCTCTACGCCTGTTTACACTAAAATAATTTGATATAGTGGGGATAGAATGAGCATTCGCTCGTCTGATGTAAATCGACCTTTAAAATCGTCGTTCTACAAATTAAATGATTGAATATGGTTAAAAGTGAAGCTACCACAGATTCGAAATGTAGATATTTGTATAATTATTTAAATGGCAATACTAACTGGTCTTTGACCTCGGCTCCCGTGGTCCATCGACGGTAACCTTGATGGCTTTGTTGTAGGTCGTCACTTGTGGCGGCGTCGTCGATATCGTTATCGTCAACGTGAAAGATTTACCTGTAACAAATCAAAACGTTAATTTTTTATTTCTTAAACGGAATAAAAGTTTATTAATTTAAAAAATGTATATTATTATAACTATATATTAAAACAGGATTCTAAGCTATTTTAATATTTTAAGTAATGTGTTTGAATTAAGTAGGTAATATCTTGTTAAAATTATAAATATCTTGAAAAGAAAAAGAATAATTACAAAAGAAATACATATTTATTGTAACTATAAAAATAAGAGTTTTTCTTAATACGAATTGATTCTTATTCTCGCTTTAGATATACCTACTTATTGAAAATTAAATTAGCTCAAGAGTGTAATTTAAGAATCAACACAAATTTTTCATTAAAATTTGTGTATAAACATGTACATGTTGTAAAATTGAATAAATTTTCAACTAGCGGAGTGGTTGGTTAAAAAAAATTCGGTCCTAATGGAACTATGAAATCGATCAAGCCGTGAAATATTTGTACAAACTTTTTACTCTGAATGAGTGGAAGCAATAAATTCAATCTGTGGTCGCTACTCTTTTCGCCAGCGTCCAATTTTTGTAGTTCGATTTTGATCACTTGTTCGAAAAGTTAAAAATTTATTACAGAACTGCTTTCAATTTTCCGGCATTGACTGGTATTCCAGCTGAAAGATATTATCTCTAGTATCTCATAAAATTGTCATATATTACTTTTTGAAATGCAGCACTGGTCGAAAGTACGCATAATAAATTAAATTAACCCTAAAGTATTGACCATCAAAACTGCAATAACTCGCCAACTATCAAAATACCGAACAAATAAGCACTTGAAGTGAAATGACGTTTCAAAGTGGAGAGCATAAAAGAGCAACTCGTCCACAACATATCAGAGCACGTCACAAACAACAGGCCGACCACTTCATCACAGCATAACGCCGGCAATAAAAAAAACATTTCCATCTGCGGAAAAACCACAGTTAATATTAAATGACCGTCCGTCAAAGCTGTATTGTGGAGCGCTTTGCCGGCCGCTCGCAGCGGGATGCAGCCAATACCGATTTTCAGATTTTTCCACCCCGTTGCGGGGTGGTGGGAGAGTGACATGTAAGCTTTAATGGGGCCTGAAGCGGCACGCCGCTGGCTACACGCGAAAAAACTGAAAAAAGCCTCATTCATACGTGATTTCATGTGTAGGCTACTTTCTGCGGGCACGGTGTGTGCTCGTTAAAAATGGAGGCCGTACACGAGTCGGCTTGTTGCGGCTATCGGAGTTTATTAATGCGGCTCGAGAGGCGCTCACGTCGTTAACACTTATGGGAATACTCGTGTTTTGTGTCAGGATATTCGATGTATGTACCAAGATTAATTTTGTGGGATTAAACACGACTTGTCCTAAAATAACAATAATACTTTTTTGAAGTTTTATAAAATGACTTTATCTATTGATATTGACTCATATAAAATCAAATGACGAATAGTACGAGTATAAGTATATTATAATTTATAGTATTAAGACACAAGCGTTACAATTGTAAATATTTTTTATATCAATTCAAAATCTGGTTTATACTGAGTAGGTAATATTATCCTTAACCTGAAACGTTGAACTAGACGATGACTACATTTACAGCAGTCTCGACATTGATGTCGTTTTAAACAACACTCAAATATCCAACAACAGTTACGGAACAGTTATTAAAAAATCAAAACAAATAGCTTTGAACGGTAGACAAGTGATGTACCCGTGCCAGTCGCGGCGTGCCACGGAACACCACGTAGCGCCAGAACAGTACGCCTAAATAAATAACCCCCTACTTAATGTACCGGCGCACGACACGCTTTACGAGTTCACAATTTCCTCACACACCCCCTTGTCACACGCCAAATGATAGACGTTTTATTTTTCGAGATTGATTTATGTGGGACATGATTTTATTACGCAAGCTTCGGTATTTGAAGACGTGAGGCGTAAACGTCACA
Source organism: Melitaea athalia (assembly GCA_905220545.2). Classification (NCBI taxonomy): domain Eukaryota; kingdom Metazoa; phylum Arthropoda; class Insecta; order Lepidoptera; family Nymphalidae; genus Melitaea; species Melitaea athalia. The sequence continues at coordinate 12,695,992 of HG992193.1, forward strand.
ATTATTTGTTTAACTTTATTAGACGCACCGCATGACACTTATCAGTGTCAAACTTTGTTTTAAGAAATTAAAGTAATATCGATCAATAATCTTGCCTGAATGTTGGCATTATACATTTATTGTTTTGTCTATATTCTATTTCTTACTAAGTATTTTTACTATTTGTATTGTATTTTTTGTTGTTTTAACTGTTCTAATTTCCATTAAAACTATTAATTAGCAATATTTATCAAAATCTCTCAACTTTTTAACTGAGGCAGGGTATAGCAGGTGATATCCTGATCAAAATGAAAATAAAGCCTGACTGGGGAAGTACCTCGACCTTACAGAAGATCAGAGCTAAATAATACTGCTTTCAAGCACTTTTATGTTCCTGCAGTAAGTATGGTGACTAGAGTTTTTGGGGAAGTTCGGGGATAGCGCCGACAACGCACTTGCGATGCTCTTGTTGTTGCAGGCGTCTATAAGCTACGGTAATCGGTTACCATCAGGTGAGCCGTGCGATGGTTTGCCGACATAGTTATAAAATAAAAATAAAAACATTAAGCCGTATTAATGTTTATTTTTGTTATAAATACGAGTTTAAATAATTATTATTTATAAATCAACAATTCTGTACAAGAAAGTAAGTGCCAGTACATGCGAAAATTAATTGTAGAATTCTGTAGCAGCTACAGTGTAGCTTAATGGAATATTGAGAATACTTTTACTTTTAATACAATTTTTGTCTTTATATTCAAGTCAATTGCGCATTTAATTGTACAACATGCGGTACACATGACGCAATTAGTAGCTAAACTACGAACAGCGCTTAGTGCCGCCACTCGCGACTACAGATCCAACTCCACTGATACGTACTCGAAATGATATTGTGGGTTGGATAAGACAACTAATATTAATTATATTATATCTTTACATGTTAAGAAGATTGAATGAAAGATCTAACAAGAAGCGCTTATCCTCTCTCGCTCTCTCACTCCACATATAAGCTACTCTTGACTTTGGTCTATACCTAAGTATGTTTTAAACTAAAGCTTGTTACTCATTCAAAATCGAAAATTTGAAATTTTTTTAATTTAAAAAAACATTTTATATTCAATTATTACATCATGCCTGTTAAAATATGGTAAATTTTTATTTAAGAAGTGAAGAAGAAGAGGTGGGTATTTTTTCAAAAAATTGCGATTGAGTAGAAATTGCGATACGAAAAAGAAGTCTATGAAGTTTATAAGATGTTATGTATATTAGATGTCATTTAAGTAGACTTATTATATTCTTTTAATATTATTTCTTAAAAGTAGAACCAATTTACACATAAAAAATCATTAACAATGCTACATGCCATATCCACACAAAATTAACGCTCTCTCCGTCGACGCAGACGACATTTCCTAATAGCTGGATGCAATCCAATTTGACACCTGTCAAATACACTCCTTGCCGTGTCAGTCGCGGCGATTACGACGATGTCGGACGTAACGACGTGCTAATGCTTACGTGCGCGCTAATTGACTGAATTAATATGCTGATGTAAGCTGTGTGTTTGCTCTTTGAACGATGTAACTCAATCACAAATACACAACTATATTAACCGGCCATTTAAAACCCACACAATAATATACATTTTGCACTAAAAGGCTATCGATGTTGTAAATGAAACTCGTTGTACAGCCAGTTGAAATATTCAATCCGTAATTCTAATGCATGATGTAGTGTGAATCAGCGTGACACCGCAATACATAGTTACGTAACTTGTGGGCCGCGCTTAGTTAGCGCAACTACCCCAAAACCGAGAGGCAACCATAAATGAAATGGTAGTTTTCCGCGGCTAACCGGGCGCGGCTGGGTCGGCCGGGCCGGTTAACCGGGCCGGTTGCGGCCGCGTTATGGTTGACAAGGGCCTGTTACGGGCTCCGACCGCGTGCGTGCCACAACCTACACGATGTTTGCGTGTTACCCGCGACCGCTCAAGTTTGTTTTAATTTTTTTTTTTCAGATTTAAGACGTCTACACATGAGCTTCTAACTTTTACTTAAGCAAATTTAAACGATAAAGTTTTTATTACCTTCGAAAAATAAGAAACGTAATAAAATCGGGATGTTTATTTAAAAAGTTTCGTCTGCTGATAAGTATGCATGGAAATCTGAGTCGTTCGTAAACGGGATGCAACAGTAATCAAAGCGAGACCAAGGCACCACAATATATTCGAATAAAGAATTTCTTCAAAGGAAATTTTTTATTCAAATGGCTATGTGACCGCAGGCGTGGCCCCGCCTCCGCGAAAGACGCTGCTTTTCCGACCTTTTCTATTGGTTCGCTCGCGGAAGGCGGGTCGTGTCTTCTTCTTCGAGACCAACTTTTCATTTGCACAACTCTGAAATATTGCCAGATTAAAACACTGCGCGAAACTTCTCAATGCGGTTTTCAATTCGTTTTTTTTTTTATCTTCGGAGGATTTTCCATTACATTCATTGCCATAATTATTTAGCAAAGCTAAGGATACTTCATCTCCCATTTTAATACATTAAATCTGTAATGTACCTATGTTAAGGTTTTATAAATAAAATGATAAATATTATACTCAAAATTTTGGTACGAGCTTATATTACTTTTTTTTTTAGGATTATGCGTTTATAACGTGTTTAGTCAGTAGGACTCATACACACGTATACACGTATGTATGTATTATACAAAAGTATTGCGCGTATGTAACGTGTCTGTCTAATAAAAGAAAGATGTACATAGTGTAAAAAATATTGGTAAGCATTTCTTTTTTTCTTGTATTTTCTGCTTCGTATACGTATCATATGTTAAGAAATTCTATATCAATAATAGATATGGTAAGCGCTTTTGTGATTACATCACCTTCTTAATATTTCGTAAGGAACTTCGATTGAATGCCAGAAGTACATTAATACCGGTCTATTACAATTTTCGTCTTCAAATACTACATGTAATAAAAATAGATTTTTAACATTGAAGGTATATTGCGATGAAATTGTGATAAAATATATTAATAATTGTCAAGTATAACCTTCTCCTACATGTAGAAGAGGCCTATGACCAACAGTGAGATATTACATGCTGAATCGTGATCGTGTCAAGCATAATTTGGCAAAATGTTAGAAATTAATTCAGTCTCTAAAATTTTGAAACAAAAATAAAACCAAAAAGCTTGATAATGTTTATAAAAGTTTTTACTCATTCGAGACATGTATTTGCTATTTTCTTTAACAGCACTGAGCATCTATCTAAAATCTTTTTATTTATTTCGATGACTTACAAACCTTGGAGTTTTAGAGTATTGCAATAATATTTTCAGTCTCTTCTCTACTTTTTAATATTCTTGTTTTTAACGTAGGTATATTACGTATACTAAGTTATTATTATAAGATAACGCATTTCCATTAGTGTATAATGATTCATAGGTCCCAAGAACTTTAAATTTATTTGTAAAATTACCTTGTTTTTTACATTTTAAAATTTTGATGCAATTGTATATATAAGATTCTTGTGATTTTTTAATTATTGCAATTATTTTGAAGTTTCTTCTAAGTGAATAACTAGACTGAAATGTTAGATTTTGCTTTTTATGATTTTCTTTTGTTTCAATACTGGCCGCTCCACGGTTTCATTCGCGTTAATTCAAAGAAACTAAGAAGAAGGTTGGTTTGAGTGTGTTAATGCTAATATAATTGTTGTACTGTTTTTTATACTTAGTTTTATATCAACGAGATGGAGTTTCCACTTCATAATGTTATTCTATAAAGGTCACTGAACAGTGCGAGCATCGCGCCAGATACTACAGCGAGTTCTTGATAATTCAATTTTGGGACGAGAGGGCTTGGTCTCTATTGTATCTCGTGTTGATATTGTCTTGTGTAGAGGTGACGCAAGCGACACGATCTGCGTTACAATTTCAGTGTAAATACGTTCTGTTCTGTGAGATCAAGGTTGAGGCCATTGTGTACGACTTCGGTCGATACTGTGACACTAGACAGCTAGCCTAAAGTAGTAGGTATATGTCCTATGTGGTACTGAAGAATTATTTTTGATTGACGTTGTGATGTTGTTTATGTATGTTTCTTGATATACCGGCACAGCACTATGCACAGTTCTATGATTAAATTTTTCTGAGTGTTGCTTGGGGTTTTTACCGCAGTAGAAGTGATAGATAATGAAATGAAAATATTTCACCATTAAGGGATACATATTACATACACTTAACGAAAGTCAAAAATATTATCATTTAAAAAAAAATCAACAATAATAAAAGAAAGTTAAGGTAGCAAAATATCAAGCAATAAACTAAAAATTTACATCTTAACATTAGGTACATTACAAACTTAGGTAATGTACCCAGTGCTATAAGCAACTTTAACTTAGTCAAAATAGTCAAAATTAAGTTACTCGAAATTTCTAATGTCTCGGTAGACATTACCTTCCTATTAAACGAACTTGTACTATTAAGTTTTCGCTATGGTTTCTAGCCATGATGCTGAAATGTTAAACATTTATTCGTAAAGTGAATGCTTACAGCTGAAACGTACTTTTCAGGACGTTAACTACATTATAGACCAAGAACCCAGGAGGGCCAGACCTTCGTCATTTTATAAAAGCTAAAAATTTTTCAGTACATGCTCCCAAAACTGATAGAAGTAATGGCCAAATATGAAATTTAACTGATGGTTACTTTGGCAGATACCAGGTATCAAAGGCGTATAAAATTACTTCGTACTCGCACCTACGGCCAATCTTAATAATTGTCTAGGTCGGGACTAGAGCTATCGAAATTGACCGGAAACTGAAGAAAAATCTTCTAATAGGTACCCAAGTGACACGTATGAAGTTCAGTTTTATACTATGACGTAATTTTAGTTACAAAAGTTTGCGGCTCTGGTTAACGTGAATATTACTTTGAACAGAATATTAAAAAAAAAATTACGCATTAAGAAATGACCTTATTTAGTTGCCACTTTGTATGTCTTTTTTAAATAGTACCTATCTGCCAAAGTAACCATCAGTTAAACTTCATATTTGGCCATTGCGTCTATCGGTGTTGGGAGCATGCACTGAGAAACTTTCAGCTTTTATAAAATGATGAAGGTCTGGCCCTCACGGGCTCTTGGTTTATTAGGGATTCTCTAAAATTAAATTGTAGTATATCTAGGTAGTTATATCTAGGAAGCTTAGTTGTGTATTTTAGTATAAAACAATTTCTAGGCCTGCACGACGTGTCAACCTCTTATCTATTCGTTTTATCATTACTTTGAGCTTTCAACTCAATAGAAAAGTTTGAAAACTAGTGCGGGGTTGCAAATTTAGAATAGTTATGTAAGTGAATATTCTCTACCGCATATTTTAGGATAAAATTTAATTGACTACAGTAATTTTGATGGATTTGGTAAAAATACCTACAAATTAAATAATAATAATATTGACATTGGGTCCTACGATTACATAAATCAAACAAGTGCAGTCACAACAAAATTGTCAATCTCATTTTATATTGTTTTATTGATTGATAGTTGAAACTAAGAGTAATGCAAATAATTTATCACTACATATATAATAATTATTATTATAAAACAAAGTCGCTTCCCGCTGTCTGTCTGTCTGTATGTATGTTTAAAATTTTAAATCTACGCAATGGATTTTGATGCGGTTTTCTTTAGTAGATAGAGTGATTCAAGAGGAAGGTTTTTATGTATAATACACGCATATTATAGTAGATGAATACTGGTAATTTTAGAGGTTTCTAACGTATCTTTTATTGTAGATAGTATTTAGTTTCAGCTTTGCAACCGTGCGAAGCCGGAGCGGGTCGCTAGTAGTAAATACATTAGGTTGGATAGGATTAGGATAAAACCATAATTTATCAATTCAAGAGTAAACTCTAAAGAAAACATGTTTGTATTGTCTAAAGACAAAAAAGCTGTGAACGTTGTATATAAAGACATTCTTTAGTAGGTAGGTAGGTACATTTAGTATCAGCATTTTACCCGTACGAAGCCGGGGCGGGTCGCTAGTACATATATAAAAGAGAAAAGAGTAAAATAGCTTGCAATTACTAGTAATCTTCTTTATATTTTTCTAAAATGTAATACAAAAATAATAAAGAGGCAAAGTTTGTAAGATTTGTTTGTGGGTTAGTAAAGGCTATTAATCTGGAACTACTGAACCGATTTTAAAAGCTTATTAAAATATATATTTGTAAATCAAATCAAAAGAAAAAGCACTAGGTACTGCATATTTTTATTCGCTTACGTAGACATTATGTTAAGTGAGAAATTAATACAATGTAATACGAAAACGTTAGTCTTTATCAGAACAAAACGAAAAATTCCGATACTACTCGTATATAATTATTTCTGGTAGGTACGCCTTAATGATATTTTGGATAAAAATTAATTCAAATTTGGAAAGCTTTTCAAATAACATTATTATGATACATTTAGTGATGTGGACACGGGTCAGCTAGTTTGTTAGATAAATAAAGACGCAAACCAGCCTATTTTGACAACTTTTACGAATTGTTAACGATTTAAGTTATTTTGGCTAACTTCTTCTTCGTTGACTACCAAACTTCAGGGTGTCAGTTTTTTGTGACGGTGTGCGGGCGCGTCGTTAAAATTTACACTCATCATTTTTCCCTAACGCGCTAAAAGAAGTATAACTTCGAAAACTTATAAATTTCGTTACTAAACTTAAACTTTCGCCGTACCTACCTTAACGTCCGTCGCCAAGATACAAAATTAACATTTTATAATTATATTTTTTTACAATTTTTGTATATGATTTTTATTTATACTATAAAAAACAAGTGAACACACACAACAAGTGGCAAACAAGCATACGGTCGTGGTACGGTCCGTCTGATGGTAAGCGGATACCGTCGCCAATAGACGTCTGAATCACCAAGAGCCTTGCAATCGCATTGCCGGCCCTATCCCCGACCCTCCCATGGACTTCTGGCTATGCATATATACATATAACCTTCCTCAATAAACACATTATCAAATAGGACCAGTAATTCATAAGATGACACTGGTCATTAGGATGACCAGTGTCATGTCATGTAGTGTGATGTATATATATGTAGGTATATTATATGTATTTGTTAATTTAATTATTGATTGCATTTAATTATTTTTATTTGGGATTTAAATATAATTATATTAATTCAATTAATTGTGTTATATTTTTACTCTACCTAATATGTATTATTAAAAACTAGCGACCCACCCCGGCTTCGCACGGTTGCAATGCTGAAACTAAATACTATCTACAATAAAATATACGTTAGAAACCTCTAAAATTACCAGTGTTCCTCTACTATATTGTGCATGTATTATACATAAAAAGCTTTCTCTTGAATCACTCTATCTACTAAAGAAAACCGGTAACTGTATAGGTACAGCGTCCCAACACACAACACACACACAAACAGGCTCACCTTTGTTATATTTTACAAATAGTGGACCTTCTGTATAAATAAAATTATTTGCTTTTATGGCACCAATACTAACGGAATAACTGATGGATAGATTTTCATTAGATCTTCTAAATTTTATTTAGCTAGATACTTAAGATTTATAAAAATAAAATAAAATAATTGTATTTGCTCGGAAACGAAAAAAAAACCGACTTCAATTACATCGACAAGTAATACATACAACGTAATAAGACGACAAAATAGTCAAGTATATACACGCTATTAAAGATTACTCAAAAAGTTGTAATCAGATCTCAATTTAATTTAAAAAAAACTACATGACAAGTATTAGCTTTCGATTAAAGTAAGAATCATCAAAATCGGTATACCGAGTAAAAAGTTATGCGGTATAATGCATCGTAAGTCGACGAAAAAGTAGTCAAGTAAATACGCATTATTAGATACAACTCTAAAAGTACTTGTCAGATCTCAATTAAATTTAAATGGGACCACATGACACGCTACACCTTTCGATTAAAATAAAATTGATCGAAATCGGTCTACCCAGTCAAAAGTTCTAAGTTAACACACATAAAAAACAGTCGAATTGAGAACCTCCTCCTTTTTTGGAAGTCGGTTAAAAATGATATCTTTATCTATAAGTAACTGTATCGATGTTGTACATTGAAGATATTTGGAAACTGTTTGGTAGGGTATGCTATAGCTGACACTGATTACTTTAATCCTCCTATCTGTATTATGGCACATGTGTCTAACCGAAAGTGCTAAATAAATTTTAATGAAACTGGGCTCTATTCCTAGGGCATTTGACACTACCTACTACTACGATAACGTGTATTACTGCTGAACGTACGTAAAACTAACGTGTGCAAGGGAAGTATATCTGTAGTGTTTTTTGAGTGTTTATTTAAATTTCCTAACATTTTAGCCGCGGATCCCTAACGCGATTAAACATTAAGCACAGACCCATCGGCTTTAAACTGCTTTTATGTGTTTCTTTATTATTCATAATGGATGTTGAACACGTGTAAGTTGTAATGTTTTTAGGACTACAATTACTGAAGTTGCTTAAATATAAAAACTCAAATTTCGCTCAATTTTTAACGTCAATATTATTTAGTGTGCCCCATAATTGAGATTTTGAGATTTCTTTATGTAAGAACTGGCAACCGCCAGCTCAATAGCCATATGCCACGGCTGTCTTTGCTCTAACATGTCATCCATTTCGCAAATTAGTTGTTAAATTTCACTTGCTGAAGTTCGCGACTTTGACCGCATAATAAAATTTCAATATCTCAGGTATTGAGCGGCTTATTAAGATGAAGCACTAGGTGTTAGTAAGACCGCCACCAATACAACTCCGAAAACGAATTTTTTTTTTGTGCGTGTTACTCGGACAAATAGAGAAACATTCTAAAATAATTCATTTTTTTCAAATATCTCCCAAGTACATAACCAGTTACAGCTTTATTACAGATAGATATAAATAAAAAAATTGGTTATCCAGGGTTTGGACTATTTATTGATTGTTACAGCAATACTTACGTATACGAACAAAAGTAACAACACACAATTATTACTAATTATTTTACTAAGTTTTATCTCGCTAATAGTTATCTAAAAGGTGTGGTATTCATACAATATGTTATTGTAGTCCCATTAATAATAACATAATCTGTAGTCAGATTATAGTCTGTCGTCGCCATACCGGTCACTGACACGATCTTAAGCTGGGAGATATACGCATATCCCAGTTACATTAACCCAGCTTACTCTATTACTTATTTATCTATTAGACAAGACCTAGATAGCCTAATGCTAACTAAACGTCACGTGACAGTCGCTTTGTGCATTATCTAGTCTCCCGCAAAGCCACGTTAGTGCAAACTAGACATGGAATTATAGATTGATAAGAGATTTAGTGCATTATCTGAATACTGCAACGATTTATATGAGTATTTATTAATGTCTCATACCCTGGCATGTTTCTCGTAATTCTTAAAAATTGAAAATGTATAGTGTCACTTATTCTTAAGACTTATAAATATAATTTAGATATATTTAAAGATAAAATATAAATATAAAGATACGTATAAAGCTATTACAGAAATACTGTCACAGTTTTGAACTCACATGTAAGCTCTAATAAATATTAACACAGTTTGGAAGACTTGTTTGGAATTGGAACCAACACTAATTTCAATTAAAGACTAATGGGTCTCACATTTTATAGAAAGTCAAAATACCTTTGGTTTAATTTATTAATATCGAAATCATAAATTATTTTGTGTTGTGTAAGGAACTAAAATCAATGCCATAAACTCTATCACACCAGTATTTTGAATTGAATTTCTATTCATAAACATTTCCGTCTATAAGGCATACGCTTGATAAACATGTGGCAACTTCGATTATTTTAGCCACTGGATTAACGTCAAACTTTAACATTTCGGCACTCAATACAGTTGCTGCAAATAATGTATGTTTGGTCTTGTTTTTATACATGTTTGAATAATGCAACCAGTGGTCCTCACCTTGACAGTGGTGTGGTAGTGGATTAATGAAAGTGTAGTCAATTAATATTTACGTTATTGCTTAAGGGGTTATGTCGAGTATATTGGAAATAGTATATGCAGCATTTTCTATCTTGTTTCATTACAATATTCCGGATGGTAACGCAGTAGAAGATTGAGTCTCTGGTAGTTCTCAATCTGCAACATGTAACAGATTTGTAAATATTTGTTGACAGTAATGTAATGATAACAATAACTATGTTTTAGGCAGTTTCCAGTTGTACCTAGTACATGTCGATCATAAAACTTAAACTAGTTTCTGTAAACAGAGAAGAAACAAAGACAAAACCTAGATGTCGTCTGCAGTACCTAGGTATATTTAGCCACGTTAAGGCAAAATGGCCACTTATTTCACAGCGTCCCAGTATAAGTTGTCTTAATTTTGCCTCTCGAGCGATAACTAAAAAGAGTTAAGATCTTTTTGTACATTATATTTAAAATAAAAAAGAGTTTGGCTCATTCCAGCGCTATGCTGTTTAGATATGACTATGTATATATGTGCTGTGTAGTTATGACTCTATGTATATATATGTGATGTGTAGTTACGACTTTACTAGTATATATAAAATAAAAAAACGCCGGTCAAAAAACAAAAAATAATAATAATAATAATTGCGTGCGTAAAAAGTACACATGTCAGAAGTGAAATTTCTTTGGTAAACTAATTGAAAAAGTAGGTGGTATAATCATAATGCATCTTAAGCATGCGGGGATCCACCTTGATAGTGTGTTAGCAATGTTCTATTCGCTATGTTTAACACATTCTTACCTACCAGCTGACATGATGAAAACAGTGGTGATCCCCTTGGTTAAGAATAAGACCGGAGATATTTCTGATAAAAATAACTACAGGCCAATATCTCTGGCTACAGTACTTGCGAAGGTGTTGGACAGTCTGATAGACCAAAATTTGGACCAATATTTAAATATACACGACGCGCAGTTTGGGTTTGTGCCTAATCTTTCAACGGAGAGTGCCATTTTGTGTCTAAAGCAGACTGCCCAATACTACACAAGCAGAAAGACACCGGTGTATGCCTGTTTTTTAGACCTTTCGAAAGCCTTCGACCTAGTAGCGTACGACATATTATGGAGGAAGCTCCGTGAGGCGGGTGTACAATCCGAATTGATTTCTTTGCTGAAATTTTGGTATTTAAACCAAGATAATTATGTAAAGTGGGGTGAAGCGCCTTCAGATACTTATCGGTTGGATTGCGGGGTGAGGCAGGGGGGTATAACCTCACCAAAGCTGTTCAATTTGTATATAAATGAGCTGATTGTGGGACTCAGCAGCAGACGGGTTGGATGCTGGATAGACGGTATTTGCCTAAATAATCTAAGTTACGCAGACGACATGGTGCTGCTGGGTCCGACAGTTGGCTCAATCAGGACGCTATTAAAAATCTGTGAAGAATACGCGGTAGAACATGGCCTAAAGTACAATGTCAATAAAAGTGAGTACATGGTTTTTGGGGTCCGCGGAGGGGTAATTGACTACGAACCAGTGTTGAAACTGAACGATGTTCAATTGAGACGGGTAAAACTTTTTAAATATCTAGGTCATTACATCTCCGAGGATCTCAGAGACCATGCTGACATAGAACGTGAACGAAGGGCGCTTGCCGCTAGATGTAATATGCTGGCCCACAGGTTTGCTCGCTGTAGCAACGATGCTAAAATAACCCTGTTTAAGGCCTATTGTCAAACCTTTTATACGTGTGCCCTGTGGACCAGTTACAGTAAAAAATCGCTGGACGCACTTAGAGTGCAATATAATAATGGTTTTAGGATTTTGTTAGGACTGAGACGCTTCTGTAGTGCGTCTGCAATGTTCACGGAAGCGAATACTGATTCCTTTTTCGCAATCTTGAGAAAACGGACCGCCTCTCTATTAAACAGAATGCGGCTCAGTTCTAACAAAATTCTGAAAATGTTCAGTGCTAAGCTTGCTGAGCCTATGCTTCAGCACTTTGTTGCCGTGGTGGTGAGGCAAGATAGGTTAAGCAAGTAAATTGTTATTTGTTAATTGTTAATTTCTAATCTAATATAAGTATACTAACATAGTTGTAAGTCACTGATATTACTAACAAGTGGACTGTAAGTCTTAAATAAATAAAATTATTATTATTATTATTATTATAATGATTAAAAAAACTAATTGAAAAAAAAAACAACGTCACGCGGTGTTTCCAGGTGGTCATCTATCCAAGTACGCGTGACGCGTTGCCGCGTTGCTTTTCTCTCAAATTTTACCCTCACGCGCCTAAAGAAGTTTATTCAAAGGACCAACAACTTTTTAGTCGCCTTAAAAATTCTTCGATTAGTCGTAGCTGTAAATGTAAAACATAATAATGGGTAACATTAAAAATTTATCTTTCTTGCTAAACAATTTAAAAAATATTTGCTTAAAAATCTTAAAGAATTTACTATAACATCACGAAAAACATTCATCTGCGTAACCTGCTTATAATGGTACGGAAAGAAGTATATCGTATTCAGTCTTAAAATAGTTCATCGTAGTTAGTAATTTTATTCTGAAAGTTATTATTCATCATAATACAGTGTTAATCGTTATTTTTTGTACTTCTTTTAGTACACAGTGTTGCATCATTCAATCACGAGTATTGAGTTTATTCCTGTAATAGTAAAAATCTTAATATCGTATCCAGACATCAAATTGTTATTTTTCACTTATTAATAAACGGATTCACAGTTCACTAAAATGGATACATCAATATCGCTAAATTACTATTGATCAGTACACTCGTGACAATGATTTATTAAAAGATATGCGGGCTTTAATTTCGTAAAACGCGTTCATTCACATTGTACTTTCAGGCCTTTTGTTTGTTAATGGAAAATCTGTTTTAAACTAGTGCAAAGACAAAGGAAACATTTTGACATAGCTTAATCACTGATATAAAAAAAAGTGTACGTGTGTCAGCTCCGACTCACGACTGGAGTTTACTTCTTCAGATCGACTGTCTAAATATGAACAAAAAAGGGTTTATAGTCTAAAAAAAGATTAATACCATATCAAATGGTAAATAAACGAATTAAATAACGCCATCCATCGATGGCATTATTAGAAAACGTCGTAACCGATACCGTACCGTACCGTCAACATCGTAGGCCGTAGCCGATGCTTTCGTAAACGTCGTAGCAGATGCTTTCGTAAACGTCATAGCAGATAGGTAACGCACAAAAACGTAACGAGGTCAATCGTTCAGTAGATTTTACTCCTCGTATTTTTTTTATACCGGGGGCCTTATATGAAAATCGATTCTTAAGGAGTAAACTCCAAAAATATGAAAGGAATGTTAAAAATTTACTAGTATCATTGTATTCGTTAGCCGGTTAGCATATAATTTTATTCTAATCATATAATATTTAATTAATTAATTAAAGATATACTAATATTTGAAACACTGATTATGACGCTTCCTTGTGGTACAAGCAACTTTTAAAATGATTGTCAAACGGATATCTGACTGCAAAATTTAAAGGCCGTAAATCATTGTTTAATATTGCATCAATAGACATATCTACGTTTCGTCATCTGATTGTATGACGACTTTTATTATTAATGCAGTTAAAAATGTATTAAATCAATACTTGCATGATACTAAATGTATCACATAGCTACGAGTAAAAATAAAGTCCAAGAGACAATATTTATGTATGTATTTGAACACTCGAATCTTTGTTTTAATAGTTTTGTCAGAAACTTGTATGGTATAAAACATCTGAATAATTATGGCAAGAGTTAAGTAGTAATCATAAAGAGCAGCGTGTGTGGTGCCGCACCATTCGTATAGGTATTTATTTTTCAGCTGAATGTCCCTCACGTCATCATCTGGCTTAATATACGTATCAGTGACGTTTGTACTAATGTGATAGTTACCTACAGAGGTAACTATCAAATTGTTATTCTGTCTCTTTAAAAAAATCAGTTTTAAAATACACACTGCAGTACTGATTTTAGACCAGGTAGGAGTTTAATAAAAAGGTCCTATTAGGATTTGCCTTTGGTAATACATTGAGCTATTATTTACGTCAGTAATAATAGCTCAATGTGGTAATATTACAGAATAAACTAATTAAAAAAATAGGCAAACGATTTTTCAATAACTTTCTGTAGATAATGATTTTTTTCGATTACGCCACATAATTCTACTAAACTATATTTTACAGCTTTGTGAGTTAGGCTTGGGTGTTTATCAATATTAAAATTTATGACGTAGGTTGTCTGTTTGTATATCAATATCATCGTCGTTAAGAATATTTTCTAGTAGTTAACCCGGTGAACTTTAAACTGCTTTGTACTTTTTTTCATGGATATGTCTTGCTTTTATTTTCTTATTTAAAAAATAACTTACTCCTGACAAACGCGAAACGAGTCCACAAAAAAGAACAATCCAATTCGGACGTTACGCGCTTATTTCGGCGATATTCCACGCAACTTCAAACTCAACAGTCCGCAATAAAAAAATGAAATTTTTCTCCTTAATGTGTAAAAAATACCTTTGTTATTTCATTTGTTTAATAAATATTTTTTTCTATATACCTAATGATGTGCGGACCGCGACGGTCATTTTATTTCTTCAAACGGACCCCGAGCGAAACTAATTGATGACTCCTGCTCTCTGTCAATCTGTTCAGTAGTTTTGGCGCGATCGCGCGACAGACAGACAGAGTTACTTTCGCATTTATAATATTACTAGCTTCTGCGCGCGACTTCGTCGGCGTGGACTCCGCTCCTATTGATCTTAGCGTGATGACACATAGCCTATAGCCTTCCTCGATAAATGGGCTATCTAACTCTGAAAGAATTTTTCAAATCGGCCCAGTAGTTCCAGAGATTACCGCGTTCAAACAAACAAACAAACAAACAAACAACCAAACAAACAAACTCTTCAGCTTTATATATTAGTATAGATAGTATAATATAGTATGGATATAGTATGGATTATAAACCTGAAAGTTGCTTTGTTTGTTTGTTTGCTTAAAAGCGCTAATCTCAAGAACTACTGATTCGAATCGAAAAATTCCTCTGAGGTGGATAGCCTATTTAAAGAGAAAGGTTATGCTTTAAGAAGAAGGAAGGCTATTTTTTTTTTCCTCAAATCAACACGGGTGAAACCGCGGGGCACAGCTAGTATTAGTATAGATTAGTACAGATTAAGATACATAAAACATATATTTTATACTTTCGCGACGAAAATTTTTATATAATATATTGACTTTGACTGGATTGACAGAACAATCTGGAATGTTTCAATGAGACCAATCAATTGAATGGTTTTTTTTGTATTTAATTGATTTGTATATTTATCATTTATTGTATATTTAAGTAGCTCGATATATTTTCCTTAGTTTACACTAAATAAATTTCTGAACGCACGCACAAATATTTGACAACCAATATGTGTTATGTCAATCTGTTTTCATTACTGAAATTATTATACATTTTTAAAGTCTAAAATAAGCCACTATCCTTATATTGTGGATATATGTTGTTGATTCGAAACCTTTATTTAAATACGTTCTTTAATTTTAGGGAAGAGTTTACCGTATCGACGGGATGAACATTAAATGTTTGACAGTTACGAAACACGAACATTATATATCATACAAATTTTCATTCCAACTTTTCAACCCCTTACATCCTTTTCTTCGCATTAAAAAGTAGCCTATGTCCTTTCTCAGTCTCTAAACTATCTGTATACCAAATTTCATTTAAATCTGTTAGTAGTTTTGGCGTGATTGCGTGACAGACAGACAGACAGAGTTACTTTCGCATTTATAATATTAGTATGGATTATAATTATAATTACTTTAAAGAACAAGGAATTAAAATAGAGTAGTGGTAGGTATAACGTTTTGTAGCAGTAAAAATTCGTAGACGTGTACAGCTGTATATAAAAATTCTTGGTCAGCTTCGTAAATGTAATATTTCGTTAATCACTTAATTAAATCAATTTCTACGATTTATTGTACATCACTTGCCACAAAATTAATTCGATAATCACCGCATTTATATCTATAATGCAAGTTTAAACTATCTGATTTACAAAGATTTTTGTATATATGTAGGTATTTAATTTTAATGTTATTTTTTAAGCATTTTAAAAATTTCGTCATATCATTATTATCATTAAAAAAAGGTAATTATTATATATAGCACAGTTTAAACAATTTTAAACTATAGAATTTAATACTTATTAGACACATAATTTCAAACATAATGTAATATATATTATAACTAAAATGTTAATTAATGATATTTGATATTGAGTATTATACCAAATATATGATCGGAAATAACTTTATTATAAACAAAAGTATTATTAGTTATTAGTTATTTTAAATATAGGTCTTTCACTTATACAAAGATATAATGTTTTATTAAAAAATTATTATTTCTCTCCATAGCATAAATTACCTAATATTTTTCGCGTTTGTGACTTTCTCAACAAAAATCTTAGGGCGGAGGAGGGCGGTTATGTCGGACATCCCGCCCTATTTGACATTCACAAACTTTCTTAAGTATCGCGGAAAAAGTTGTAATCTCTTTGCGATGTCTCCAAGTTTACCCTACTTCGTAACTTTGGTAAAACATTTGAATGCCATATTTACCTCCTTAGCAAGTGTTTTGTGGGAAATGTTATCGTCTCTGTACTTTTTCGCTTTTAGCTTCAGCTTCTTGTGTGTTTTTATTAAACACTCAATAAACCAACATCATTTTAAAATTTAGATTTTAGTTGAATCGTACGATTATATTATGGAAAAACTAAAATTTTGTGTAATCTTATGACGATTTTAAATAATAAATTTTGGTAACCCATAACCATAACTTTGTTAACTAGTACAATTTTCCCTACTAGGTACATCTTTCAAAAGAGTATATATCATTGTGTAACAATAACTGCACCTTCAGCACTCACCGCGACCACTACGGCCAACGAATCTGAGGTCGTTGAACTTCGCTACTTGGTTTTTCATCACCGCAGAGCTGTTCCGTAGCTCTGCACAGCAATTCTCATCATTGCCAGCTCGCACCGTCACCAGTGTGCCATCTCCGACGTCACCCAGTGCCACCACCTTGAACGCCACGGGAAGTGTTTTGTTCGACCGCCAGTGAGGGGGCAGCACAGTGCACACAAAGTGGGGACTGCCGGTCCTCACTAATTCGCCTGGATGCTCCGAAAGGAAGTCTCCCAATGTCCTCTCGGCGAGAATGTCGGAGGTCATTTTCGTGTAGGTTTCGTGGAGCAGAGTGGAGCTTGTGTCCGGCGACACGGCACCACTCGACGCCCCCGTCAGGTGCATCCTCGACACCCGCGCGCGCTGCGTGCTGCACATAGAGTCCACTGTGTCCGCACCTACATCGCACTTCCCACTCCACACTGGTCACATCCACTGGTACGAGTTTAGGTCACTTGTTTTCAACATTGCACACCCGCGAAGTTGCACCGTTGCGGAAGGACCTATGGTAAGATGCTTCACGTTGCTAGGGAACGAGCGCGTGGCCACTAGATGCGGTGACGTCACACGGCCTTGCCACACTTTTTTCCCGGTGAATGAAAGGTTCGGCGGCGGGCGGGAGAGGGACGTGAGGGGCCGATTTTTTCCGGAACAGAGGGGTGTCTCCCCCGCGCGCGGCGAAAAAACTTTTCACTAGTTTCAATGACGGCGGCACTTTTTGCGCTCCGTATTTACAATCGCACGCACGTGCCTTTCGCTTTCGACGCGAACGGTTAACTTTTTTCACTTTAAAAAATTGTATTCGATTTCGGTTTTAGTTTGTGTTCGGTGTATTATTGTCAAACGTGAGGGTCCGTGCGTCGGAGCGCGCGGTCGTGATGCGACTCAGCGGACGTGTGGAGCCGCCTCTGATCGCTCGGTCTCGGTGTCCGCTCGCGGTGGCTATTAATACGCGGCGTACGTCCGCGCCCGTCGACTTCGGACAAAGTTTCGCGGGTGAGTCGGTGTGGCTCCGCGGCAGCGGTGGCGGCGAGCGAGAGGCGGCGACGACGCGGGCGCGGCGGGCGGCGGAGCGCACTTTGCGGTCGGGGTGGGTTGGGTTTAAAGCCGCCGAAGGATAAAACATACAAATAAACACGTGTTCGCGCCGGCGCGAGCGAGAGGTGCGCAGATTGCGGTGGAGCAAGCGGGACGGAGGCCACTCTTGCGGCATTTACCAGCCGCTTTGCTTGCCGGCACCCGCCTGCCGCCTGCCGTCCGTCCGTAGTTGCCTTTGCTGTCGTCATCTACGTATCTGTAACACCAGGAGACGGAGTTCGATGTTATTTCTGATGATGAATAAAGTGTGTTAAGTGACGTGATTTTGCTTTTAGTTTCTACTTTCGTGATTTCGGTTAGATAAACTACATTTCAATCATAAAATTTAGTATGTACCTATATTCTTTTTGTTATTTCCCATAAGTGTAATAATAATACCTGTTCCTCGAACTACAGAACGACTTACATATTACGAAACATTTTTCAAATTTATTTTCAATTTTTTTTATATTGTAAAAAAATAAGTGTCAAATATTTTAAAATGCTTAGTTTCTAATTTTATTAATTTTTATGGTAAATCTCCATAAACCAAAACACCTTTATTTCAAGCATCGTAGAAATTTTAAAAATTTGTATTATGTAAGCAAATAAAGCAAATTAAATTAATTAATTGAAGTTATTTTTACTTTGATGTGTATTGAACGGTTGTCAACAAAAATTAAAAAATAACTAAATATTTAATAGTATTTAAAAATAGAACGTGAACAATTTTAAAAATATTATACTCACATAGTCAATATTTACATAAAGTTTTATCCAATAATCATATAAAAATTTAAAATTATTTTTTAATTAACAAAGTTTTAAAAACATCTGAAAATAGCACGTCTAAATCTGACTAGATTTTCTGTGCAAAGCCTGTGGTGTGACAAATAAATGTAAAGACGCGAGGGCTGCACATAATGCAGTCCTTGAAAGGAACTTTCAGCTCCCACTATTACATAATAATTAAATCTTGAAAACTTTAAACTTTAATATTTGAAACAGATTAAATTAGTCAATTATTTTGAACAAAATTTTCGCAGAAGTTCGTAAGACAAATAATACATACAATATCAATTTCAAATAATAATTTATCTGTTATTATTTTTTTACAATGAGTTATAGTTTAACGTAATAAACTCGTTACAGAAAAATATATTAACTAAATGTTATAGACAGACGTTTTTTATTTTGTAGGAAACGGTAAATGCTATTAGGTATTACATAAAATACTATTATACAAATCATTATAAAATCATAAAAATCGCGACTCATTTCCGACAACAGAGATTTTCTGAATATATTTTTCAATATTACAAAACATAAAAATTTCAATAAACAAAAATTACTAATCTATATATATGTAAATATATGTACGTATCTTAAAATTTCAAAATTTAAAAATAAATTAGTGATAAATTTTCTAATTACCTAAGTTTAGAGCAGTTCCTATCTTATTTCCCTCATGTAGTGGGTAACGTTGCTTGACGAGAATAGGAAGGGACGCAGGGTTCGTGTTAATGAAGCCGCTTAGGACCGAAACACCGGCCACCTTCTATTCGATTATAGTCAAGATTTAGATTAGCCTTAATTATAATATAACCTTAAAGATAACACTTATACTATTTTTATTTTTAATAGACAAGTATTATATTTACTCCTATAGTTTAAAAACTTCTTAATCTTTGTAATTTTAGAAATAATGACTTTCTATGTATACCTGTGTAATGATTTATTTATGTACCTATTAAAGTTGTAATAGTAGTATAGTGTAGTTCTTTCCTTTTTTTTTCTAATGTGATGTTTTTTGTCTACAATCTTAGAAAAAAAAATGTTAGTGGATTGTGCTTCTGTTGTTCACTTTCATGAAAGCCTGCCACTGTGTAGAAAATTTATAAGCAATATTAAGTACATTAATGTGTCACTCGTCGTCATTTCGTATTAAATACTCGTGCAAAATTGTAATTATCTTACCACGAAAACGACACTCATAAATATCGAATTTCGTGTGGATTCACACGAACCGGCGTAGCAGTCCATTTTGGACCCTTCTCTATCGCCTTACGCTCCTTATGTTTGTCTAGATCTGTTTAACTAAAATAGTTCTTACTGCTACAATTATAAGGTTTCTAATTTTGTTTTTCTTTGACAAATCTCTCCCATTTCATTTCGCGTCATGTAGCTCCTGATAGCCATTAGTGCCGTTCACTGCAGCTGTCACTTTCACAAACACCCTGACTCAGACTTCACTATTTGATACAACATCAAGATATGACAATATTAGATACAATTTAATATAGGAAAATTTGTGAAAAATTACGTTTAATTTTACAAATAAAGGCAAATAAGCCTTCTAATTTTAGTCAAATTTCCAGTCGATAAAGTGACTTTTGAATAATGCCAGATGATGATGATGCCTTTTGAATAATGTAAGAGACAAATTACATTTACACATTTGATAACCACTTCCACCACTTCAGCCTATCACAGTCCACTGTTGGACATAGGCCTCCACAAGTTCGCGCCCGACATTATGACGCGAACTCATGTGTTTCGCCCATAGTCACCACGCTGGGCAGGCGGGTTGGTGACCGCAGGGCTGGCTTTGTCGCACCGAAGACGCTGCTGCCCGTCTTCGGCCTGTGTATTTCAAAGCCAGCATGGATGGTTATCCCGCCATCCGTCGGCTTTTTAAGTTCCAAGGTGGTAGTAGAACTGTGTTATCCCTTAGTCGCCTCATACGACACCCACGGGAAGAGAGGGAGTGGCTACATTCTTTAGTGCCGTAACCACACAGCACGCAGCTTTGATAAAAATAAGTAATTTTAATGTATATGTATACGTATACCCACGTTTCTTAAATACCTCACATAAATAATAATCCCCTAACTTTCCACGTATACATGACAGGAAAGAATGAATCATTCATAAAAAGAGAACCAGCCGAGTTTTAAATCAGAAACAACCTCAAAGCTACTAAAGTATAATAAAGGTATGCAGATCAGTCGGTCCGCTCGGCAAATATTGAAGCGCCCTTACAACACAAAATCAAACCTTTTATTTAAGTCCGAGCACACAGAGGGCACATTGTTTGCGAGGGTCGAGGGAGATAGTTCAACAACCCTTTCACTGACCAGAGCGTAAGCAGATTCCCCGAGCCATTAGAAAATGTATTATCCTCTCACCAGACGATTGAAATAATTTTAAACAGACGCTTATGTATGTAGAAACGAATAATAGCTATGTAATTAGCACTTTAATTTTTATAACATACTACAATTGTTCACTCACTTGATGACATTTTTTTTTGTTAATTTTTTTATGTAGCAAATGAATAAATTATTGTTTTGATTATTTCTAATTCAATAATTAACAATTTGAATTACTATGAAGTAGGTTTAAGGATAAAAATAAGAAATCAGTAGGCTGTTCCAGCCTTGTAAAGCCGACAGGCATTACCAGAGTACATTAAAAAACACATTAATTTGAACGATGCTTTGAATTGAAAAAGTACAACGATGCGATCCTTTGTATAGAAAACAAAATATTAAATGTTATACATTTACAAGAAATTTATTTATTTACTTATTACTATTATATTTGTAACCGTTAGCGACAGACAAACTTCACCAACCCATTCGAAAGAAGTTTTTTATGTAAAAATAAAATAATCATAATAATTAGCGATTGCTGTTCTTGGTGTGGCAGCACTGTAATTCTTTATTTTACTGTATTTTACTCTAGCCGAACTAGCCTAACATATAATATGCTAAAAACTCCAAATTATTACAAATTTTCCGAACACCGAAAATTACAACCAATTTTTAAATTTGGGTCATTGGCCAAATATCAGTCACAGGTGGACAAGATTTGCGGTTAAACGTACACTACGATTATGCTGTAGAGCCAATTTCTGTTATATTTTTTAAGTATAAAAAAATTGCTTAATTGATAATGATTTCCTAAAAATTTATACGCCATTCCATAGGATATTGTTAGATAACTGAAAAAGTTGTACGCTTTGGTGTGTTTAAGTGCTTGTGCTTTTAGTGCTCTTGAACCATTTAGATTTAATATTTAAATCATTTAGATATAGGTATATATGGATAATTTAATTTTCTAACTAATCTAATAAGGTTTCTGTGAATATTCAGTGGCTAAAATCCAGCATAACAAAAGGGCAATGTAAGCCGGCTAAGCAGCAGTTAGCCGCCAGATTGCAATAAACATAGCCCAGCGGACGCGTAGCCCAATGCTACGACGGACGTATCATGGCGCAGGGAATTCTATAGAGTTGATACAAGATTACTTTTATCTTTAATGAAATCAAGTTTTAATTACAACTTTATTTATGACGTTTCATATACATCTATACTTTGATTATCACTCTGGTTTCGTAGTGATACGAAAGTTCATATAAAGCCGACAGTCGTAGGTTCGATTCGCTTTTAGAATAGTTATTTAAGCGAGTAGTACTAAATAATTTACGTTATGGTCTGCTTATTTATCCTTGTGACAATTAACTTAAAAACATCGATTTCGTTTTTTAAAATTCAACAATAATAAATTTAGTCTTAGCAGCAAACATATCGAGTGAGAAAAGAGTGAGAAACGAGGTGGATTATTTTATATGACAAGGGTAGCAAGCTATACCTGGTCTTTCCCAGGAGCTAGAAATACCTCAACCTTACAAAAGATCAGAGCTAAATAATACTGCTTTCAAGCAGTGTTGTGTTCCTAAAATTAGAGAGACGAGAGCTCGAGGGTAGGTTCAACAACGTGCTTGCAATGCTTCTGGTGTTGCAGGCGTCTTTAAGCAACGGTAATCGCTTACCATCAGGTGAACCGTACGTCGCTTGTTTGCCGACCTAATTGTATAAAAAAGTACCCAATATTGTGCTCCACAGTTTCCTCTATCTTGTAGTGAAATTCCTATAAAAATCAAATCAGCCGTTTTGGAGATTAGCTCAGATCAGACAAACCGAAAGACAGATAGACAAAAATTTTAAAATCAGATTTAGAATTAGCTTTCTCCGATCTGGTCAAGCAATAACTCTACTAGATGTCTACTGTGCCAAATTCCGAACAATGAAAGCAAAACTAGCAGTGAAACAGCCCCGACTCATGAATCGATCTTCACCATTATTGCTCTATGATAACGCGAGACCTCATACAGCACGAGAAACCGTTTTAACTCTACGGGAACTGCAATTAGACACTACTCGTCACCCTCCGTATTCGCCAGACCATGCTCCAACGGACTGCCATTTTTTTCGTCATTTGGACAATTTTCTACGTGATAAAAAGTTTTCTTCTCAGGGGGCAGTACAAAATGCTTTCACACAGTTTGTCAAATCGAGATCACCAGAGTTCTACCGCAAAGGCATAAATGACCTTCCTATTAGATATCAGCAATATATGTTAAATAAAAAAAAAATTCAATTTTTCAGTAGAAATCGGCAATTTCATACTTTAACCCCTAATATTATCATTACAGCTAAATTATAGTTAATAGAGTTGGTTAATGTATTCTGAGTACCCAAAAACTTATTGCAAATAAGGTGGCAGGGTCGCCATGTAGTGTCGGAGGCGAGTGAAACGACTGACGTTCGGTATTAGACTGAATTTATTATAATACAAACTTATATTCTATTACACCACTACAATTTAATACATACATACAAACATTTCATAAGTCAAGCAAGACAGAACATATAAGTAACTTGTATGTTTATATAATTTTATGAAAAATATCAGAAAAATGAAAAATATAAGAGTACTAAAAATTATTAAGTTGAAGGATAGTAAAAAACAAAATACGTTTTTTGATTTCATTTGATTATATAGAAAAGGGATGCTTCTATTGTTCAAAGATTTATATGTATTGTTTACGCAGGTACAAGTGTCTGCAGATATTTTGTCCCTCAGTTTTTATTATTTATTACTCATTTTAGGTCTGTTTCTTTTATATTTTATATATAATTATACGTATAGTTCTAAAAATTTATTAGATATATTTATGATAGTAACTGTTGTTAAAAATAGTTAACAAAAAAGGAAAAAAAATGAAGAAAAAAATATTTTAAATTTGTAACACAACTGATCGTAACTCTTACATTATTGCTGTACTTGTTGTTTCAACTGTTTCAATATCTATTCGACATAAACACATATTTCCATTGGCAGAATATTAGTGAATAAAATTTTGTAAAACAAAACTACTCAAAATGAGGTTTTGCGTTTTGTCATTGTGCTGTTATTTTGAAACCGTAACAGATAGAGTCATAAAATCGCCCCAACCATATACTATATACTAACTGCAGCAAAAAATAATGCAAATAAATTAAAGTAAGAAAATGTATATGGGTTCGTTAAAAAATATTATATACCTAATAAATATTTCATATTATGTCATCTATTATCTTTTTTGCTGAATCTTACTGAAAGAATTTGCATTTCTTTAAAAGTAGAAAATAAAAATTAACAATATTACAAAATAGACGAAAACATATAGACGAAATAATTTAGTTCCAAAGCCGACTCCACTCTACGTAGAGAAATGCAAGGTCCCAGTCGGTCAGGCGGTCCGTCGCCCTCGTTAGAGAAGCTCAAATTAATGCAGGCCATTCTCCGCCTGACGCCCAGTTGTTCTTAAATCTAATTGCCAGCTACCACTACGCACGGACTGATTAATCGGACTACCGTATAATGTCTGTACACGGTAGCCACATTTACATTGTACTAAGGTGCTGGAGTACAATTACATTGCAGAATCTATATGTGATTTAAGAAACCGAATCTTGTTAATTTTATGTCTATGGAGGTCAAAATTTGCTTTTTATTGTGACTGTTTCTGACACTTCTGTGTAGGTACTACTGTTCAAGAAACTTCAAAATAAGTCAGTTACTTTTAATTACATGTGAGACCTTAGTTAAATAAGGTAGATTAGATCTTTAAAATTATGTAATAATCAATTAATTTATTAATTTTGTTGGTAAGTCGATAATTTGGTACCTCGTATCTGGTAATAAATAAACTGAAACGGTCTAAAATAACCCGATAAGAGATAAGCAGAGAAAATAAATAGTAGGGACCTCAGAAATACTTTTCCAAAGAAAATATCGCCGAAGAGTGATAATTATCACATCAGCTATTTACGATGAGATTCGTGACTAACACAATTTTTCTTTTAATTTTTCTCAACATAATTGTCTGAAAAGCTTTATCATTTAACGCTTCGAATCTAATAAGAATCGCACAAACAACTAAGATTCGTACAAAAAGCCAATAAGATTGAAATTTTCATATTGGAAATTAAAATTAAAAACTGTTTTGTCATAATTGTATAATCATTTATAGCTCGTGTTTGTTACTAGTTTTACAAGAACTCAACAAACTTGTTTGACATTTCTTGTAACTAAAGATCTGATGCTTAATTTACTTAAAGGCTTTGTACCTAAAGAGGAAATAGCGTGCTCTCTTTTTAAACAGTAGAAAATGTGTCACATTATTATGCATGTCATTATGCAAATTACATTGTAATGTAAAACTGAATTGTATTAGACTGTGTTTTATTTATTTATTTTTATTTATACTTTATTGTACACCACAACTACATTTTAACATTAAACACATTTAAAGATATTTACAGACTGTGAAGTACAATGGGCGGTCTTATGGCTATTTAGCCATTTCTTCCAGACAACCCATTTAGGTATAGGAAGGAAAAATTTATTAGAAGTTCGAGACAGGGTAGGTGGTGCAGTTATATGATAAACTTACATGCTAGTACATACATATACTACTACTTATACAGAATACATAGCTTTATTGTAAAAAAAAATAAATAGAAATAAATATATACATACATACTATAATGATTATTATAATTGACATAATAATATACACAAAAAACTCTGAGTGAAAACATGTTAGAACAAAAACACATTTTATGTCGTCTCCAGTTTAAGATAGTGACTTTTTACATACTTCTTAAATGCCTGTAGTGACTCAGCCTCTTTTATATATAACGGCAGACTATTCCATAGTTTTATAGCTTCAACAGTAAAGGATTGACGGAAAAACTTACTCTTGTGCATCGGCAATTTCAGTACATGACTTCGCGATGTCCTTGCTAATGAAGCATCCCTCAGATATTCGAACTTATCTTTTAAGTAAGACGGAGCCTTTGGATCAAATAGCACACAGTACAGTATAGAAAGAATATGCAGGTTCCGGCGAGAACGTATAGATAGCCACTTGAGCTTTAAGCGAAATTCGGAAATAATGAATAATATAATGAAACCTGTAGCCTTCCTTGATAAATGGACTATCCTACACTAAAAGGGTTTATTGATTTGAACCAGTAGTTCCTCAGATTTGCGTGTTCGATCAAACAAACTCGTGAGCTTTATACTATTACTAGAGATCAAGGATACCCAAATTATTTTGTGTATAATGAATTCATACCTTAACTATGAGCGATAGCCAAATTTCTTCTTATATTATTTTTGCCTATTGATTTAAAAAAAAAATTTACCAATTTTAAAAAAGTCTAACGTGTTAAAATTGTCGATCCCTGAAAAATCTGGCTACTTCCAAAATCTTTGCTATAGATAATATAATAATCAAGATTATTTTATCAAGCTACAATCACGAAAACTAAAGATTCACTTAGAAATCAAAAATTTATATATTAAATCAAAAATACAAATCGTAAAGTAATTAAAGCCGAAAACATTTATTTAATATTAATAGAAGTGTTTATGAAGCTTGTCTCCAATTAAAGCATTTAACTGAATTGCGAGGATAAAGTGAAACAAATCACCGCTTTAAAGTCCCGCCTGAACTTTTTGAAGTTCCGCAAACATGTAGGACGCAGCTAAAATAGAAGTTGTAGGCGAGTTTAGAATTGTTTCAACGAAAAAAGGAACTTTAATTTTCTACGTTTTAAAACAAAAGTCGGTCTCACTCGGGAGATAATGGCAATAACGTGTTCACCCTTCACGGTAATACATATGTAGTATATAAACATACTGTTAACAAAATAAAGGGTTTTGAACCGTTTTAAAGAATGCGCTAAATTTTTACTAAACTTAATTTGAATTTTATAATAATCTCTATATGATAAGTACGACTAGATACTGTTTTAGATAATGTATTTACTTTCAATATAACTTTGGTACATGCTTCAAACAAGAGAGAGCGATAACATATAAAAAAGATAATCGTGAACAGTCGAAATAAATTACATTAAAAAGCATATTTTAATACAAAATTAAAAATTACATTGTAACTTATGAGTTAGAAGAGCGGCAGAGAAGCAGAGAAATAACTACCATAAATAAAAATTCGACGCAATTAAACCAAAAAAGGTTGTCAAAAAAGGTGGTAAAAAAATTAAATCTTAAAATGAAAAAAAAAAAAACATTATCAAATATCTTTAACAGAATAGCAGTCTTGACTATGAGGTATTTGAAATATATTGCTAACTAGATGTGCCCCGCGGTTTCACCTGCGTTGATTTGAGGGAAAAAATGCTTTCCTTTTTTTTAATAGTATAAGATTTAATTAGCTTGATATATTTTCCTTAGTTTACACTAAATAAATTTCTGAACGCACGCATAAATATTTGACCAAAGAGTATATAACCACTACGTTTTATATTTGACAACCAATATATATTATGTCAATCCGTTTTCATTACTGACATTATTATACATTTTTAAAATGTAAAATACGCCACTATCCGTATATTGTGGATATATGTTGTCGATTCGAAACCTTTATTTAAATACGTTCTTTAATTTTATCGGAGAGTTTACCATATCGACGGGATGAACATTAAATGTTTGACAGTTACGAAACACGAACATAGTTCCATACAAATTTTCATTCCCACCTTTCAACCCCTTACACCCTTTTATTCGCATTAAAAAGTAGCCTATGTCCTTTCTCAGACTCTAGACTATCTGTATACCAAATTTTATTTAAATCTGTTCAGTAGTTTTGGCACGATTGCGCGACAGACAGACAGACAGACAGACAGACAGACAGAGAGACAGAGAGACAGACAGACAGACAGACAGACAGACAGACAGACAGACAGACAGACAGAGATACTTTCGCATTTATAATATTAGTATGGATTAGTTAACTACGCTGGTGACAACTCTAACAAAACGTAGACAATATTACACTTGATAAAGGTATAGAAACGAGCTTACAGAACTGCGTACATCTTATTAATCTAAAAGCAGTAGCTGAATTGTTCCACTCGTTCTCAAGTTTTGCGCTTGATATATAGATAAAGACCGGTGTGCATAAGCGTAGCTTGCAGATGGCTCGCGAGTCGCGTGGTTTCTTGGTGGAATGTAGCCGGCGCTGGCAAAAATTGCCTCTCGTTCGCTTCAAACGAAAGGGTCACTGTACTTGCCCTCGCCTATCGTTAACACGGACACTGGCTACCAAAGTATTCTTAATTAAAAATGTTTTGATTTAAGATATTTTGTTATTTTTATAAAATATTTTGTGATTTGATTGAACCTAAGAACTCTTTTCACATTTAACGCTATTCATTATAATTTTTAAAACATATTCTATTTATAATGTAATAAGTAATTCAAATGAAAATATAAGATTCCCATTGATATTGGATTAATCCTTATTTTAAACAGAACAAGTACCTAATAAGTTAAAAGTACTTGTACTGCTGTTAATATACTAAAATGAGGGCCTTCATCGTTTTATCATTACGATAGACGTATGTAGAGAAGTTACGTAGTCCAAAATTAATAATCAAAAATGTACTTAAGGGGTATAATCTTAAAATACTAGACTTTAGTGATTATAACTCACTAGGATTCATCATTAGAATATCAAAAGATTTTAAAAATATTAAAACGATCAAAATTTTATATTGCGCTTTTGTCCGTAGTCACCTCGAATATGCTTCTCAGGTGTGGAACCCCAATTATAATATCTATATCTCACGTTTAGAAAACATTCAAAAAAAGTTCTTAAGGTTTATACAATATCGTTCTAAAACATATTTGCCGGATTATTTCAGTCGATGCCGAAAGTTTCATCTACTCCCTTTGCAACAGCGTAGAATGATAGCGGATATTTCCTTTTTATTTAAAATTGCAAATGGGTTGACGGATGTACCCGAGCTGGTGAACAAAATTGGACTGTGCGTACCATCAGCACAGTTACGAAAACGTGACCTTCTTTACACTCCTGCCACCCGTACTATCTATAGGCAGAATTCATACATGATCAGAGCTTGTCGTTTGTTCAATGCGGTGTGCCGAAGGGTCGATATTGATCTCTTTAGCATGAGTGTGACAAGACTAAAAAGAGCGTTGTGTAACGATTTTTTCGCACATCAAAGCTAGTCGATTATTTCAAAAGTGGTGTGTTCTTGGCTTTACTACAGAATTATTTGCATATTGTTTTTCGATCTTATACTAACTCAAATTTATTTCATATATATATATATATATACTTTTCAAATTTATT
Organism: Melitaea athalia; assembly: GCA_905220545.2. Classification (NCBI taxonomy): domain Eukaryota; kingdom Metazoa; phylum Arthropoda; class Insecta; order Lepidoptera; family Nymphalidae; genus Melitaea; species Melitaea athalia. Next base: position 12,725,609 of record HG992193.1, read on the forward strand.
TCATATATATATTAATACTAGCTGTGAAAACTTGTAATTGGCCATAATTTAATCATTGTTTTTTTTTTATAATTGTAACTAGCTGTAAGTTTTCGAAATTTGAAAATAAAATAAAATAAAATAAAATAATTCTCCATTGATAAGCAAGTATTACATTGGTATGAGTTAATGTAAATCTACGAAAAAAGTACGATAATAAAAATACCTACACAGTTTGAACAACACAATGATTTGCATGCTATACTCGTATAAATCTACGTATAATTTTGCCGCTTAGTTGCCTAATGAAAATGAGCCCTTTCTTCCGCGCACCGGCGGTCCACTCTGGCCATCCCGCGTCTGAGGAGCCCTAATGTGTTCGTGTGTTTTAAATGGGAATCGCACTTGCGATTTATGTGAAAGGGCTTAGAAAATCGTTCCCTGCCGTGTTTTATGCGTGTTTTTGGACTAATTTTCGTCCATTTCGGACGTTTAGGACAAGCGTTGTGAGCAGATGTGTACTGTTGTTTATGTATTCAAATTTCTCCTTTTTATTGAAAAAAAAAATAAAGATTTAAATCGATTTACGATACGGTACGATTCAGCCTGTAGCATCCCTCCTCTGGCCGTAGGCATCTTTCACCACGGGTTGGCGATTTCACATAAATGTACTACTGTTAACATATCACGCTATAATACTTCAAGTTCTCATATTTCGAACAAAACACACATACATATAATATGCAGCCGGCAGCCACAATAGTATAAACTGTGATACAACTGCCTGCGATCACTATGATATCCAATAAATGTGTCACCTCATCAAAATTAAAATAATTATTAACTATAAAACATAGAATACATTTATATATAAACTGATGTAAATCAATCTTATGATAATAGTAGATTGATAACAATACAACACATTGGAATATTAAGTTAGATTAATTGCACTTTAGCGGCATACTAATATCGGAAACAATTAATTTTTTTTTTAATATATAATTAGGTCGGAAAACAATTATACGGCTCACCCGATGGTAAGCGATTACCGTAACCTAGACGCCTGAAACTCAAGAAGCATTGCAAACGCGTTGCCGACCCTATCCCTGTCCCTCCCCAGGAACTCTATCTATGTTCTTTCTAGGAACTTGGATTTCTATACAATATTTTCTGTTATCACAGACCAAAATACATTTTTTTTTAAATTATTCGTTAATGCATGAATTTGAACTCATCAAGAAATCCTAAGTGTATTATCCATTTGGACGACTTTTTTGTTGTGCTGCTACATCTCGTTACGACTAACTTTTGTCTAATACAGTATTTGTTAGTTTATTATTCAGTATTAATAGATTCATAAAATCTGTGCAAATCAAAAAGTTTGAATAAATACTAAATTATCAAGTAAAGAAATATCTTGAAATGCGAAAAAATAATTGGTTAAATGAAAGGGAAAAAAGGATATTATATCATCAGTGTTTATTTGATCATTCATTGGTATAACTTTAAAATTACTCATTCTAACAAGTAGGTGTAACCACAATTTTAATCAATTAATTTTTATCCAAGACACCCTCCTCAACGAATTAATATACATGCGATATAAGTCCAACGAAACTGAACAAAATTCGCTCCCCATTGAAAACTAATTAGCCGCTTTCAGCTTTAGAAGTGAAATTAGAAATTCCAATTAGATATTCGGCGGTGTTTCCTTTCAAATTCCGGGTGAAAACAATAATTGTTATCGGTGGCCACCCAAGCAGGCGCTTTGATTCGGAAATTATTTCGTAACGGCCCTTCGGCCGCCCAGGAGAAATAGATATCTTTTTGATGTAACCACTTCCTACCTCGTTAAATGTGGATTCGTGCAGATAGACGTTAGGTAAACATGGTTAAGAAAACAAGTTTTTATATTTATCTCAGTGTTGCCTTTCGTTGAAACAAAATTTGTTTGTAATAAAAATATCTATGTAAATATTTTGGACTTAAAAAAATGTAAGATAGTTATGTAGGAGTTATTTTATTATTATTATAGTACATAGTATGTACACGTTTTAAATATAAAGAAAATAAAAAAGATTTGCTATGCGAGTACTTGCCTAAAACACCGACGGTTTGCGGGTTCAATCCCGCTCGGGATATATATTTGTATTTGTACAAATATTTATTTCCGGTTTAGATGTCTGTCATTGTGGGCCTCCCCACCGTGTCTCGGAGAGCACGTAAAACCACCGGTAACGGGTGTTATAGTAAATACCTGATAGCGATCGTTACTCATAGTAGGGAACATATCCGCACACCCGCAGTAGAACAGCGTGGTGGATTAAGCTCTAATCCTTCTCCTACATGACGAAAGAGGCCAATGCTCAGCAGTGGGATGTTATAGACTGAATGCAATGGAATAAAAATCCGCAAATTCCAAGTCAACCTCGCAAAAATTTACAAATATTAAAAAATAGCTGTGCCCGCGACTACTTCCGCGTGAAATTTAACAACAACGTTATTTTTCAGTTCGCAGAGTTATAAAATAAATAAATTTATAAAATAAAAGTAGCCTAAGTTACTCCTTATTACATCATCTTCCTGCTAGTGAAAGTCCCGTCAAAATCCAGCCGTTTCATAGACTAGCCGGAACATGTTTGTTCCAGAAAGATAAAATTTGTAAAAAAATGTTATTTTGGTATATGTGTATATGTACCTACCGTGTATATGTACATCCATATGCATTTAGTAAAAAGCGGTTATTTTAATGTTACTCGTTAACTCCAATTTTATTTATTTGTAAGAGTATAGATGTATAGATAGAAAAATGTCAAATATTGTACAAGTGTACTCAACCCAAGAACCTCAATCTAAGATTTAAGCTTTAGTTAAAATTAAAATTGTCTTTGTGATAATAATCGGCACCATAGTACTAACATGTTCACCGAGGCTCATACCGCTCATTCAAATTCAAATTCAAATTCAAAATCATTTATTTCGTCATAAGGTGCATGTCACACACTTAACGAAAGTCAAAAAATAAAATAATATCATTTATATAAACTAAACAAAAATAACAAAAGTTAAGGCAGCAGCAAAAATCAAACAATAAAAAATAAAATTTATATCTTAACACTAGGTACATTACAAGCTTACGTAATGTACCCAGTGTTATAAGCAGCCTTAACTTAGTCAAAATATTAAGTTATAATGTCTCGGTAGACATTACCTACCTACTTTATCCTCGGCTTTATTAAATGTTACAATAAATAACAATTTCCCTAATGTAGGCCGAGAGAAAAAAAGCCGGAGGAAAAAAAACTCTCGGTACTCTTTTAAAAAAATGCAGTCAGATACAAGATAAAAACGCAGTAGTGGACCATGAAATAATCAGGACAAACACGAGACAGCCAATCGTGCGTGCCGAGACCACCACATGCCACCTGCTCACAATATATGTAACTATCTATTTACAGCGGGTCATAGACATAGCCTGGTCGAGCTTTATTCAATCCCATGCCTTTTCATCATTGAGATAATCATTAATGGTATAGTAGGCTTTACTACATAAAACTCGCTTAGTAACTTTTTTAAACTTCAAAAAAGGCAGAGATTGAAGCGCAGCCGGAATCTTATTATATATAAGGATAGAAATTCCTATAAAGGAACTACTTTTTTTCTTGAGCCGGCATTTAGGAAATATTAATTTGTGGTCGTTCCTGAGTGTTACATCATTTGAGGCATTTCGATCACTACGACTAACAAACAAATGCCTATTTTTCCGTATATACATTATATTTTCATAAATATACTGCGATGCAAAGGTCAGGATGTTGATCTCTTTAAACTTCTCTCTCAGAGATTCTTTACATCCAATTTTGTAAATATAGCGGATAGCCCTTTTCTGCAGAATAAAAATAATACTAATATCAGCCGCATTGCCCCATAGCAAAATGCCATAGGACATTATGCTATGGAAGTAGCTGAAATAAACTAATCGGGCTGTATCGATATCCGTTAATAATCGTATCTTTTTAACCGCGTACGCTGCAGAACTCAGTCTATCCGCCAATCTACAGATATGGGGTCCCCACTGTAACTTTGAATCAATGGTGATTCCAAGGAAAACGGTTGAGTTAACTAAGTTGAGTTTATCACCATTGAGTTCTGGTTGCACATCAACTTGTTTTACATTTCGAGCAGAAAATTTAATACAATTCGTTTTTTTACTATTAAGAAGCAAGTTATTTGCGCTAAACCAATGAACCAGTTCAGAGAGAGCATTGTTTACATCGTCATAGTTAATTTCTTGTCTACGCAATTTAAATATTAAAGAAGTATCATCAACAAACAATACAATCTCATGCCTCTTCTCTACTAAAAATGGTAAATCGTTAATATATATTAAAAATAAAAATGGACCAAGAATTGAGCCTTGTGGGACCCCCATCTGTATATGAGACCCAGATGACTTAGTACCATCTACTTCAACCCTCAGAGTTCTATCACTAAGATAAGAACTCAGAAGTTTTAGTGCGGTATTTTTAATGCCATAGTGACTGAGTTTCCTGATCAAGGTGTCATGATGAACACAGTCAAATGCCTTGGATAAATCACAGAATACACCAAGAGCATCGCGTGACTCCTCCCAAGCATTGACAATCGATGTAAAAAGCTCAACACCGGCATCAGTTGTGGAGCGTCCTCTAGTGAAACCGAATTGCTTATTATGTAAAAGTTTATTTCTTGTGAAATGATTTAAAAGTTGACTGAGAATCACTTTTTCAAATAGTCTACTACAGGCAGGTAGAATTGAAATAGGCCTGTAATTAGTTGGATCTGTATGACAACCGGACTTAAACAAAGGAATAACTTTACTATGCTTCATAAGATCAGGAAATTCACCACTCATTATACATTCATTAAATATAATCGCTAAGTGGGGTGCTATGATATCTACAATTGAACCTAAAATTTTTACAGATATACCCCAGAGGTCAGCGGTGTTCTTAAGTTCTAAAGTTTTAAAAGTTTTAACAATTTCATTAGCATCTATGGGTCTGAAAATAAAATCACCTTTGCACGCATTTACATTTTGTTTAAGCAACGATTCAGCGACTTCGGGCGATGATATAAGCGCCTTGGTTGTCGAAAGTGGAATGTCGGCAAAGTGTTTTTCCAAAGCTGTTGCCAACTCATTAACCGCTTTAATGGAGTGATTGTCAATGATGAGTTCACTGACACCATTACGTTCTTTAACTCTTCCAGTTTCGGCATTTATAATATTCCAAGTCATTTTAATTTTGTTTTTACTTGATTTAATTTTATTTCTAATGAATATTGACTTGGCCGCGGCACAAACATGTTTAAAAATTTTAGAATAGTTTTTAATATAATTACAAAAAACAATGTTTGTGTTATATGATTTCTCATGTAAGAGATCATACAATTTTTGTCTACTTTTATAGATTCCCGGAGTCGCCCAATCATTGAATGACATACAATACTTAGGAGAGATTGTTTTTGGTGTAAATACAGTCTTAAAAACACTGTTTATATGACCGCATAAAACTCCATATTTGTCATTAGCACCACCGACTAATGGTATCTCTATTTGGTTTTCAATAGTGTTTCTAAATCTCTCCATACGTTTCATGTTCACTGGAACGACCACTTTCCTCTTACTAACCTCCTTTTCCATATTATAATTGAAGCTGACTAATTGGCCACAGTGATCAGAATGTAATTTATTAATTATTGCAGAGAAGGACGGAGTCCCATCTGTAAAAATATTATCAATACATGTGGCAGTAGAGCTAGTTATTCGAGTAGGCTCGAGGAAGAGGTTAGTAAGATCACAACATTTAAACAGAGTTAAAAATCTATGACCGAGTAAGGTATCATCCAATAAATTGATATTGAAATCACCACACACTATAATGTCTTTGTTACGTTTAGCAGTTAGCTTCGTTAATAATTCTTCTAATACTGCTTCAAATTGTTCGTAACATGCACTGGGTGGTCTATAAATACTGACTATTATACAATGCGCTAACTCGATACAGGCTATCTCTATAGTTCGTTCAATGGAAAGGCTCACAATATCTCTACGTACCTTAAATTTTAGGTCTTTATTGACTATAATTAATGAGCCACCGTGTATAGCTGTCTTCCTACAGAACGAACTGGCAACTTGGTGCTTATCAAAATTAAAAACAACCTGGTATTCTTTAAGCCAGTGTTCGGTAATACAAATTATACTAATATTATATTTATTCAAAAACAGTTCTAGTTCCAGTTCCTTACCCAACAGGCCCTGTATGTTTTGATGCACCAAGTTTAAACAATGTTTGTTGCATAAGTATTTATCACTTAATATATCACTTTTTATTTGAAATTGATAGCAAGAGGCTTTTGCCTCTGTTGTCTGCTTATTTAATTTAAATTATTATTACTAGAAGTAGTACTAAAGGTACTACTGGAGTATGTCAGTGTTTTAGACTGCTCAATAGAAGCAGCTGTTAAATTAATAGTCATGTCAAACAGTAAATAATGTGATAGCAAACATGCTATCTGTTTATAAAAATAAGTAGATAGAATAAATCTATCCTGTCTCATAACAAATGAGTCATTTTTAAATATTAAATTTATGTCAATTAATTTAATTAAATTTTCTGAATTATTGCTTAATGTAACATTATTATTTCCAATTTTATTATATACTAGCTTCTGCGCGCGACTTCGTCGGCGTGGACTCCGCTCCTATTGGTCTTAGCGCGATGATATATAGCCTATAGCCTTCCTCGATAAATAGGCTATCTAACACTGAAAGAATTTTTCAAATCGGACCAGTAGATCCTGAGATTAGCGCGTTCAAACAAACAAACAAACAAACAAACAAACAAACAATCAAACAAACTCTTCAGCTTTATATATTAGTATAGATTAAAAGATTTAATTTATATCTTATTCTATTTTCACTGCAATTATCCTTAATGTATGGAAATGTGAACAAAATAATCTTTTTTACGTTAAGTGTACATAATTTGTCTAAGTAAAAGGATAACTGCTGTTGTTTTAAGTTCCCTCTTCTACCGAACAGTAATATTAAGGTAGTGGAGGGTTCATACGTACTGTTTAGTACCTTATCCATTATTTCAACTACAGTGGCTCCCGGCATACAAAAATTACAAATTGCACTATTACTATACACATGGTTCAACCTAGTACCCATATTTTTACCTAGATTATCACTATACATTAATATGTTATTTTTGGGTACAGGCATAGTAACTATGGAGCTGACATCATTTAATTTTCTTATTTCACATGATGGCTTTGTATGAACTGTGTTTGAGCATTGATGTTCATGCTTAACAAGAGAATTGAAGCGCTCTTCATTGTATTTAGAAAGTTGTATTAGTCCATCCAATGCCAATTCATGGTCACTAATCTCCTTCCTAGCAGAGATGTATTTTTCAGTCATATCGTTTAGACTATAATTTAAATTACTAATTTAAATCATGATAAGAACATTTTATTAATAATTTTAATTATATAATTTTAATTAATAAATTAATAATTTTAATTAATAAATTAATAATTTTAATCATGATAAGAACATTTTATTTTCATTTGTAGTTTTCATAGATTTTGCCAATTATTTGTAAAAACAAATACCTATGTACAAGCAAGAATCGAAAATGCAGCCATAGGTGATAAGGAATACTTCTAGCATACTTGAATAATAAATGAATAAAATTTTAATAGATAAACATACTAACAAATTTCCGCGTTGGCGCAGCGGTCACAGCACTGGATTGCGATTGGCTGTTTCGCGGGCGGTTGCGGGTTCGATTCCCGCACACGACAACATTTTTATTGGCCATACAGATGTTTGCCGTGGTCTGGGTGTTTGTGCAGTGCTCCCCACCGTGCCTCGGAGAGCACGTTAAGCCGTTGGTCCCGGTTGTTATAATATACACCTGATAGCGATCGATACTCATAGTAGGGAATATATCCGCCAACCCGCATTGGAGCAGCGTGGTGGATTAAGCTCCGATCCTTTACCCTACATGGGGAAGAGGCCTATGCCCAACAGTGGGATATTACAGGCTGAATCGTGACTAACAGATTATTTTATAACATATTATTCTTAAATATGTAAGTTATTCCGTTCGTTATTACATATATTCTGATAATTTACATAACACTAACCTAATGCTATTTAATTTAAACTTTACGAGACAGTGTAGGAAAATGTAGGCTCTTAATAGTGTATGAATATCCAAGGACTAAACAAAACATAAGTTTCCACATCGGAATCTTCGAGCCAATTGAGCAACCATTAGCATTTTATCATATAAAAACGTCACTTGTAACATGTAGGACTAAACAAAAATAAGCTTTATATCCATTGACTTAATGGGAAATTTCCAGTACAATTTTAAGGATAGTGAGTGAACAGTAGCCGAGATTAAATTTGAGAATTTGCATAAGACGCTGTCAGTTTCTCAGAAGGGTTAAAATCTCGAGGGCTTTCCCAGTTGATCCGGGCGGCTTATCCTGATAATTATTTCAATTGTTTATGCCTGTCAACGGTGCATTTAGATGGCGTATTATAGTTTGTATAGCGTTGTCTTCATTAAAAGTGTTGTAGCTGTCGAAGTGATGTACATCTTGGGATGCTGTGGGATTTATTGGAGACGAGAACAACCGTTCTCAGTGGCATTGATGTATCTGTATTGATTGTACCAACAAGGGCGGATCCAGCTTTGGCGCCAGGGGGGGGTCACAGTCATGGTCAAGGCGCCAGGGGGGGGGTCACAAAGTCGTGGTCAAGTAAAAAGAAGTTATAATTTAAATTTTTTAATGATAGATACAGGTAAAAAGTAGGTATTTTATTAATCTATGTAGGAAATGTACTTAAAAATACCTATATTGTGACAAAAATCTTGTTTACAATTTTAATTAGTGGTCCACCTAGGTCCTGGACACAGCCCAGGGGGGGGTCATGACCCCCGTGACCCCCCCCCCTGGATCCGCCAGTGTGTACCAATCAAACTATTGACAAGATTTATATACAATTCGTCATAGTCGTAGAATAGTGACGGATCTTACAAAAACAAAACTTTACAGGGCAGCCATTTCAAATAATTATGTTAGTTTTTTTGACATAACTTTTTAAATTCTTAATCTGTAACTATGAAATTTGGCATACATGTAAAAAATAGGGTTTCTTTTAAAATGTAATAAAAATATCAACTCATAATTATACAGTTTTCTAGAAAAATCACATGCTTCATTTTACTATGGAGTCAACACAGTCACATAGTCTTATCCGACATTGTTCTTCGGAAAGTTATTGTTCAAATTATGACGGATGTTGGTTTCCGATTATGTTCTATCGAGTTACTGAGTAATATTTTGGCGGATGTGTTATCTATCATATTTTATTTTGACCACGAGTAAGTAGGTAGACCATTGATCGTTAATAAGTAATAGGTAGGATTTTATTGCTCTGATTCCCGTCAATACAAACTTCTTTTTTGCCTGTCCAAGTAACTTTGTTGTTAGCTGTATTCTTAACCCTTTTTAGCTTACCTTTAAAATCAAAATACTAACGACTGATTTACGTCTATGACTTCATAAGAATCACCCTTCAATTTAGCCCAACATACAAAAATTTCCATTCATCTAGTGTATAAATTCTTTCACACTTAGCAGCCCTTTCTATAATACTAAACAGTATCCCCCTCCTTTTGGGTGTGCCCTTCCCTTTTTTAAGGAATCTATGTGTTATACTCGTTGTTATATTATATTCTTTAGCTATAATAGCATACATATTAAATACTATGCGATTTCGATTCTGGCCAGCGCATTTGTCTGACCAGAATCGAAATTCTTTCACACCCTTCGATACAAACTTCTTTATGAAGTCATAAACGCAGCTACTTCGTTGGCCCCACGTTTGGCAACACCTTCATCTCACATATAGCAGTAACCTTGTTTGCCAACCATATTGTACCTATATGGTGAAATTATAAAATGACAGCTTTTGTTTGTAATAAAATACACCCATTTGCTCGTGAGGAAATGACAAAACTTTTTGAAAATCAAAGGGTGCACCAACGGTGCGTCTATTAGAATTAATAGCGTCATTTTATTATTTTGTTACAAGGTTCTAGATAAGTTTTCACTATTTAAATGGTTTGCATACTGTTCTCTAAGGTCGGCAGACGGATTTTGTGTTTCTTCAAAACTGTGAGACTCAAATTAAAATGAGTGTTATCTATGTCACTGTATTGTCCAAGACTAGAAGCTGTATTTAAACAATTATTGAGTTTAGGCTATTCTTTGTATAAATTGAACTTCCAAGCAATGCTCAAGGCACCATCTACATACCTACAGTCTTTTCGATACCGCTCTATTATAATGAGACTCTACCGGTACAAAAGAGGTTAACGTGGGTACAAATCGACCTTAACATTTCATTGTCAAAAATCCGATTAAAATTTTTATGATTCCCGCGCATGTCTTTTTCAACTGAAGTGCTTCCATCATATTTATCCCAAGCAGTCCAAAAACTAACCAGTTTAGAAAATAACCTGTCACTAAAATAATATGTGCTTAAAACATGGTTTTACAGACTTTTTTTGATAATCCCTTTAACAAAAAATACTTGTAAGTGAATTGACGATTATTCTTTAAATATCTTTGAAGTTGTATTGTCGTATAATTCGCAAAATGCAACCATTGTTTCTCACGATCACATAATCTCGGAAACTTTTCAAATGCATACTGTTTTTCTCCAAGAGTCAAGATATCGTAACATTTATACCTACAACGTGCAAGGCCTACCTATAGTTTTTTTCTGGATCTACCCTTTTTTTCTGCATTTGTTAAGCGCTTCATTTTAACTTCTTCCGAATCATGATAATGTCGGACACGTTTCTTACCTCTACATCTAATAAAAGGCGCTGGAGACGACTGGCATGAAGACACAGCAGTGTTGATTAATGGGCAGTTGCTATGGTGTGTACCATCGTGAGTGGGACAAAAACAATTATTACATATTGCACTATGGGTTTTTGCTGGTGATGCCATAGGTGTTTGTCCGTTATTGTCAACAGCCGGGGCAATGGGTTGAGGAAAATGTGACAGATCTGATCTCAAGGTACAAGTATTTAAAGGGGTTAAAGTTGAGCTGATATTAAAGAGGGACACAACACCATACTGTTTTTCTATCGAGAGTAAATATAGTTAGGATACATTTTTATACACGGCCATAAAAGAATCTTCTCCAAGGACACAAGTAGGTGATGGTATGTTCGGTTTCAAATTTTCATCCGTTCATTTTATGATTTCGCTTGTTCCGTGTACGTTGTATAAAAAGACATCATCATAAATGTCGTTAATTTCTTCTATTATGTTATGTGCTGCTGGGTGTAGTGGTGTATTGCATTTTGAAAAGATTTATTACCCAGTATATGTAAAGTATATAGATTATTTATAGATTATTAATAACGCAGATGAAAAATTACTCAACACCGTTAGACTATATTCACAATAAAAACATTTACGATTCGGCCTGTGATATTCCACTGTTGGGCATAGGCCTCTTTCCCCATGCAGGAGAAGGATCGGAGCTTAATCCACCACTCTGCTCCAATGCGGGTTGGTGGATATATTCCCAACTATGAGTCGTTACTCATCGCTATCAGGTGTACATAATAACAACAGGGACCGACGGCTTAACGTGCTCTCCGAGGCACGGCGGGGAGACCCACAAGGACTGCACAAAAATCCAGACCACGGCAAACATCTGTATGGCTAATACAAATGTTGTCGTGTGCGGGAATCGAACCCGTGATCGCCAGTGCAACAAACCAGTGCTGTGACCACTGTGCCACCGCGGCGTCAATAAAATCATTTGAAAGTATGAAAATAATGGAATTTACTTCTTTTTGTACATACAGGTAATTTATTACTTAGATCAGATTATTTTTTCACAAAAAAATATACTAAATATATTCAAATAGTCATTGTTTTCCAATAGAATAAAGGTGGAAGTGAAATTAGTTCTAAGAACAAAGTCGGACGGTCATATACGACCGTTAGATAAAAAAGCTGGTCCGCAGAATATTGTCGGTTACGATCACGCGTCACTATCATGTCCATAGAAGAATGTAATATTGCTACATACAACTTGAAAATTCAAAATGGAAAATAAAATACTAAATCAACAGAATATTGTAATACTATGAGCGAGTAAATACTATTTTCATGTAAATTCAATTTTAAACTGATTTAAATTTTTCCGTAGAAAACCGACGGATAGTCAGAACAGACGTTTTAATTATTTACTTTGCATTTTTTTTATAAATACAATAATTAAATAATACCAAAATTGTTTATACATAATTAATTTAATAACCAGGAGTCCCTGGTATGCATTCCTTCTCATTAATGCACTATTCTCGAATAAAATTGGTATTTCGTGCATTTTTGCTTGATTCTTCCACAAGTTTTCACATAAGCTTTGATCGTCCTGTTTTCATTGTGGCACACCTTTTAACGTAGTATGTAAAAACTAGGCACGAAATAATCAAAGAACAAGCAAACAAAGATAAACTATTGTAATTGTGTAAGAATAAATTAATCTGCTGCACCGCGTGGGCGAGTCCGTCGAATAGTGGCGATTGTGCGGATTCGTCGGGAGCGGGACGGCGCGGCGGAGATCCCCGCGCGTCGTACAGAGACGGATATACACAAGCGTCATTTTACTATGAGCGCCTATCAAATCCGTCAGTTTACCGACTGATTAATTTGAAAACTAAAATACATATAATAATTTTTCTTTGGTGTAGTCACAATATAGACAATGCAGTATTCAAATATGACAAAAAGTGAATTTCGAATTTTTTTCAAAACCGACATTATTCTACGATCATGACGAATTGATTACTTATAAGAATCTGCGTCTTAATGTTTATATTTCAGAATTACTTTTCTTAAAAAGATTTTCTTTTTTATATTTGTTACTTTTTTCTTATTAGATACCTAGTTAGAATAATATTTAATACCAGTTTAAATTTCAATAACAAAAATAACATTGGGCTACAATATTCAAAAAAGTCCATAATAAGTTAGTAAAATTTAAAGATTTAAGTAGAGCATTTAATAATTAGTAACACCTCACAATTTTAAAATTGGTCATCGACCTACATTACCTACTTAAATCGTGTACAAGAATTCAGTAAATTTAAGAAAAGGGGGGAAATTATAGGCTTTGAATTTCAATTAAAATTAAATTAAGTATACTTCTAACTTCTTAAATTAAAGTGTACAACATTTTAATACAATACTTAATATTTTTGTTAAACCACTGGCGGATCCAGGGGGTGGGTCACGGGGGTCATGACCCCCCCCCCCCCCCCCGGGCTGTATCCAGGACCTAGGTGGACCACTAATTAAAATTGTTAAACAAGATTTTTGTCACAATATAGGTATTTTTAAGCACATTACCTACATAGATTACTAAAATACCTACTTTTTACCTGTACCTATCTATCATTATAAAAATTAAATTATAACTTCTTTTTACTTGACCACGACTATGTGACCCCCCCCTGGCGCCTTGACCATGACTATGACCCCCCCCCCCTGGCGCCAAAGCTGGATCCGCCCTTGTGTTAAACATACTTTAGATGTTGCGACTTAAATTAGATTGAAGTATGAGAAATGTTCTTAAAATTTAATCTTGAGAAAGTCGTATGTTCGCGAACATTCTCATAATAAATTGTTTCCCCTCGCTTCATTAGAGCGGTAGTCAATTCTTCAAACGTTAAATATGACATGCTTCCGTAATAATGTCTCATTGCGTGCGTCCACACTGCATGCGCGGTGGCGAGCGCGGAGGCGGTTGCGGCGGCGGAGGCGTATGGTGGCCACAGTGACGCGCGAGCTCATGTAGCGATTTGACGTATATCAGAGGTTGCAAACTATGGACGAGGATTTATTATTTTTACTAGACAGTCCAATCTTGAGATGGGAGGTGTTGAACATTAGAGATGTTGGGCACGAAATAAATAAAAACAGAAATAAGTGGTGAATTTTTTTATTTATATGAAGAATTGAGATTATACTCTACAAAATTCGTATATACTGTCATTTTACCAAAAGCAATAATGTTACAACTTATACTCGTCCAATCGATTATTTTCTTTTTGACAGTTCAAGAAAATTTAAAAATTATTGACCACGAAGTATAGATACAAAGAGTTCGGACGTAATGTTGAACGAATTGTCTCAATTTAGGGGACAGAATTTTAATTATAATTTTAATTTCCCACGTAAAAATAGGTATAAACTACAGAAAGCGAATACATATATAGCGACAAGACCGAAATGGTTTGATACCCCTGCCACCCGCGCATTAGATCGCTTGCTGACTAGGCCCGTAGTGTGGACAGAACGCGCGGATAGGAATGTTTGAAAACTACGCTCGTTGTATCGCTCAGTCGAGTCGCGTATGCTTCCGCTTTAGCGACTGCAGTGTGGACGCAAAGACGCGTTTCATATGTTCGAAATTTCTCGCCCGCCGCCGCCACCGCGTTAGGCTCGCAGTGTGGTCCTAACCATTATTGTTAAGAATTACTAAATTTAATACGTCTTTATGCGAGGGTAGAGCTAATATACTCGTATGATTGTATAAATATGGAATACAAAGCGACGTTTGAGTTAATACGCAGATGAAATCATTTATTTATTTATTTATTTATTTATTTATACTTTATTGTACATCACAACTACAAATATCATTTATAGACTGTGAAGTACAATGGGCGGACTTATGGCTATTTAGCCATTTCTTCCAGACAAGATAATGACTATTTAAAATTTCAATCAAATATAAACTTTGTAGCTACGAATATTCTGTTGTGAACTTTTAAAAAAATAATCTGTTAAAAATATTTTATTATTACGCTTACTTTCCACTGTCAATTTATTGATGGATTCCAACTTCACATCTTTTCAGTTCATTATTAATTATAGTTATTCATTAATTAGCAATTAAAGTAGTTTTATTAATAATAATTTTTAGGTTAAAATACTATTATTATTTAAATACAGTAATTTTTACTTGAATATTTCAAATAGTCCTTTACTGAACAGCACCGGTTTGTGGCTGATGCGGGTTCGATCTCTGCACATGACAAACATTTGTATTGGCCATACAGATGTTTGCCGAGGTATGGGTGTTTGTGCAGTCCTTCTGGGTCTCTCCACCGTGCCTCGGAGAGTACGTTAAGCCGTCGGTCCTGGTTGTTATCATGTACACCTGATAGCGATCGTTACTCATAGTAGGGAATATATGCGCCAATCCCGCATTGAAGCAGCGTGGTGGATTAAGTCTGATCCTTTTCCTACATGGGGAAAGAGGCCTAGGTCCACCAGTGGAATATTACAGGCTGAAGCGTTTAAACAAATGTAAAAATGAAATTGAGAATGGCTTGATACTGAAGCCAAAATTATAATTTTTTATTTAGTAGAAAGCCTTAAACGGATTTTAGTTCTTAGTCATTTTCTACTATATATAAAATGTGTTTCCTAAAGTGTTTTCTTCGGCAACTTCTCTGCATAATTCAGAGAGATAAGCAGATAAAAGTAAAATCCTCAACTTCACAAAAACAAGCATCCCGAGGGTGGATTGCTCCCACAACTGTCATATTAGTGCTCCATATCTACATACATATACTCCCTTTCGAAGTAATTTAGTCACCCTTCACAGTTAGAACTAATGGGAATTACTATGACTCTAGTAACTGTTAGGCAAACTGATGATGATATACATTTTTACATACAATAACGAGTTATTGTAACTGATAAATAAGGATAACTTTTTTAAGAATAGTGTATTGCAAAAGTTACTATTCATTCAGCCAGAGATTTTAGTACTGTTCGATTTAAAAATATCAATATTAATAATAATTTACTGTTTTATTCCTTAACATCCCCTTCATAACACTTTAGCAACACTTCTTTGTGCAGTGTTACGATTTCTTACAGTGAACTTACGAAATCGTAACACTAGACCCTATTGTATTTAATATTTTATCTATTGTGTAATTAATGTTAACTTAATACTCTTGATACTTTTAACCCGACTGCAAAGAAAGGGTTATTCATGACTTGTTCTTGTAACTAATAACTATTCGATTATGTTTTTTTCAGTCAGAGGTTTTAGTATTGTTTGATTGTACCTAATTAAGATTTAATTATATTTGTTATAAAGGTTGTTTTACCAAAAATTTATTTTTTTAATGTACCATACCCTACTAGTGTCTTGAATATTATGTTTGCGATATGATCAAATCTCATCCCTCTCGACTCAAGAACGGCTTAATTAACGTAATAAACACACTCCATTTCATTACACGCATACGTCAAATATACAAACGTAATATCCTTAGAACAGGAAGTCAATGTAGAGAGACAAACATCGTGATAATTTAATTAAAAGCAAGTGACCTGATAGTAAAGTTACTCGTTCCTTTAAATATACCTTTCCTTTTTATAAACATAATTTCAAAGACATTAAATTTAATATCTTTGCATAATTTATTAAAACTACAATAATTTTAAACCACATATTATGTTCTATACTGCAAATCTATACTAATATATAAAGCTGAAGAGTTTGTTTGTTTGGTTGTTTGTTTGTTTGTTTGTTTGTTTGTTTGTTTGTTTGTTTGTTTGAACGCGGTAATCTCTGGAACTACTGGGCCGATTTGAAAAATTCTTTCAGTGTTAGATAGCCCATTTATGGAGGAAGGCTATAGGCTATGTATCATCACGCTAAGACCAATAGGAGCGGAGTCCAGGCCGACGAAGTCGCGCGCAGAAGCTAGTAGGTATTATAAATGCGAATGTTTGTAGGGGTGGATGTTCGTTTGTTACTCTTTCATTAAAAAACAAAAAATATGTCTTAAATAATGCATACATTTTTCTATTTTGTTTTCCCATCACATTCACATAATTATAAATAAGCAGTGCCCGCGATTTCGTCCGCGTGGATTTTAACAAAAAAGTTATTGTTCCGTTCGCAGAGTTATAAAATAAATATTTTTTTAAAATAAAAGTTGCCTTAGTTACTCCATATTACACCAGCTATCTACCAGTGACAGTCCGGTCGAAAATCGGTCCAGCCGTTTCAGAGATTAGCCGGAACAAACAGACAGACTGAGAGATGCATTTAGTAAAAAGCGGTTATTTTAAAATTACAAACACACATTCAAAATTTTATTTATTTTTACCGATTATAGCGAGGTTTATTTCTATTGATACAGCTAGTAGGTATAAAATAAAAATAAAAAGAGGAAATGAAAAACGTATATTAGTTACAGCAATAAATTGAAAAAAAAATGTACAATGTGCAATTTTGAAATTAGACACTATAGAAAATAGTTTTTTTGCAAAGTCAAGTAAAGTTCTCAATACATATTACATACAGACACACATGACACTTTCACGAACGCACCACACACACACTCACACACCCACAAACTCATACATACAAGCTTAAACAATCGTGTAATAATTAAGAAGTTATGTTAGTTATATATTCAATTATGTATAAGATATATATTTTTTGGCACCTATTATTGTATAATAAATAATTACTCGAAGGGAATGGTGCTGATAACCGAAATACAGGCTACGCCTAGTTCGGTTACAGATGCTAATCTCATTACTTCTGATATTGTTGACACATTATCATTGTAATATACATAGTACTAAGTTTGTGAAATAAAGATATTATTATTATTATCATTATTAAAGTGAAAATTGTTTGAATATAATTCTATAATTTAACATAAATTTATTTTGAAAATGACGATTTAAAAGTGATTTTGAGGCCTACTTGAATAAAGTAGGTACATTTTAATTTAAATATAAAATTGGTCCCAGAGAAGTTTTAGCCCTGGGCTCCACAAAGTCACATTCCGCCCCTGGCAAATACGATGACATAGGTTTGCCTGCTGAAAGTCTAGTTTGAATGGTGGTTGCCGAATATAATATAGCCTGACCAAGAATTCTTAGGCAACTTTTTCACG
This sequence comes from Melitaea athalia, assembly GCA_905220545.2. Classification (NCBI taxonomy): domain Eukaryota; kingdom Metazoa; phylum Arthropoda; class Insecta; order Lepidoptera; family Nymphalidae; genus Melitaea; species Melitaea athalia. The sequence goes on from HG992193.1 coordinate 12,743,692, forward strand.
ATTTATCTTTAATCACAAAGTTACACTCCGCCCCTGGTGAATACGATGACATAGGTTTGCCTGCTGAAAGTCCGGTTTGAATGGTGGTTGCCGAATATAATATAGCCTGACCAGTAATTTTTTAGGCAACTTTTTCGTGATTTATCTTTAACATAATAAAGAAGATAAGTATTTAATTTTTATCACTAAGCAGATAGGTGAAGATCACGTCTGGTTCGTATCTTAGACTAAATATAACCATCTAGGTAATTAGTTGAACATTTGTGTTAACATTTCTACCTATTAATTTTACTCCGTGATCTATACAATGATGGCATCTATTTATGATAGCTTAATAACGAGATTCCCATATCTTATATGAAGGGTGTAATTTAATACCGGATCTCGTTGGGACGCCTTGTTTGTATTTGTTTAATTTATTGTTTTTAATTAACTAACTGATAACATTTTAATTGCTACCAATAAAAAACTTTTAATATTTTACGGATGTTTATTTTACTTCTAAGTACCTAACTATAGTGTGTGTTACAATTTAAATAAGTTGTTTTTGTAGATGCTTATTTATTGATATTTAATTCATATTCAGTTCATGATTTGTAAGTATTTCATGAAACATATGACTCTTTTTTATTTTTACATAACTATATTGGCAAACAAGCATACGGCTCACCCGATGGTAAGCGATTGCCGTTGCTTATAGACGTCTGCAACAGCAGAAGCATCGCAAATGCGTTGCTGACCCTATCCCCAATTCCTCCCAGGAGCTCTGATCTCCTTACTCACTAACAGGAACACAACACTGTGCTTGAAAGCAGTTAGTTACCTGTGATCTTTTGACTTTGACATTTAGAGTATCTGCGGAGTTGCTGATTATTCTCTGCAGAATTTACATTCCAAATAGATAGTATCTTCAATTTTAATTATAATACATTAATTAAAACAAATTAAAATTTTAAATGTAAAATGTCGATTCAAAAGTGGTTTTGAAGATTACTTTAATAAGGTAATTTGTGGTTTTGATTTTGATTGGTTAGTCCTAACGATTTAGAATACTTTATATGTATTATAAGTAGATTATCAAGGTGTTCGCTTAATTCGACGTAGCAGGCTACTGTAAAGTTCGCGTCATGTAAAAAGAACGCTGAAAGAAATTGTTTGCGCATATTATGTAATCTCGTACACTAAAGTAGGTACTAGGCCTATTGTTTTATTTCTGACTAGCTGTGCCCCGCGGCTTCACCCGCGTTGCTTTGAGGGAAAAAATACCCTTGCTCCTTCATAAAGCATAACCTTTCTCTTTAAATAGGCTATCCACCTCAGAGGAATTTTTCAATTCGAATCAGTAGTTCTTGAGATTAGCGCGTTCAAACAAACAAACCAACTTTCAGGTTTATAATCCATACTAATATTATAAATGCGAAAGTAACTCGCCGCGTTGGCGCAGCGGTCACAGCACTGGTTTGTGGCCGTTGCGCTGGCGGTTGCGGGTTCGATCCCCACACACGACAACATAATATGTCCATACAGATGCTTGCCGTGGTCTGGGTATTTGTGCATTCCTTGTGGGTCTTCCCACCGTGCCTTGGAGAGCACGTTAAGCCATCGGTCTCGGTTGTTATCATGTCCACCTGATAGCGATCATTACTCATAGCATAGATTAGTACAGATTAAGATATATCAAACATATCTTTTACACTTTCGCGATGAAAATATTAATATATAATATTGACTTTGACTGGATTGACAGAATCAATCGAAAACTTTATTTAAATACGTTCTTTAATTTTAGGGCAGATTTTATTTATTTATTTTATTTATTTTTTATTAGGCAATCCAACAGCGTTATAATTTTACAATATTATTCTACAATATACAAGTATAGTATCAATATGGCCAAAATAGGATCACACTGATATGAACAAACAGATTAACATGAAATACATAACTAGTCAGTTTTTAACATTCTATAAACAAACAAGTAAACGGTTATGTTTAATCCTATCCATCAGAATTGGAGGTGTGTGCATGTAATGGTGAATGAGTGTTAGTGTAGGTGTGTGCATATAATGGTGAATGTGTGTTAGTGTAGGTGTGTGCATGTAATGGTAAATGTGTGTTAGTGTAGGTGTGTGTATGAAAGGCGAATATGTACTCGTGCGCGTATGTGCATAAATATGTGGGTGCTTGTTTTGAAAATTTTTATTAATACTAGGAGAAGTGCATCCTTTTTATTTTACTCTTAATTGACGTCTTCGTTCTTAGGTAAAAAAGGTCTAAGTTCGAGTATTGGGCATTATATGTATTGACAATACGGCATAGGACCGAGTTACGTGCATAATTAGTTCTTACTCGGGGCGTATGAAACAATGGCTTAATATGTCTAGAATGCCTTGATGGAATTCTGAATTCGATCTGGGACAAAAGCTCACTGCAATCTATTTTCCCATTTATGATGTCATGTAATAAAATGATATCGTACTGCTTACGACGTTGGCATAGGGATTCAAATTTATAGTGCTTACAGGATTCAATATAGGAGGGGCAGATTTTGTAAGCTTTAAAATTCAGAAACTTTATAAATTTTTTCTGGAGCGATTCAATCCTGTCGATGTGTACATTGTAATGAGGGGCCCATATACTACAAGCGTATTCCAGTATAGTTCGAACAAAGCAGAAATATAAAATTTTGATACAATCTATGTTTTTAAAAGAGTTGCAAACTCGTGATATGAAACCTAGTTGACTATAAGCTTTAGATATTACTGTATCAATATGATTTACAAAAGTCATTTTGGCATCCAGTATCACCCCTAGGTCTCGTACAGAATCGACTCTTGTGATGGAGACATTATTTATAGTATAATTATATAATATAGGATTCTTTTTACGAGTGAAAGTAATTTGGTGACATTTAGCTGTGTTTACAGTGATACGATTAGCTAAGTAATATGTGCAAAGATTATTTAGGTCACGTTGTATTTTGTGGCAATCAGTAATGTCATTAATTTTTAAATAAATTTTCTTGTCGTCAGCGAACATTATAAATTTAGAGTAAGCGAAACAAGAGCCAATATCGTAGAGGTACGCGTTGTATAGTAACGGGCCCAGTATAGATCCCTGAGGAACTCCAGAAGTAATTGTAACGTAAGCACTTTGCGCTCTTCCCAAAGTTATGGCTTGACTCCTGTTTGTTATGTACGAACTTATCCATCTAAAAAGGTCACCTCTTATACCCAGGGCATGTAACTTGTGCAACAGAATTATGTGATCAACCCTATCGAACGCCTTTTCGAAATCCGTGTATATAGCGTCAACTTGAATACCACCATCCATAGAACGAAAGATGTAATCCGTGAATACCATTAAATTGGTTACAGTGGAACGCCTCTTCATAAATCCATGCTGTTCATCCGGGATCGAAGAGAGAATTAACGGACTTATAGATTGATATACTAATTTTTCAAAAATTTTACAAAACAAGTTTAATTTTGAGATAGGCCGATAATTCTCAATCCGACCACGGGAACCACTCTTGTGAATGGGTACAACCAACGCTTCTTTCCAGATACTCGGAAAAGTTCCAAAAACGTTTAAAGAGAGATTAAAAATTAAAGTTAACGGTTTAGCTAGGCAAGAAGCGCAGTTTTTTATAAAAGTAGGGGGGATTTTATCACTACCTGGGCCCTTATTAAGATCAATATTTTTTAGCAATTTTAAAACTACATCTTCAGAGAAAATCAGCCTATGCATTGTGTCAGCTGATTCTGCTAGTGGTGGGAGATTATATTCAGAAGCTGGTTTTTGAAAAACACTTTCAAAAAAATGGCTGAAACCTTCGCATGCGTCAGCTTCACAGCGGTAGGAATTGTCTCCTAAAGTGAGTACGTTAGGGTATCCTGTGTTATTACAACGTAAGGTTTTCAAGTAGGACCATAGGTATTTAGGGTTCTTCTTAAGATTCAATTGTATCTGTTCTTGATACGAATCGTAACATTTTGTTTGAATTTTCTTTTGTCGCCTTCGTAGGATAGAAAACTCATCGTAGTCTCTGGGATTACCGTACCGAATCCACCGCCTATGTGCTCGGAGCTTATCGCTTATAATGCGTATTAATGGTCTAGAATACCAGACGGGAAATTTATCCGTGCTGCGTATTATTTTTTTTGGTACAAAATTATTATTTAACCATATCCACGGGATAAACAATAAATGTTTGACAGTTACGAAACACGAACATTATACATACTTCCATACAAATTTTCATTCCCACTTTGCAACACCTTACACCCTTTTCTCATTAAAAAGTAGCCTATGTCCTTTCTCAGACTCTAGACTATCTGTATACCAAATTTCATTTAAATCTGTTCAGTAGTTTTGGCGTGATTGCGCGACAGACAGACAGACAGAGTTACTTTCGCATTTATAATATTAGTACTTATGGACTTATTTATTTCAGGAAAATATTTTCTGGTTTTCACGTTAAATTCGACCAAGCACACGATAACTCATAACATCACTTTTTGTGAACGAAACTATAGCACGATTTAATTCGACGCCACCGCCGTCTAGTTAGCAAACAGGAAACATTTTTTATACGGTAAAAAATTATAACTCATCTATGTTATGACTTTACATGATCTTAACATAAAATAAATGGCTGTGTGTGCGCAGCGTGCGTAAAAAAATCTAGCTAGTTCCACATCTCACTTAAGCTTTTATGCGACATGAAAATATATTAATTAAGACGCAATAATTACACCAATAAATACCGAACAAAAATATTAACAGTCAATGATTATTTTGTACTAAATCTATTACTATTTATTCTGTACTGTAAAAGAATAAGCATGTCTTATGATTATTATATAGGTATATGGCATGCTTAATTTTTCTCTTTTTTCGCTATTTGGCTCAAATTGCATACAGAAATAGCGTGCCGTTTTCGAGTTTAAATTTTTAACCGACTTCCAAAAAAGGAGGAGGTTCTCAATTCGACTGTATGTTTTTTTTTTTTTTATGTATGTTAGCTCAGAACTTTTGACTTGGTGGACCGATTTCGATCAATCTTGTTTTAACTGAAAGGTGTTGCATGTCATGTGGTCCCATTTGAATTTAATTGAGATCTGACAAGTACTTTTAGAGTTATATCTAATAATGCGTCTTTACTTGACTACTTTTTCGTCGACCTACGTTATATTATACCGCATAACTTTTTACTCGGTGTACCGATTTCGATGATTCTTACTTTAATCGAAAGCTAATACTTGTTTTGTAGTCTTGTTTAAATTAGATCGAAAACTGACTACAACTTTTTGAGTAATCTTTAATAGCGCGTATTTACTTGACTATTTTTTCGTCTTATTACGTTGTATTACTTGTCGATGTAATTGAAGTCGGTTTTTTTTTGTTTGCGAGCAAACACAATTATGTTATAAATCTATGCAGTTCTTTTTGAGTTCTGTTTGTTAAACAGATTTTTTTTAACTGTCTTGCTCATCTTTGAAACGAATTAACGATACCTACAATTTTTAAGAAGAAAATGCACAACTCCATCTATGACTTTTAAAAATAACAATTAACCTCGCCAACATGATCAAATTTAAATTATTTATATCCAAAAAGGGATTGATGATGATGTTTTTGGAATCTCATAGAAGGCGCTGCTTTAAATTTGTCTTGAACTACTGATATTCATTTAATTACGTTTATCGGCCTAAATTACTTTTACTGCGTTTTTTTTATAGTGTGAAGCTAGCTTGTAGCATGGCATAATAACAACAACATTCAAATATGCGTCGTTAGATTACACGTTGTTACAGAATGCGTTGAGTAATAAAAGTTCACTGCTCGTTCTCCGTAGGTGATAGCGTGATAATAATGTAGCCTATATTTTGATGCGACTTCTTAATAATAATCGTGCCAAATTTGAAGTGAATACATGCAGTACTTTTTGAGTTTATCTCGGACATATATTTGAACAAATAAAGGTTCACTGCTCAATCCCCGTGGGTGATAGCGTGATAATATGTAGCCTATATGTTGACGCGACTTCTTAATAATATTCGTGCCAAATTTGAAGTGAAGCCATGCAGTACTTTTTGAGTTTATCCCGGACATATATTTAAAGAAATAAAGTTTCACTGCTCGTTCCCCGTAGGTGATAGCGTGATAATATGTAGCCTATGTTCTGACCCGACTTCTTAGTAATATTCGTGCCAAATTTGAAGTAAATCCATTCAGTACTTTTTGAGTTTATCCCGGACACACGTTTGAAGAAATAAAGGTTCACTGCTCGTTCCCCGTAGGTGATAGCGTGATAATATATAGCCTATGTTCTGACCCGACTTCTTAATAATATTCGTGCCAAATTTGAAGTAAATCCATGCAGTACTTTTTGAGTTTATCCCGGACATACATACAGACAAACAGACAAACAGACAAACAGATAAACAGACAAACAGACAAAAATTCTAAAAACTATATTTTTGGCTTCGGTATCGATTGTAGATCACACCCCAAGTATTCTTTTAAAAAAATATTCAATGTACAGTTTTGACTTTCCTACCATTTTATTACCTATATGTATAGATTTAACCTTTCGCTCGCGGCTTCGTAAAATGGTTATTAGTAGGTACATCTATACTAATATATAAAGCTGAAGAGTTTGTTTGTTTGGTTGTTTGTTTGTTTGTTTGTTTGTTTGTTTATTTGTTTGAACGCGGTAATCTCTGGAACTACTGGGCCGATTTGAAAAATTCTTTCAGTGTTAGATAGCCCATTTATCGAGGAAGGCTACAGGCTATGTATCATCACGCTAAGACCAATAGGAGCGGAGTCCACGCCGACGAAGTCGCGCGCAGAAGCTAGTTAAAAATATAGATAGATCTCATACCACCATATAGACCGATAAATCGCCTTTGCGCAGCTTGAATGGCAGCGTTCTTTTTACGTGACGCGAACTATAACTGCATACCGGATATTTGTTTGCGATTCTATATGTAAAAAAAACCTTATTTGCTAATTAACTTCGGATGTAACGATTACTCCATCACTAAATTTAATGTTTATCCCATACTTATCTGTCGATAAGAACCTCAAAAAGGGTCGAAATCTGAACTCAACAAAAACTGCAGGGCAGACAGCTTGGCACCAATTTTTTTGCTATCCATAAACAAATGTCACGGAGGAGTCGACCGCTGACATGTGATCGATAAATCTATACGTCGGAAAGGGTCACGCGAAAGCGGCGAATGGCGACACTAAAATTTTTTTGTTGGCCTTTTGCTGGGTCAGTTTAATGTCAACAAAAAAGATTATCACGTCGATTTGGGATAGAAACAATCGTTAAAATTTATTTTTGGAATGAACGATAGTAGCTTTGTTTGTAATAGGCGAAACTACTGAGCTAAGGTTTCTTAACTTATTTAGTAAGGAGAGATGGTGCACAATAGGTATACCAAATTGTTTCATTGAGGATACAAAATAAATTTGTATCTTATAAAATTTTCTTTCGCCATAAAACATCTAGAGTTAAAAATTGTATGTCATATACACAGCTTAAATAAGCAATTATAATCAGATTTATCGCCAGAAAATTCCAGGGAAATATAACGATTTCAAATGTCAAATAAGACTAAAGAGAGCCATCAGTTAAATAAAACGGTAACAGTCAGTAACACTTCTAAAGCGGAATTACCCGCGGGTAAGCAACATCATTGTGCCTAACACGTGTAATTTCGTACTCGTGACTCCAGGGTACTGGTGAATAATTGAGCGGCGTGGAACGGGAAAATATGAAATGATTGTGTCCGGACATTTGACCCGACGTGTCCTCGCCGACAACCGCTGACAAATGATCCACTTCTAAATTGTTGGATTTATGAACACCGCGTACCCGAAACCGGTTATTTGTCTATGTAAATTATATAACTTCTATGCGATTTCACTCGTAAAATATACTTGAATTTAAACGTTATAGCTACTTAGATTTTTAAAAAAAAAGTTAATTTTTTTCTTTTTATTTAAAATTAACATCCATGGGGTTTAAAATGCCCATGCCTTTTGTTAAACATAAAGCATTATAATTATGCTTATCCTAGTAACAGTACCTAAGTTATTTTATGTTCAAAAAGTTTCAAACAACGGACATCTACCTCACCTTTAATATATGCTAAATTTAATATATGCTTTAATATAGGCTATAATGTCTTGACGAATGTAACTATGTATGTAATGATGTCACCCAAAAGCTTTGAATGCACTTCAGACTGTAATATCCCACTGCTGGGCCCCTTTCCCCGTTTAGAAGAAGAATCAGAGCTTAATCAGCAGACATGATTACAACCGGGACCGACAGCTTAACTTGCTCTCCGAGGCACGGTGGTGCAGACCGACAAGGACTGCACAAACACCCAGACCACGGCAAACATCTGTATGGCCAATACAAATGTTTGTCATGTACGGGGATCGAATCCGCAACCACCAGCGCAACAGCCACAAACAAGTGCCGTGACCGTTGCGCAAACGCGTCGAACTTTGAATAACAGAAAATATTAACAACACATAGTATGTACACGTACAATATCAAAGTTCTCAACATTATTATTTTAAAAATTATTTACAAAGTTAAGTTATAAAATCAGTATAAAAAATATATAAATATATACATAGGTATGTTAACATAATACAAACATTTCAATTCTGAACTATATAACGATCACGATTCAGGCTGTAATATCCCACTGTTGGGCATAGGCCTCTTCTACATGTAGGAGAAGGATCGAACTATGAGATAGTAGGGAATATATCCGCCAACCCGCATTGGAGCAGCGTGGTGGATTAAGCTCTAACCCTTCTCCTACATGGGGAAAGAGGCCTATGCCTAGCAGTGGGATATTACAGGCTAAAGCGAAGCGATAGAAGTACCAATGCATATTGTAGTATATTATAATGTAAATATGTGCAAAAACATAAAAAATATGTTCTAAAATGCTAGTAAGTAAGTCTAAGCGCCTGTTTCACCAATTTTGGATAAAGTTTATGATTCAAATACCTAAGTTACGATTCTTTCTCTCGACGTCTTTAACAGGAGGAGGTAGAATAGCTCATTAGGATTTGTTTCACATCGATTCATAAACTACAGTTTAGATCCATTTTTGCGAATAGAAATAAGTATCTCATAAATACAATGGAATTTGATGGTGAAAAAAATATTACATTAAAAACTTTTTTCTGTTGGATTACGTCAAATAGCGTTATCCACAACTTGTGAAACAGGCCCTACAGACAGTTAAATACTTAAGAAAACATTGGTCAGTGTTTTTTTTAAAGATAATACCTTCAAATACTATATGTATTAGCTAATTATAATTAATCTTTAGGTATATTTACTCACGTGTGTCAGAGTGTCCGGAACTATAAATCGTGCCAACAAAAACTGTCAGAGGAAGCGCGCTGGTGGGTCGCGGTCGGTGTCGGATTCTCTTCCCGGTCGGAACACGCGCTTGCGTTTATATAAGTTTTTATATGTATAGCACGTGGATTAGCCGTTTATGATGTTTGTGTAGATCCTATATTGATGGCGTTTTGTAGGTGGCCTACCTTAACTATATTAGTTTGAAATATACTTGTATTTAATAGTAGCAAGTATTTAAAGAAGTGTATAAATGACTAGGGGTCGGTTACAGTTACATGTTGTAGATAATAATTTATGAAAAGACTTTAATTGCGGGACGTAGCGTAGACCAATAGGACCTGTTTCTCCTAAATTAATAACTTACAACTCTTAGATCCTTATTTTCGAATATAAATACCTTTAAATAGTGGGAAATTGAAATTCGTTCATTCAAAATCAAAAACAACTCTATTTAACTGGGCCCCATGAGCGCTTTCGAATCGTCATTTTACAAATTTAAATTTTAAAGTGATTATTATTTTTCGTAAAAGTAAAGCTACCACCGATTCGGAATGTAGATTCTGCAGAGAAAAATCGGTTACTCTTATGCAAATAATATATAATCTGTGTTTTAGCACAAAATTAGTATGTATTTCATGAAATACATACACTTACTATTACATACGTTAAATAGTGGATATCCATAACTGGTAAAACAGGCCCAGTAAACGGAGATTCCCTTGTAGGTAAATAACAAAGATCTTCAGAAAGGTCGTAGAATTAAATCCAGATTGGCATTGCTGAATTTGCAAGTACATAATATGTAATTTATTTTGTGTACGGTAGTAAATCTATGCAAATAAATAAAATTGGAGTGTCTGTTTGTAATATTAAAATAACCGCTTCTTATTAAATGCATATGGATTTATACAAGGTACATATAGCAAAATAATATTTTTTACAGTTTTTGTCTGTCTGTCTGTCTGTTTGTTCTGGCTAATCTCTGAAACGGCTGGGCGGATTTTGACGGGACTGACATTGGCAGATAGCTGATGTAATAAGGAGTAACTTAGGCTACTTTTATTTTAGAAATTTATTTACCTATTTGATAACTGTGCGAACTGGACAATAACTTTTTTGTTAAATTCCACGCGGACGAAGTCGCGGACACAGCTAGTTGATAATAAAAGCTTACAAGCATACAGAGCAAGGAAATCTAACTGTCTGGAGAGAACCCATATTCACAAAGGAGCCGTGTCAAACCGAATTCACCTCCAATCCTGTTATTCCTTTAATTGAAGTAATCTTTATTTATATTTATTTGTTAACTAATCTTTACACAGCTTTACAATTATCGGATATTTTTAAAGAAATATTTAGTACGATGTAGCTAAAGAAATAACACTTTAAGTTACATAGTTCAGATTGATTGAAGATGAGATTGGCTGTTGCGCGGGCGGTAGCGGGTTCGATCCCTGCACACGACAACATTTGTATTGGCCATACATAATTATGTTTGCCGTGGTCTGGGTGTTCGTTCAGTCCTTGTGGGTCTCCCCACCGGGCCTCGGAGAGCACGTTAAGCTGTCGGTCCCGGTTGTTATCATGTACACCTGATAGCGATATATCATACAAACATCTGTATGGCTAATACATCATGTGCGGGGTTCGAACCCGCAACCGCCAGCGCAACAGCCACAAACCAGTGCTGTGACCGTTGCGCCAACGCGGCACTTCTATGAAGAATACGAATTAAGTTTTATTTCTTAAAATAAAAAAAAAGTTGTGTCCAATATTAGTATGTTTTCGGATTGTATTTAACTAGCTGCGGTTTGCCGGTTCACCCGCTTACTTTTCAAACCTCTACAAGTTAATGAAAACTAGACTATCTGTTATTCTAGATCTCTAGGTATCTGACCTGCCAAGTTTCGTTACAATCATTTTAGTATTTATTGCATGAATAACACCCATACAAAGTTTCGCATTTTTATAATAATAGAAGAAATAAAAGGTCTAAACTGTTAACAATCAATTTTAAAAAATGTACATATATTGAAAGCTCTAATCACGAAGTTTCTACAACTCTAGTCTGTCTATAGAATCTAGACCTATCTATACCTATGTCTAAAATGTTTCCTAACTCCCAGTAATGCAGATTCACGGTTTAAATAAAAAATGCGTCCCTAGCTCCCTCTCTGGAAGCGGAGGATATTGAGGAACTAAGAAGCGCGTCCACGTTAAAAGTTAAAAGTTACAGGATTATCTGCTAGATGGCGTTGTGTTTAATTTTTTTTTCTCTGGAATCAAGATTTGAAAAGAATGAAAAATGAATCATGCTATAAATTATTATTTTCGTTCCTTACTAGCTAATACAAGATACATTATGACATTTAATTACAATAATAATCGGTTTAATAGGAAACCAGTACCGATCTGGTTTTTTCTTATTCCAAACTTAGCGTTTGTTAAATTAAGTATTCCGATTATAATTCTTAATATAATTTTAAAATTTTAGGTAATTTAGTGATGTCTCTTAATAGTCCGGGATCCCTAGGACATTTTTTTCACTTTATTACTATCAAGCTAATTTTCCGGGAGTAGCTTCAATTTGATGAGACGAACAAAAATTTCCTCTACAAAAACTCTCGATTGTGGTAGGTAATAGAGTTAGCAGGGGATAGAGCAGCAGTGAGCGTAGGACTGGGATAACGTACCACGCATTTTGTAGGACAATATTACTATTAAATTATATAAATATTAACTACTTAAATAAAAGAAAAAAAAATCAGCTGGTTAGTAATAGTTTTTGCTGGATAGTAATAAATTTCATTTTTTTTACAAAGAATATAACTATCTCCGATTTTGCTAGAAAAAAAAAAATTGTTTTACTGCAATACGACTCATTTTGTACTTTATATATCTTAACGCGACATGATCTAGGCTCTGGACTCAAGAGCTTGTTCAAAAGATCAGAAATAATACATACCTACTTAAGAACTCTTGAGAGTTCTCAACTACATTAAGTATATAGTTTTGAGAATTCTTATGATAATGCACTCGGACACTATGTACAGTCATAGTGCTATAGTAAAATCACCTGTCAATAGTAATTTTGGTAAAATGATAAGAATTGACTATTTATACGTTGGTTAATTAATGAAAAATATGTAAATTAAGTAATCATTAGCTGTACCAGTTTTATATTTTATTCGTCGGTGGACGCGCTAAAAAGCGCCCATGCATAATTACCTCCCGTGAGGATCGGTGGCCGACGCGTGGATACAGCGGGACATAGAGTCGACAGAGTGCTTCAATAATTGTTTATTTTTATAATTTAAATTAATTATTCGCTTTTTTTAATATAATGGGGACAAATGAGTAGGTGGTACCATATGATGTTAAATGGCTACTGTCACCCATAGTCATCTGGAACATTCGAGAAAATAGCGAGTGCATAACTGGTCATTAGAGAATCTCTTACTCCAAAAAAAAAAACTATTGTTACTTATAGGGCGATTTCTCTCCGGGCAGTTTTTTTAGATTTTGTATAGGTTAATAAAATAATTTTATGCGGTCTTGAGGTATTGTGGCAAGGATGCCTCAAAATGTGACACAGCTTTCCAAACGCTGTCCAGCCCAGTTGCACTCGTTTGGCGGTTCCACCCTCGAAGTTGTCTTTACCCAATTGCAATGTATATCCTAGGTAGATATAGTCTTGGACAACTTCTAGGGTTACACCTTCAACATAGATTGGTTCGGAAGTAACCTGTTAGTTGAACATGACCTTGGTGTTATGTAAGTTCAGCCAGAGTCCAACCCACCTTGAGGTAGTATTGAGGCTAGACAGCATCCTCTGGGGTCTTGCAACGATTCTGAGATTATAACTGTACTCTCCATTGACGTTGATGCCCATTCCATTCCACAATAGTGTCTTAAAGATATCCTCCAGTACGTTGATGAAGAGTTTCGGCGATATAACACCACCCTGTCTTACACCTCGAAGCAGCTAGATGGGTCTTTCTGGTGATTCTGAACTTGGGTTGACATAGTTGATAGTTGCCATCCAATAAAGATTTCTCAGCACCTTAATATAACGCCAATCGCCTTGGCACCACCTGCTAAGATTCCAGAACAGCCCAGGTTTCAATGGAGTTGAAGGCGACAACTCTTAAGAATAGCTTGTAGATGTGGCTCAGAAGCGTGATCGGCCTATAGTTTTTAAGGGGGGTTTTATCACCTTTCTTGTGAAACAAAGGCACTACATCTCTAATCCACGCGTTTGGGTTGATCATGTTGATTAACATTACATTATTAATCTTTTACACATCACTGGCCTATTTGCATAATTTACCTGAATTACCCTTTTATTTTATTTTTATTTAACAGTTTACGAAAGTTTTAAGTTCAAAAGGATATAACTCTAGATTCATCTAGTCAGTATTCACTAAAAATGTATGTGTTATGTGATTGTACTGAAAATTAAATATGAAATTTTATACAGTCGCACTTAAATCTCAAAGCACAAAAAATAGTTAGAATAGAAAACCACTTAGAGTGATTGGTTACAAAAGAGTACAACTTGACAATTATCGATAGCCACATATTTTTTAACACAGTTATATATATCAGATTGCAAAAAAATACATTTATTATATGGCTGTTGCTTGGCGGTCGCAGGTTCGATCCCCGCTCGCGACAGACAAATATTTGTTCCTGGTCTGGGCGTTTGTGCTTGTGTATTGTGTGTGTTTTCGGGCCCCGACACAAGAGAAAATTATACTGGAAGCCGTTTAGTTTATTAAGGACTCGACTTGTATCAATGATTACAGAAGGCGCAGAATTAAAATTAAAATGTTTATGGTGAAGATGTCTACTCCAAACCAGCCTTTGTCCGTTACGGAACTCTTTTGTATGCATTTATCGGTGAATTACAACGTCGAGTTGCACCAGTGAAAATACCCATCGCACATGCATATTATATACTTCGGTATATAATAATACATACTGAACGCGTTTTACGTATAAAACACTTTGTACCTCTTGTGGTTATATAGTGTTAAAGTAAGAATTCATTTTACGTTTTCGTCTAACTGGTTAAAGAAATAGATATAGATTGTCGTCTACTTTATTTAGTTTAATTCCCGAAATGATGCGTAGCTAATATTTACACAAGTACCTATTCGTTTTATTTCAGTTAATCTATCAAGCACAAAGAGTTGAGCGAAAATAATTAATTATAAAATATTTGAAATACACATATATAGGCATAGTAAATGCACATTACAATAACAATACTTATTATTTTTTGTACACTAGAAAAAAAATGAAATTACAAAAAAAAACAAGAAATATATAAACATAACATATATAATATATATACTTTATAAATAAATGTACTGTTGCGTGTTAGGGTTCGAACGATTTGGAGAGAAAGACCTGCTGACTCTTTTAGAGACTTTATTCACTAGCACTAGGTCCGACACAAGCACTAGGTATCAATACTACGCACTAAATACAAGCACTAAGTACTAGGTACACTCACTTATCACTAGGTACACTTCACTAAGCACTAACAATGTCCGAGGTCGTAGCCAATGTCGTAGGTTTCCGCTGGTATCACTTCTAGTCTTCACTTCAAAGTCGCTTCGTCGTTAGCTCAAACTGAACTGACTCCGCTCGGCCTCAATCGGCCTTTTTATACCGGGCCGAGCCTACACCCAGACAGTTCTAGAACCTTCGTGCGTGTACTCGATCCTGAGTTCATTCACCTATATGTCCTCTAGCGCCATCTAGTATTGAGTGGATGTTTCACGTTGTCTTTGTAACAAAGTGGTTTGTACAGCACACAACGTGGTTCCTTCGCTCCCCGCTAGATGGCGCAAGCTCCTTTTTTGTGTACTCGTAACACTACTCCCCTCTTAGAGATGCTCGTCCCGAGCATCGTTGTTACTGCCATGGTAACGCGCCAGACGGTCTATGTGTACCACTTTGAATGTCCCTCTTGGTTGCTTTTGAATTCTATAAGTCACATCATTCATTCGGGTAACCACTTTGTATGGACCGTCCCACTTGGTCTGCAACTTTGGAGATTTCCCTTTCCGGCGGGTTGGGTTATGCAGCCACACTAGTGACCCTTCTTCGAAGCCTCTCGTGTTCGATTTCCGGTCATATCTGGTTTTCATGATCTCGCTTGACTGTAACCCATTTTCCCGGACCAAGGTGTGTATGTAGCGCATTTTTTCCCTTAAGTTGCTGACATAGTCTTGTACGGTCTCGGGTCCCTCCGGTGACCCTCCTGTCAATAGGTCTACTGGTATTCGTAGTTCTCTACCGTAATTGACATACGCCGGGGTAGCTTTTATGCTCTCATGCTCGGCGGTTCGGTACGACAGAAGGAAGAGTGGTATATACTTGTCCCAATCCTTTTGTTTGTCGTCTACCAATTTCGCCAAATGCCTCTCAAGGGTCTGGTTAAATCTCTCAACCATTCCATCGGACTGTGGATGGTACGCGGTGGTCCTCGTCTTATGCATGCCCAAAATTCTGCACACTTCCTGGAACACTTGCGATTCGAAGTTCCTGCCCTGATCAGAATGGATTTCTAGAGGTACACCAAAGCGACATATCACTTCTTCGACTAGCTTAGAAGCGACTGTTGTAGCTTCTTGGTTTGGTATGGCGAACACTTCGGGCCATTTGGTGAAGTAGTCAATGACGACCATAAAATACTTGTTCCCCGATTCCGTTACAGGAAATGGCCCAGCTACGTCAACTGCAATTCGTTCCCACGGTGCACCGACGTTATACAGCCGCAGCTTCCCACGGCTCCTGGTCTGTGGTCCTTTTACAGCAGCGCAAGTAGTACATTTGCGGCACCAATCCTGTACATCATCTCGACAATGCAACCAGTAAAATCGTTCTCGCACTTTTGTTAAAGTCCTCTTGACACCTAGATGACCTCCTGATACGCCATCATGTACTTCACGGAGAACATCTGGTACTCTCGCTCTTGGGACAATTATCTGAAGATGGAACTCTCTACCGTTAGTCTTCTCCCATTTCCGGTAGAGTATTCCGTTTTGAAGTATCAGACTGTCCCATTGCGCCCAGTACGCCTTAGTGACAGCGCCAGTGGGCGCAACCTCACTCCAGATTGGTTTTACTTCACCCCGTTTCTTCCATGCGATGATGTGCCGAAGGTCGTCATCTTTTTCTTGAGCCTCCCTCATAGCATCATTCTCCCAGAGACCCAAAGGACTTGTTCTCGTTAGCTTTAATGTTACTTCATTAGATTCCTGCTTAACACAATGTTTGCAGTCTTCCGAACACGGCCTTCGTGAGAGTGCGTCAGCGTTCCCATGCATATTTCCGCTGCGGTGTTCCGTCTTGAAGTCATACTCCTGAAGCTGTTCAATCCATCGAGCTACTTGACCTTCGGGGTTCTTGAATTGCAGTAACCACTTCAAGGCTGCGTGATCAGTTCGCAGTAAAAACTGTCTGCCGATGAGATATTTGTTGAAATGTTGTAGCGTCTTTACAACAGCCAAGAGTTCTCTCCTTGTTACACAGTAGTTTCTCTCTGGCTTGGATAAAGATTTGCTGAAATATGCAATAACAACTTCTCTTTCACCCTGTTTTTGAGATAACACCCCTCCAATGGCCGTGTTGCTTGCATCCGTGTCGACTATAAACTGACCTTCAGTTTGTGGATATCCCAGGATTGGTGTTTCACACAGATGTTTCTTCAGTTTCCGAAAGGAATCTTCACAAGTCTCATCCCAACTAAATTGTCGTTTATCTTCTGTCATCCGATGTAATGGCTTGGCTATCTCTGAGAATCCCTTAACAAAACGCCTGTAGTGTGAGCATAGGCCGAGGAATGCCCGCACTTCGGTTTTGTCCTTAGGGGTAGGCCATTTTTGGACTGCTTCCAGTTTTTCCGGGTCTGTCTGGATTCCATCACTGGAGATAACATGGCCGAGATAATTGACCTTATTCCTGAATAAACGACACTTTTTCGGGTTCAGCTTTAATTTGGCCCCCTCTGTTTTGGCGAAAACTCGCTCCAAGTTTTGCAAATGTTCCTCGAAGTCACGGCCGATAATGATGACGTCATCTAAGTAGACCAAGCAAGCCTCTCCCACTAAGCCTGCTAGTACACACTCCATGAGTCGCTCGAATGTGGCAGGTGCGTTGCACAATCCGAAGGGCATGACGTTAAATTGCCATAAACCTTTACCGGTCGAGAAAGCTGTCTTCTCCTTGTCTTCTGGATGAATTTCCACCTGCCAGTATCCAGATTTCAGGTCTAGGGTCGAAAACCATTTCATGCCACTCAGGGTATCCAAAGTGTCGTCGATTCGAGGTAACGGATAACTGTCCTTCTTGGAGACATCATTGAGACGCCTATAGTCCACACAAAACCTCGTGCTGCCATCTTTCTTCTTCACTAATACAACAGGCGAGCACCACGGACTTGCAGACGGTTCAATAATCTTATTCCTTCTCATGTCCTCCAAAAGGCCTTCAACTTCTTTTTCCTTAGCGATTGGTATCCGTCTTGCTCGTTGACGAATTGGTCTCTCGCTTCCGGTATCTATCCTGTGTTGAACCACCGACGTTCTTCCAAGGTCCCCATCGTGACTGGAGAAGATATTCGCGTAGCGCTGTAAAAACTTCTTAGCTTTCATGCCCTGCGAATAAGTTAGGTTACTCTTGCAGTCATCGAGCAGCTCAGTCACTATTCCGTAGTTGTTGCTGTTTGCTGAGTCCGCGCCTGTTATCGAACTACACTTTTTCATCCAGACGACTTCCTCGCACTTTCCAATGACGTCACCTTTGTTCAAGCAGATCTCGCGATCGCCAAGATTAACAACCTTGACCATAGCGTTACTGCTTCCACTAACAAGGGTTCTCGCCGTCATCAGTTTTTGCGCCGACGTCTTGTTAGGTGTGTTTTCAACCAACACGCATCTGTTTGACTTCTGCTTTCCAGCTGGCGGCAGTTTCACCAGCACCTGAGCTTCCGCTCGTCCAGGTATTATGACTTTCCTTATACATGCGACTTTCCCGCAGGCACCTCCGAGAATGAAGATTTCTTCTTCACCACACCTGAACACTCCGTCAGCGACGTTAATTCTGCAGTTGTGTTTCTTCATAAAATCCAAACCCAAAATGCAGTCATCCATAATCTCAGCTACGATAACGTTATGGGGGTATGAGGACTCCCCTACATACATCGTAACTGACATTTCTCCTAGGACGGGTATTGGCTGACCGGAGGCCGTAAGAAGCCGACAGTTAATTCTCCTCTTGTGTCCCCTTGCGGCTTTTACCAGATTTGGGTTCACTATTGTTCTAGAGGCTCCTGTGTCTAGAGTCATTTTGCAATCCGTCCCGTTAATAGTCCCCTGAATCGCAAGACTATTCCCGCTGCATGCCTGGGAGATAACAGTTATCGGGGCTTCCTCCGCGTCAGCCAGTACTCGCCCCTTAGTCCTGGCTTTTATTCGTTTCCCTGATCCCGGGCAGGGGACGAAGCCCCTTGTTTCTTCAGCTCCTCTATGTATTCCTCGATCCTTTTTATCCTTGCCATCTGGGTCTCCTTCTGCGGGCAGTTGAGCTGAAGATGGCCCCTCTCGCCGCACTTGTAGCACATAACTCCATATCTTTTCTTCGTAGGGGCCTTAACCTCCTTGACCTCCTCAGAGACCTCGCGGATCTTATGGGTCAGTCGTATGTCATGGCGAACAGCCTCGACCTCCAAAGCATGCGCCAATGCTTCCTTTAGAGAGGTATGGTGACGAAGCCTCACTGCAGCTCTAACCTCCAGGTCTTTGATTCCGTCGACAAATGCTTGAACAATATTCGTGTCTACCGTCTTGGTGTCGGCTCCTGGGTGTGCCTTCCTGACGAGTTTTTCAATTTCCAGCGCCCATTGTTGAAGTCCTTCTCCTGAGCGTTGGACTCTGTCACGCAGTTGGGCACGGAACACGTGCTCCAGGTGTCGCTCCCCGTATCTCGATTCAAGTGCCTCCATCAGGTCTTGGAACCCATTTCCTGTATGTGGCAGTGCTTCCAACACAGACAAAGCTTGCCCTCTGAGCGCAACAGTGAGAGCGGTCAAGCATTGTTCTTCCGTCCATCCATTGGCAGTGGCAACAGTCTGGAATTGCTGACGATAAGCGTTCCACGAAGTAGTGCCGTCGTATGGCGGCACTTTCACTCTTGGTCCTTGCGCAACTCCGGTAGTTCCACTAGACATCGCAACTCCCGTGGTTTCAAGGCGTACTACTTTCTTCTGTAGTTCAGTGAGGCCGGTTTTCACATTTTCGACATCCATTCCTAGCCCGGTAACTCGTTCTTCCACTTCGTCGACATCTTTCCGAAGCTTACACACCGTGTCACTAACATCTTTTATAGCCCAAAGCGCTTTTTCCTGTGATTCTTGCAAAGCGCTGAACTTGCGTTCTTGTGATTCTTGCAAAGCGCTGAGCTTGCGTTCTTGTGATTCTTGCAAAGCGCTGAGCTTGCGTTCTTGTGATTCCTTCATTGACTTTTGTGATTCTTGCATTGCCTTCTGTGATTCTTGCAAAGCGCTGAACTTGCGTTCCATTAATTCAATTAAACTTCCTAATTGAAGTGCCACTTGAGGGTCTGTAGTAGCTACGGTGCCGCTGGTGGGCGTGGCCTGTCCGGTGGGCATGGCAAGGTGGGTGGAGCCAGTGGGCGGGGCTTGAGCCAAAGTGGGCGGAGCCTGGGGGGCGTGGTCAGTGGGCGGGGCCTGGTGGGCGGGGCCAGTGGGCGGGGCCTGAGGGGCGTGGCCAGTGGGCGTGGCCTGGTAGGCGGGGCCAGTGGGCGGGGCTTGGCCCACAGTGGGCGGAGCTTGGCCCCCAGTGGCATCCGCAGCTCGTTGTGCCCTCGTCCTGACCCTCTCCTTGGAGTTCTCTCTCGGAGTCAATGGCATCTCCAAATCTCACTTCCGACACCAGTTGTTGCGTGTTAGGGTTCGAACGATTTGGAGAGAAAGACCTGCTGACTCTTTTAGAGACTTTATTCACTAGCACTAGGTCCGACACAAGCACTAGGTATCAATACTACGCACTAAATACAAGCACTAAGTACTAGGTACACTCACTTATCACTAGGTACACTTCACTAAGCACTAACAATGTCCGAGGTCGTAGCTAATGTCGTAGGTTTCCGCTGGTATCACTTCTAGTCTTCACTTCAAAGTCGCTTCGTCGTTAGCTCAAACTGAACTGACTCCGCTCGGCCTCAATCGGCCTTTTTATACCGGGCCGAGCCTACACCCAGACAGTTCTAGAACCTTCGTGCGTGTACTCGATCCTGAGTTCATTCACCTATATGTCCTCTAGCGCCATCTAGTATTGAGTGGATGTTTCACGTTGTCTTTGTAACAAAGTGGTTTGTACAGCACACAACGTGGTTCCTTCGCTCCCCGCTAGATGGCGCAAGCTCCTTTTTTGTGTACTCGTAACAGTACTATACACATACCTATAAACAAAGGTCGGGTTCGGTCGAGACGCTAAAGACATTCATTATGTATTTAGTGACAAACTATGAGCCTTAAGATATTTGGAAGCCAGAGAGAGATTGAGCTAGTCTTATTGAAAGGGGAATAAAATTCCAAAGTTTTACACCTTTAACAGAGAAGGAAATTTAAGTCTAAACGCTAAAAATAGCACTTACCTATAAAAGTATAAACGAATGTTCACGAGCGTCATAGAGAAATACGAAGCGATTTTAAGCTAAACATGTGTATCTGGATAGAAAAGTACAGATTACACTTATGTTGTCACAACCTCAAAGATGATATCAAAAAACACAGCCTTGAAATTTTTAATATAATACGTTGATATTTCCAATATCAAAAACATTTTAAGTCTAGCTATTACAAAATTAGGCTCGTGAATCCGTTTAGCAAAAAAAAAGCTAAAAAGAGAACGATCGCTAATAAATTAAACAAAAAAGTAATAAAGAGGAACACCGCGAATGTAACTGAATTACCTGTAGGTAGATAGGGCGGCGCGGCGCGTTCATTAGTCGTGTTTATACAAAGCTTTTGCAGGCACTGAATAGATTTATACGATGGCTATTAAATCAACGCAGCCAGCCCACTGTCTGTGTTTGCTGAGGTACCCTAATATCTAAGCGCGTTAATGATGATTATTAAAAGCGATAATGATAATGATTTACAATTACTATAATGAAGTGTTTGCTAAAATGTTTCCATTTTCAAAATGTTTGCTTATAAAATCTCTTTGACGATATGTTTTAATGATTGTTTTTGTTTTTATGTATGAAATTATCAAGAGCCATGGTCCAGAAAATCAAATTTGTCGGAAGTAGGAAACAGCGGGAAATTAATTAGATAATGTTTTAAAAAATTGATGCATCAGAGTTACAAAACCTTAGACATACTTTGTAGTTCAGTACATGTCAGTTTTGTTTGTTCACGATTCCTCTCCTTATTATACTCTCACAATTAATACAGCCATAATGCGAAAATATTGTAAGTATCTACGAAAAAAATGTATGTAATGTAGAGCTAAACTTTAAGAATAACACTTTAATAAAAACAAATTAATTACGACTTTAATTGAACAATTACGAATATTGAAATATTCGAAAAACGTCCTCAACAACTCTTAATGTTAATTTACATTATTTCTTAAGAATATTTTCTATAATATACAATCAAAGCTGTATTTTTTGTTACAACAAGACATATGTATTGAATAACCGCTCTCTTAACGTTTTATTTCAAAATTTATTCTTGTTAAAAGTTCCTGTACATCACGGATTTTGTTGATCCGCGAAATGGGAAAACTATGAAAACGTGCTGCGTTTTGATTGTCTTTGTTTATTTTTACAGTCTACCTCAACTAACTGCACAGACACACCACAAACCCGAAAACCTACATCCGTCCGATTTCGAAAATAAACAAGTAGAGTACAGTGGAGTCGAGCCCAATCGATAGCGCACGAATCATCAAAGTTTTGTTGTATAGCGTATAGCGTAGGTACATCGTCACATGAGTTTATAAATGCATCTCTATGTATATAGCCTTAAGTCAAACGAAAACTAATATAGGTAACTATTATACTTATTAAACTAATAATTAAGACATAAGTTAAGAATTAAATTTTGTTTTACATTCAACAACAAAAAATCTAAGCTTCAGTAATGTGCGAATCGAATCATAACTTATTAGGTACTAACTTAACCTATCTACATACTTTTACTGAATTTTAGCAATTTATAGCAATATAAGTGCAAATAATAAAATTATGACAAAAGATGTAAATCATTTACGCATACGTTTAATATATTGAATTTAATAATATTATTCATAACAATAAGTATCAATAAAACTGCAAACATATTTGATATTTTAATAAAAAAATATCGTATAACGTACCACAATACAAATATCTTATGCTAAGCGAAACTAAATACACGATACTAATACACGGACGTATGAAAGAAAAAAAAAATTAACTCGCATTCAAAATCAAAAAAGCGTGATAACTCGAGGAGCATTTTTGGCGTATATATCCCCAAAACTAGGTTAGTAATACGGTTTTATAAAGGAACCCGTTGAACAATACGAACCGACGCACTATTACACGCTGGATATAATTAGATATGGTGTATGGATTTAGATTTTGTTGTTGCGATAATTTTTGTGAATGCACTGAACAAACATCTGTTCGAGATTTGAGATTTGACAGAGGAACGGCGGTATTGAAATGTCATGTTGTAAACTGATACGTGTAGTTAACAATGAACCCCAAAAAATGGTCAGCAAACGATATGTATGCGATCTTGATATATTTTTAATCTTGGACCTGTAATTATATTTGTTTGTGGCCTGCATTTATTTGTAATATAAGGAGACTAGGTTTAAATTCTTGATAATTTTTTATTAACACATCAATCACTATATAGTATATATTTATATGAAGTTCTTACTAGTCTTAAAAGGTTAATAAAGAAATCACTAACGATTACGATATTACCTGTACCTATTTCATTTCTCGCAATTTATAAATTAGTTACATTTAAAGAACAATTTCCAAGAAAAAAAAATTGTTGTAAATTTTTAAACATTATGTAAATTTATATAATAACAAATAACAATACAACATAACAACCACTTTGGTATACTGGTGCGCTGTGTCGCCTGAACCACCGACGGTTTGCGGGTTCTATTCCCGTTCGGAATGTATATTTGCATTTGTGCAAATATTTTTTTCCGGTTTGGATGTCTGTGCATGCGGCATGTTTAGCCGTCGATCCCGGTTGGTATCATAAATAACTAATAGCGATCCTTACACATGGTAGGGAAACACATCCGCCAACCTGCAGTGGACCAGAGTGGTGAATTAAGCTCCAATCCTTTTCCTACATGGAGAAAGAGGCCTGTGACCAGCAGTGGAATCTTACATGCTGAATCGTATCTTGATCTTAATTCTACATTGCTGAAAATAGACCACTTCAATTTAATGTAACAAACAGTTACTTTTAATAAGTAACTTAGAAAGAATCACTATCGAATTTTAACTTAAGGAAACAAATTCTACCTAAATAAAATCTAAATATTACCACTTCAAAGTAAAATCTATAAAAGAATAACACTGATAAACATTAGATAAAAGCTGTTAAAACAAAAAGGTGACAGCGAATATGTACCGAACGTTGAAAAGAAAACAAAAATCGAAATGAGTCTGTTCCGGCACGAGCCCTGCAGCCGACCTTCGTCAAACTGACAGATTAACGCATATCACTGTTATGCAACACGGAGGCAACGGACCGGACATTTATTAAAGCATGAAATACGTCATCTAGATATCCGATAGAATATGCATTTGTGCAAATCTATCGTCCGTGATAAAAGTAACTTTGCCGCAATAGACGTTTCCGGTAGGAATCTTGTAAATTTTTGAATAATCTTATTTAACACCTGGACTTCAAAATCGTCTAATTCAACTACTGTCAAGGTCAAAAAATTGCTTGTAGTTTGGGACGATATTTTGTTAATTATAATCGCCATTTTGAATAGACAAGGTAGCAAATCCACCACCACTTCAGCCTATCACAGTCCACTGTTGGACATAGGCCTCCACAAGTTCGCGCCCGACATTATGACGCGAACTCATGTGTTTTGCCCAGGTAGCAAATATATTATAGTAATTATTAAACACTTTTGTAAGAAGCTTAATGATACATCATTTAATATGTAAAGAATAACCTATCTCCTTAGTATGAGCTCCATTGGTCCAATGTGAATGACAACCTGCTAGAGACTATATGTTTCTTATTTTATTGAATTACATGTTAACAAAACAAATTATATTGCATGGTTTAGGTACTTACCAATCATAATTGTGATATAGGTACATACATATACTCGTAATCATCTTCGCAAAATCAGCGCTACGTTGACTCAACGGTCATTGTCATCTCGTGCCAATTAATTAAGTGATTCAACAGACAACAACTTAAAGTGCTCTTGGTTGACTGTTGATTATTTGTTAAAGACTGAATAAAACAGACATGGCATGTTTAATGACAAAGTCTGATATAATATCTACCATTATCGTATTAATTAAGAGTTAAGAGTTTGCCAAATAATTCAGATATTCAGCAAACAACTTAAAACGGTCTTGGTTGACTGTTGATTATTTCTTAAGACCTGGACAAAAAGATGGCATCTCCAATGACATGCTTTTAAATAAAAGCGAACGCTACTCAAGGTATGTTTCACAATTCTTTACAAAATTTCAATATTAGGTAGGTATATTTCTGACCCTATCACTAAGTATGCACTGTCCGTCCGTGCACTTTTCACCTTTGTAACCGTATTAGGTACACACTTGTACATTTCAATTGTTGGTTGGTTCATGCAGTGAGCACAGAAACTGCCAGTTATGCTAGCGGCAACGGGTTCTACCGACTAGCTCTCGTCTAATATATGCTTCGGAGAAAAAGGCACAGCAGCAAATATCCTACTCAAAATCTAGAGTAGCCCGAATGGGGAAGTACCTCGACCTTACAGCTAAATAATACTGCTTTCAAGCAGTGTTGTATTCCTGTGGTGAGCAAGATGACCAGAGCTCTGGGATGATATTGGTGGTAGAGTCGGCAATGCGCTTGCGATTCTTCTGGTGCTGCCGACGTCTATAAGCTACGGTAATCGCTTACCATTAGGTGAACCGTACGCTAGTTTTCCGACTTATCATTATAATGTAACTATATAGTTATTTTATATAGTAGAATCACTACATAATTATTATAAAACAAAGTCGCTTCCCGCTGTCTGTCTGTCTGTATGTATGCTTAGATCTTAAAACTTACGCAACGGATTTTGATGCAGTTTTTTTTAATAGATAGAGTGATTCAAGGGGAAGGTTTATATGTATAATACATGCACAATATAGTAGAGAAACACTGATCATTTTTGCAACCGTGCGAAGCCGGGGCGGGTCGCTAGTCATGTATATAATGATAAATGTCGCCGCGTTGGCGCAGCGGTCACAGCACTGTAAATCAAATCAATCAATCAATGCAAAATCCACTCGGTAGTTTTATATTTTATTTATATTATTATTTGCTGCAGTTTGTATATAGTATATGGTTGGGGCGAAGACGCCGTGTTGGCGCAGCGGTCATAGCACTGGATTGCGATTGGCTGTTGCGCGGGCGGTTGTGGGTTCGATCCCCGCACACGACAACGCTTGTATTGGCCATACAGATGTTTGCCGTGGTCTGGGTACACTTTGTGCAGTCCTTGTGGGTCTCCCCACCGTGCCTCGGAGAGCACGTTAAGCCGTCGGTCTCGGTTGTTATCATGTAGGTACATCTGATAGCGATCGTTACTCATAGTAGGGAATATATCCGCCAACCCGCATTGGAGCAGCGTGGTGGTAATCCACCTCCTCTCCTCAGCTCCGATCCTTCTTCTACATGGGGAAGAGGCCTATGCCCAACAGTGGGATATTACAGGCTGAATAGAAATCGAATGATAAATGTGTAATCCTATCTGGCTGGAGCGCACTATAGTTAGTGTAGTAAAAAAGCACAAAAGTAGTTCAACTTTCTAAATAGAACCGTGAATTTACTATCCAGTCAAAAGTTAGTAACCGACCCGTCCCGAATTTTCGATTGATAGTTACCCGTTTTGTTTTTTCGCATACCACTGAAAAATCTGGTTTTTTTTAGAATCTATAGCGGCTGCGCATTTCTATCTTGGTTGGTTCATTCTCTATTTTGTATTTATTCTGAATTGATTATCTAATTAGGTACACAATAACAAGTATTAATCAGGTTGCCTGAAATTCAGATGGAGATATTTACAATTATGATGTAATGTGATAAGAAATTTCGAATATATGTATTTATAAATGATTCTATTTGTTACCTGGTCCGTGACATCTGAAATAATGTTATACAAAAAAATATATATAAATTGTGGTAAGTGTTATTTGAAATTTAAGTAATTTATGTAATTAGCAAGTTTTAAGACGCTCGATAGGAATCATGCTGCAAAAATAATCATTTCTGTTGCAGGAGTCAATTTGCTGTGCAATCAGTTTAATCGATATGAAAACGGTGTATTTGTTTACAAAACATTTTTTTTGTCTAAGGTCTGAGACAAAATACAAAAAACTATTGATGCCATGTTTCGAAAATTGTATAGATTACTTACTGTAAAATAATATTTTTGATGGACATATGTATATTGCTGGGAATGCTGGGTGATATGATACTTGATATGCATTTAAAAATATCCCTATAAAAATCTTGTGATTCAGTAAGCAAGTCTGTCTTTCTGTAATCTTCGCTTAGCTATATTGCTAAACCGATCGTGATTAACTTTAATATGGAGAATTAGAAGACACATAAACAGTAGAGAGAAACATAATGTAAATTTTTTTTGTATGGTTTTTGATTAGAAAAAAATATATAATTTTAAGTGTATTCGAAAACTTATTATTTTCTCATACAATCGAGAAGACATATTATTATCAAACGAGAAAGGTCGTACAGCAATAAATAAACAATAATTTATACAGTAAAGTGTAATTATTTGGAATGATACATAGTAATGTAACCAGTAAATGTCACATGTACACTCATACATTCAAATACAATCAGTTAACGATTAAAAGTATAAAACAATAACGCCCCCGTCCATTTAATTCGAAGAATTAATGCACGACAGGCCAAATTGGGCCCAAGAAACAATCGATTATCATTTCACGGGTTAATTGTGATGCTTTAAACAAAAAGTCTGGCGCGTCGGCCTTCTGCCGCCTAATGACGCCATAAACTTGAAATTATACGCTCCGTTAGTTCGACCATCCGTTGTTTTGTCGATACGTGGATTTCCAACACATAACCCTCTACCTTAAGATACCTATATAATCTATAATACAGTTTCTGGCATATTTAGCATTTTCAATTACTGTACTTAATAAAATATTTATGTTGAAATGTTCAAAACATTTCGCAGTGTCGGCAAAGAAATTCATCTCATTCTCAACAAAAGATTATACATTGAGAACAGATGTGTGATAATTTCCTTACCATAAGTAACGATTACTATCAGATAACAAGCGGGACTAACAGCTTTACGTGCTCTCCAAGGCATTGTGGGAAGGCACCATACAGAAACAAATATTTCTACAAACACAAATATAGAGAAAAGCGTTCTTAGAATCGAACCAAACACGCAACTACCAGTGTTTAAGGTACATACCACCAGAATGGTTATCCTATATATTTTCCAACTTATCAAATTATAGGTTGTTACCGAAAGTAAAATATCTACAAACTGTAATAATACATGCACTACCAAAGCAACATTTGTTTTTACGTAATTGTTGCATACAGTTGAAAGGCTCATCTTTGTAATATCACATATATTCCAACTAAAATCAGCATCGTCCTGAAAAATATATAATCGAATCGCACACGTTAACATAATGTCGAGGCAAATGGCGCGAGACAAAGCCTTCGCGTAATGGAGGCGGCGTCTCTGTGACAAAGTTGTTTTATCAGCGTCGATAAGGTTCATTCCATTTATAGTGTTTCGGTTCGTTACGCATTCGGCTTCTTACTTATATTAGAATTAGTTACCTTTCTATTAAAATATTGATTTCATTTATTGCAGATATTTTTGGGTAAAGCACAGAGTAAAATGTCTTCCTTAGCAGCAGGCGGACTGAGGAAACACTCCTACCTACTATACCTCAACCTAAGTGAAGACATACTATTTACTAATCTGTGTTGAAGATCAGCAAAAGATAGAAAGCATCACGCTTTCAATACTCTTTGTATATAGGCGTCTAAAGGCTACTCGCAGCATCAGGCCGTAGGTACGCTTGTTTTCCATAAAGAAATTTAGATAATATGTTTATGCAGACAATATTCAAAGAAAATTTAAAACGCATTTATGCCTAGGTGGCAGATTGAGGCCCAGATCACCGGTAGTTATTGTTACAGATTCCCACAGAGTTTCAAATATCCTAGGGGAAACCACAAATACATTTATTGTAAACGAGGAGATGCAGAGAGAGTTATGGATGAATAAATTGATATTCTCAAAAATTTTAATATACAGCTACAAATCTAATACAACCGTAACTAAAAGTCATAATCTAAATATTCTTTGGAAATCCGGAATAATGCTTATAAAATCTGTATGATATACATAAGACGATAGACGAGTACGGATTAAACGCGGTTAGCAGCGAGTAAGGAGTCACCCACGACGCGACCGCGCTTCGCTCGCAACACTTTATTGACTCTCTCGAGAAACGATCGTATCAAACTCAGTCAAAACTTAAATTTATAAGTATTAAAAGACGTACATACATTGCCAAATACCTATTATTTTTGAGGCAGTGTTCATGTTTGAGGATTAAAATTGAGATAAAGACAAAGTAGTTACTTCGTGAAATGTATATCAGACAAAAGCGCATACAATTACAATATTAATCTATAATTTCGGATTATGTTTGTTTAAACACTTAATCGAGTATTGTAAGCAATCAAATGCTTACGATTAACTGTTCTGATCTACAAATTAACATTACCATTTTAACCTACAAGTTAATAACAATTTATTTCGTAAACATGAGCTTTATTGCTACCACTTAGTAAAATAATACTGAAAATATATATATAAAGTTTACAACATGATAATATTAACTTGTACTGTGTGGCTACAGCAAAGAATATAGCCTCCCCCTCTCTTCCCATGGGTGTCGTAAGAGGCGACTAAGGGATAACATAGTTCCACTACCACCTTGGAACTTAAAAAGCCGACCGATGGCGGGATAACCATCCAACTGCTGGCTTTGAACTACACAGACCGAAGACGGGCAGCAGCGTCTTCGGTGCGACAAAGCCAGCCCTGCGGTCACCAACCCGCCTGCCCAGCGTGGTGACTATGGGCAAAACACATGAGTTCACGCCATTTTGGCGCGAACTTGTGGAGGCCTATGTCCAACAGTGGACTGCGATAGGCTGAAATGATAATGATGAATAATGACTAAATCAGAAATTGCATCAAACTATACGCGAAGTAAGCGCTACTTTCTATAAAATTCCCTAAGCTTAAATGACTTGATGGATTCAATATGTTCAGGTTTACAGAATCCCACAAATGTGAATGGGAAAAGTATGTACGTTACATACTTGGTAAAGTAATTTTGTAACCTCCTCTTATTGTCTATATTATTATCAAAGAAACTGAATACCTACTTTTCAAAGTAGATATTTAACTACTTAAAAGCTAAGTTTTACATCCACCCCTTGAAGATAAACTATAAAATTTATTATTTTGTATTTCAACTGTCTTACTTTTCTTCACTATTCTAAAATGTACACAAAACTGTTATCATCCACAGATCCAGCTGATTGCACCGAAGATTATCAGTTGCTTGCAATCGGCAGGAAGACGGAAACATTCAATCACGCGGCCTTGTTGCAGATAAGACGTTGTTCGGGGTGTGGGGACGGGGATGTGGCATTTGGCACGGGCAATTGACGCCGTTGATAGGATCGCACGCTGAGTTTGCAAAGATAATAGCGTAGGAGCTCGAGATTGTTGGAACAAAATAACTGATATACATTTAAGATTACTAATTTCTCGTAATAAACTATGATATCAAAATCTTTGATATTTTCCGCATATAGTATTGTAATACTGTATATGTAAATACTTCAATGTACCAAACTATCTATATAATTACTTAATTGTGGTATAGAACTTTCATGCAATATGTATTGGGGTATTTTGCTTACTGGTAATACCTAACTGAAAAAAGAAATTGCGTGCGTACTAAGTACCTACACATGTTAGAAGTGAAACTTCTTTGGCAAACTAATTAAAAAAAAGCTAATTCAAAAAAACTAATTACGCGATGTTGCCAATCGGTCACCCATCCAAGTACTGACCGTCCCTGACGCTGCCACGTTACCGGTCGCTCAAATTTTACTCCTCATGCGCCTAAAGAAGTTTCACTTTAAAAACGTAAGGATTATTATTAAGTATTATTCTGTATGAAGATGGAGACGTAAAACAACGTCGTCAGTTTAAAATTTAAATATATATATGAAAATGATATTGTATTCGATTTTTACAAGTTTGACATTTACTATTGTCTCAATTTTTGTATTGATCATAAGATTCATAAGCAATGTTGTACATACATATTTATTACAAAATATAATAATTGAAAAGTTTTTTTTTACTTTTATACAACATTTTAATTATTAAACACTGTTAGAAATTATACTTAATAAAAAAAATTGAGAAATAATACTTTTACTTTTTTCAATTTATTGTGTTCACGAGCTCCTAGAGTATGCGGTGTGAGTCAGCTCAGTGGATGTCGGCGTGCCGCGACACCGCTTCCGATGGAGTGAATGATACTCGGGAGATAATTATTAACTGCTTATAATGTGGATACTTCGATAACCATTGTTTTATATTTTTATAATAAAATTATGATTATATAAACATTTCCTGAAAATTTTCGGAACAATATAAAAAGGACTGCGTTAAATTACTAATTAATTATTATCCTCCTTCCCGATCACACTTTTCGTAACACTCTCGTAACTCATTCATTAGCTTACTTCCCAAGTCAAGCGTGCGTATAGAAGTACTTAAAAAACGGGCCACACGACTGCAGTAAAACTTCTTTAGCAATAGGCCTGCACTGTGTCATAGACACTGGCTATGAGAGAAAGAGAGAAAGAAAATGTATCCTCGCACTTCTCTATCGCCCGATCACACTTTTCGTAACGCTCTCGTCACGCATTCACATATTAATATATAGAAAATATCTTACTTACACCATAAGTTTGACGAGTGATTTTTTTACGTCATTGATGAAGTCGGAAACAGCAGGTTGAATAGTAAACGTTGTTAATTGCTCAAACAATATAATAAGCCAGCTGTCGAGAAAAAACCGATAATCCACCTGTTACAGTTATATTTCACGCTGAGTTTTATTTGTTTAGTGTATCAAAGTAAGTGCTATCATTAGGTTAGCCGCAGGAGACGCTTTATGTCTTTATTAGTTTTTTATTGTGCATAATAAAAGAGATAACATTATAATTATACCTGACGAGTTCACACATGTATGTATACCTGAGTTTCGTTGTTGTTAAAGAAAATTCTTATCAGGTCATTTATTCGCATAGATTGAATAAAGATTTTAGTATTAGGTATATATTCGGGTAGTAAAGTGTATTTTAATAAAACTTTGTAAGCAAAACAATTTTCAATGAGCTGTAACGATATAGCTTTGTCTACTTTTTAAATTCCAGTTTCTGAAATCTTTAAATTTGCAACGAACCACTTTTTATAGCTCTACCTCTTTATAGCAGTATGTACCCCCTAAATAACTAACTTATCAAGACTAAAGAAACATTCAACCTAATTAAGTTTCCTTTTTAAATTCAGCTTCATTCGCCAAATTTATTTTATTGCCAAAAATATAATAAATTGTAAATGATCAGTAATATTTGATTGACCTATTACTTATACTTCTTTAAAATTCATAAGCAAAACCTTAAGTTAAGGAGTCAACCGTGACCTGGCGTCTTTAACGTCACCGAAATATCGGAAGTTTCAAAATGACACGGGGTAAGTTCCGTTGAATCATAAATGAACTTAAGTTAGGCTTTTAAATAGTTAACGAAAGTGGCCGATATTTACCTCCTAACACCCCCGCACGAAGTCGAGACACACACGCAAGACAAAACACCCTTTTACTATTTACCATATAATTACCCTCCTTATGTACATACAAATTCTTATGTGGGCTATTAATTGGCCTGTGACCAGCTGAGCGTGGCGGTATGGTCACGAAACATTACCCCGTGCAGCCGAAGCGGCCATTCAGTTTCGGTTAAATATAATTGCTACACAATTGCCGATAATTTTTCTTATAGCAATAAAATACATATTAAAAACAGTTTATGGTTTTACCGGATTTTGAATTTTGGGTTTACGATATTCGTTAACACGATGTAGGAACACAGTTTTGAATATATATTTTTTTGTGTATTTAAGTTTAAGAATAAAATGGTATGATGAATGAATTATTACAAAAAAATAACAATAACGAATACAACACATAACGTAATTTAATTAGGTAGATATTTTTATTAAATCATTGTGTTTGTTCGCAAACGAAAAAATAACCAACGTCAATTACATCGACAAGTACCTGGTTGACCGAGCCTAGCTCGGTATTTTTTTTTCTTGGTATTTTTATATTTTATTTTTATTTAAATAAAAAATTATGATTGAAATTAGAAAAAAAAAGAAAAAAAAACAATAGGTCAGAAACGGATTTGAACCGTGGTCTCATCGGTTTATCCAGCGACCGATATTCCAACGAGCTATTATAACTTAACTAAGAAATGTGAAATTTACCTTGCTAATCTAACGATATTTTAGCAATTTTTTTATTCCCTAAAAACAGGGATAAAACGACATTTTCTAAAAATGATATCTAGCTAGATCAATTTTTCGCCCCCGAAATCCCCTGTATACTAAATTTCACGAAAATCGTTGGAGCCGATTCCGAGATTCAGATTCTATATATATATATATATATATATATATATATATATATATATGTGAGCGCGACCGCATTTCGTCACTACATACCTGGTACCTGCGCTGTTGTCGATATTCACCTACCCCCGCTCATTCTATTATTTGAGTCATTTTGACGTTGTGACGTGTTCGCCTGCCTTCACTCATTTTTATTCGAGTCATTCCGTCGTGTGTGGAACGATCGTTGCGGCCGCGGCTGGGGCAGTCTTGGCTCTGGCGTGGCGCGGTGCACTTGTGTATCCTGCTAGTAGCTTAACCTCGACTCTTCTAATAATTAATTCGTGTACACAAACTAACTATTAGAAGAGTCGAGGTTAAGCTACTAGCAGGATACACAAGTGCACCGCGCCACGCCAGAGCCAAGACTGCCCCAGCCGCGGCCGCAACGATCGTTCCACACACGACGGAATGACTCGAATAAAAATGAGTGAAGGCAGGCGAACACGTCACAACGTCAAAATGACTCAAATAATAGAATGAGCGGGGGTAGGTGAATATCGACAACAGCGCAGGTACCAGGTATGTAGTGACGAAATGCGGTCGCGCTCACATATATATATATTTATATACAAGAATTGCTCGTTTAATAGTATCGACAATTAATACAAAAAAATAGTCAAGTAAATATACAATCAAGGAATTATCAAAGATTCCTTAAATAAGTAGTCATCAAATCAATCAAAATAAATAGGACTACAAAACAAGCATCAGCTTTCGATTAAAATAAGAATCATCAAAATCCGTACACCCAGTAAAAATTTATGAGGAAACATACAATTAGGTCGACGAAAAAATAGTCTGTAAACACGCATTATTATAGATATAACTCGAAAAGTACCTACTTGTCAGACCACATGACGAGCAACACCTTTCGATTTAAAAAATAATTATCGAAATTGGTCAATCCAGTAAAAAGTTCTGAGGTGACATATTAAAAATTCAATAAAATTGAGAACCTACTACTTTTTTAAATTTAGGTTAAAAAAAAGAAATAACTTTATTTTGTTTTAGGTACTGTAGCAGTAGGTACTGTACTATACTGTAAAAACCCAGAATTTATTACTGCTGGGTGAACTGAACACCTATTGCGGGTTTGGGTTGGTTTCTAGGGTCAAAAATCCGCTACGGAGTTCCTGGTCGAACTTACTTGCTAAGCAGTAAATTTTGTTATAGATTTATGTATAAAAGCTTTATAGTCCAAATTAAAAAAAAATGCGTGCGTACAACTTCTTGGGCAAACTAGTTGAAAAAGTAGTCGGTACATCATAATTAAAAAACTAATTGAAAAAAAAAACAACGTCACGCGGTGTTCCTAGTTGGTCACCCATCCAAGTATGTACTAACGCGTGACACGTTGCCGCGCTACCTTTCTCTCAAATTTTACCCTCATGCTAAAGAAGTTTCACTTCAAAACCTTTATAAAAAGTAATAAATTAATTTTAGAAATTAATTTGGATGGCGTTTATCTATTTACATTATAAAGATATTTAAAAAAAAATTGAAATCTTTTTAAATCAGTAGGTAATAGTTGTCTTGAACTCATGTCACCGTGAACGAAACAATAATATTAATAATATTTTCATCTTTTTGTATATCGACTAGAATAATGCGGAACACCAACATCAACTAGTGGCTTAATTTTAATACCGTGTGGCTATACTTAACACTTCATATGTGGTTAGTGGTTGATCAACCTTTGGTTATCGCTTACCAGAGTAATTTGGAACTGTGTAGCATACCATAGACTATATGTTTTAATTTATCGGGTGATAATTGCGAAAAGTAATCAATATTCACTATCATACAAACTATCAATTACTTAACAGTTAGTGTGTTTCGATTTGAATTTTGTTCTGGATACTGGACTGTCTCGGTGTTTGTCATTGTCACTGACAAAATCAATTAAGCCGTAGAAATATAGATGAACTCGTGGAGCAAGAAGTTGACTTAACGCCAACATGAACTATCCCATTGGTCATAGCTACTATCATAGATAGATACCTTATATTGGTTGTTAGTCACAGAATGAGAATTATCTCCAATCCGCTATGAAGCAACTTGGTTTATTGAACTTTAATACATTTATGAAAAGAAGGAAATTCAATTCATTATGAATTGAACAATACGTAACAATTCTACCTTTTTTTTTCTTATCCTCAGATTTTAGCAATACATTCAACTGTATCGATTACGAGATCATACCAATGATCTCGTAATTATTATTATTAGTGTTACTGCTGACTGAGGTTACTGACCTGGCTGCAGGTAAGTGTAGCAATCATAGAGATGGGTGCCTACTACAGTCAGGTATATAATGTAAAATATTAACGGTTTTAGCTTACTACATGTAATTAACATGAGAGGGAAAAGATAAAAAAAAATTGCAGCAGGCTTATGGTGGCAGAGGTTGTTTTTATAAATTCACAATATTGAAATAAGCCTATAAAAAATTGTTTCATCTAATTAACAGATGAGGGAAGATTTACCTTCTCGGATCTTAGACCAAACTGTTTATAAGCTGACAAGTGAATTTAAGTTTTTATATCTACATATCTAGATAACGAATTCCGCTAAAATTATAATTTTTGTACTGTGTATACTTTTACCAATTTTGTATATCGTCTATTCATAAGCAATTTACTTACCAGGAACTAAACCATCAAGAATAATTCCCAAAGTATAATCTAGATAATTAAGGTAGTGCGAAACAAAGGGCGCATTGAGAGTCGTCATACGTTCGGCGCGAACAATCGCTCCGCGGGGCGTCTCAGCGCGCCCACAGCTCTAGGGTTGACACGAGACTGCGTAAATATTGAAAAATGCATATAAATATTATGAACTCAAAAGCTTTGATGAAAACGCTTATTATTTTTTTGCTATTTTTTCTTTTGACTGCACATACAGTGATAGAAATATAGCCAACGTAAAAAAATACATCGGTTAAGCGATCATATCTGAGCTTGAAAATGAGCGTCGGTGTAAGTGATTTGTTTGGGGTACGTACTGTTACACAATTGAGCAAAAATCAATCATACAATCATAGTTTTATTACATTGAATTGCCATAAAAAATACTTTAATGTATTAAATGACTATATTTTATTAATTGATAAATCTTATCTTATACTATTAAACGAGCAATTCTTGTATATATATATATATATTTTCTGAATCTCGGAATCGGCTCCAACGATTTTCGTGAAATTTAGTATGCAGGGTATTTCTGGGGCGAAAAATTGGTCTAGCTAGGATTCATTTTAAAAAAAATGTCGTTTTATCCCTGTTTTTAGGCAATGAAAAAAATGGCTAAAATATCGTTAGAATAGGAAAGTTAATTTCGCAAAGTCAAATAAGTTTTAATAGCTCGGTGGAACATCGGTCGCTGAATCAACTGATGAGACCATGGTTCAAATCCGTCTCCAATCTATTATTTTTTTCTTTTTTTTTCTAATTTGACTCCTAATTTTTTATTTACTTAAATAAAAATAAAATATAAAAATAGGTACCGAGAAAAAAAAAAAAAAAAAGAAAGATATTTTACCGAGCTAGGCTCGGTCAACCAGGTACTTGTAATTAAATTTAACAGCTATGTGATTTTGATTTAATTAGGTGTATATTTTTAAATTTATTTTTTTATGTAACACCATATGCGAAAATAATATACCTAGTAATTTTAAGTATGTATATTGTAGTACATTTAATAATAAGTAGACAGATAATATAAACACTCGAGCTGATCACCCATAGATCACACAAACCGGTGACATTAGGGGTGTGCGCCTGTGCCCGAGCGCGGTTTTTGTCGGCGGGCAGCGGCGCGGAAACGCGGCCATTGTGACAACCCTCGCCACGCCCGCCATGAGAATAATTTCCTCTGACATAGCTAGAGCTGGTTTTAGAAGTTTAATTATTATATTTAAAATAATATAAAAATAGCGTATTATAATAATTTGTCTATATCCCAAGCCTTAACAAAAAAAAATACACATTTGTAAAGAATTATTTAGATATAATGTCTCTTAAATTTAACTATCACAAACTTTTTCTCGGTAAAAAAAACACGCGCGTGTGCGCACGCAGGCACGCAGATATTTCATTACATCATTGCTTATTACATGTTAAAGTTAAGCTGTCTCCAGGTTGTTATCAGTAACACCTGATAGTGATTGTAACTCATAGTAGGGAATAAATCCGCCAACCCGCATTGGAGCAGTGTGGTGCATTAAGTTCTGACCCTTACACATGGAGTAAGAGGCCTATACCCAGCAGATGGGATATTAGAAGCTGAAGCGCGAAGCGTAGGTATTGCTTGTTACATCAGAGGTTTAGAGTGCAAAATTAAAACCAAAAATCACTTCTAAAGCAATTTATGTCCTGTAAGTTATAATTTAGTCACTGTATTGGAACAGAGAAATAATTGAAATGTTACTGCAAAAGTTTAGGCATACATTATATAATTTTTAATTAGGGCCAAATTGATTAAAGTAACATTTTGTTTGTTATTACAAAGCATAATTTGCATATCTATACAAAAAGCTAAGATAAATATGTACTCGTAAATAACAATTTTTCTAACTTTTTATGGAATGTTAAGATATTGATATTTTAATGAAATAAAATAGTTCATTTCATCTCGTAGAGAGATCGTGATGCTTACAGATTAAAAACTACATAATACTAAACATGTCATCACATTTATTTAAGTTATATAAACAAATTCTAAAAAGTGTTTAACTACTTTTACTGTCTTTTTTTTAACACTGAATCAATCAGTGTCTTATTTGCTAATCTTAAGGGATTAACAAAGAATTTCAAATTGAAAGGCGATTTTTTAAAAGATACATATAAATTTATTCTTTTTTAGATTAAAATTAAGCGTACGAGCATAAAAAATAAATAATTTGATCGTTACAAAGACATATATTTCATATAGACAGAGATTTTAAGGTTTCCAACTTTTCTGTTCTGTGACAAATGTTCTGTGACCGAGTAGGTGTGAAGATGAAAAACACTACCTTAAAATCCTCATTAATTGTGATGCATGGGAACACATGCTCGTCCGGATCCGGCTGAGAACAATGGTATCAGCGACAATGGGACCGCGTGCTGGAAACTTCCTTTATGCAGATGATGAAAGTGCGAGCAACTATCGAAATGACACGTTTTCATTTTTAGATTGTCGATATTTTATCTTAGATTCGCGTATTATTTTAGTGTTTATTTTGAATGATGTCGCAATATATTGTCCTTATTAAAGTGTGGACTTATTTACTTTAAAAAAAGTGCATGCTAAGCAACAAACAATCGAATTATTATAGTAAGATTTTTGCAATGTGTCAGGCAAGTTGAACCAAATTTCGAACGTTTAATAAAAGTATATTATAATTTATATGAGAACTTTGCTGAGCTTGATTATTAATATTAATCTCAACTTTTAAATATACGCGGCGTTTTTTATTGTTTCTAATATCACACAATAGCAGGAAATCTCTTTTACTTAATGCAATTCGATACTTCAATAAAGTCTCAAAAAATCGATTACTTTAATAAAAAAGAATCGAGGGGAAGCCGAGGCGGAGTGGGCCGGCAGTTAAAAAGCGCGGATGTGAACATTTGTAGCAATCATTCGGGCCGCAAGCCCGTGGGGTGCCGCGGCTGCTGTTGAAAGAATGATGCATCATCACACCAATAATAAATCACACATGATTCAATTAGAAAAATACGGCGGGCAAGCGAAAAACCGTTGATATTTTGTCGCCTTTCCACTGAAGCGGGTCACATTTGGAGGGTAATTTGACGGTTCGTATTGCGTCATCAATCAAACGCAATTAACAATGCGCTATTCTACGATATCTATATATATTTTTTATTTTTCGAAAAATATTGACAGCAAAGAATAGATACTTGGTTATACTTACCACAATAGTGTTAAGTGTTTATAACAATTATGTAATTAGTTACATTTTTTAATCTCAAGAAGAGAAGTTTCTTAATTAGTGGAATCTTCGCAATAAAGGGCAGGTGATTAATTCAGAGTGACTATCAGTAATTACGTACTGAATTCTTCTCGTCACGAAACACGAGTAGTGAGTTGAATACATGAGCTTTCAGCGCACTCAATAACTCATTGCCGAATGTAACAGTCGAGGGGGTCGAGTGGGCGCGGTGAGACTTGTGTCACGTGCCGGTAATGAGTATTCGCCCCACTCTCCCCAATGTTAGTATGGAATTTCACACATACAACGAACTCTGATTATTTTGATTTACAGCGTCACATTTTTTCGATAGCTACGCAATTCCAAAGCGATATATTCGTTTAATGTTTCCTTTTTTATATATTTTTTATTGAACTAATATATTTTCATAACAAATTATGTTCAAAATGACCGATATTTCATGTGAATACAAAATATTACTCGCTACTAAAAAATTGTGCACGCATAACTAACGCGTAACTTATTAAAAACGAACATTTAAATGCCATTTACGAGTAATGGAGCTTAAATTTAAGTATTGAAGTTAAAGGAATTTTAAAAGTTTTATTGTTAAGTTCCGTTAATCCAAGTCTATTATGTAATGCCTTTTACGCAATAATTGCAGTAATCGTTACATAAATGCACATCCTGACCCAACGATCAACATTACTTTAACATAAAACCTTAAACTGGTCCGCAGGCGCTTACCGGATTTCCTCTGTTTATACAATACTTCTACCCGAGTGAGGAAATATTGTAGAGCGAATGAAACGGTAGAAATCGACTGAATATTAAAATATATCGAATGTTAAACATTTTAAATCATATCAAAATTTGTTTATAATATCCTCATGTGTGAGTAACACAAAAATAAAAATAAAACGTATATCGAATGGTAGCCACCATGTTAAAATGTTATACATACATGTTAAAGGAATTAAATATATACATTGTGGAGGATCATGTTAGACTAGTATAAAAATGTATACCTACCTATTTAATTATTGCGAATCTATTATAAGTTATACATTTTTTTTCAATCTTTCATTTATGTTTTTAATGGATTTTCCCTGAATATTTTTATCAAGTAACAAAATTTTACTTCGAGTAAAATTTACTAAAAACTCTTGACAAATAATAATCTTAAATAATTTTTATTTAACCATCGTCAGCTCTACACAGTTTCATAATTCTACACATGAACCGGAAAGGATTCCCTTAAAATTCAAGTGGCCAATTATAGAGTTACGTTTTGGTCTTTACCTCTTGGCAAATTTTTGAGAACGATTTACCTTTTGTGTCGGTATAAAGTTTGAAAACATAGCGAAATAAGTGCGCTCGTAACAGCGGGACGTTTTAATTCTATTCATTGTTCGCACTTCGATAATAATAAATTACAAAACTCACCCCGCTACATACGTGAAGATTTTAATGGATTCTTTTATTGATAGATATTATAGCTCTTTTTTAATACTGCAAATTATTTTCACTTTAAATTCTATAGATGTTTTAAGATTACAATTTTTTATTTGGTGTTAAGGGTAATAGGATTTCAAGTACGGGTCTTAAGTATGTAAAGTATGCAGACTTTCTAAAAATTCAATTATAACTTTTTTATCTACCTATAAAAGAAATTTAATACACATTTTAGTAAAGGAAAGAAAATCTTGTGGTTAGGATATTTTACACGAAGGTAAAATTTTTAGTAATGTGGATATAATCTTAACTTAATTAAGTATAAGTTTTACTAAAAACTTAATAAATAAAAAATATAATAAAGTCGTTACTTTATTTCTCCTTAAATTTCACAATTTAGTAAGT
Source organism: Melitaea athalia (assembly GCA_905220545.2). NCBI lineage: Eukaryota > Metazoa > Arthropoda > Insecta > Lepidoptera > Nymphalidae > Melitaea > Melitaea athalia. The sequence continues at coordinate 12,785,054 of HG992193.1, forward strand.
GACTTCCTAGATCTTTAATATAAAGAATTTTCATAATCATAAAAACATAATTTTTTTTCATTAAACACATTTTATTTTGATCTTGTGTCGATTATAATTTGCGACAAGACAACACGCTGCAATACAATAAAACTAACTTCTTTAGAATTTCTAATTTGATTACGCATATCATAAATATTACAAAATAAGTTTAAGTAAACCTAAAAATTATAAAATTACCATACGATATTATAAAAAGTTTGAATTATAAACGACATTCGGTAACAATTAAAGTGGTTTGATAATTTGAAAAGGGTTACAAGATACGGTCTTGGGATTCGTTTCCGTTTCTTCGTTATGTCAAATGTTAACCATATGTGACCTGATCAATTTAAAATAGATTGTGTTATTAACTTGTGAAATTTACACTGTTAAAAGGTTAACCAGGAATAAAACGAAGCTATAATAATTATAATAATTACAACGATACTCATTATTTTCTAAATCTATACTAATATTATAAAGAGGTAAAGTTTATAACTTTGTTTGTATATACGGGGTAATCTTCGCAAATACTGATCCGATCATGAAAATTCTTTCGCTAACAGAAAGCTACACTATTCAGGAGTGACAAGATAAAAGGAAAAAGATAAAAATATATAAAGATTTTAAATCAGCAGGATTTGAACCTGTCAACAATTCAATCTAATCAAGCATTATTATTTACCTTAGAAATTAATTGGTGATTTTAAAACATTTATATTTATCTGATTTGCTGAAAATAGTGAGAGTGTATTGGAACATATCAAATTTCACCGTACCCTTCTTATGTGAAATGGATTATAACGCCCAACGAAGTGGGCACGGGTCGGCTAGTATAATAATAATTTATTCTTTATTGTACACCAAATATTACAATTCACAGAGTAGTAGTACAACAAAAAAAATATGTACAAAGGCGATTTCATCGCTGAAGAGCGATTTCTTCCAGATAAACAAATAAAATCAAAATCAAAATCAAAATATTTATTTCGTTATAAGGTGGTATTACACACTTAACGAAAGTCAAAAAAAAATCATTTACAAAAAAAAACTAAACAATACAATAGAAAGTTAAGGCAGCAAACAATCAAACAATAAAATAAAAAATAAAAACTTATATCTTAACATTAGGTACATTACAAACTTACGTAATGTATACCCAGTGTTATAAGCAACCTTAACTTAGTCAAAATATTGAATTACTAATGTCTCGGTAGACATTACCTACCGACTTTATCCTCGGCTTTATTAAATATTACAATAAATAACATGTCTCTTTCCTAGTGTAGGTCGAGAAAAAAAAAGCCGGCGGAAAAAAAAACTCTCGGTACCTACTCTTTTTTTTCAATTTAAAAATTAATAAAATATAATAATTTTAATAAAATATAATATATTGTTGATAAAATAATATATTGTATTTATATGATGACGATGTCAGCAAACAAGAGTACGGCTCACCTAACTATAAGGTGTTACCGTAATATAATATAGACCTGCAACACCAAATCATCACAAGCACGTTGCCGCCCCTGCCTCCCCGGAGGACCCAGGAGCTTTGGCCACCTTACTCACCACAGGAACAGAACACTGCTTAAGTTCAATATTATTTAGCTGTGATCTTTTGTACTAAATATTTATGATGCCGGGTTAATAGATTATGAACTCTAATTTACGATATAGGTTTGAAACACTTGAAAATACTGCTAAATACACACATAATTCCGTAAGGCTATTCGATACAAAGTGCAATACGTAAAGCATTCAATGAATTGCTTAAAATGTAGTTTATCTTTTATTTTTTATTATTATAGATATTAAAAATTAATATCGTCATACACCATAATTAGTTAATTACACAGGCAAACTCAACGTTATTATATCTATGTAATTACGTAGGTACCTAAGTATTAGGTAGGGATCCCTAGTACATTTTTTTCACCTGATCAGTATAAAGCTAATTTTTTGGGAGTGACTACATTTTGATGAGGCGAACAAAAAGTTCCTCTTCGAAAACTCTCGATTGTGGTAGATAATAGAGTTAGCAGGAGATAGAGCAGCAGTGAGCGTAGGACCGCGATAGCGTACCACGCAATTTGTAGGACATTATTACTATTAAATTATATAGATAATCACTAACTAAAAGAAAAAAAAATCAGCTGGTTAGTAATAATTTTTGATGATCAAGTTGATGACCTCGTGAGGTCATCAAAAATTAATTTTTTTTCTGGTTTTTCTTTTGCTACGCTCACTGCTGCTCTACCCCCTACTATCTCTGTTAGCTACCACAATCGAGAGTTTTCGAAGAGGAATTTTTTGTTCGCCTCATCAAAATGTAGCCACTCCCAAAAAATTAGCTTGATACTGATCAGGTGAAAAAAATGTACTAGGGATCCCTACCTATATATTAATAAAAGAAAAATAAAAAAATATTCTTCTATATACATAAATAAACTCAAAATATTAATAATAAAAAATGTATCTTACGTAACTTATGATTGTTAAATAAATTTTACTATAATATAATCCAAAAATATCAAATTTACGAAATCCATTTCCTTAGGTACTGATGCGGACCTACTACGACATAGAAACATGGAATAGAATCATTTGTCATTAGTCCATTCATCCACTGAATAATAGTTAAAAAAACTAAAAACACGCTTTTATAAATACACCTAGAGACATGGTATCGAATACAAAGTATCGATACTGTACTTATGAGTAGTATAAAAAAATTATCGTACTCATAAAAGTATCGATACTTCTAGGTATCGAGTACAAACACAAAAGTACTCAATAGTAGGAATTGATACTTCGACTTCCAAAAAAAAAGGTCGTCGCTTCAAATTTCGTACAAATACTAAACGACTGTTTCCAAATACGTAGGTATTAATTATTAATCAGTCGACCAAAAAAAAACTGAAAAAATGGTTTCAAAATTTCAGAAAAAAGGGTAATAGTAGGTACCTACTCATTTAAATCTTTCGATACGATACCTGCCAAAAAGTACTCATTGAGTAAAAGTATCAAATGCAAAGTATCGAGTACAAAAGTATCGGTATCGAATGGAAATGTACTCGATACCATGAAGTATCGATACTTTTTTCGTGTCCCTAAATACACCAACGCCAACCTAAAAAGTTAAAAATCTACCAAGTTTAAATGAAATCTGAACGTTAGAAGTGGGTCAAAATGAAGCCCAAAGGATAGAGAGAAAAGCCTTGATTATTGTGCCAAGCTGTTAGGATGATGGAATAATTTTATCAAATTAGTGTATTGTTATCGGTCCTCGATAAGTCTACCAAGTTTAAATGAAATCTGAACATTAGAAGTAGGTCAAAAAGAAGTCCAAAGGAGTCGGTTACAAACATACATATTAACAAACATACAGGTGAAGCTAATAAAAAGCGTGTAAAAATAGCAAGATAACACACACGCCACAACAACAACAAGCGCCACAGTAATCGCAAACTATTGTTGACTTTATAATTTAAAACAAAAAATGTACCATGTGTTGATTTTGTTATAGTTCCAAAATTCCATAAAAAAGATATTAGGTATTGTTCGTTTCTGACAAGAATCAGAATCACATGTTTTCTTAAACTTTAATTTCTAACGACTGACGATTATAAAGTTTTCATTTACCTATAACGATATTTAATTATATAAAAAAAGTTTACATTAATATACAATTATAAAATTGTATATTAATTTGCGACTCTGCATAGCTGTAAGTACCTATTATAATGAAACTGTAAATCATATTTTACTGATGATTTTATGAAATTATTTTAATAGCCTTTGTAATATTTTTTTGTCTATAACAATATTATTGGGAAAAGCACGATTCTGACTCACGACTCTTCTGCACTTTGATTAATTTAAATATTATTAGTAAATGTAGAATGAAGGCGTAAATAACATAATTAATTAATTATATATATAGGTGTTCCTTAAAGACCACACCGACGTAACGTAATTGCATTTCCATTCAATACGAATAACTCGATTCCGACTTGTTAAATAACGAACGAAATTAAGTCGTCAACTGAGCTGCGTCGTTGAATCTTTTCACAAAAAAAAAAAATGTCGGATCAGTACACTCATTTTTTTTTCAACCATACAGAATTGACGGTAGTCATTCAATGTAGCAACCCAAAAGTCGGTAAATAGCTAACAAAGGACCCACAATGCTGCTATGCCAATGTTTGGGTCAAAATAAAGGAATAAGACCTTTGAAGAAGTAGTCATTGTTGTGCGCTGGCGCATTGTTCCTCGCCGTAGTTTCGAGGGTTGCATAAAACCGATCGGTAGCTGTCGGCGTCTAACTCAAAGGTCTGTGTTTGCCTACAATATAATTTTTATTACCGTAATTGAGTGAATTTCTTTGTAAAATATCTGTGAACGACCAAATCAACGACCGTCGCGTTAAGACTTTCTAATTTTATGATTATTGCCTTGTGGCTTGTTTACATTCTACCATTTACTCCAAAAAGTTATAACCTTCGTCACAGCCTTTGTTTCAGAAAATCTTCCATCGTATTTATCTATATAAGTTTAATAATATAGTCCTGTTAAATTTCAATCAAATTGAAGTTATTACATCGTTACTATGAAGTTACTACATCTTAACTTCTTAATCTTACTACTAACTTAGTTTTAACTATGAACTAACATACTAAGTATAAGGTACAATAATTTACGTACCATTAAAATGTAAAACATATTACCTCCCCCTTACCTACTTATCGTTAAAGCAACGCTTATTACAAAAACAGTTAAAACTATTAATAATTTGATACATTTTTGTTTGGTAATAGAAACTTAATACAAACTTTAAAAGTAGGTTGATATAGTTGTCATGTTTCATCGTAAGATATCAGTTTAGATAAGTTCTGTATTAATGTAATAAAAACATGTAAGTAAAGTTATATTATAAAGTTAAATTATCTCAATTTCTTATAATTAGAATACACATAAAAAAACTGTAAAGACGATTACTTCTCTTTTAGGGAATAATCTATTACCGTTCTTAGCTTCGACGAAGTCGGGTAAAAAGAGCATACCTCTTTTTGTGTCGCTTTACTGATGCTTAGCTGTGATGCAATAATGACTTAAAAGTTTGAATATTAAGGTACATTTTCGCTTGCAAATTCGTCTACTACGTACGTAGTTATAGTCGACAATCGAAAATGTAGCTACCGAAAAGCAAGAAGAAAGTAGTCGTTACAATAGTAACTAATAGTTACTTATTTGTATTATCTAGTGGTCACCCAGTGGTCGAAATTCGACCATTATTAATCTATACTAATCTATACTAATATTATAAAGAGGTAAAGTTTCTAACTTTGTTTGTTTGTAGGGGGTAATCTTCGCAAATTCTGATCCGATCATGAAAATTCTTTCACTACCAGAAAGCTACACTATTAAGAAGTGACATAGGCTATATTTTATTGTTATTGAACAAAAAATTCAGTGGAAAAATAATAGTATATGTAAATCAAGTCGGAGATGTGCACGCGAGATGAATACTTTACTATGTAATTGCATCACAAAAATAATTAACGCCCTAACGAAGTGGGCACGGGTCGGCTAGTTTAAATTATAAGTTTGAACATTATTGAGGTTCTGTTATCAAATACTAAACTTCTATAATAATAAACAAAAGAGTCGTCCGTGTGTCAAATACATCGACGGTGCCGTAGAATAACGTACTATCTGCAAAATAGTCGTTTTACAGTAGAGCCGTTCAAAGTTTTCAATTGTTATATTTCGGAAACGGAAAAACCTGGCTCTTTTATACTTTGGAAAAATTTACATTAAGCCTGTGATTATCTATCAGTATTATTAATTATTTTGAAACAGTTTTATTTAAAAAGATAGTAGGGTCGATGTTTATATAATAACGTTTTATAATGGACTTGTTGCTGTCACATTTACACATGTGACGTTATTCACCGGAGGCTCTAAGGATCCAGATGCAAACGGAACGTTTTTTTATGAAACTTAAGCTAGTTATTTCGTCCCATATGCATTTTCCAGATTTATTTTGAGCAGTCATTTTCATAAGTAGCGTGTCATAAATAGTATTTATTATTTTTTGTATAAAATGGATTAAAAATAGAACATTTAAAAACATTTGAAAACATTTTAAAAACAAAATCAGTCCTTTATTTTAAAAGTACCACATTTATAATTATTAAACATAAAAAATATCTTCACTTCTTTAAATCAATCATCGTTTCTTAAACTCACATAAAATACTAAAATTATCAGTCTCCAACATCACATTTTACAATTAGAACCGGTTAACACCACCAGCGACCACCGGCTATTACGGGGCACTCTGAATACGCGCTTGATGAAATCTACTCTCTGACCTACGCTGCTCCAAATACTATGTGGCTCCGAGCAGTTCCAACTGGAGCTCCAAAACCGATTCGATTCGCTGGCGAAGTGGACGAGATGACCGACAACATGGTGAAGATGGTGTGTACACTGGGTCGGAAACACTTTTCGCCGAGGTAGTCAACGAAGCAGTCTAAACTTTCTCCCGAAGCCTTGGATCTGATGCGGCGGAGGTGCGAGTTGCCCGCTGCCCAAGCAGCTTCGCCAGAACAGAAGGCTTTGTCTAAGAGGATACGGAAACTTGTAAGCCGAGACCTCCGCTGCTCAAATACGAGAGAGATTACTACTCTGATTGAGCAGAATAGAAATATAAACTTTTTAACGCCGTCATCCATCCAGGAGTGTGGTGGTGCTTCTTTAAGAGAGACGACAAGTCTTTGTTGAAGAATTACAGACCAATCTCACTTTTGAGCCACGTCTATAAGCTGTTTTCAAGGGTTGTTACGAATCGTCTCGCCAGAAGACTCGACGAATTCCACCCACCGGAGCAGACTGTGCATTTTCTTCCGGCGCGGCGTGGGGTAAGACAGGGAGATGTAATATCACCGAAACTGTTTACCACTGCGCTGGAGGATGTCTTTATGAGAGGAACGAGGCATCAACGTCAACGGCGAATTCATCTCGCACCTTCGTTTTACCGACGATTTCGTAATCTTTGTGGAGACGTCGGATGAGCTAGGCCGAATGCTGGCTGGCCTAAACGAGTCCTCCCGACGAGTGGGTCTCGGTATGTACTTAGATAAAACGAAAGTTATGTTTAACAACCAAGTGATACCGAGACGGGTATCGGTTGACGGTATCCTTTTCGAAGTTGTTCAGGATTATGTCTACCTTGGCCACACCATTCAACCAGGTTGAAACAACTCGAGAAGGAGGCTGATAGCATGGTTTGGTTGGGCTGGGCGGCGTTTGGCAGGCTTCGTCGAGTCTTGCCTTCGAAGATTCCACAATGCTTGAAGACAAAAGTCTTCGAGCAATGCGTCCTGGTTGTGTTGACATACGGAGCCGAGACATGGACACTGACGGACTGGTCCACTAGTTTAAAGTCGCTCAACGTGCAATGGAAGGGGCTATGCTTGGGGTTTCTTTCAAAGATAGGATTAGAAATGAGACTAACCGCGAGCGAAAGTAATCGACATAGCCCACAAAATTAGCAAGTTTAAGTGGCAGTGGGCTGGTTATCTGTGTCGCAGAACCGATGGCTGTTGGAGCAGACGGATCCTGGAGTGGAGACCGCGTCTTGGCAAACGCATTGTGGGACGTCCTCTGGCCCGTTGGACCGACGATCTACGTAAGATTGCCGGTGTAGTCTTCATGGAGGATTGCTGAAAACCGGGATGTCTGGCGCGAACTTGGGGAGGGTATGTCCAGCAGTGAACTTCAATAGGCTGAACTGACTGACTAATACGTCTTTTAGCTCTAAAGCAATGTTTTCTGAGCCCGGATGTAATGGTGACGATGATGGGCTTACAGGTGTCTTTGAAACTGAAAAAATAATATAAAATATAAAAATTACAAAAATAAAAGAAAACAATTTTATTTGAATACGAATAAATTGATAATTTAATTAAGAAAAAAGCAATTTAAACCAAATTACAGTATTTTTCTGGAAGAAAAAACGTACCAATGTTACATATTACATCAGTTTTCCGCAAAAGAACGTTCTATCTTCACATATTACATCAGGATTTCCACAAAAGAGCGTTCTGTCTTCACATATGTCATCAAGATTTCCGCAAAAGAACGTTCTATCTTCACATATAACTCAAAAACGTCAGAATATGTCCGTGGTAAAACGACATATCACTACTTGTAGCTCATACTTTAATATCAACAAATTAAGTTTTCCATTAGTAGTCAAAGATGTCTTTTACAATTTGATTTAATTTGCAAGAGCATTTTTGTAAGAAACAATGTAAAGACTAATCTCCATTAAATAACGTCACATATGAATATGAAACGCGAAGTTTGGCGTTAGTTATGTAAATTAAAATAAACCACCATAGAATATAAAACAATCGTTAAAATGCAATTTTCTTATACATATTAATAAGGAATAAGATTAACTTACCGGGATAATTCGAAATTTCCTTGTTATAACCAGATATCTTTCCACTATCAAATTCTTCTTCCGAATTTTTACAGTTGTTTTTCACCAAATCAAGGATTTTATTAGATCTGTTATTATATTTGGACATGTTTTAGTACTAATTATGAATACTATTTAAGAAAAATAACTTTATCATCGGCAAATGCGGTAACTCATGCGCACAAGCTCGTTTTCCACTCAACAACGTAACAAGTGACTTTGGCACGGCCAACGCGTGCTACCCCCGGCCGCGAGCTCCGTCACATATGCATCTAGATCATTATAATACGGAGACACAAACACATGGGACGTTGTTCGCCTCAGAATCTCAGAAACTATTGGTCGTAAAATTATTTTTTTTGCATGTATAGATAGATCTTCGACTCCTGAAGTAAATTATTAAATAAAATTGATTTCGTACTTTATTCACATGTAACGTTATTCTACGGCACCGTCGACATGGTCAAATACATGGTAGCGTGTGAAATGTCTTTGGTTTTTTGTTTAATGTATTTTTTATGCATACGATTAAAGGCCAGGGCTTCTGAGGAAGCAACGTGCTTATAATACTTTTGAATTTGCATTCGTTCATAAGCAGGTACCCATTTACCATCATGACTATGTTTGACAAATAATCTTATACTATTAAACGAGCAATTCTTGTATATATATATATATATTTTCTGAATCTCGGAATCGGCTCCAACGATTTTCGTGAAATTTAGTATGCAGGGGATTTCGGGGGCGAAAAATTGATCTAGCTAGGATTCATTTAAAAAAAATGTCGTTTTATCCCTGTTTTTAGGCAATGAAAAAATATCATTAGAATACGAAGCTTAATTTCACAACTGTTACCATGGCTGTAATGGCGTAATTAGGAAATCGGCGGGTATCAAATCGTGTTGACACTTGACCCGGGTTCGAATCTCAGTCTCCAGATTAATTTTTTTTCTTTTTTTTTTTAAATTTCACTCGTGATTTATTATTTAAATAAAATTAAAATATAAAAATACCGAGAAAAAAAAAACGAAAAATAAAATGAAAATACCGAGCTAGGCTCGGTCACCCAGGTACTAATGAATTAATAGAACGCCCAGTTCACATATAGTGGAATCTTCAGACAATACGCGGACACGTTTTTTGTCAATTCAAAACCTGTGCTCCTTCCATGTAGCTCTACCTTACTCGCCACAGTAACAGAACACAACTTGGCGGCAGTAATATTTGGCTGTTATCTCCCTCAATGTTGCGGTACTTACCCAGGCGGGTTGATCCATTACCTATAAATAATAATCAATAAAGTCGTACACGAGCAGAAACAAGCCTTCAAAATAATTCGGGTTTCTCGTAGCACAGTTTGAAGTGATCCTGCTTATTGCTCCGATGGTTGTGGGTTCGATTTTCTTACCAGTTTTAATATAATACATGTGTTTATTCATAATTATGTACCAACATTGATCGAAGAAAATTGTTTTCTACTAACTAATTTCTACACGATTTAAAATTAACACTAAGTACAGCAAATAAAATTCAATTTTTACCACTGGTGTTGTTTTGTATTGATTTCCGTATCTATCTAAAAAGGCAAGCAACGAATCTCGATCAAAGGTGCCGACAAACAATGAACCATAAAAATATTCCTTAACCGTCTCATATAACGGGTTAGTCGACGACATAGAACTTTCTTGTATTTGATATTTGACAAACAATCATAAAGTCTTTTCTTTTATAGTTCATACGCCTTTTTATCCAGACAGACAACTCAAAAACATAGTATAAATATATATACAAACAAAAAACTCTTTGCAATTTAACCTTTTTGTTAAAGATAATTCAGAAAATATCGAAATATTAAAAAAGAAAACGTGTGTGTGTCTGCTCCGACAAGCAACTAGACTTTTTGAAAACCATTACTGTGACATTAAAAATTAAAATGCTCTATTAAATTAATACCAAGTGGGTCTACCTGTGGGGTCTACCCACCGTGCCTAGGAGAGCATCTTAAGCACTCGATCCCGGTTGTTATCACATAATATAGACACGTGGTAGCTATCGTTACTCATAGTAGGGAACATATCCGCCTACACGCAGTGGACCAGCGTGGTGGATTAAGCTCTGACTTTTCTCCGAGATGGAAAAAGAGCCCAATGCCCAGCAGTGGGATGTTACATGCTAAATCGTCGCTGTAGATCGTATTAAATTAATGAAATTATAATTAATTAAAATAATACAACTCAAATATTATAAAAATATTTTTTTATTCTTGCTTTTACTATAGGTAAAATAAATACTGGTTTACTGTTATGCGCTGTTAAACGTCGATCTCGGTGTCAATGCTTGGTGTGGTTTCAAATGATTTCATGTTTTGAAGTGAAACTTCTTTAGGCGCATGATGGGTAAAATTTGAGCGACCGGTAACGCATGCAGACCGGCAGCGTCATGACGGTCAGTCATGACGCTTTGATGGGTGACCGCTTTTTTTCCAACTAGGTACTTAGTTTTTTTTTTGTATTTAAAATTTGTTTTTTTTAAATTAATTTTTCAATTACTTTTTGTATTTTAAATACGTTTTTTTTTTAATTAGTTTGCCTAAGAAGTTTCACTTCTGAGTTCTGACATGTGTACTTTGTACGCACGTAATTTTTTTTTTTTTCGTACCACAGGCCTCATCGTTTCTAAGGGATAGCAGATGCAGCACACTGCATATGTTATGACCAGAGCTGATCTATCTATATACATATGTATTACTCGGCTATTGCCTAAAATAATATAAGGATCAAGTACTTAAGTTGCTTATCTGAGAAACTATCGCCGATGTGTGTATGTCAAAGATATTAAAAGATTTAATTATTTTATCAACACGTAATAAGTAGATATATGTACTTACACTACATGTGTATGTAGTTATGTACATGAATATTAAACAGACGAAAAACTATTAATTTTTATTAAAAAATATCTTTTTAATTTTTGTCTATTAAATATTTTTTTTGTTTATAACATGCACTTTTGAAACATTTACATTTCTCATGAGAATTTGTACATAGGTACCTACTAATTTTAATTCAAACACAAATATGTAGGAAAAGTAAAAGAAAATGTCGTTAATATATAATAAAATATGTATATTTACACTGTAGCGTGAGCATTGTCTCCGTTGTCTGTCCGTCATTCTAGTGTTTTTTCGAAATGGATATAATTTTTTTTATAGTCCCTGGAGTGTCCTTTCATCTGTCTGAATAAAAAGAATTCCATATTGACCCACTGTGTAAACCGTTACAAGGTACCTATATCGATTAAAAAGTATTCCAGGATTTCTTTTGTATTTGAAACCTATATATTTGTGATATACCTATACCTATATATTTGAAATACCTATATATTGTGGTTCGGCATTAACATCAATGGCGAGTACCTTACCCACCTCCGTTTTGCCGATGACGCGGTAGTCCTCATGGCTGAGACCTTCGAAGACCTGAGCACAATGCTCGAGCATCTCAACAGTGTTTCCCAAAGAGTGGGTCTTAAACTGAACATGGACAAGACGAAAATTATGTCGAACGTCCATGTCGCACCCGCTCCAGTTCGCATTGGGAGCACTGTTCTCGAAGTTGTTGACCATTACATATACCTAGGACAGGCAATACAGCTAGGTAAGTCCAACTTCGAGAACGAGATCTCTCGTCGAATCCAACTCGGATGGGCAGCGTTCGGGAAACTACGGAAAATCTTCGCGTCCAATATCCCGCAGTGTCTAAAGACAAAAGTTTTTAACCAGTGTGTGTTGCCAGTGATGACATATGGATCCGAGACGTGGTCGCTAAATATGGGCCTTATAAGAAGGCTCAGAGTCGCTCAGCGGGCGATGGAGAGAGCAATGCTCGGTATTTCCCTACGTGATAGAGTGCGAAATGAGGACATCCGTAGGAGAACCAGGGTAACTGACATTGCTCAAAGAATTGCACAGCTGAAGTGGCAGTGGGCAGGGCGCATAGCTCGAAGAACCGATGGCCGATGGGGCGGAAAGGTTCTAGAGTGGCGACCACGTACCGGACGCCGCAGCGTTGGCAGGCCCCCCACGAGGTGGACCGACAATCTGGTCAGGGTCGTGGGAAGCCGCTGGATGCGTGCTGCGCAGGACCGATCGTCGTGGAATACATTAGGGGAGGCTTACGCCCAGCAGTGGGCGTCCGTGAGCTGATATGATGATGATGATGATGATATATTTGTGAATATTGTTGTAGTAGGTACTGGGAGGACAAATTTTGTTGATTATCTTTTTTTTTGTTTAATCGAAAGCTAGTCCATTTTTAGGGTTCCGTACCCAAAGGGTAAAAACGAGACCCTATTACTAAGACTTCGCTGTCCGTCCGTCCGTCCGTCTGTCACCAGGCTGTATCTCAAGAACCACAATTGCTAGACAGTTGAAATTTTCCAGGTTTTATAGATAAATGCTATTTACATACTAATAACAGGTTTGTTCAAAATTTAAACAATTAATGTTAGGAATATCTCTAGTTAAAAATTATTTATTTTTGTCATAATTCTTATAAAGAAATTTAAAAGTAAATGTTTATACCCTATATGTATAAAAAAGTTAGCGCTTCATATTCAAAAGTAGGTTATCAAGGATTTAAACCCGATGGATTTAAATTTTAAATCCACAGGATTACGTAGTAGGTATTTTACCTGTATGACCTACAAAAATAATTATAGTGTGCCAGGATCAAACCCACTACATCTTTTTTAACTTAAATAATTTTAGGCGTTAACTTTATCTGATTATTTATTTTATTTTTATTGACTGAAAAGACATAGCAAATACTGCTTGACAAAACATTGAATTTTTTTCTTCTAAAAATAATTTTAAAATATTTCTGATATTAATAGATATTGAAATAGCTTGACACGTCGTGTAGAAGTCTCTGATTGTAGAGCGCGGGAAACTCCGTCCGAAGTTGTAGCCAAGTTTGTTCGCCCCGCCCGCCGGCCCGCCCCTCGCGCCGTCCCGCTCACACCGCAAACCGACCGCGACGCGGTTACTCTGACTAACTTCACAACTCTTAAAAAGTTTGCGTTTCTTCCGAGACTCGTGACATTGTGTTACAACCGTTACTTACTTTAACAAACCTTTAAGATTTTCCTTAATGAAAAGCACAAGTAGGAAAAATGGGTACAAGTTCAACTACAGTAGCATAATTAACTGAGTGCGGCTCAAACAACGGCAGTTCATTTGAATTCTGTGAATAAAAATGTCACTCGATGAACATTGTGATCTGAGTTCCACGCATGCTTTGGCCAATTGGAGTGCCACCCCACGAGTGAAGCTTTCGACTCAAACATGAAAATCATAATTTTTCATGAGCTCGTTGATAGGTTTTCGCACCGGCCGCGGTTTCCCGCCGCCCCGTGGCCTAATTACCGCCGCCTCGTGATACGTCACCACGGTAATTCAAAAAAATCCACCCATCCTTCTCCCACCGAGCGGCGTGGGGCTCCGGCGTCTCGTTCCCGCTAGCATTTTTATAAAAACGCAGAGATCGACCGCGACCATCCCGTTCGTTCCCGCTGCGGCTCCGCGCTGCCCGCACCCTTCGTCTCCTTCCCGCTTTTTACGAGACGTAGGGGCCGCCACCCGGGTGGGGGCGGCGACCGCGCGAACGCAAAATATTGACCATCGGAAAAAGTCGCGTCGTATCGCAGTCATCAGTCGAAACTCAGTCCTCGCGAGCACGCGTCCCTTCGCCGCAACTTCGGCACGCATCGTGCGTCTTCGGGTTGCGGTCTCGCCGAGTCGCCCATTTATTTTTCCGAGTCCCCCGCCCGGCGTCTTGCCCGCACCCAACAAGTGGTGCAGACGGGTCACGGCTCACACGACGTCTCGCGCCCAGACTTTGAACAACTTTTCAGAGTGCTCCGCGCCCGTTTTGCCGCGAGTTTGAATTTCGATCGCGTGTTTAAAACTTTCAGCGGAGTGTTTTAAAGACTAGTGACGTGACGGAGAACTTTAGTGGCGTGTAGAAAAGTGTTTTAGGGTAAACTGGAGTCGATGCACCTTCCGCACGCGAGCCCCCCGGTCCCTATGATGACGGACGTTTATTCACACATCCACGAGTATTACCGGCAGAGCCACGGAGACCTGGTGCAGACCGGTTCGCCTGCTGTGCTGTGCTCTGCTCTGCCTGGTCACTGGAGGTCGAACAAGTCCTTACCGGTGGCCTTCAAGGTCGTCGCCTTGGACGACGTACAAGATGGCACGTTAGTTACTATTAAGGCTGGTAACGACGAAAACTTAATGGCCGAGATGAGAAACTACACGGCAGTGATGAAGAACCAAGTGGCAAAGTTTAACGATCTGAGGTTCGTGGGTCGGAGCGGTCGTGGCAAGTCATTCTCGCTCACGATCACCATCAGTACCTTTCCATCTCAAGTGGCGACATATACAAAGGCTATAAAAGTTACAGTAGACGGCCCGCGAGAACCGAGAACTAAGCAAAGTAAGTATTTTAAATTCTTTATAAGCTTTGTAGGTATTTAAATTTAAAAATTAATTTTAAAATTTAAGACTAGTTTAAGTACAGGGCGAGTACCTACCTGCTACTTGACGGTAACTTCTTTCTATTAGGTACCTACGGCATTTATATACATACTTAAATGTATTTTTAATAAATAAATAAATCAAATCTTAAAATATGAATGTAAAATTATTTTAATATACCAGCTTTGCTTCGCGAATTTACGCGCGTTTTTGTATGTCCGTAATTTACGGATAAAAAGTTTTTTAAAATTATTTCTAAACTATATATAGGTATACTAATTTTAGTGTAAAAGAGTTGAAAATATCCTGTCATCATTTAAACTTTAAAAACTTTTACATTTGTAAGTGTAGTGTGTAAGTGGTTTTTAATTATTTTAATAAAAAAATAGTTATCAATTGACATAGTTAAGTACGATTATTAGGTATATTATACTTATGTTTTTGCTACCACACTATTTTGTAAGATTTAAATTGTAACAGTAAATAAATTCCTAAAAAAATATTTATAAGTATTTTACTCCTTATGGTTAAAAAAAATGTTTCTTAAAAAATAATACCTGCACTTTAAATGTTTGATAAAATAAGATAAACGTAAATATTATAATATTCACAACATACATATACTTAGTACGTATAACCCACACAGTAAACAACAATATCAGAAATTAAACAGCTCAAATAATGTGGGTATGACAAAATCAAGATTCAATGTATATTACCTACCTACGTATCGCGTGTCGTATCTAGTAATTAGATAACATGCAACTGCTAACTATATAATTGCTATCTTATTGTGTTTAGCAAACTTTATCAATTACAATGACGATACGTTGGCGCAGCGGTCACAGCATTGGCCGTTGCGCTGGCGGTCGCTGGTTCGATCCCTACTCACGACAGATATTTGACTTGGCTATATAGATATCTGTCATGGTCTAGGCATTTGTGCTAATGTATTGTGTGTTTCGGGACCCCCCAACACAATAAAAAATCCTACTGGTGTATTTATTTATTACTAGCTGCTATGCCCGCGACTTCGTCCGCGTGGAATTTAACAAAAAAGTTATTGTTCAGTTCGCAGTTATAAAAAAAATCTAAAATAAAAGTACTTAGCCTAAGTTACACCTTATTACATCAGCTATCTGCCAGGGAAAGTCCCGTGAAAATCGGTCCAGCCGTTTCAGAGATTAGCTGGAACAAACAGACAGACAGACAGACAGACAGAAAAAAATTGTATAAAATGTTATTTTGGTATATGTAACGTGATTAGATCCATATGCATTTAGTAAAAAGCGGTTATTTTAATATTACAAACAGAAACTACAATTTTATTTATTTGTATAGATTACAAATAATGTTATATAGGTATATATAATTACAATAATATTTAACTTTTCACGTACCAAATTAATTTTAAATTCATATAAGAAATATGTTATACATAATATATGTATTATGCAGATAAACTGTAAATTATTCCTGGAAAAATTTAGCCGACATTAATTCCGTAAGCATTAAATTATAATCAACTTTATTTCGCAATTACTTCGCAAAAATAAACGCCAGATAACTATTACCTTGGAAAATAAAACGTGCGTTATAATGTTATTATAAACGTAGCACACAATGTGAAATTATTTTAACATGCGCGCGCGCTGGCTGGCCGCCAGTCCACAAGAGATTTTGTGGTCCCAACCATTCAACCACATTTAAAATAGCTACAAGTCATTTCATTTAAACAACCCATCACAGGTGATGGTTTGCGTTATTTTCTTGTTTATGTGTCATAAAATAGTACTTTACCAAATTATTGTTAATAAATAAAAAAAACAATAACGGAAATTTACACTGTAATAAAAATACACGTGCTATATTTATGAATAGAAAGAACTCTATCCCCCGATTGTGTGTTCTGTGAGACATTTAACCTGGTAGGTAGTTATAAATTCTATGAATTTTTTGAATCTATATAAAAATGAATGTTGCTAAGCGCATAACTGGAGAATGGCTCGACCAGTTCGGCAATTTTTTTTTTGTATGTTCCTTAAATCCCACGGAAGGTTTTTATACTAAAAAAAAAAAACATAACACACAGAACGAAGTCTGTCTGGGCAACTAGTATTAAATAGATTACACTTAGTGTATTTATATTTAGTTATGTACTATTTAAGAAAATAATCTACTCATCATGAAACATCATATACTAAAAATTGCAAACAGTTTTTAAATACTTATTAAAAACAAAAACAATTTGACAAATTGTCTTTGAACAATTTATAAAATTTTTAATTGTTAAAAGCATTCGTAAAACCTCGTCAATTAGAAATATATCAGAAATGTAAATACTATTAAGAATGTAGATCAGATATAAATAAAAGCCAACATGTGTGCGATTGTAGGAACGTGAGAATCAGTCAATCAGGCGGACATTAATAACGCACTCCTCTTAATCCTTCACAACCGGGTAGTAGGCGTACTACAGAAATAACTTTGATTGTCTTTAAGAGACTTGTAATGTGTTGACGTCGACTTGTAAATTGTTTATGGTAAGAGCTTTTAAAAATATCCTTGCAAGGAATTAATGACTCGATGCTTTGAAACGTAGGACTTTAAAACAATTGTTGTTAAGTCTTTTTAATGTCTAATATATAGTTATGTATGGCTTTTTAAATAATTATAATTAAAATGATAATGGTTTTTATTGCAAATTACTAAGAAAATACCAATAAAGGTAAAAAGCAAAATATATGTAATTATGTAAGTACCAAAGTGGTTTTGTCTGTAGAAAAAATTTAGAAATGCCACAAAAGTTAAAAAAAACCTGGAATAATATCCGTAACGTTACTGAAATAAATATAAATATTGCAAAGAAATATTTCTAAAATAATTTTGTTAAATTGATTCTCGGCAACATTATTATTATTTTTATGTGTGTAACTAGGTTGGCAAACAAGCGTGCGGCTCACCTTATGGTAAGACCGTAGCCTATAGACGCTTGCAACACCAGAAGCATCGCAAGCGCGTCGCCGACCCTATCCCTAATCCCTCCAGGAGCTCTGGTCACCTTACTCACCAACAGGAACACAATACTGCTTGAAAACAGTATTATTTAGCTGTGGTCTTCTGTAAGGTCGAGGTACTACCCCAGTCGGGCTGCTCCATATTTTCAGCAGGAATTTTCCTGCTGTGCCCTACCTCAGTTGAATTGTTATTCTGTTATTATGTTCAAAGTAGTTAAAATAAATAAGTTCTTAATTTTAGACATTATAAATAATTTAACAAGTTAAGAAATTTGTAGTTATTATTTACTAATCCTCATAAATATATAACTGCTTATATAATAAAAAATGATCATTTTATCATCCCAACAACAAATAACTTCGTAGCAACAAAATTATTAACGAACAATGATTACAAAAGCGTTCATGAAATAAAAATCACATTTACAAAGCGATCTTCGCTTCAATAAATCAAGAACAATTTAAAAATATGTCACACAAAAACCCATCTCAATTAGAAACGAGACAACAAATCACGCTCGAATCATAACGTTTTGACACCACAGAACTATTTTCGTTACATACGACCGTCTGTATAAACAAACCGATGCGCCCAAACTTTGGTCAATAATAAAAAGACGCGGAAAAACTAACATCCTAACTAACGACGATAAACTTCAAAGGCTTGAGGATAATAACGCGTACGGTGGCGTACGCGTTATTACCGCGCTGGGGCACTAATTAATTAATTCGTCTTACCATTGAATTTATTTGCATACTTTTAAATTAACATAGCTCAAATTGTTTACATAAAATTGGCGGTTTAAATATCGAACGTTCTCATTAGCAATTATTGTAATAAAATCTTAATCGTAAGTCCTGTTAAATAAATTCAAAATGGCGAGTTGTAAGTTGTAATTAGAACTCAAAAGTCTTTATAAAGTATCAAAGACTGTTTCGAAAATAATTATGCGAACAAAGAGGAAAGTGATCAATTTGAAAGTTTAATAGGTAGGCGACACTTGCTGTACAAGCGCTTACCAAGTTTCATGGTGCGGCCACGGTCGCGTAACAGATGTAAACAATCTCGGGGCCCGTCGTAAAGTCCGTTTGATCTCCCCGCCAACGCCCGCTGCCTCTAAAATATGGATTTTATGTCTCTCCGCTGCTAATACCACATCCACACCCAGCGACCCTCATAACCGACGTATGTGATGGAGTTACCACCGATTTGTGTCCTCTCGTAACTCCGAAATCGAAAGACTCATGCGTTGGCCCATTTCGAGACTGGCTTTGTTGAGTTCTAAACGAATTTTGTAACTTCCAATGTTTATAAAATAATCAGCTATATTTAAATGTCTAATAAAGCTGACTTATATTAAATAATAGTTAAAATAACGAAATATCATTTTAAATTAAGTCGCGTGTAGCGTTAGAAATACGAATCTATAAGAACGTCTCAAAATAACGCGACACAATCAAAACTAAAAGACAATATAAATGTGGTATTAGTCATGAGACGATGTCGCCACCCGCCCCAAGTTATGAGCTATATAACTCTGATTCCATTTATCCAACACGCGCCCAACACGTCTTCCACATTAATTTACGAGTAACAAACGCTCGTTTCTCATCCCAGTTATTTAACGCCTATTTTGACACTTATGTCTGATTGTCTATGTCTTTATTATTGGAGCTCCGCATTGACACGTTTAGTTGCACATTATATATTGTAATTCTTTTATATAAAATTCTCGTGTCAATTTCGTAATGTTAGTTACAATAGGTACTCCTCCAAAAAGACTGGACCTATTTTTATGAAATTTTGTGTAGATACATGTCGGCTAGGTCTGAGAATCGGCCAACATGTATTTTTCATAACCCTAAGCTATAAGGGGGGTGCCCAGGGGGTTAATAACATATATGGCAAAACAACATTTGCGGGGTCAGCTAGTACCTACCTATTTTTATAAAAATTTACATATTCTTTAATAGTAGTTCGCTATAGCTTAATAATGATTATTTATTAATTAGATGCAAAGTCTAAAGCAACATATCATTATTAATCCAAAATGTCTCTTAACAGTTAGAACGACTCTCGTTACCATGTTAATATTCAGAGCCCCGCATGTGCAAAGGGTTGGGGAACCGAATTTAATTGAATACTGGCATTAACAAATGGAGCGGACCATTTCCGAGTTCCACATTTAACTTATTATGTACCATGATGGCGGAGCTCTTCAGCCGGATTGCCACGTGACAGCGCGACGGGCCATCCATCACGTTCTTAATTTAAAATACCCGCGATTTGGGAAACGCTCGCCCGAAACACTCGCTAATCACGGATCTGAACGGATTGTGTACACGAAAATAAAGTGATCGCTTTTGTAAACATTCTTAAGTCGCAATAAAAGTGTCTACGCACCTGATTATTTACGAGAAAATATATATATAACGATCAAGAGCAATCTGGATTTCGATTGAATTTAGGCTAACTACTTAAAAAGTTGCTCAACATAAAACATCACAAGAGGAGTCACTAAACAATGTTCAGTAATTCAAAACAAAGTAGACAAAGTGCTCGTAAATAGTTAATCTCGTAATAAAAACGTCGATACACCTGATCGAATCGATTGAGATGACTCGCGACCGGATTAAAAACGATCATAAAACTGAAATAGACGTCGGCAGTGGCGTCTTCAGTAGCCTATCGATTAAACAAATAAAAAAGCGTTTCGCTAGCTGAAAGGCGAAAGGCAACGTGATGGTGGAGGGTCGTAAAAACGTATGGCACAGAGATGCCGGCTAACTGCAGTAGTAAACCGGTCGTTTTGTATACAAGCCCCTTGTTATAGTCGGCGGGCGCGGTAAACATTGCGCTGCCCGTGTGTCGCCGCCTTTACTGCCTTGCCTTTGTGAGTTGTGATTGCGACTCCTTGCGGAAATACCCGAGGTTTGACCTCGCCATAACTACGTCTTAAAAATCTTTCACCTACGAAAAACAACCTAATCTCCTACTCGAGAAATTATATTTTTAACCGACTCCCAAAAAGGAGGAGGTTCTCAATTCGACTGTATTTTTTATAATGTATGTTAGCTAAGAACTTTTGACTTGGTGGCCGATTTCGATCAATTTTGTTTTAATTGAAAGGTGTTGCGTGTCATGTGGTCCCATTTTAATTTAATTGAGATCTGACAAGTTTTAGAGCTATATCTAATAATGCGTAGGTATTTACTTGACTACTTTTTTGTCGACCTACGTTGTATGATACCGCATTACTTTTTACTCGGTGTACCGATTTTGATGATTCTTACTTCTTCTACTTTAATCGAAAGCTAATACTTGTTATGTGGTCTTGTTTAAATTAAATCGAGATCTGATCACAACTTTTTGAGTAATCTTTAATAGCGCGTATTTACTTGACTATTTTTTCGTCTTAGTACGTTGTATTACTTGTCGATGTAATTGAAGTCGGTTTTTTTTCGTTTGGGAGCAAACACAATTATTTTAATAATTTTCTTTAAAGTTTCATATCTAAATGTTTGTTTTCTTTGTTTCAGATTATGGTTATGGTCACCCTGGAGCATTCAATCCGTTCTTATTAAACCCTGGATGGTTAGATGCAGCATACTTGAATTACGCATGGGCTGATTATTTTAGGGCACCTCAATTAAGAGATCAGGGTCTTGTAAAAGGTAATGCATATTTTTTTTACATTAAACCAATTTCATCTCCACAAACTTTAATAATTTCTAGTTTAAAGATAATTAAATCAGGAAATATTCAAAGGAAACGCTGAATATGTGAGTAATCAGAAAATATAAACATAAACTATATAGGGCTTAAAATAGATATTTACCGTTCTACAATTCCTGCTAAACTTCCGATCGACGGATTATTTGGCATTCGTTAATTTAAAAATTCCCGATTTAGGAAACAACACTCGAAAACATGTTGCTCGCAACGGAACCACCCCTCAAGGCCGTATAACGCAAAGGCTCAAATAAAAGAAGCGGCTCTTGAGCGCTGCAAAACAACACCGGTCCGACCGAAGCAAAACCACCCGCTGAAGTCCGTTCGTTGGGGGAAGTGGGGGTTCAGAACGGAAAAAGTATAAAAAGCGCCACCTTCACGTTCGAGAGAGTGTGGAGTCAATTTTATTCCAATGTAGGCGACCGCGCCACCAGCCACTTTTTGTTTCCGACGCTGAAACGCGAGGAGCGTTGTACTCAAACACCTACCGACTTTTATTAAACCTAAGCTCGGTTCATTTTCACAAAGCGATACGCTTAACTTTGCAATTTGTATTCAAACATTTCTTCGGTAACTCTACATACTCCTTATACTTTTATACAGTATTATAAAAGTCCATATCATCATGCTTTTTAATATATGTACTTACTCAAAGTGGTATATCATTATGCATACGGAACAAAAAACAAAGTTCAAATTCAAAAGAGAAAGTCATAACATTGTAATCATTTCAAAATTAATTGTACAAACATAGTTATCGCACAGTATTTTCAAATCTGAGCGTCGGGATCACCTCAATCAGACGCGACGCCGATATTGGCCCCCACCTCACCAAATTACCCCCTAGTTACGACCCCACCCACCCCCTTTGCCTTTTAAAGTGGTCTGCGCACCACTGCCACTGCTGCAAATATAAAAAGTGTAAAAGAGATACGAGCGCTGCACCACCTCCGAGCTCTTTGTGGCCCAATCTGCGCCTCCATCGTGTCCTTTTTATGCGCCCGCTTCTCTTACACTTATCGAGAATCAAAGCTTGCAGTAGCTACAAGAACTTTTGAACAGTGTTGCTAATGAAAATTTCACGTTTCGAATCCTCTTTGTCAGTCGCGCACGGAGATAACGAACTTCCTTATCGCGATAGACCCGGCTTTGTGCCGAACATGTGTCCGAAGTAACACCTCACACGTGCCGCGCATCGCTTATGCGGTTTCCACACCGAGAACAGAGAGGAGACATGTTGAACAAAATTAAGGTAGAATGTCGTGTCTGGATCGTAAAGAAGGACTTTCTGTTCGGATAAATAAATATTGCACCCTCACCCTCCTAATATCGTACTAAAAAAACATCCCTTTCGATGAAGCTGCCTTTAAACGCCTACAGATTGTACATTATCCTTAGTACGATTATGCACCCTCGTTGTACAGGGAATCACCAGAGTGCCCGAGTGCCACTGGCAGTCCCCGGGGGTTCGTCTCTCATATTACGTCATGTCGTCAAATCAGACAGTAGAAGCTGTCGAACAAAGCATTATATATTGTAATGTAATTACTAATTTAAAATTTTCTTTGTCCACAGGAGGAAGCGCACCGATAACTACATCACCTGTCGCATTGCCGGGAAGTGAACTATTTCCTTTCTCTCCAGCGATAGCCACGTTACCACCTGGGGGACTAATCCCTCCTCCTGGAGCATTTCTACCTCCAAATGGTTTGCTGCCATTCCCGCCTCATCCAGCAGAACTAGCATTGAAAACGCTACCACCAGAACTTTCGTTGAAAAACGGTGTTAATCCCTACGATGCCCTGAGGCATTTACAAAGCAACGTTTCGTCGATGGACACATCTAGCGCTCGCTTATCACCAATAAGTAGCAGGCAAAGTGGAAGTCCGAGAAGTATCACAAATGTCAGCCCGAGATCGAAGACCGATTCGAAATCAGAAGTAAACTCCACACATGATGCGACGATATCTGACGACTCCGATGAAGAACAAATCGAGGTGGTAAAATCAGCTTTTCATCCAACGAGGCCGGCGAATGTAGAGCTTCAAGAGATGAAGCAAGTTCAAGCCGCGGATTCCACGGTGACGGACCGGCCGAGAATGCGTAACGAACTGAAAGCTCCTTCCCAACGCACAACCCGCGCTCTATCCACTAGCCCGACGTCAACAAAAATTACAAATAGTTCAATATCAACCCACAAATCTGTATGGCGGCCATATTGACATTTTTAGTGTAAGTGACTTATAATGTCCGTACGAAACGGAACCATTGAAATGTGATAAAACGAGCTTGTACATACTGTATTTTTAAATTCAGATATTTATTAATAGAGATAGATATTTAGTTGAGAATTATTTAATGGAAAGGTGTATTAAGGTGTGTTGAATCTGTTGCTGCTAAATTTATCTGACGTATAACGGTATCCGACAGTTAAGAGTTTATGATATATTTTACTTTTTCACCATTACTCCACTTTTCTGTCGAATATTCGCAATCTATAAAAAAGCTATAGTTTATTAGTCGAGGCAAAATAGGCCGTCAGCGCGGGTTTTACTCCTACTAATAAGCTGCTGCTGATCTATAATAATGACTTACATTCGAGATAAATTCTATCGGCAACCGGTCTAATAGACCCTTAGAAATGTAAAAATGATTGTTATGAGCGGTTGTTAAAGCTTTTAATTATAGAAATATAACATTAAAGATATTTGATTGTTAAAAATGTAGATACTTTAATTAATTACGTAGATTCATTTAATGGATAATATTACATTAATCTTTCACATCGACTGATTATCAAATTTAACAGCAATGATAGGAACTCGCTGACTTTGTATAAATGTATATTATGTGTCAATTGATAAAATGTACATTCGACATAAACAATAAGCAATTAATTAAGTGTAAATATGTAGAAAATTTAAAAAAACGAATTATGAAAAATTTACTGTATTTTATTTTTATCGAAATAAAACCTCCGTTAGGCTTTTTGTTATATAACGGTAAAACAAGATTTTTATACCAAAGCCTTACTTTACTCAAATATAATTCTTGTGAATCACTAAATACAAATAATAATTATTTTACATTTTAAAATCAAAAAATTCTCTATTTATAATTTTCTTAAAGGAATTCATTACAATTGATTTTAAACGTGCTTCATCTTCTAAAGACAAACGCAAAAACAATTATAATAACAATAAATTTTTTTAATAATTATATATTTTTTTAACAAATGAAAACAAATATTTACTAAAATGATTTCAATCACTATTTTATAAAAATGTTACTAGTTACTACATAAAAGTACTATAAAGACAAGTTGCACTATAAAGACGATAGTCCGAGAATGTTTATGTTCGTTGGACACAACGTGCAATGCACGTGTATGGTAACTTCGGATGTAGTTCTATTCACTATACCATTGCATACGAACTGTGTATTATTAAAGTTAATTTGTATAAACGGACCGCTCGAATTAAGGGTAATGGTATCAGAAAAATTGTGCTTAACGCATGTGAAGAAATCACATTCTGACGCCGTCGGCTTTCTTATATACTTTTTGTGGATTTTAATTTGGAATAACTCTTCAGTTTGAAATTTATGAATTATTTTTTATGTAAGGTTACGTTTTTAGGTTTCAAATTTTATTATGAAAATAAAACAAAAATAAAGAGAAAATCTGTACTATAATAAGGTTAATAAGATTTATTTTAATCGTTTATTCGTCTGAACACGATAATCCTATCTGATTCGAGCTTTAAAATTATTTTTAGGAAACCCTTTCTTTATTAAGGAAGGTTATAAGACTTCAAGTTATAATAAAATTGAATAGGTATACCACTCTTTAGAACAGAACAGTAACTATAAACGTAGTAGCTTTTTCAATTCAAAGATTGCTAGTAAAAATGTCTAACATTACTTCATTTATTAGATTAGTTAAATATCGTCATGCAACAAAATTACATTTTTATTATAAGACCACCATACTTTAGAATCTCACAGTAAATAAAACAATAAGATTTTATTTCGAGTCAGCCATTCATCAGGGAAGGTAAAATTTGTCGAGGCGCGTGTGGTGCAAAGAAGCGATGGCGTGGCGCTATCAATTGTGTTTGCGCCCGAGCTGATCCGGTTAGCTGATTGCAGCCCTGCGCCCCGCGGTCAGCCGCCCGCTCCTCAAACAACGCCCAACTCACAGGGATACACTAAAAACTGGATGAGTGCTCATGCTCATCATGGCAACATATTTATAGGTGTCATATCCATCGTTAAGTAAGCTGAAAACTTTTTTATGATATTATAACATAATGTAATAATCACGCCTGTAATAATCACTAATTCAGCCTGTAATATCCCACTGTTGGGCATAGGCCTCTTCCCCATGTAGGAGAAGGACCGGAGCTTAATCCACCACGCTGCTCCAATGCGGGTTGGTGGATATATTCCCTACTATGAGTAACGATCGCTATCAGGTGTACATGATAACAACCGGGACCGACGGCTTAGCGTGCTCTCCGAGGCACGGTGGGGAGACCCACAAGGACTACACAAACACCCAGACCACGGCAAACATCTGTATGGCCAATACAAATATTGTCGTGTGCGGGAATCGAACCCGCAACCGCCCGCGCAACAGACAATCGCAATCCAGTGCTGTGACCGCTGCGCCAACGCGGCGTCACAAGTTTATTAATGTAATAATAGAACCTGTCAATAAATTTTATTTCTTATTTAGTCGGTCTACCTTGCACGTATAGTTGACAGTGCCACTAAACCCACACATCTTTATTATCATTTTGATAATTTTTCTTTCAATCATTTTTGGCTATTAAAATCTACTTAAATTAATTCATAGGCAATTGTAAAATCGTTTACAAATAGGTTTGTAAAAAGGTACGGTCATATTTGATCATAAATAATTTATATGGTTCTTTAAAATTTCGTATTGAACCTATCTTGTCCTATCCAGCGCTAGGGTCGTAGAGCTTGCAATGAATAGAGTATCCTCATTATGCTGCCTTTGATTCCTATCTCAGGCGTCGACTTTATGATTCGCTTTTTGGTGAAAACGAGTCCATACATCACAGCCGTCCTATTTGGATGTATTAAAAAGCTGTGGCCAGACGGCCGACCTGCGTCAGTAGATGTATTTTGAGTATAAAATTTTGTTTGAGCGGCTTCAATGCGTCATGATTATTCAGTGCATATTTCAAAGATTCAAAAATACATTATAATTGTGATGTATAATAATATTTGAATTATAAATATTCGTAGCGTTTGAGTGTTTTGTTTTCGAATATGCCTTAGTATTATTTAGTACTAGCTTCTGCGCGCGACTTCGTCCCCGTGGAATAGGACCAATTCTGTCATACATGATTTGTGCGAAACTTTAACCGTTTACGCAGCGGAAGCTCTCAAAAGGAAAAAAACCCCGATTTTGAAATATTCTTCCTTGGTGCAATGCTCCTATTGGTCTTAGCGTGATGATATATAGCCTATAGCCTTTCTCGATAAATGGGCTATCTAACAAAGTATATAAAACAATATAATAAAGCTGAAGAGTTTGTTTGTTTGATTGTTTGTTTGTTTGTTTGAACGCGCTAATCTCAGGATCTACTGGACCGATTTGAAAAATTCTTTCAGTTTTATATAGCTCATTTATCGAGGAAGGCTATAGGCTATATCATCACGCTAAGACCAACAGGAGCGGAGTCCACGCCGACGAAGTCGCGCGCAGAAGCTAGTAAAGAATATACTTCAATACCAAAAGAATATAAATGCGTGCGTGTGTCAAATACTTGATAGTATGTAATATTTTTTTATTCATTTAATGTATTTTTATGCATAATAAAAAAATATTATGCTTTCTGCACTCCTCTATATAAACTATACCCGTAAGTGTGCAAAATTTCATACTCCTCCATCCTGCGCAATTTTCGTAAAAAGAGGTACGTACAAAATTTTTGCTTCACGTATTAATATATTATCGTTATAAATATATTAAATGTATTTGACAATATACTAAAAAATTGTACTTCTAAAAGGGTTTCACGCATTCTACATTACTTTATCCGTTATTGAACTGCGGCTTAAGCTCTCGCCCGCGGGCCGAACATCGCATATCGATAAGATAGCCACGTGCTTTTATTGTAGCGACCGGGGAAGACCCAACAAAAATCGAAATGGAACCTTTTCTAAATACAAGCGAGCGCAGTATCCGACGTGAGTGTACGGTTTTTATTATTATTTCATATAATTCTTTATTTTTACAAAGTATCATATCGATGGAATACGAAAATTTGCGAACAGAACTTTTGAATTTTTGTATCTATTAATGTTAAAAGCTAGGAAATGTAAATTCAACTGAAATTAATTAAGATTTTTCATCTTTTTAATGATATTTCTAAAGTGAAACTTCTTTAGAATTGAAATCCAATGAAACGAAAATGCGTCAGCCGTCACGACAAAGAAACAAACATAAATGTATAGGATTAAATCAGCGAAAGAATGAGATAGAATACATAAATAAATAAATATCTTATGATGATAAAATATCTTACAACATTCAGACACGGTGGTCTAAAGTTAGTTAAATTAGCAAGTTGAAGTGGCAGTGGGCTGGTCATCTGTGTCGCAGGACCGATGGCCGCTGGAGCAGACGTGTCCTGGAGTGGAGACCGCGTCTTGGCAAACGCAGTTTGGCACGTCCTCCGGCCCGTTGGACCGACGATCTTCGTAAGATTGCCGGTGTAGGCTGGATGAGGACTGCGGAAAACCGGGACGTCTGGCGCGAACTTGGGGAGGCCTAGCTCTAGCAGTGGACTGCAATAGGCTGAACTGACTGACTGACTGACTGGTCTAAAGTACGCAACTTAATGCTTATTTTTTAGGTACCAGCCGACTACCAAATATTTTTTTGATAAATATACGTGGAAATAAGACATACATACTCGTATATTAATATATAAATACAAATATTACACCCAGATTCGGGCGGAAATCGAACCCACAACCCGCGGAGCAGAAATAATGGCCAATAGAAACTGCGCCAACGGCCTAGTCAAATAGTAGTACATTACAAAGTATTTATTTTTTCATTTATACAGACTTATTTCACTGAGAAAAAAATGTCTCGTAGACTTATTTTCAGAAGTTTCACTTATGCCGTGTGTTCATTGCACACACTTTATTTTAGTAAGTACTTTAATTAATGTTTTCTTATATCTCATAAATATTAACTTTCAATAACCCATTACTAATCTCAAAGACAAGGTTCGTAATGTAATAAATTATTGGAAACCTCTCCTTTTATTTTACGTTTTAATTAAAGTACATTTTGATTTACATTTTTTACATAAATTTAGTCTGAGCCAGTAAGTATAAAAGCATCATTTTGTAAACATTTCGGATATTTTACTTTTTTATTTACATTTAGTATCTAATTAAGAAAAAACAAATAAAAACAAAAATTTTCTTTAAAGCTTCGCCATTGGAGATAGATTTTCATCTATACTAATATTATAAAGATGAAGTTTGTTTGTTTGTTTGTTTTCTTTAAACACGCTAATTTTTGTGCTAGATAGCCCAAGGAAGGCTATAGGCTATTTTTCTCAAATTAAGGCGGGAGAAACCGCAGGGCACAGCTAGTATTGATTAAACGGTATTGAAGTTATTTCGGTATTGAAATTGTAACTTTGTTTATAGCTTTTACAACATTGTGCACACCCCATTATACGTGAGTCTCCATGACAAATTTATTATTTAAGTTTTGTACGTATAATAAAATTGTTAAATAAATAAATAAATAAATTGTTACATTTACCTACACTTTTAAAATCGCTGTGCACATGTACGAATATATTACGCTAAATACTTGGCTTACATTAAATAAAAAATGGTCAAGGGTGAGTTGGTTACTTGAGCTTTATATCTATCACAGTAATATATTTTTAAACGTGATTGTAACAGTAAAGTTAGTGAGAACGAACTAAAATGTTTGAAAATAAACTTCACGTGAGTTTCCTTTTCATTAGTTGTCGTTATAGCGGTCAAAGTAACATATATAAAGTTAACAGTTTATTTAGAAAAAATGGAAGAATTGATAAATACAAGATAAATATATAATTTACTTTATTTTGTAATTAATGATATTTTAAAAACATTACAATAAAGTAAAGAGTTTATTAACGTCTATTCTTGTAATCAGCTAAACGTTTGTCTTACAATCAGTTTTATCTCATAATGAACTTCAAATATCGCTATATTCCTTTCACAATGTTCCAACAGATATATAAGATCGATCCACGTGGTTTTATTGTTCCACTAACACGAGATGGTCCGAAGCGCTCGGGGCGCCTTTACGTTGGAAAATTTTAAATGGACACATTTTTGATACGAGTAAGTACAGGAAGTAGGAAACATGTGATCTTTTTCACACTCTACCGTTGCTCGAATATCTATCTACCCTCGTTACGAGATGTTTTTGAATAATTGTGTTTGCTCGCAAACGAAAAAAAACCGACTTCAATTACATCGACAAGTAATACAGGTATACAACGTAATAAGACAAAAAAATAGTCAAATAAATACGCGCTATTGAAGATTTCTCAAAAAGTTGTAATCATCTCGATCTAATTTAAACAAAACTACATGACAATATTAGCTTTCGATTAAAGTATAAATCATCAAATTCGGTACATCGAGTAAAAAGTTATACGATATAATACAACGTAGGTCGACGAAAAAGTAGTCAAGTAAATACTACGCATTATTACTCGTAGATATAACTCTAAAAGTACTTGTCAGATCTCAATTAAATTTAAACGGGACCACATGACACGCAACAACTTTCAATTAAAACAAATTTCATTGAAATCGGTCCACTCAGTCAAAAGTTCTGAGCTAACATACATAAAAAATCAGTCGAATTGAGAACCTCCTCCTTTTTTGCAAGTCGGTTAAAAATATGTTACCTTTAGTGAGAATTCTTTTTACTATTAATATTTTTTGGCAAAAGGATATTGTTGTATTTTCAGAATGTAGTATTCTTTTAGGTTTCTATTATTATTTTAAATTTTATATTGTTATTGTTGTCATTAGTATGAAGTTGAAAAATTATTAAACACATTTTAATGACCAAAAAAGAACAATTAATGACAATTAATAAAAAATACGCCAAATACATGCCACGACATATCACGATTCAGCCTGTAATATCCCACTGTTGGGCATAGGCCTCTTCCCCATGTAGGAGAAGGATCGGAGCTTAATCCACCACGCTGCTCCAATGCAGGTTGGCGGATATATTCCCTCTATGAGTAACGATCGCAATCAGGTGTACATGATAACAACTGGGACCGACGGCTTAGCGTGCTCTCCGAGGCACTGTGGGGAGACCCACAAGGACTGCACAAACACCTAGACCACGGCAAACATCTGTATGGCCAATACAAATGTGTCATGTGCGGGGATCGAACCCGCAACCGCCCGCGCAACAGCCAATCGCAATCCAGTGCTGTAACCGCTGCGCCAACGCGGCGCCACGACATATAAAATATCTTTAATATGTCGTGACGTGTATTTGTTGTGCTATTACTATGTTATTACTATGTTTCTCGCTACCAGAAGCACATATTCATAATAAAATGTCTAAAGTGAAAGTCTAATAATTCAATTATTTAACATCGCCACTCGTAAATGGATAGGGATAGGGATCGATATGGATACAAACTCAACTGGACAATGGAATAGAAAGAAATCACGCCGATAAAATTTTAATGCCTTTATAAAAAGGCTATAAATTTGATTTACGCGCCCCTGGCCTACGTAAAAACGGGGTAATATCGAAAAATAACATGAGATAATGTTGGCTTACAATGTGGGGTGGCTCGGGTTGGATTAGGCGATATTTGCGCCCCGTATGTGCGGCCTTCATGTCGCGTTGACTGCCCAAT
Organism: Melitaea athalia; assembly: GCA_905220545.2. NCBI lineage: Eukaryota > Metazoa > Arthropoda > Insecta > Lepidoptera > Nymphalidae > Melitaea > Melitaea athalia. The sequence goes on from HG992193.1 coordinate 12,816,816, forward strand.
GCGTTATCCCGCGTATATTTTGTATTGATTGAATTCTATCTACTTACTCAATACTAGACATTTCTCGTTTTCACTCGTTTCTTTAATTTTTATGACTAGGTACTGTTCTGAAATTTTGAGTTGGTTGCGTAAACTTTTTCAGCCTGTTATCTTTTTAACATCTCTTTCCACATGTAGGAGAAGGATTGGAGCTTAATCCACCACGCTGATCCACTGCGAGATGGCGGATATATTGTTATGAGTAACGATCGCTATCAGGAATTTACCATAATAACCAGGACCGACAGCTTGACTTGCTCTCGGAGGCACGGTGGAGAGACCCACAAGGACAGACATCCAAACCGGAAAGAAATGTTTTCAAATACAAATATACAATCCGAGCGAGAATCGAACCCGCAAAATGCCGGTGTGTAGGCGCCGACACAGCAAACGCACCACCACACCAGAACAGAGAAAAAGTCTTGTTACGCTTTTTCTCTACTGATTTTTGATCCTTCTCCTTACATGGGGAAGAGGCCTATGCCCAACAGTGGGATATTACAGGCTGAATCGTGATCGTGATCGCGACGCTTTTTTCGATCTAGCTCCCATCCCGCTCAGTGCGTGTACCGCGCGATAAGGAACTTTATTCCAAAAATTGTCAGATTATAAAAAAAGTCTAGCGTGATGATGTCATGTCAGAATAAATGTAACAAAAATTATTTGATTTTTGGTGACTTTTAACCTAAATCCCATAGCTAGTGTAGTCTTTAAACACATGTGGCAAATGAGTACAATTCGAAAACATGTTTATTTATGGTAGAAGAAAGTAAATTAACCTAAAATCTGATAGGGACTTGGACTTTGTATAGTAAATTTCTATTATCATTTGATGATAGTCAGTGCTATGCTTGCCATGTATTAATACTTTTTTCGCTCTTAGGCAATATGCAGACAAAATTAATGTATTTACAAATTAATTTTTATTCCATACACAAAAAAAAATATTGTGTAGGCAATACTCTGTGAAAATTAGCTATAAATAATTTAGGGTAATATATAAGAACGCAAGTTTAGTAATACTATAAGTATACATATAGGTATATGTATGTCGGTGACTCTTAACATACAGAAGTTTATTATTATAAGTTTTGGTTTTGATATTATTGCTATAGCTAGGCGGCTCTGTATGAAACTGCTTGATTCCTGTATTTTAAATACACGAATGGAAAATATATTACTCAATTATTAAGGGTATACACAGCTATCAATGAGAAGCTAACCAACCCAAAAATTTATGTATGAAATGTTTGCACAGGTCCTTAAAAATAATAAATTCCTCATAGGGCCGCGGAAGGAACGCAAAATGAGTGGAAGAAGCCACTTTAAAAGATTGGCACTCAGCGAACTGGCATAATCTATGTAAATTACGTCAAATTAGGAGTCGTCAACACGCTGCCTCCGCGTAATTTTGAAGGCAAACCCTCTTTATTATTAATATTTATTCCGTTTCTTACGTCCGAACCAAATCAAGGGAAAAATAAAATTGGTAGGAAATATTGAAAACTCTTAATGAAGCGAATAAATAAAAGGACGATGTGCGATTCACTGAACATTGAATTAAAATTTTTTCGGTAAAAAATTTTTTTTGCACAACATTTTTATGTGTAAGTTTGCAATTGCAATTCTACTGATTTCGATGAGTATATGCGGCGGTTATAACGTCAAAGAACTTTATTCTCAAAAAAGACAATGTCACTTACATGAGAACAACATAATATCATAACAAAAGTAAAACATACATTACGTCGTCTTATAAATACTAGTACTCAGTTAATGAATATTTTAAATGGTTTCTTTGAGAATATATTGTGAAAGCTGAGATTTAAATTCGTTAACTGAGCTAACATCTTTCATTAGACGTGGTAATTTATTATAAAATTGTGCTCCCTCAAATGTAATATCCTATTAGTTTAAAAATATAGTTTTAAATTTATATATACATACCTACTTATAGTTTTCTTGTAATCTTCATATATTTCAACTTTTAATACTTAATATAGTTGTCTTTAACCATAGTTTCTTGAGGTAGGCCATTGCAGACATTATCTTGCTCAACGTCTGGAGCCTAGGGAAGTATATAAACTCACAGAAGATCACAGCCGAATACTATAGCTTTGAAATAGTATTGTACTCCTGTGGTTAGGGTAGCCAGAGCTCCTGAAAATGCACTGTTTACATAGCATAGTAGGGCTGGCAATAGGCCGTTTTGATGTTGATACTACAGGAAATCATAGGCTAACCGCTAACTGACCGTACGCTGGTTTGCCACAATGGTGGTATGAAAAAAATATTTCAATAGCAACTGTTTCATGCAGGTAATAATTATAGTAAAATTTTAAAATAACTACGGTCCTACTTTTGTGCAGCAACCCCAATTAAATCTACAAACAATAACATTTGAAAGAAAGTTGACAAAGAAATGTTTGCGAGGCGGTGTTACAAAAGGCGCAATAAAAAGTTTGAAACGATCCTAAAGTTTAAAACAAAAACGTAAAAATAAATAAATAAAAAAACACCAATTTACGCTCAGAAAACTATTACCTGGACGACTATGGTAGCTTTGTTACCCTATTGACTTACTTTTTGAAGACTATTCTTGAAAGAAATAACTTTTGATTAATATTTAACATTTTGATTCAAATCTTACATATAATTTAGTAAAAACGAATAGTTAAATGTGTTATTAAGGACAAAACCTATAGAAGACTAGTGGAAAATAAAGAAAATTGCACAGAAATTTGTAAAATTAAAAAAAAAACGTAACATTTATTTAATTTCACTCTTTTAACAGTTCGCAAAACAGGTCAACATTGTATTGTTTTTGTTACGAATTATAGCAAAACGTTGTTTCCATTCTATTTAAATATACAACAAGCTTTATATACAGACATACAAACTTATTCAATAGGTAATAATGCAGGTTATGTGTTTATAATTTATGCAAAGAGAACTAAATGAATCAGCCTACGAACATATTATGGGCAAAGGACTACTTTATATATATATATATATATATGTGTAAGGATTGGAGCTTAATTTTCCACGTTTTTCAACTGCGTATTGGATGGTAATTCGGGACCGTCGGCTTTATATTCTCTCTGAGGCACGGAATATTTATATAAATACAATATTTGTAAAAAAACAAATATATTATTCGTCCCGAGCGGATATCAAACCTTTGACCGTCGGTTTCAAGCGACGACTTCCACAACTGTACCTACCAGGACGCATGTCCATATCACAAGATTAAAAAAATAATATGCAGAGTTTGAGTGGCGGATATCTTCAGTTAAAACATATTTTTAGTTTAGCTTTATATACAGACATACAAACTTATTAAATAGGTAACAGTTGAGGTTATGTGTTTATAGTTTATACAACGTTACAAGAACTATACTGAATCAGCCTACGACTATAATGGGCAAAGGCCTAATTTTTTATTTATTATGTAAAAATTGGAGCATAATTTTTTACGTTTTTAAACTGCGTGTTGGATGGTAATTTTTTGATCATGAGTAAGTCATGTGTGTTAAAACAACCTTGACTTTACGTACTCTCTGAGGCACGAAAGACTCACCAGGACATGCGCTCAGATAAGAAACAAATATTTATATAAATACAATATCTGTTTGAAAACAAATGTAGGTATTGTTTGTCCCAAGCGAAGAGTTTGTGCGGCGTACATCTTCAGTTATATTTTTAGTTTGTACTTTGTATGTAATAGGTAGTGTATATTATTATTTTATTAAAATTTTACATTAGCTTTGAACGAATAGCAAAACCTTTCGACCGCTCCGTCAAATCTCTTAACCCCCACACACGTACAAATTGTACTTAATGGGTTTTGCCGTCCATCCACTGGTTGTAGTCATTAACTCACGGAAGCTAGTACAGCGGACCAATTTCCCTCGCCGGTCGCCAATTAACTGCACTTGGGCGGCTACAGCGACCGAAGGGTTAGTAAGATATTTGTTATGATTTACGAGGGGCACCAAACTTCTTGGTGAGGGTCTGTACGGATCGTCTATTACGTATCGGTAATAATCGATGTTAATAAACTATGCTTCCGATCGTTTCAATATAGGCTGAGTTATTTATTAAAGTCCATATTATAAATACAGTCGTTTACCGAACAGACTGTCAAACTCGTGACGTTTAAATAGAAGAAAAGTTTTAAGTAAGAAAATAATCACCTATTAGCAGTATGAAATGTACTTAACGATTTATTCTCATACCTTTGGTAGTTAAAAAAAAACATGAAAATCGGTCGAGACGTTTCGGAAGAATGCGAATACAAACACCGCGACAAGAGATTTTTGTATATTAGATTATGTTAAGTATTATTAAATTACGTTGCGAATTCATTAAAAGAACGAAGTATATATTATATGTGGGTGGTTTTTTTATTTAGCCGTTATTTTTACCAGTACTTTTGAACGTGGCTTTAGGTAAATTATAACAGCATAAAGCGGTGAGCCGCGTTTGACACGAAAACAGGTGAACTTATTAAACAGTGGGAATTTTAAAAATTACAACTTTAGGCATCATCGCCTATCACTATTGTTTTTAGTGCAAAAATTTTGAATGTCATATAAACATTTCTCTTCCTTTGTTTGTTTTGGGTAAAAGTAGAGTGGTGTCGCAAAAAACTGCTCCAATGTTGTTAAAAAGTAGAGCTACAATGTCAATTTTTTTTTACAAGCAATAAAAGATAGTTTTGGTCTCGAACCGTTATATGTAAATATAACGGTAAAAAAAGTAATATAATAGCATCGGTCATAAATATTTGAATTGAGTAGTAAAAACTAAACACCGAGAAGCTGTTTTGGAAAACGAAAAAAAAAAAGATCCAAAATTTGGTTTGATTTGAAATTAACGTCCATTTCTTTTTGAATAGGTAAGCTGTTTTTGTAATAAGGTATAATGTCATAGTTTAATTGATGAACCTACAAGGAATGTGGATTTAGTTAACACAAAAACGATACAATTTTCTTAAAAGTATGCATCTGATTGGGTACAAACCACAAAATATTTTAGAAGCCGTTAGCCTTTTTTTATTACATTTACTCTTATAAAAGTTTTATTCTTGCTTTTTTGTGTTCTTTTTTCGCAAAAGTTACATATAAAAATGTACCGTGATAGTATGCTAGTAGTCTATTCATGTCATAACTTTGCTCGCCTCTGACATTATTCAATTTGCTAACAGGTGAGCCCGCGAATATGAATGAGGCTTACGGTAACCTTACTGCGGGAATTTTAGAATTGAGTGGTTTTCTTAGTATACCTAACTATTATAATATACCTACGTATTTTTGAAAGTAGTTTCTCTATTTTATTAACAAAAAATATTATCATTATAGTTACAGAGTGAAGAAAGCTTTAAAGTTAATTAAAAATTTAAATGTACATTAACAAATCATTTACTTACTATGCATCTTCAGCTTATAGTAATTTTGCTGCTTCATGAACTCGATTTCATAAAAAAAAATTAAGCGAAATAAATGTTACATTAATGTTTAACCTGTACCTATAGAATAACAAAAATACAAATTTGTCTTATAATTAAATTCGAACAAAATATTTTAAACGGACAACAACAGAGCTTACAAGAACAGTCTGAGTTTATTTTAGTGATCTAGCACGTTTTTTTCTGCTATCGCTAAGATTAAATTACTTAAAATACATATTTAAAATTGAACATGTATCGTATTTATATATATGATTAGATACAAATCTCTACTTATAACTTTATGAAACTATTAATACAAGTGGGTACGTATACGAACGTACGTGTGTATGTATAACAAAAGAAAGGTTTTATAATATAAAAAACCCGCCGCCAACCCGTATTGGAGCAGCGTAGTGGATTAAGCCCTGATCCTTTTCCTACACGGTGTAACACCTACCGTTATTAGGAAAAATAATAGTCCTCCTATGACCAGCAGTAGGATATTACAGGCTGAAGCGATGTATAAAAAATATACGATAAATCAAACACGTAACACTGATGTGTACTTATTTTAATTGCACTTATTCAATTTGACGATAGAATCCTTTCAAACGTTTAAACGATAACCGATAACTAAAACATGATATCAAACAGAAAAAAAAACGCGATATCGAAACAAACAGTGACAAATATTTAGATCCAATACAGTTAAAATCTAACCCAATCTAACCTAACTAGCCGTATCGAATGCGGCGTGAATTTTCATCTATTTTTCTCGTTTTTTTTTTTTTCGTTTTTAACGTCCGCGGGCCGCAACAAATTGAAATTCATTAGTACAGCGGCGCCATCAACGGGTGTTAAGGAGAATTAACGAGGCATATATGAATTAACACGGAGTACCGTCCGGCGAGCGAGACAGGCGTCGATCGATAGGAATTCGCGACAGTTTTTTTCAAATACATAATGCTGATTGGCGTTTCATTTACACTATTTATGGATAGAATAAATAAACATAGTTTTTTTTATATTCTTAATTTATATTTAGCTGTGTTACTTTTTACTATTTTGAAACATAGGTGTAAATGTAATTATTCTGAAAGAAGGAACAGTTAATGCGTATAAACAACAGTGTCTTTCATATACAATAACGACTATAGCGTGACAATCTTATTAGTTAGCATAGTATACTGTATAAGAACACTGTTACACTAAATACTTTAAAAATCATGTAGGTATACACAAACGTAAGAGCCAATTTCTTCAGTTACTACTTACTTATTAAGTTTATCTCACATATACCTATACCTAAGCTGCTAATAAGCTACCAGAAGACATAATATAACTTTGTCATGTTGAGTTAAAAAAAAACCTGAAAATTAAAATCGGTTCAGTAGTTTCTTAAGTTTATTTAATAATAATATTCAAAAATATAAATCTTTCCTTTTTTTAGATTAGTAAACAGAAAAAATACTCATAATATTACTGTTTTTAATTCGTATTATTTTTATTTTATTGTTAATTTTGATATGATTTAAAAATATTTAGAATTACTGTTTTTATTTACAAAGTCAGTTTAAAGTTTATTCTTATGTCTAATCAGCTACAAGAAATATTCGAACAGACAGATTACTCCCCCAAATAGCTCTAATCCTGATTTTAGTACATAGACGTTTGGGATTAAGACTGATTTGTCTTGAGATTTTACTCGTATTAGGGGAATGTTGATCACTTGTTGTTGCTCTTGTTAAATTAAGACTTGATTTAGATTGTTAGTTTAATATATTCTACGCAAATACTGTAATTTTCGAATGAAACTATAATACATAAAATGAAAAATGGAGAAAAAATTATTTAAAAATTAAAAAAAAGGTAAGCAAAGCAAACCATCTACTCAAAACGGATTTGGGAATTTATTGAATTGAAATTCAAAAATTTCATTGCAAACTTAAACTTAGTTACTCATCCTATTATATCCTATAGTAGAGATAACGTATACCTAAACGTAAAACGCGTTAGGTACATATAATCTGGTTTTAAAGGTTTATTAAATTAATTAATTGCATTTATTTAATGTCACACCGCTTAATATTTTTATCGATAAACTGTTTAATACATACAATAAAATAAAGGAGATTTAAAGTAAATTATCCTTGAATCTACCCTAGATTGTCAAAAACGAACACGGACGGACATGGGATAGGACACTTATTTATTTTTAATTAAAACCTTAAAGAAAGTCTCATTAGCTATACATTATAAGATTTTACCTTTTATAAACATAAATTTTCATATATATATTTTTGAAATAGAATTTCGAAAAAATTCCATACTGTATGTTTACGTATTGAAAACAACTCCTACTCGTATTTATAACACACCGCGTACTTCGCTAGCTGTTCCCGATAGGCGATGTTGAGTAATTATTTCAAGGCATTTTATTTTATAACTATTTATTATTATTATTTAGATATATTATAAGCAAGCAATAATAATGTTTTGTGTTCTTTTTTGGATTTTCTATATATTAATACGTGAACCAAAAACTTTGTACCCCTTTTTACGAAAATTGCGCGGACGGAGGAGTATGAATTTCCGCACACTTATAATATGTTATATAGAGAAGGAGTGCAAAATGCTATTTTTTTTTTTCAAATTATGCGTAATAATACATTAGATCAATAAAAAAATCATTACACACACGATCATGTATTTGACACACACACGCATATAGTTATACTCTTTTTTATTATAGAAGTAGTCTCATAGTATTTTTATTATAGAAGTAGTCATAGTCTTTGACAACAGAACCTTAATAATGTTCAAACTTATATATAATTTAAATTAATTATGGTCGAATTTCAACCACTGGGCGGGGCGCCCACACACTTCTTCAGTCCACTGTTGGACATAGGCCTCCACAAGTTCGCGCCCGACATTTGACGGACATGACGCGAACTCATGTATTTTGCCCATAGTCACCACGCTGGGCAGGCGGGTTGGTGACCGCAGGGCTGGCTTTGTCGCACCGAAGACGCTGCAGCTACCCGTCTTTGGCCTGTGTATTTCAAAGCCAGCATGGATGGTATCCCCGCGCCATCCATCGGCTTTTTAAGTACCAAGGTGGTAGTGGAACTGTGTTATCACTTAGTCGCCTCTTACGACACCCACGGGAAGAGAGGGGGTGGCTACATTCTTTAGTGCCGTAACCACACAGCACGGTTACGGGGCGACAACAAGTTATCATAATTTTTTCTGAATATTGGTTAGTTTAAGAAATGAAACAAGCTTCTTTAATCTCATACAGAACATTGTTTACTCCATCTAATACGTTACTAAATTTGTTTACCTGTGTCAATGTTGGTTCAGCCTGAAGCCGCCGTTATGTCATGAGGCTGACAGGCTGCAAACACTCCTAATCTGTGATAATCGGACGTTAACATACGAATGTGTCTCTGTATAATACTCTTCTCTATACATAGCTTGATTAATTACAGCATAGGCGGTGTCGGGTAACTACTCTATTAAAATCACTCTTAAAATTGAAGTAAATCAATCTCTTTTTCAAATAAATCATTGAAAATTTAATAATAATTAAAAGGTAATCTATACATATAATAAAATGGTAGGAAAGTCAAAACTGTACATTGAATATTTTTTAAAAAGAATACTTGGGGTGTGATCTACAATCGATACCGAAGTCAAAAATATAGTTTTTAGAATTTTTGTCTGTTTGTTTGTTTGTCTGTATGTATGTCCGGGATAAACTCAAAAAGTACTGCATGGATTTACTTCAAATTTGGCACCAATATTATTAAGAAGTCGGGTCAGAACATAGGCTACGTATTATCACGCTATCACCTACAGGGAACGAGCAGTGAACGCACGCAGACGACGTCGCGGGCAGCAGCTAGTATATACCTAAAGGTAAGAATTAGAAATATTACAATACCTACTACTGGTATTTAAAGATTATTTTTTTGATTGAAAGATTGTGCTTGTCGTGGTGAAGTCCCATTTAAAGTTGAGAGAGATCTAAGCTATGTTTTTTTTTAGTTACCCTCAATAATGTGTATTGTATTATTCTTGTGGATGTAAATTGAAGTCGGTTTTTTTTTGTTTGAGAATAAACCATTTTAGTGACCACATTTACTTTCAATAAATTCTATGAATTTCGTTCTATATTGTTAAAGTTTATTTACGAAATTAAAAGTAAAAGCCTCTACGCTAATTATTGCAAATTGTACACTTAACAATTTTCTTAAGCGACCACAGTTTATAAGGCATTCAACATTGATTCTGAGAGTAAGAACACAATTGATTTGTCACGATTGTCAACTAGGAAATGGGTAACTGGACCACTCACCCTTTTCAGAGAAAGTTCTTTGTTACTTTCTTCCTTACAAATAACTGTGCCCTTTGTATAACTGTTACCGATATTACGGTTTTTTGTGTATTTATTTATAACTGTCAAAGGCTTGCTTGTATATAGTTCAGTCACACCGTTATAAACTTTATGGCGGTAAAGAGATGCCGCGGGATATCGTCTAACGATGTTTAGTTTTAGTTGAAATTTAACAGTTATTTACACTATAGACTGTGGAACAATTTTGAGCAATAAGAGAAAGCAGAAAGGCTATTGAATGTTCTGCGTAATTGTGACGTTAATTGTTTTTTTGTTTGAAGAATCGAACTTTGTTTATTGAAAGATAATATGGAACAATAACTGTAAACGTAACACAGCGCCACATGAACTGATGACTATGGTTATACCATAAATTTGCTTTAGTGCAGAATTTTGAACTATTAATTTCTTTTATTTATTTTGTGATATGTGTTAAAAGAATTCTTGCTTGCAATAACACCTATTTAAAAGAATAATAATGTGAACGACTCAAACAAATAATTAAACATGTGTTAATGTTTAAGTAAATTCTTAAACATGTATTTGTACTACCTTAAGCCCCCCCCTTACCTTACCCCCGTAAGTACCTACATATCTGTTATACTCTTAAAATAAACATTTTTATATAAGTATACTAGCTGACCCCGCAAACGTTGTTTTGCCGTATATGTTATTAACCCCCGCAACCCCCTCTTGTGGGTGGAATTTCGTAAAATCCGTTCTTAGCTGACCTCTACTCGGTGAAAGGAATATTCGTACCAAATTTCAAGTCTCTACGCCTTACGTGATGAGTCAATATACGGGTGGGAAATCTCTTTTATATGTATAGATAAAAATAAATAAATAAAAATGCTTTTGTAATCGTTTTATGTCTATTTTTCATTTAAATTTTAATTATAAATACATAGTTTAAATAAGAATAAGTTATTACTATGTCATCTTGCTCAATCAACTCACAATGATTCTTATCGCAGCTACGTCTGTATTATTTTCCACTTAATAGCTATTTTTTTAGGAATATCATTGTGCTTCTGGTGTCATAAATAACATATTGTTTTTGCCACCGGTGTTACGCCTTTTTTTTGCGAGCCTGGTCAGTCACTAGTGTAACTCGTATAGAATTTGCAATGAATAGAAAGTCACCGTAATATGAAACTGTAACGTTAAATTCTTTGTTTGAAAGTGAACAGCTAACCTCTGATTATTCCAATTGTATTGTATGATCTGATATTCGACAGACTTCAGGCACAAGAATCGTTCTTCTTCTGGCAATGCGTCGGACAAGTTTGCTGTCGATATTTAAATCATTAGCAGTACTGATGCAACTCAGATATGTAAGTTAATTACCTTAAAATAGCTTATTTGCTCGTTGTTTCGATTGGTTGTTAACTTTGATGAAACAGAGTTGTTAGGTTGTTCTTTTAGGTCTAAATTCATCAAGTCTAATTCTATTCTACGTCTAGGTAGCTGTTACATATTCAAAAAATTAAAAACTTAACAAACTAAGATTTGAATACATATTGAAAAGCCTGAAAGCAAGACAGAAAATTTTAGACCATGCTCTACACATTGAAAATGATAAAAGATTTCATTTTTTCAGTTATAGAATATCATCTACGACTCTACGTGAAATATCACAAGTTTTAGATGTCCATCAATCTCTTCAAGTAGGATTGTTATATGTCGTCGAGCTTTCGCATTAACTAATGAAGAAAGTTTAGTGAGCAGGTAATGATTATCTTAGGCTCATCAACAAATTCTACCAGTACTAATACAGATATGTCTTCAACGTCCTGCAATATTTAGCTGTTGTAATCTTGTATCAAAGATTAGGTTATTTATTTAAGGAATGGACTTATATTTATTAAATTCATTTCATGTAAGGCAGTGTACTAGCTTAAGTAGAATGAACATAACGGCAGTGCCAACATACATCAGAAGATCGCAAAACTGATACCTTATAAACCCGAGGTCATCCTTTATCGAGACGATGAACATCAAAGAGTAATCAAGACTTTAATCCTTTAAATGAAAAAATACCTAAGTCTAATTTCTGAATCTATTTTTTCATAAAGTCGTTAAAAGTACGGTAAATCTGAATGAAAATTAATATTCTGGTTAAATATTGCTATTTATTAATCTATCATCGCCATTAACATTTATGTACAAACTACATTATGGGTGCGTTCGGTTTGGACGCTTTCGCGCTGTCAGCGCGCTTTCACGTCATTTTTAGCGTTCGGCTTGGAGCTGTGAGCGTCAAAAAAGCACGCTTCTGGCGGAGTTCATTTCGTTCATTCATTCATTCGCGACGCTGACATCGCGCTCTCAGACGCTTTCGCTACCGAGGTAAGGCAGCAAAAGCGTGAGCGCCAATCTGTACTATCTGTCAAAATGAATGCGAGCGTAAGCTAACCTAATTCTATTAATTTCTCAATATTAATTATTAAGTTGTTTACAATCGCATAAAAATGGAAAGCAATATACCACAATTATTTTCTGTTCACCTACAGCTCCAATTTTATTTATTTGTATAGATTATTATTGTGTTTTTTTAAATATATTTTTATTTATTATGTAAACAATCCTTTTTTTACAGAACTCAGTGAATTCTTTAAAAAATGTAATTATTAAGTGTTACAAAAAGGATACAAAGTTTAATAAGATAAAGGTTTATAAGACTACCTAAATATGTTCGTATAAAGTTTTTTGGTACTGAATAAAATTAAAAACATTTTAAACAAAGAAAAATGTCTTTTATTTCATTATATCCAATAAATAATTTACAATTTTGTTGTGTATATAGTTATTTAAACTGTTTAAACATAAAAGTAAAAAATAAAATAAATTTTTCATTCTTCATTTTATCGTAAACATTAATTTTAATTCTTGGTACAGGTTCGTTTTTAATCAAAATAAGTACACAAATACTTCCATTCCTTATTATTATCACTATCTTCAAACATATCAAATTCATCACTATCATCCGAATCATCATGGATAATTTCTACTAGCTTGTGCGCGCGACTTCGTCCCCGTGGAATAGGACCACTCGATTTTGAAACATTCTTTATTAGCGCTACGCTCCTATTGGTCTTAGCGTGATGATATATAGCCTATAGCCTTCCTCGATAAATGGGCTATCTAACAATGAAAGAATTTTTCAAATCGGACCAGTAGATCCTGAGATTAGCGCGTTCAAACAAACAAACAAACAAACAAACAAACAAACAAACAAACAAACAAACTCTTCAGCTTTATTATATTAGTATAGATTAAATTATTTGCTTGATAAACATTTACCACATTCGCCATGTTGATGCTAACTGTCAAGTGTCAAGTGTCAACTGCTCAACTGACGCTCACACTTTCCAAAACGAACGCTTTTTTAAAAAATCGTTCCCAGCGCGTATAGCCCAAGACGAACACTAAAAATTAGTACTTTCAAGCGTGAGCGCTCAAAGCGTGAAAGCGTCCAAACCGAACGCACCCTATAGCTTCTTATTGTATACCCGCCATTTCAACACATGGTTTTAGGTTATCTTTAAGGACTAAGTTGGGCCGTTGCATCCGAGCGTTGGTCCGATCAATTTTCTGAAATTCAGCAAGGTTTGGGAATGAAGACGAAAGCAAATTGTGTTTAAATTTTTTTATGTGTATTTCGATTTCATCCATTTTTTTAGGGTTCCGTACATCAAAAGGAAAAACGGAACCCTTATAGGATCAATTTGTTGTCCGTCTATCTGTCAAGACCTTTTTTCTCAGGAACGCTTGGAGGTATCAAGCTAAAATTTATATAAAATACTCAAGTCTATTATCCCTTGGAGCTGTGACAAAAATCAAACTTCTCAGCCAACGCAATCAAAAAATACAACCGTTTATGCTTCAATTTTCGACACTCGCAAGAATAATCAAAACCTACAGGGTACTTCCCGTAAATTAAGAATCTTGAAATTTAGTACGAAGCAACGTCTTATAGCACAGATAAAGGAAAAATTGCGAAAAAACATAACTTTTTAGTTACATCATATAACAAAAATATTTTTAATAATTTTGTTTGTACGGAACCCTCGGTGCGCGAGTCCGACTCGCGCTTGGTCGGTTTTTTTTTTTAAATAATATACCTATGTTAAAGATTGTCCCATATATTTCAAGGCATTTTTTGCTAGTTCAGAAATCACTCGCATTTTAACCCTTTCTATTGTGTCCAAATAAATTGCTGTTGTAAATAATACTGTCTTTGCCACTGGTGTTACTCCTTTGTTGTGTGCTGGTTAGTCACTGGTGTTACTCGTATTGAATTCGCAATGAATAGCAATTCACCGTAATATAAAACTGTATCGACCTAAACTTCTTTGTTTAAAACTAACAGCTTGTTCTTTTAAACTTCAACATTTGTTGTGGTGCATGCTTTTATTTATAACGAGCTGAACTGATCGACGATGTCCCGTCTTGCGAACTGGCAAACGCATGAAGTTGATATATTTCTTACTTTAATTGGAAATTTTACATTTTTCTGTGCAATTTTCCTATTTTTTTCCCTTATAGTAAGAGCCTTATAAAGAGTAAAAGAAATTTGTAAACAAAATTTACCGTACGTATTGGTATAGCCGTTTTGGCGTTTTGCACTTAGCAATACCTACATTCAACGATTAACTATTTTTAAATATAGAAATACCTATATACAGACAATTTACTATAGTAAGACCTTCAGAACACTGTAAAATTATATGAAAACATGTAATTATTCTGTTATGTTCGTTGGTGGACTCTGACTGAAAAAAAAGACTGACAATGACATGAAAAATACTGTTGTTTTATAAATGCATATATGATACAGAAATGGTAAAAAATATTTTTTGTCTTTACTGTCCAAAATCAAAGAAGCCTATATTACCTATAATGAAAATAAAAAACGGTCATTAGGTACCGGCTAATTTACGCTCTGATTTCAATTTAAACTATTTTTTTACAGATTTTAGTGTGATGTATGTGTTTAAATACCTAAATCAGGATGCACCATCTACCTTATCTTTGCATGTTTTCCTCTATCTAAAGATTATCTTGAAGAGATCGCTACTTAGCGATAAAACCGCCTTTATACATTACTCCCTGTATGTTTAAATAACTGTTCGTTGGAAATTCTTTCAAATTGGTTGGCAAAAAAGTATATTCTATCCTTTTTTAAGTAAACGTCACTTAAAAAATTATAAACTGTAAAATATTAAGATTTTATATTCAGGACTGTTGAGTCATACAAAGGACGCACGTTTCATCCACAACCATTGTATAAAGTAACGTAAGTGAACTTAACTGTAACCAAAAAAAAAATATTGGAGATTCTGCCTAAGTTACATCAATTATGAAAGGACAATTTATCACAAAAACCTACCACGCTAACACGACCATTACCGGTAGACACAGGATACCTCAATCTCATCCGACAGGTCCCTGCCGTCACTAATAAACGAACCAATTCTACGCAACGAAAACATCTCATAGCCACCTCGACAGCGTAAAATCTCAAACAAAGACAACAAATACTTTAACAATAGAATTAACTACATTTAACTTCCTAACAAACGACTGAAAGGACACGAAAACGTTTAAAAACAATGCGACAATGTGATATTGAGAAGCAACAAAGGATCGAATTCTTTAACCGTTCCCAGTGTATTTGTAACAATGACGGACTTCTTGGACTAATGACATGTAGCGCTCGCCGCATTGTGGCCCGTTTATTGCTTCCACGCGACACCAAAATGAAATTAGTCATGCTGTATTGTCAACTGCCTAATATTCCACGAAGCATACAGAAATTATACAAGATATGGCTAGGAACGGACGCGTGCCTCGATCTTTATTTCCTACAAAAAACATTAACTGCACATCGATTTTTAGTTTTTACGAGCTGCTTCAGTTATTTTTTGTAGCAGCGACGGCGTGAAAAATTTGCTTTATTATAATTATTTTTTGGTTGACAACCGTTCTGGGTGTTCCGGGATTCTGGAGTTCAAACTGTAACTGTGCAAAAATTCCATTAACGCTGACTGTACTACAGACTGTAGTATGCTCGAATATCGGTCAGAACCGATGTGTTTTATTTATACAAATTATTTTTATATTATTTATTTATGGACAACCAGTAGCTAATACAGCAAATCTTATAATATCTAATACTAATACTAAATAACAATAATAAGTAGGTAATACAATTTGCGTGCTTACAAAGTACGCATGTCAGAAGTGAAACTTATTTGGCAAACTAATTAAAAAAAATTAAAAAACGAATTTAAAATACGATCACAATCACGATCACGATTCAGCCTGTGATATCCCACTGTTGGGCATAGGCCTCTTCCCCGTGTAGGGAAAGGATCGGAGCTTAATCCACTACGCTGCTCCAATGCGGGTTGGCGGATATACAATATATATATATATATATATATATATATATATATATATATATATATATATATATATATATATTATTCCCTACTATGAGTAACGATCGCTATCAGGTGTACATGATAACAACCGGGACCGACGGCTTAACGTGCTCTCCGAGGCACGTGGGGAGACCCACAAGGACTGCACAAACACCCAGACCACGGCAAATATCTGTATGGCCAATACAAATGTTGTCGTGTGCGGGAATCGAACCCGCAACCGCCCGCGCAACAGCCGATCGCAATCCAGTGCTGTGACCGCTGCGCCAACGCATTACGCAATTTAGAATACAAAAAAAAAGCCAACGTCACGCGGTGTTCCCAGGCGGTTACCCATCCAAGTATCGACCGTCTCTGACGCTGCCACATTACCGGTCGCTCAAATTTTACCCCTCATGCGCCTAAAGAAGTTTTCCTTTTTCTTTGATGTTTGCCCTCTTGATCGCGCTACCATACCTCAGACAACACATTAAACTGATTTCGGTTGCTACCAAAAAAAATTGATGCCAATCAGTTAGTAAAGCAGTAGCAGAAAAACACAAACTATTCTTCTATATAAGGAGTAGACTAGGAGTGGGTTCAATGTTTGTACAGGTCATAGAGTTGTTATTATCGGTCTAAACACTTGTGCTTATATTGTTTCTGTTTTCGGACCTCCGTCTCAGATTTTATTTTGAAACCCGAGTGTGAGTCATTCATTACTACTTATATTTTTATAATTACTGTTTATTTAACTCTAACAAATAAAAATAATAATAAAAAATATTAGCACTAAAAATATTAAACAGCGCAGCTACTTTAGTCACAACCATATGTATAAAAAGAAATAAATTTACATTTTAATTTTAAAAGTTATTTTTTTAAATCAGTTCAAAACAAAATTAATAATAAAAAAAAATATAAAATATTACACAGGAGATGCAGGAGTGCTCTCCGAGGCACGGTGGGGAGACCCACAAGGACTAACAACCAGACCGGAAATAAATATTTGTATAAACACAAATATCCACTTCAAGCGGGAATCGAACCCGTGACCGTCGAGCGCACGCACTATTACACCAGAGCAGTGGTGTAAAAGCATATCTATTTCAATTTAAAAACACCCAAATCATTACCAATTAAGTTCAAGTCAGAGATTTTCGAGGACATATCATTATGCAGTCTAGCTAGTAGTGGTGAGTACTTTCCCAAGTTACTTTTATAAAACGATACTTTGAAAAGCGGACACGATTGCCTAGGTAGTCTTATAAGGATGTTGATATTAAATAATTCTACAATCGCCAGACTATCAACTGCATTATTTAATGATTTGAAAAAAAATATCTGTCTAGGTCTACGGGACTCCAGTGACATAACATTAAATATTTTGAACCTCTGCTTATAAGATTTTCGTGTTGGTGAGAGTTCACTCGATTCGCGAGGTAACGCAGTAGGCGGTCTTGAACATTCTCTATTCTTTTACTATGAATGTTGTTGTGAAGATTCCAAATGTGGCTCAGATATTCCAACTTGCTTCGCACAAGACTATATAAAATTTGATAGTTGTAGAGAAATACACGAATTCTGAAATTTCTCACTACAAAGCCTAGCGATTTTGTTGTTGAAATGATCATGTGGTCAATATGTGCTGTAAACTTCAGTTGACTATCAAGAATAACTCTCAAATCACGTATTGAAATTTCTATTTATTTCAATTTAAGCTAAACGGTCAAGTAATGCAAAATACCCACAAAAACACAACATTAATATAAAAACAGATTGCCAACTTCAATTAAAAAATGAAATGTTTCATTTTGATATGTGCCGAGCTTTGTTATATGGAAAATTAATTTCCAAATGTAAACTTTTAAGAAGTAATGACGTTTTTAAAACTTTTTTTATGTTATAAAATACTATTAGCACAAAATATTTATTTATTCAGTACAATACATACTTCTATACTATTAATATTATAAAGAGGTAAAGTTTATAACTTTGTTTGTATATACGGGGTAATCTTCGCAAATACTGATCCGATCATGAAAATTCTTTCGCTAACAGAAAGCTACACTATTCAGGAGTGACAAGATAAAAGGAAAAAGATAAAAATATATAAAGACTTTAAATCAGCAGGATTTGAACCTGCGCCTTCTGACGTGCCGTGTCAACAATTCAATCTAATCAAGCATTATTATTTGCCTTAGAAATTAATTGGTGATTTTAAAACATTTATATTTATCTGATTTGCTGAAAATAGTGAGAGTGTATTGGAACATATCAAATTTCACCGTACCCTTCTTATGTGAAATGGATTATAACGCCCAACGAAGTGGGCACGGGTCGGCTAGTAAATTATAAAGTGGAAAAAGATGTTCATTCCCTTAATACTTCTAATTAGGTACCTACATCACAAAAATAATATTTATATTAGAGCTGTAACGACACAACGAATAAATACCGCTTAAAAGTTGAGTAACAAGTGATAATTCAAAACGTGCGAGTTATCACATGAAAAATGTGAGTTATCATATGAAATGTGTGAGTTATCACATGGATAGTGAATTTGGTAGCTCACAATACTTCTCGTTAACCCTCGCCGAATGTTTGCCGGGTGACGGCGACGCATGTCGAAAATACTTAGTGGGGCCGCGCTCATTATAATCCTACAGCCCTTCGTTGCGACCGATATATTAACACGTCGGTGTTATGCGCTTTCTGTGGATAATCCCTACTATATGTATATACAAAATATACGTCAATATCTATCTATATATTAAATTGTTATTTGTTTATTGTGTAATTTTAACTGAGGTAGGGCACAGCAGGAAATTTCCTGCTCAAAATATGGAGCAGCCCGACTGGGGTAGTACCTCGACCTTACAGAAGACCACAGCTAAATAATACTGTTTTCAAGCAGTGTTGTGTTCCTGCTGGTGAGTAAGGTGACCAGAGCTCCTGGGGGGGATTGGGGATAGGGTTGGCAACGCGCTTGCGATGCTTCTGGTGTTGCAGGCGTCTATAAGCTACGGTCTTACCATCAGGTGAGCCGTACGCTTGTTTGCCAACCTAGTTACATTAAAAAAAAAAAAAATTGTTGTATCTAATAGTTTAGGCAATAAATACATGTGCGTAACTAGTAAGTTTTCTTTTCTTAAAACAGAGTCAGGTTATTTCTTTACTTCTATATTTGTATGAATGATTCTATTGAAATGATTAAATAAACACGGTTGCTGTTACTAGTATTTAAAACTTCACTTGCATATTAACTTTTGTAAGCATTTATACGATTGACTCGACCATCTGTACAGTACTTAAGCACTGTTTATTAAAACTTAAATCATGTCTTAATAAAGCGTAATCTATGATGTTCGTATATGTGCGCGTGTGTGCATCATCACTACATATTATAAAACAAAGTCGCCTCCCGCTGTCTGTCTGTATCTATGCTTAGATCTTAAAAACTACGCTACGGATTTTCATGCAGTTTTTTTAATAGATAGAGTGATTCAAGAGGAAGGTTTATATGTATAATATACATGCATAATATAGTAGAGGAACACTGATCATTTTTGCAACGCTGCGAAGCCGGGGCGGGTCGCTAGTGTATTACTAAATTTTAGTTCTTTAATTTATCGTTTGCTAATAATAAAAAAATAAAGAAAATTATTAAACAAATATTTATCTCGACCGTATCCACACTGCATCGCCGAAATCAGTGAGTGTTAAGGGCTCAGAGAGCGGTGTGCCATTGTTATAATTTTCAATAAGGGGCGCGATCGAGGGGCATCGATCGATGGCGCATCTCCTGCACATCGCAGCATCCCCGCGTGTGCAGTCGACTATGAACGAGGCACACTATTCCCAATGCTAATAATATATACAATCCATATACGCATACTAGCAAAAGTCAAATTTTACGAACTATCGTGAACGTACTGTATTATTTTTTATTATGAATATTATATTTTCTTTTTTGAAATTATCACAAATATTGACTAAGTAACAGCGCCAAGAAATTAACGTAATTATCATATACATAATAACAATGATAATCGGCTTATTAGAACTCCGTGAAACATTTATTTGAACTTATTCGTCAAGAGGTCTTTACGAGTATATGAGTTCTCGAGTAATTCCGATATATAATTTAAAAAATATAATTTTTTAAAAATGGTATTTTTTGCGGCTTATAATAACTTTTTTCGTTCGAACTCATTCAGATCCACTAGTATGATGTATAACTATTAAAAAAAATATTTTTAAATAAATGTTTACATTAATAGCCTTTCTACGATGTACATATAATAATTATACAATACAATCTGTCTAAAATGTATTTTTTAATAAAGCATGTCTATTGTATTTAAAAAATATTTTTCATATAATAACTATATCAATTTTGTTTTGTGTGTTGTAAAAAGTCAAATGTTTGCTCTCAGCCCAAAAACAATTCGTACCGCATGCTCGCATACACGTGTTCGCTACGCCGTAGAACAACTACGCGTACACCGTCACCCCGGGGGCGCTGTATTCTATTAAAGCACAAACAATGCCCTTTCCCCAACTAATATGTGGACTAAATCCCTAATAAGTATACCATTGTTAGAGAGGGACGTGGCCGAAGCGACAAAGAACACGTTATAGCGATCTGTCAGATTTATTATTACGTAGAGCTGACGTACACCTAGATACCGTACAATTTTGAACTGTATTTCAATTGATTTAGAATATGTATTACTGTGAATTTATTGCATGTGTTAGGACGCTCTGTGGATGGGCACTATGGGTACTGAACAGGCCCGAGTGTGGTGAGCGTCTGGCCATGGAGGCTCACCGAACTTGCCACACTCCCCTTCCAAACTAGATTTGCAGTCCGGTTATAATACGGTGGCGGTCATTCATTACGTTCGCGCTACTGTTTCATACATAGATTTAGGTACAGCTGGTGCAACGCTTAGCCGAGATATTAGAGGATTTTATATTTTAAAAAATAGTACACTGTATAACTTTAAATTAAATTAATAACGGTGCAGAAATTTTGAATAAAAAATAACTTAATATAAACTTTTTAAAATTAAAAACTATTCAATGTTTTGCATTATTTTTTATTAAATTAATTCAAAATAGATTACGTTATTAATTAGACTATTGCAAGTATTTAAATTTTAGTGAATTCCAGAATCAATAAACTCGACAAAAAATTTAATTTCACCCAAAGTTGTTTATTATTACCATACCCTGACATTCTTTGATAGATTATACTACACTAGACTTTTGTATTTAATGATAAACATTGTTTATATTCATAAAAATGTATAAAATATAATAATTTTAAATGTGTAACTCTAAGAGTATCGTGTAACATTAACTTCTAAATACATTTAAAAGATACTTGTAAAAGTTATAAACATTTTCTCCCATTCATCAAGAAAAACATTTTCTTCCAAATTTTTAATGCTAACAATCAAAGAAACAAAACTGCCAATAACACACATATACTTCTAATTTCAAACTTGTTACTGAAAATTTGAATAAACTAACAGTTTTTAGATGGGCTAAAAATCTAACGAGTAAGGCATTTCAGGGACACTTTAAAAACAATTAATGCAGATTGTCCCGCTGGAGCGAGTCTGAAGTAGAATCAGTGGTAAAGTGTAGTGTCAACAGAGCTAAGTGTTTCCCGTGTTCCGCGTCTTTGTGGGGACTGAACTGAGCGGGTGACTCGCTTGACGCGGACAACTACGTATATAACAATATTCGCAATTGTTTTTATTCATATTTCGTAACATTAAAAATGTATTAATCAGTAAAGTTTCATAGTGAATAATAAATATTTGTCAAATTGGAGAAACTAATTCTACAAATGACCTGATATTTCAAATTTTTAATAGTTATTCTTGAAATAAAAATAGTTTTTACAAGTCAACTTTAGCAGGTGTACGTAGCGAATTTTCATTACAGAATTTTGGGGACCTAAAATATTAATACACATCACTGAAGCTTCTGTATTATATACAAACAAGCATTCATAAAAAAATATATACATAATGGCAAAGAACCTTGTAGAATTCTTTTAGAATTCTTGTAGAATAACATAACGTGGTTAAGAATCTATGTAACTAATCTTAGGAAAACGTGAAATGTATCGTAATTTTTTTTTAACTTTACTGTTTAAAAGCAGTATACATTTTAAAATAAACTTTTGTATAAGTTTGAGGTAATGAGTGTCGGTTAAAATAAACGATAACAATTAACCATATTTATTTAATTTAATAATAGCGAGTACAATTGAAATATTAATTTTCATACAAATAAAATGTCACATACAAAGTTGTAACGTTAAGGCACCTCAATGCAACCGTACTGGGGCTGAGACAATAGCGGCTAACTACCCCTTTCTTGTAAACCGGGCGGGGAGGCGCGGGCTAACCAAGCGTACACTGCGCTTTGGGCACCATTGTGGGGACACTCCCGTGCAAATGTACAACATTTTACATATTGACGTTATGCTACTAGAAATGTATTCAGATTGATTAAATTTTATGTTTATTATAATCGTAGGTAATTTTTTATTATTATTGTAACTTGCTAAGATTATTATATTATTATCTGCTTATTATGCTGGTGCTATGATATAAACAACCGGTCTGGTCTAGTGGTGCGTATAGGTTTAGGTTTAAAGAACTTTATTTCTCATAAGAATTTACATTCACTTAAAATGAGATACAATGGCATTTTTTATACATTTGCAAGAAGACAGTTTTAACATCTGGGCCGTTGGATATAGAAGGCTTTCTTATTTACTATAGTGAGGATATAATATGATTTTTTAGTTTAGTTTTAAATGATTATATGATTTACAGTCGCCTAAAACAGTTTGCAGGTTCGATTTCCGGTCGGGCTGGATTTCTACAAAAATTTCTTTACGGTTTGGATGTCTGTCCTTGTGTGTCTCTCCACCGTGCCTCGGTGAGCACGATAGGTCGTTGGTCCCGGTTGTTATCATAAATACCTGATAGCGATCGTTACTCATAGCAGGTAACATATCCGCCAACCCACAGTGGAGCAGCGTGATGGATTAAGCTCCAATCCTACTCCTACATGGAGAAAAATACATAGGCATGCCTTGTTCTCCGTGTAGCATTATGTCTAATATTACAAATAGTTATCACAATTTGACAAAGGCTACATTTTAATGAAAGGAAATGGAATAACTAAAATCGTGAAGTCTACGCGGGCAAAGCTGCAGACGGAAAGCTAGTCTTATGTGTTGTTGTAAGTTGTAACTCATCATTAGTTTTTATAACTGTTTTTTCGAGTGAAACTACTTAAAAATCATTGTGTTTTAAACTCGATGAAACGAAAATGCGTCACGAGAAAAAGGCAAATGTATAGGATTAAATCGGCGAGAGAATTTTATATTCTCGGTGAAAAAAAATGTCTCGTGGCTTTATAGAAGTTTCACTTCTGCCGTTGTGTGGCGTTTTTTTGTTTTTTTAGGTGTCTATGTTAATTTTATAATCAATATTTAACTATATTATGTAAATTAAAATGTCCTTAACACAATCTGTTACTATTATTATTGTAGTCATTTTATTATTATTAATAAATAAATAAATTAAATTATAATGATTAAAGGAAAAAAATATATAAAATAACATTGCCATTGCCAGCAGTTTCACCTGCAAAACGACCATGCTTTATGGAAGTTTTGAAATAAAAAAATACCTATATTAATAGCGCCTTTTCCAGATTTTTATACTTTGTCCATTTTATTATTAGTCTTTTGACAGCTCCCGCCCATGAAGTTTCGTATTGTTTAACTAAAAAATTCATAGATATAATATCGTACTTCATGGACGGGTACCGCCCCTTTAGTGATATGCCAGACATAACGATTACTATGATTGTGCCACAGATTACAAATAATCGGTAGAAATAAATGCTAATTTATATTATAAACAGGTAAAGTTTTTAACTTTGTTTGTTTGTAGGAAGTAATCTTCGCAAATACTGATCCGATCATGAAAATTCTTTCACGTACAGAAAGCTACACCATTCAGGAGTACCATAGGCTATAGTTTATTGTTATTGAACACAAAATTCAATGAAAAATAATAATATTAATAAGTATATGTAAATCAAATCGGACAAAAACATACATTATATTAGCTGCTGCCCGTGACATAGTCTGCGTGAACGCTATACAGCACGAAAAATACCCTTTATTTTACATTCATTTACCCATTATCTTCTTTACATTTCATATCTACAGAAAGTGCAGTAACAGAGAGACTGTCTATTATAAAATTGACCTTCAAAAAGTGCTTATTTTCAGCCTGCTTTGAATAAATGACTTTATGGTGATTCTGCTGAATTAAGTCATAAGTTGTGACTGAAGCAGATGGTAGATTAGGTAGATAGATATATTTGATATGATGATATTTATACAGTCATAGTGACTATGACGCCGCCTATAGTTGAGTCCTTTACAGCACTCATAACTAGCGAGTAGATCGTCCCATAGCTAAATTGGTTGAGCGCCGATACGGTTTATCGGAGGTGCGGGTTCAAATCCCGCTGGCACGGTCGGTATTTTTGATATGATGTAATAAAATGTTTATGATTTCTAATATTTCTTTTAACAAAATATAAAAAAACACTCTTTATGAAATGACAGAAGTTGGTTGAAACTTTATACGTCTTTAATACCTGGTATCTGCCAAAGCCACTATGATTTAAACTTCATATTTGGCCATTGCTTGTACCGGTTTTGGAAGCATGCGCTGAGAAATTTTCAGCTTTTATGAAATGACGTAAGTCTGGCGTTCGCGGGCTCTTGGGCTATAATAAATGGCATTCACGTTGACGTTCAAGTGTAGCCAGCCACTTTAGCGCGTTAAAAATTAATGCAATAATTATCGCAATAGTTATCGCGCTAATGTAATGGACATTAACGTTAGTGTGGCCCCGGTATTATGGACGGCTGGTTGATGTAATATAAATAAATAAATATATACACAATACACACACGGTCGTCTGTTCCTAAAGTAAGCAAATTAATGCTTGTGTTATAGGTAACAGCCGACTGGTCTAGCTACATATTTTTTTTCGATAAACATACTTGTAAATAATACATATATAAATATATAAATAAATATGTATATATCACCCAGACTCGAGGTGGGAATAGAACCCACAACCCACGGAACAGAAAGCAGGGTCACTACAAACTGCGCCAACGGGCTAGTCAAACAAGTGATGTTGCCAGTTGACGTACATATATATAAGTTTTACGTCGAAATATAATCATATTAATAAATATTATATTTTTTAACAAAAAATTAGCGATACCGATTATTCTTTAGGACATCACTAAACCTTGTCAGTCGTCGATCTGTCAAAAGACTAATAATAAAATGGACAAACTATAACTATCTACAATCCATCTCTAATTCTCATCTACCCAATACACCAATTTTCATCTTTTCAATATTTATAAGAACTGTAGACAAATATAATCTGTGCACAAGCATACCAAACTAGTATAACACGGGGTCCCGCAGACCCACAATGCGGATTCGAACAGGGGTCGTAACCGGATCTCCAAATTGAAATGTTTTATATCACCCCCCAGCATTACGCGGATAATACCGACTTTTAAATTGATAACTCGTACAGTTCACATGACGAATCATTGTCACGAATATTATTTGGTTAAATTTTAACCGTAACGTTTAAGTTTATGTAGCTAATTTGCATGACTGTACCGGCGGCGTCTTCAAATAACTTTTTTTCCCCGACGTAAATATGCTTCGCCACCGACTTACACTAAGTTTTACGATGATTGATTGTTGTGATTTTTCGCACTTAACTTTCGACTAGATTGTTTTGACTGTGGCAATGTCAATAGTATTGTATCATTTATAGTGGTTATAGTTTTTGTAACCGTATTTGTAAAACTACCTGTTGTAAAAACTTATATTTGATTAGGAAGAAAAGGAGTAGAAGTGTCATTCAAAAGATTGAAGTTACATAATTATTACGTTCAACGCTGTTTATCTATACTAATATATAAAGCTGAAGAGTTTGTTTGTTTGTTTGTTTGTCTGTTTGTTTGAACGCGGTAATCTCTGGAACTACTGGGCCGATTTGAAAAATTCTTTCAGTTTTAGATAGCCCATTTATCGAGGAAGGCTATAGGTATAGGCTATGTATCATCACGCTAAGACCAATAGGAGCGGAGTCCACGCCGACGAAGTCGCACGCAGAAGCTAGTAAATAATATTTTAGAAGTAATTATAGCTATTAATATTTTAACACAATACGATTATTTTTATACTTAATATGAGAAAATCAATTTTGATATTAAGGATTGTTTTTCGTTCTATATTTACATAATAACCTATATACACTAGTAGGACACAACTTCTCGTCGCTTCTAGAAACACTCTCAGCAGATCAATCAATGTTTGAGGTTTGAACAAAAAATCAAAAAAGAAGTTGTTTGTCTGCGTGTATTTTTTACAAATTAGTTGTTTTACAGCAAAGCCCGAATGAAGAGCTCGGTATATAAAATAAAAATTTTATAACAACAAAAATCGAAAACAGATATTATTACAAAACGAGGTACAAGTACGACGAGTTTTTCCTCTCACTTCATTTTTTACTTTTCAACCGACTTCCTAAAAAGGATGTGGTTCTCAATTTGACGGCTTTTTTACGTCTGTTCCCTCAGGACTTTTTACTGAGTGGACCAATTTCGATGATTATTCTTTTAATCGAAAGTTGGTGATTGTCATATGGTCTCATTTAAATTTAATAGAGATCGAACAAATACTTTTTGAGGTACCTACATCTCATAATGCGCTTGACCATTTTTTCGTCGACCTACGTTTTATTATGCATCATAACTTTTTACGAGGTTACCGATTTTGATGATTCTTATTTTAATTGAAAGCTGATGCTTGTCTTGGTGTCATGTATAATTGATTGAGATATAACGACTACTTTTTGAGTAATCTTTGATAACGTGTAATAACTTTACTATTTTTTCGTCTACCTACGTTGTATTACTTGTCGATGTAAATGAAGTCGGTTTTTTTTCATTTACGAGCAAACATAATTATTTCATTGCAGCTTAATACTTTCAAGAGAGTATGCCACATATGACTGTCTGTCTGGTTACGTGTCAAGGGATTTTCTATTCTTATCAATATAGTTAAAGAGAAATCATCCAAAATGAAAAGATGTGACAAAGTAATTAACTTGATCATCTGATCAAGCTTAATTTATCTCAATTATTATTTAGTAAATATTCTAATACGAAAATATTTTAAGCTAATTCCGCCCGCATTAACATAGCATACCTAATCAGTGTGTTTTGACGGTATCGCTAAGTAGGCATTCAATGTGCATATGACAAGTTGTTAATCATATTGCAGTCGCAAATATTAGGTTCTGAAATCATATCGTGATATCGTGATAATTGGTCAAGTTATACGTAGAATTTTGTATTTGAACTATATAGGTAAAATTGGTAAAAACGCATAGTGCCACTTATTTTATTGTAACTTTTTGTACAATTTTTAAAGGAAGTACAAACCCGCTTCTTCAGTATGATTACGACTTTTAGGTACCATGAACTTTTAAAATGTTTTAGTCAAACCATTGTTCTTATTTCATGCACTATTTCGTAGCGGATTACAATTGATTGATTCATTCATTCATTCATTCATTCTGTAACTTCCCATTGCTTGACAAAAGCTTTTTTTACCATATTATAGAAGAAGTCGTGCCGGTTGAAGTTTTATCCACCAAACTACTCAACTTCTAATTAGTATATACTTTCAATCAATTAAGTTTAATAGTTCGAGCTTGAAGCTTTGAGTATGACAAAGTAAACGTTGTTATCAGGTAAGCCAGTAGTAGACAGCGTACACGGTCGACTGACGCATCCGCCATATTTCGCTTTTCCCGCGTGACGGAACCGCGCGTCGATCGCGCTGTCCCTATTATCGCAATGATATCGCGATCAATCGAAAAGGGGGGTATGGCGGGGGGAGGGAACGTGCAAATAAATGTATCTGCCGGGCGGCGGGCGGATAAATACGCAAATAATACGAAACTACAAAAATCAAAACCCATCCGCCACTGTGGAACAAATGCAACGATGGGATGCTTGCTCTACTTTCAAATGAATATTTTTTAGAATTAGGTAAAAGGACATTGCAGATAAATTAAATTATAATTTTCTAATGTTTACGCGAATTTCACTCATTATAATTAAACAACTTTTTCGGATTTTATCGCGGTTTATTAGGTTTTTTAGATACCCGACGTTTACAGCAACCATAGTCACTGGAGAACTGTTGAAAAAACCTAATAAACCCCGATTGATATCTGAAAAAGTTGTTTCATTATAATAGTAGATAATTAAATTGATATTTGAAAGAAAGATTGTCTTGTTCTATCAGACCTTTCCTTTTTTATATTTCTTTCCGCATGACGCAAAACTACTTACTCGAAGTACTTACTCGAAGCCATTAGTTTTATTTATGAGGCTTAGCATAAAATCTGGTATATATACTTTATTTCGAAAGCGCTTTTATACTTACTTTTTATATTAATGTGCAATTCAGATTTATAAAAACACATCTAACCTTATTAAAATTAAAAACGCTTCAGTGGTGCAAGAATGCTGTATTTCCTGACTTAAGTTTTGATATCTTAAATATATATATTAACTTCAATATATTACAAAACTGTATAATTTGATAACTTTACTTTCATCAATTACGTCACACCTTAACTCGCTCTTGATCCTCGCTGAACTAGTTCATAAATTTTCATACCTATGTTTAATTTATGTTGATTTTTTTTAATAATTTATATATAAATAACAAAAAGTAGAAACTTGGTGACTTAATTTAATAATTTCTAGGTTTAAAATTGTAAAATATATGACCTCACACTAGGTTGGTAGGGATCTCAAAAATGTAAAAAACTGTGACAAGGACGGGGATCAAAAATATTTAAATTCGTGTGACGTAATTTATATGAATCCTTATCATCATATCATTAAACTATATCATTCAATGCATTCTATTTTCTTTTATTTATAATTCAAGATATTTACGTAATATAATGTAGATTGTAGAGCACCCTCCCGTTAGTGGCACGGTCCGCGAGGCCATTATCAAGCCTATAGCTATTTGCCCCGAAAAACAAACTCTCGCGGGATGCGGGGGGCTCACAATGCAGCCAACTGCGCGTTCACAGCCCCCACATTTGCATGCGCAGCTGTGAACCCACCGCCTCTGATTTCGAATGCTGATGAACCTGTATTTATAATTACTAAAATTGAAATAATAATCTAATTTTTGTTTACGTATATGTTTTAGATATTTTCAACAAAATTGAGAAGGAAACTTAAATTCATAATTAAACAAAGATTTTCGTATCATGGTTTTTAGACTGTTTTTTTAAATTAATTATTTCTCACTCACCGGTTGGTTGGTATATTGTAATTAAAATTAGAAAAATTATGAGTATAGTGATTAACAAATGCAATAAACAAATGGGTTTCGTAACATTTTACGTATACGAACGTACTTTTTAATGACATGATAGGCAATTAACATCTTTACAGACACTAGAATAGTTACAAAGTATATACCAGAAAGCAAACACTTCACAATAACAAGGAAATTATTTGCCTGAAAATAAATTTAATCCAATAAAATCAGTCACAAGACAAAAATAAATGACCACGAACGTTTAATTCGCAAAGTCAATAAAGTACATGAATAAAAAAGTTTTAACGCTAAATTGTTTGAAAGTGCGATAAAAGTGCTAATAATAGTCAACAATTTGTATCAACGTTAATAAATGAAAAGGCTAGCGCGTTGTATTAATTGACAAGGTCCTATAGTGCCGCTGTCCCTGTCAACCTGCTCGCTTGTTAGTCGTTATTAAGTAAAGCATACTATTTCCAACTTTTTGCAATAAAACTATTTCAATGAATCTACCGATGCGCGTCGCTATATATTTTTTTCGTTTTAACATTTCAAAATTTTTAAACGATATTTGTAGCTCGTTCAGAGTTTTTTCGGTATCAAAATATCTTATGAAATATATAAACTCGATTTCACTCATGTAAAATCAAAATAAAAAACTATCGTAAATTAAAAATGTCTTCGTATTATTTTTATTTTTTGTGTTACCGACACATGAGGAAATTATAAACATTTTAAATCATATCAGAATTTTTCAAAAATGTCTTGTTTCAAAAGGGCTCCTAAAGCAATTGACATCGTCGTGTCACAGAGTATCATACTCTTTGACTAATAATTCATTACAGCCAATATGAAGCTCCCACTGGTATGAAATGTAGAATTAGCCGAAAGTACACGGCAAGGAGCCTATAATATATACTTTTTTAAAGCTGTCACTTCAGTACTCAAACATTATAATACACTCATCATAATCATCACAGTCCACCGCTGGACGTAAGCCTCCCCTACGCCACAAGACCTGATCACCCGCTTTACCATCCAGTCACTGCCAGCTACCCTCCTCAAATCATCAATTCATCTGGCTGGAGGCACTGTGTCATCGGTAAAGATGCGTGAGGTACTCTCCATTGACATTTATGCCCATTCCATCCCACGATAGTGTCTTAAAGACATGCTCCAGTGAATTGTGGTGGTGGTGAATTATACTCCTCTGACTTATGTATAAGATGTGGTTTACGGTGCTGCAGCCTTTTCGAAGCCCGGCCTGCTCCGGCGGCTTGAAAGCGTCAAGTCTTGATGCCAGACCATTCGCGGCAACTCTCGAAAACAGCTTGTAGACGTGGCTCAGAAGCGTGATTGACCTATAGCTTTTAAAGATGGTTTTGTCTCCTTTCTTGTAAAACAAAAAGTCTCTGCTGCACGCCTTTTGGGGTCATTATATTGTTTAGCACCGAGTTAAAAAACCTCTTGAGCTCCTCAATAATGGGGTTTCCTCCAGCCCTTAGGAGCTCAGAGGTAACTTATTTTCAGAAGTTACACAACAAACATCTACATCTGGGAGATCGTCTGTCAAGTGACGAGTAATTGGGGTTCTGGAATCGTTTTCGTCAGGTGGAAGCTTCGGTGCATGCGAAGCATACAGTTTTCCATAGAATTCCTTAATTTCAGTAATTAATACACTTAATCAAATATTTTTCACGATATCTTTGTCATATATGAGTATATAATTTTGAACGGAATAAAAAATATGCTTTAGCCATAAAAGTATTTTAACATATTTTTATCTTGATTTAGTTTAATTAAAGTAGGTATAATCGTATAATAAATTATATTCCTTTCTCTAGAAAGAAAATAATTACTTTTTTAAGTGTAGTACAGGAAAAATAATACTTTATATGTTTAAGAATTTAGTAGATACATTACTTATATACTTGAAAAAGGATATAATATTTAACGGTTTAATTTTTAACAAAACAGAATTTTCCCTTTAGACAGCGCTGTAAAGCTTTCGCCAATAAGCGTCATTTATTTTTAAGCTACCAGATGGGATCAGTTGTGGTCGTCGAAAAAAAAATACGATTCGAACGTTTGCATTTTAAAAAACTATTAGTAGTGCCGTACCTTGTACCTATCAACATTTCACGTTTTATCTCGATAATTTATACACGAACTTTTAAAATGTTTAAAGAAACATTATATAACGAAAGCGTTATACCACGAAAATTTTCGAATATATCGTTGCAAAATCTATCCGGTTAAATATACACATCATATATTTTTATGACGTCGATGCGTCAAAAAAGCTTTAAAACGTATCTATCAGAAGTTGACATGTAGCAGTTATGGTGGCGTGGAAACGGTACTCTCGCGATCGGTCGGACGCTGGCGATAACGCAGATCAGCCGACATATGGCCGGGCTCCTGTTGAACCAAACAGCGTGCGTGTCAGCGATACAATATTGATGTATTTACATATACGATGACGTCACTGTTATAACTGCGATGATAATTGCTTTGTTTATACTGCTTTCTTAAATCTTTGATGGGCCTTCGGTTCGTAAAGGTTGTAAGTTTGTTATGTAAATGGTTTGTTATGTAAATGGTTTGAAACGTAGATGCCATAAAAACCAGTCTTTTTGTTTTCTATGTAAATGATATCTGGTAAAAATTTAGTGGACTAGCCCGTTGGCGCAGTTTGTAGTTGCCCTGCTTTCTGCTCCGGGGGTTGTGGGTTCGATTTCCCTCTGAGTCTGGGTGTAATATTTGTATTCATTTTAAAATGTATTATTTCTATATATATTTATCAAAAAATATTAAGCTAAACAGTCGGCTGTTACCTATAACACAAGAATTAAATCGCTTCACAAAGGAACAGAAAACCGTATTTGTATAAGATATTTATTTGTGTTTACTTATTTATTTATATGTGTCCAGGAATAAGTTTTTAAGCTTTAACAGTCACTATGAATACTTCTGGTTCTACGGGTCTTACTGTATTGTTATCAAGTGTTTGACCTCTTTTGATATGTTGAATTCTTTTGATAAAAACTAATAGAATGTATATTTTCAAACCTGGCTAAAAATCGAGAACAGATCCAACATTCATTAATTTTTTAGTGCTGTACGAAATCACTTTAGTTACCTACAGTACCTATATACGGTCAGTACCTACAAGTTATAAGCATAATATTTCATAGTTTTGCAATTCAATGAAATCGCTTAAGCCTATTATCATTGGAACAGCGAGGTGGATTAAGCTCTGATCCTTCTCCTACATGGAGAAAGAGGCCTATGCCCAGCAGCGGGATAGTACAGACTGAAGCGATACATACCTATTTCTTTAAGTCGAAATTGCGAATTAAGTTATAAAAGTTTGTTTTAACTACACATAAAAATTGACTAGTTTTATTTATAATAATAAAAAAGAAAATAATTCAAAATAAGCAATTGACATGACGTATAATACTCGATTCCATATATCAGCGCACAAAACACAAAGAGCCCATAAAACGTCCCTCTCCACATTCAATAAAGCGCCGAGCAAACAAACATAAATCTGGTTTTACGTGCGTCCCGAATTATGCCATCAAATGACACCTCCGGTAACGTTGACACCCGAGTGAGACGTTTACTCGACGTTTACCAAATTTCCATACAAATCGCTTCGCCACGGTCGCACTCCGACCCGGGCTTCGGGAGTCACACTTCATAAATTCTGATTTTAATATTTATACCCCCGAGTTTGACTGCCGTGTAATATCAGCAGCGGACCGTGAATTTCGTTACGACGTAATTTATTAATAAGCTCGCAATGAAAGTACTTTAACTAAAAAAAGTATAGTGCAATGAATATGTACGTACGCGTACATATCAAAATATGTTTTGCTTGCGGATTCTTGAGTAAATTTTTATAAATTTAGTGTATTCTTATTTAAGAAAGAAACACTATACTTAAATATATAAGTATAAAGATTTCGCCAAATACACGAAATGCCAAGGGAAATATTTTGGTTTCTGATTTCAATAACGACTTCTATCCCCGGCTGAAATCTCTTTACCGTTCATGGATAAATCAGGCGAGGTTGTTTAAAGAGTCTTTATTTTCGTGACACCCCAGTTCATTTTCTTTCCGACCATAAGCCGCGTGCACACAGGCAATAACAGAGATAAGGCACCGGCGCGAGACGCGACGCTATCTCCGCCTTATTGCTATGTAAATAACCTCCATTGAGCCGCTCTGATCGGTCCGATACGCCGCCACTGTGGCAGCGATTTTATAGTCATCTTATTATTGTCCGCCTGCGCATAGACGTACATAAACTGTTCTCATTTACACAAATTACTCTATATACAGTCACGAACAGTTTTATACAGTCTATCAATTTACAATCTACCGACGAAAATATATCCGCATTACCCACGAAAATAGATGCTTATCTTACAGGTACCGGTCCTATCGATGTACGGGAGATGCAAAAGATAAACTCGTATCATTAGCTTAAAAAGCCCCATGAATAACAAACAACAATAACCTCAAATAGTACGCCGAAAAAATCGACAATGGTTTATATTTTTTCTCGTCCGCATTATGGGATGATCCGTCATTGTGCCGCAGGCACACAGATGGCGCTGATAAGTGCGCTCATCGCTTTATTAAAATAATGCGACCGGATTAAGTTGAGCTCCTACAGTTCATATACGTAGTCTATATTAGAAGACTCGTTGAAGGGCAGGTGAGGTCAAAATATAGTAGTCTGATCAGTTGTAACACTATCGGATGTAGCAATCTAGAAGTTCATTCAGCAACATAGCGGTGCGCACTCAATCGAGATATTTAATACCTTCCCACGAGGACTTGCTGCGTCGGCACACGCGCCGTACGTGGGAACTCTTTATTAGCTAATGAGAACGTTGACCAGACCTTTAAATAATTTGAAATTATATCGTTGCAAAAAATTACTTGTACCTAAGTCCGAATATAACCTATTTCATAACGTATAGAGCTACTAATATTATTTGAGAGATTAATTTAATGTCACTTCAGTTGTAGGGACTCGTATAATCTAAAAAGAACTAGAAAAGCATTTTTTGAATAGCTATTCAATAAGAAAATAGATACTAATAAATAACTGATTTGACAAAAAAAAATCTTTTTACTTTGAAACGTAACTTACGTAGCTTTTTTATTACTCGGTTCATTTACTACATTAATATAATAACTAAATAATTATACTATGATGAAATAATAGCTTTTTCGCTCATGGACTGTAGATATAAATTAGGTACAATCTAAATTTACAAAAACCCTAAAACGATTAGGAGACTCCTATGCTAAAATCAATCCTTATCGTTGTAACATGTAGTACAGATTCCCATAAGAATCAACTTTTTACTTATACTGAATTCAGAGGAATGACCACACTTTTGATTTCAATTTCAAAGCCACAGTAAAATAATCCGTGCCCAAATATATGTATACATATATCATGTACCTAACACTCTTCGAACATTTATTAAAAGTTACAGGGGTTGTAGGGAAGCCGCATGAGCCCTAATTAAGCCTTTTTTACAAAAAGGCCGAAACGGAGGGACTTTTTACCCTTCCGACTCCTTAATAAGCTGTTGGTGCCCACCCATAGTGTGGATTACAAGGGGCATCTTTGTTTTATTGTTATAAGGAAATTTTCAGATGATAAAAATGAAACACTTTTAACTTAGAGGAAAATATAATTTGTAGTAAAAAAGAATTTTAAATTGTGTCTCGGTGGGTGTAGTTGCCTATATTTTGGCTGTCTTGGGTTCGACTCCCGCTCGGGGCAAGTATTTAAATTTGTACATATGTATATTTTTTTCTCCCCTAGGTATTTGGTCTTGTTAGTCTCGCCACGGTGCCTCGGAGAGCATGTAAAGGTGTTGGTTCCGGTTGTTACCATAGGCATATGATAGCGATCGTTGCTCATCGTAAGGAAATTATCCGCAAATCCACCAGCATAGTAGTAGATTAATTATAATTATATACCTATACAGAAGTAATTGAATCAATTTAGCGTTAACATGTCATTATAAAAAAGAGATGTTTTTGAAGTAAAACTTCTTTACGCACACTTGACTTGGGGAGTAAGCTGGCGAATACGTGACGAGAGCGTTATGAGTTACGAAAAGTATAATCAGGCGAGGCAAACGGAAAAAAGATGTGTTTTATTTTTAGACAATCTAATCAAAATATGTAGGTATTATTTATATCAGAGGTCATATATATTATAATTAACATTTTCTCATTATGATGTTTTATACCAGGGGTCGTCAAGTGGCGGACCGCGGTCTGCATCCGGACCGCCGACGCATTTTGTGCGGACCGCGAGAACACAGGAACTTACACTACAGAGTACATCTTCTCTATATATATATAAAAATGAATCGCTGAATATGTTGCTAAGCGCAAATCTCGAGTTCAGCTGAACCGATTTCGCTAATTCTTTTTTTATAACATTCCGTGAAGTACGAGGATGCTTCTTACGGAGAGAAAGATTTAAAAATTGCCTGAAAAAGTCTAAAAACAACACTTTTCTATATTCCTATACAAAAGTTAAGACAGGACAACGTCTGTCGGGTCAGCTAGTAATTTAATAAAAATATATCCCACGCAACTTCAAACTTCAGTCAGATAGTTGTGGAATATCTCTATCTGTGGCCCTGGCCTCTTAAAAAAATAAAAAAAAAATCTCATTAATGTGTAAAAAAAACCTTTGTTATTTCGTTTGTTTAATAAATATTTTTTTTTTCTCTATAAAATGATGCGCAAACCGTGGTGGTCATTTCATTTCTTCAAACGGACCCCGAGCGAAACTAATTGGTGACCCCTATTTTATACAATTACTAGCGCGACCCCGGCTTCGCACGGTTGCAAAAACTACCTGTAAGTGTTCCTCTACTATATTTATGTATTACACATATAAACCTTCCTCTGGAATCACTCTATTTACAAAAGCAAACCGCATCAAAATCATACAGACAGCGGGAAGTGGCTTTGTTTTATACTATGTAATGATTTAATATCGAATTAATGAAAACTATAGTTTACCAATTAATTACGAATTACAAAATCGTTACTGTATTTGCTACCAGATAGAGTCGTATACAAAAGTCTAATTAAAAGACTAGACACTAGCAGTAAAAAGATAAAGACAGTGAATGTGTAATTTGCTAAAATTTATTCAGTAGTTCTCTTACAAGCGAAGATCCATACATGGTCACAAACACATACATAGTGAGCTAAAATCATACCTTCGGAAATCCATAGTCGAGTAAAATAAATTATACAGATAATGAAAGTAAAAAGTGGATTTATTTGGCGTTCGTGCATTTAATTTAATTAAACTCCGTGAAACATCCGCTTTCTCGACGGCAACGGTCGAATCTGTTTTGGTCGTTGGCTCTAATGAGCTTGACCCATGAGTGTAGCCAAAGATCTCCTTAATTCCTCATTGGACCCCAGAATCCCCTTTTATTGCGTTACAAATACCCCTATTTTATTAAGTGAAGCAGGGCTAATCTATATACATTGCTGTTTTTCTTGTTATAAATTTAAAGTGTAGTTTACCAAATATGCGTAATGTATAGTGCCGTGATGGTTGTTACAAAAATGATTATAAGTAATAATGTAACTTGGTACACAGTTCAAAAACTCTGCGGCTAAAGGATTAACCCGATACCTGCTTATAATTAGTCGTCATCTGACATTCATGCAGGCTTATTTTTCACGGTCCTCTTATATCTATGTAATTTTAAGTGCTCTTAATTTCGTCTGAAGAGCTTTACCGTTTGTCGGTGTGTAAAAAACTTAGAATCTGCATTTAATTAGCTTCTCATTGTTGTGTCAATTTATTTTGAATATTGATTTCTTAAATACAACGTTCAAGACAGAAACTTAAATAAATAATATAAGGTACGACTTGTAACACAAATATAATGTTTTAAACGCTCAATGATGGTACACAAACAAACACCTACATCTGTATCTATTTATTTTTTCATACTAATATAAACAGCAGTATAATGACCTTAAATATCAAAACAAAGATGAAGGAAATATGGCACATATATAAAATAAGACTTAGAATAGAAATAAGCAATCAAGGTACAAAAGAAGTTAAAAATCCTTGTCTCACATTACCTACCTTCAAGTATATTAGTCAATATAGTCAAGTAATGTGTATTACAAATGTATATGTATGTAATTATTGTAGGTACTTAATTATAAGTCCGACTATATTAGTCAATCATTGACCACAAAAGCTAAATAATAAAGTGTACGTTCCAGATTCACGAACGTTAAGCACAGTCCGGT